>JAWWEU010000111.1:84000004-84027277 GCA_035583155.1 Acropternis orthonyx
TATGCTGTAAATTTCTGTAAATATATGTGTATATACCAGTTTCAGTTTTAAGGTTTTTTTTTCCTCACTTCTTTTAATTGAAACTCTGTCGCATTGGGAGGTAGTTGGCATTTTGGCAAGAGTCAAACCAAAACAATAACAAATGGACAATAACTCCAGCTCTTTTTTTTTTTCCTTGTTGATTTATTTTATTTGCTGCCTTGCCTTTCTGTTAGCAAGAGAGGATATTCTGTTTTTAATATTATTGTGTTTAAGTAAAAATTAATTACAAATTGCCATGACACTGAATTCAGTTTTCGGCTGATTAGCATTTCTCTTTAATTACTTTTTGTTTTGTGATTTGAAAAGCTTATTTCCTGAACATTCCTCCCAGTAACCATAATCCTTATATCTACATCAAGTAAGTTCAAACTGATGTATACACTCCTTCAGTATCTGAAACAAAATTCACCCCACCTACAATTTCTTATTTAAATTTATACTCCCACCCCCCAAATTTTCAAAATATTTTGATCTTTTATTCAAAGGATTCTGAAACTCTTAATTTTGTCATCTTTATTCATGCTCAGTATCACTTTCTTCTCAAGCAGCTCCCTAAGATTCAACTATTCTGCTTACAGATCAACACAAATTGTGACCGCAGAAACGGTCAAGGAATTACCAACATTTGTAAAAGTTAAATTCCAGACGAGGGACCATCAGCCAGACTCTCGGAATAACTGAATCTACAGCATGTGCAATGACTGGTCCTGAGCAATATACTGCCAACACCAGTTTAAATGCCCCAGCCAGCCTCATGCTAGAGAGGTTCCAGCAGCAACAGTAAATCTACCCAGACACGGCAATTTGGCATACCCTGGAAAATACTTTTTATAGAATTCCAAGTGCTTGTTTTCTTTGCTATCACCTGAGGGGAAGAGATAGTTATACCTGAGGAATCTATGCACTGTGCCTCTTCCACATATCACTAAGCAGGGTCATGTTACTAGCCCTTACTATGACACACTGAATTACAGGCAATTCCCAAGCCATCTTAAGCAATATTATTCTTATCTAGTAATACAATTTCCACAAAATATTGTAAGAAATTAAATATACCAACAGTGGAACTCTGACGTTTCTATTTTGGAGCAAGAATCACAACTATTACCTTACAAGTAGCATAACAAAAACATAGAAAGCTTTAAAATGAAAATTCTAATCCCTCTTGTACTGTTAAAGAAAGCTAAAATATAAGTCACTAAGGTACCTCATTTAGAGAAAACAACCAAAAAATATGAACCTTCTTGGTATAACAGAAATTTCTAAGCATATTTTACTCCAACCTACAAGACATATACTTCAACTCTCACTTCTGTCATATGTGTTATTTTTGAAGTCTATTCTAAAATTATAAAAATTAATTCTTTACAAGTTGAAGCATGTGAAATATGTTCTCTTGTTTTTTCACCAAAGGATCTGAAATAAAGACTGTGATTGTATCTATTATAGTGTGGGTCCTTTCAAATCAAAGAGGATACTTAAGCAGAAGTCTAATTTAAAAAAGAAGTTTTAAATCAGACAGTCCCATATAAAGTCACCATCAGGAGAGAGAAAATAACAAAAATTATCTAATGAAATTTCTCAGTTATGAACACTTCAGTATTAGAGAAAGGATTTTATTGTGGTTTTTGGTTTTGTTTTTGGAGGCCTTATTTACGTGCAGGAGTACTATATGCAATAACCATATCATTAAAATAATAGATGTTGTTTGTTGACATAAGAAATTGTATTTTCATCCTGCAAAAAATGTCATGAAGTATACAACAAGGCCAGTAATCTAAGCAAGTCTTGAAAATAAACATCACATTTTTATAGGTAAAGACTGACACTAGCATAAGAAAATTGTTTTGAATAATAGCAACAATAAAAAGTCCTCTATTAATTAAAGTCACATCAGAAAACAATGGATTGCTGAAAAATAGAGCTATATTAGTTTCAAAAGATTTATTGACAGACGTTTACCTATCTTCAGAAAATGCAGAGAAGTACTGAAAATAAATAGCAATCATTTTGCTTTAATGGCTAGAAGAGCAGACGATCCTGACAGTAATGCAAGATACACATTTATTTGTACTTAATCATAATTCATTAATTTTTGAAAAGAAGCTTTGAACATGTTTTTCAACTCATAAGGGGTTTTTTTTTCCCCTAAAAGCATGATAACTTTGCCTCACATTCAGCTTGACTTACTATAATTACCTCTTCCAATACTAAGGATGGAAAGTATCAAATGAATCTAGCAAGTGGCAGATGGCTGGTACATGGTTGTCACACAACATGCACTTAAACTGCTTGTCACAGGATACTGTGACAGTTGAAGGCTTGAAGGGGGTGAAAGAAAAGTAAACAGTCATATGATAGTGAAATCCACTGATACACATGAAAGAGACAATCACCATTCACCTTAGATGGCCCAAATTTCTGGATACTGGGAGAATGTTCCTAAAAACATCTCCAAACTCCTCTCTGAACGTCTGCTATAACCACTGTCAGGAGCAGAATATTTTTTAATGTTGGTTTCAACTGCTTCAGCAGCATAGTAGTGTAAAAAGAGTGGCTTTTAAGAGCTCCAGTGCTGCAGTTTAGAATGGATGCCATCAAGAAAGGATGGATCTGGGAATGTCAGGATTTGAAATGACCTAGAAGAAAGCTAAAGAAAATTTAGGAAGAGTTACATATGGCAAGAGAAGCACGTGATTTTTCACTCTGGTATAATTTCTTATGCCAAAGCTTCAACACAGCTCAGGAAGACTATCTAGAATTGACAAGTAGGGGAGAGCTACAGGCTCATTTATCCTTCACAGAATTTGTTTGAAGGATAATGTTCTGAGATTGAATTGGATAGCTAAGAGCTGAACACCTCAGCAAAAATACAGATGATTTCATCAATAAAGTTAAAATAAGTATTTTATCAATGAAGATAGAAATGACCAGAAGTGCACTCTTTTGCACAGTCACCCAAAAGGAGACCATTGTAACCAAACTACAGAGATATTATTTAATTTTAAAGCAATAAATTTTGAAGCAGAAGCATCAATTCAAGAAAAAAAAAAAAAAAAAAAAAGAAACAACAATCTAATTGGAGCTCGAAGTATGTTCAAAGTCAAAAAGGATCTGAACAAGCCCAATGAAACAGCATCTGCCTTGAGAAACCTAAAAGACAGTGTTTTAGGCAAACAACTGAGCTGTCTGGTGGACCTCTTTCAGAATGCTGACACAAATGTACCTGTAGGGGCCCATAAGGGACCCTGGTAACAGCTATCAAGTTAAAGTTTCCAGAAACAGACTGTCATTCATGTGAATGTGGTATGACAGCTGCATAAAAGAAATGTCATAGTATCAAAAAAACCAACCAGAAAATAATGTAAACAATGGCAGCAAAAGAACGGTGTGTCAGTGATGTCATTGGAAGTCAAGAACATATTTACACTTGTTGGAGCTGCATTTTAGAATGGCCTGGGTTGGAAAACATCTTAAAGATCATCTAGTTCTACTTTTTTTGTTAAAAAAAGAGTAAAGACCCACCTTTCAGCTAAGGCTGTTATGTTCTCTGAACCAATAATATAAGGTGAATTGCATCTGAAAACCTCTCCTGTCTTCCTTAGCAGTTACAGTCTGCTCTGCCATTCCTTTCCCTGCTGTACTCCCACTGCCACTCTTTTGTCTCTTCTCTATTTCTTCACTCCCCCATCTCCAGAAAATTGAGTGCAAGCGTCCCATTGGCATGACCAATCTGGGCCATATCTCTGAACTCTGAATCTGGACTTCCCACAAGGACATTGTATTGGGGAAAAAAATGTTAAAATAAAATAAAATGCAAGAATAGAAAATGAGCCAATCTTCAAACTCAAGAAAAAAATGCAAATCTCTTTATATTCACTACAAAACCATGGATGCTTTGAAGGGAACTGGACTAGCAGAATAATTAGCGCTATTTAAAACACTCCATGCTGCTTCTAGGGAAAGTAGAGTATAAAAATGCAATTAGGATGCAGTACGTATCTAAACAATTCCAGAGCTTAATACACTTTCAAGGTGGTTATGGAAAACAGTCCCTAATCCTTACCACTACTAAGACAGAACATGACCTTTTGCGTAAAAAAACCCCAATAGCACTATACTACCAGAGTTACTAAAACTGACAATTAGAAAAGATTCTCAGAGATGATTCAATTCCTTCTGCAGATGCCAGAGTGCTTGCCAGCTTTACTGTGCAATCAGAATACAATGTTAGATATAGCATGGAATTTATTAAAAAATTGTCCTGAAAAGATTAGAAAAATTTCAACATTTCAGAGGAAGACTAGCCTTTCAAAAGGACAGTAAAGCTTCACTTTGAGAGAGATTTTAATTTTTTAAAAAATTAAATTGTCTGGAACAATAAATAAAACATGTCCCTAACAGTGGACCAGATGTAAGAATTCAAAATACTGCTACATTACTTTACATATGACATTATTTACAATCAGGTAATAATTACCAGTAGGCAATAGATAGAAAAATGTAGCTAAGCTTCTTTAAGTGCCTTTATTAGCACAATAGCATCCCTCTTTTCTCTTAGCTACAAATATAATGCTGTAAATTTAATGCAATTTAACATAATTGCTTAACTTATCAGGCAAGATTTAAATTACTGTGAAAGATATTAAAAGATCATATTAACAAATCATACTAAACACACAGGCCAGCTAGCCCTTCAAATTATTTCAGATGACTGCAGGAAATATGTTAACAAAAATACAACAGAAAATCATTACAGACTGACTCATTTAAAGGGGAGAGAATAAACAAAATCAAACCCTATCAGAACTGAGGTACACAGATCATCTTTGTTGTGCTGTAACTGACTCCTAGTGAATTTCTAGTTATTAGAAGGCCTGGCGTATCTGGCATAGTAAGCATAACATTACAAATCAGTGAAAGACACCAACTGCAATATAAAGAAACCCTCCTGTTGTAGTGCTCAAGCTTATTTTATTAGAAGAAAGTTCCTCTTTTCAATTTGAGCTTTTACACATTCATTTCAGTCAGTGTTCTTGTAGACAGCATGTGTGCTATAGCACAGGGAAAACTTCTGGGATAATACAGCAATTTGCAGAGTGTGAACAATTAAGAAAGAGAACACTGCTACATTTTTAAGGCTTTAAGGTAGCCCTGCCATACATTCCTTCAAGATTCCCCTGATGATAGCAAATTAACCAAGAGGGAACTCCTGGTTTGACTGTTTCTGCTATTGAACTTAAGTCATGTAAATTGAATTAAGGTTTTTCTATACTATATGGGCACACAGTCATTGATTTAGTAAAGCTTTTAAGCTTTCCAGTGTGAAATTAAAAAATTTCTCATTTAGTTTTGTCACAGTTTCATGTCTCTTCCTTAATACTGTGTATTTTATATTCCGTACAGGAGAGGGAGAAGATGGGATTATCACCATATAGATATATGGGTCATTTAATGTTCTTTTCAGTTCTCAATCCTCTGGACAATAAGAATTTAAAGACTTTGACTTCCTTAATCCTAAAGGGTTAATTAGACTCCTTCCACTTACTGTTCCCTCAGTGGGATCTCAGTCTAGTGTTCGACAAGGTCAACCTTGAGCCATTATATTCTGTATGTTGCTTTACTTTCCCATGAAACTTTCCTGATAGCTATGATCTCTTTCCAGAATAAAATATGCTCCATCATTTCTTCCAAACCCTTCCAAACCCAAGTGACACACGGATTTAGCAACAAGGAGGAAATCAGGTGGGTTGGTTTTTTTCCCAACTCAACTCCTGAATGTCTGAAACTGTATCAGCTACAAACTCAAATATTCATGTGCAGGTGAAGGAACTTAGTATCTGGATTCTAGACTGATTTTAATTACACTTCTTTTTTTTTTGGAGGGGGGTGGAGTGGGGGCAAGGGACCAAAAAACTACAACAACAACAAAAAACCACGGCGCAAGAGCCTCTGAGCTGAAGAGCCTTCTTTCGTTTTATAGAAACTTGCACTTGTCTTTAGGATCAGAAGAAAACCTGTTGGGAAAGATCTTCATGAGCATCATCTTTTAGAAGGGCCAAAGTTAACGGAAGTTCCAGGTGACAGTAAAGGAAAACTAAATGGAACAGCTTCTGGCTGTAGTAATACAATGTATACACATAGAGTAAATGCACTTCTTGAAGAGGGGATTATAACCAAAACTGGAAAAAGCAATAAATAAGAGTAATGTATTAGGCCTTTTGAGTATGTCTATTACAATATGAATGTAGGTATCTTATATTTTTCTCACACTAGGCTGTCATCTGAATGGTGCTAATACCATTACCAACTCTGGCTGTACATGTGGAACAGTGAAAAAGTATGGTCTCATTAAGTATGATCCACAGAACTGGATTCCTCTGAAAATTAATTGTTGTTAGGCCAAGAGATCTTAATATGGTTCTAAAATCTTCAATGAAAAAAAAAAAACACCTCACCTGTTCTATCATTAGAAAGAATGAAGTTACTAACAGGTAGATGACCACAGAGAAAGGCGTTTCTCTACATAAGCATACAGATACAAACTTAAAGTACTGCTCATGAAAACTGTACAACATCTTGCTTGACAGGGAATATCAGCACAACCACTGCTGTCTGTAACATCCACATGATGAACAAGTAAGCCTTGGAAAGAAAACTCTTGAATTCAGTACAAAAACATTGGTGAGGGCAGCAGTTTATACAGAACTTTAAATTTTTATAGGTAGCTTAATGACTAGCTGGGGAAGCTGATGATGCAAATAAGTGTAACTTCTTCCCAATTCCAGTGTCACACTTTTGGGTCCTATTTGTAGAATTTAACTTATATTCACACCCATCCACCACTTCCCTTGCAGACACAGAAGTAACAACAAACTTCCTTCACCCAAACCAAATGAAAAATCAACTAATCTATCTATGTGGGGGGATAGAGGGTGTGTATTTTGTTTTTGTTTGTTTGTTTGGTTTGGGATTTGGTTTGGTTTGGTTTTGTCTATCTATTCATTACATAGCTTGAAACTTGAGACTTCTATAATGACTGTGCTAGACCTAAAATAGCCTTGTTAACTGAAAGATACTCTGGCCAATACCTGCTGACAAAGGAAGCATTCTTGAAATGGCTGTACAGTGATCTTATGATCAAACCAGAATGAATGAATGGCTGAAAGACCTCAGGGATCAAGCTGGGAAAAAACACATTAGGTTTATCCCACAAGCATACAGAGCATACACATGCTCAACAGTGAAATACGCCCTCATGACTTCCATGAGGAAGACAAGTTTCTGGAAAGACTTGGGGCAGATTCATCTGAGTCTCTAAAGTGTGTTTGAAGTGTGTTTCTTCTCCTATGCTCTCATTTAGCAAACAACTGAAAAAAGGAAGGATATTTCAAAGAGCATGAGGCAGAATCCTCATGCTTGTAGGATGTCAGAACTCACAAAAGCAAGACAGTTGTGGCATCATGAGGAGCATAACAAGTCTGGAGAGAAAAAGCTTCAAAATACTGCCAAATCCCCAAGTCAGCTTGTCCATCCTGAGGTTAGCTAAAAGAATTCAAGCAATTCCAATGGTAATTCTCTTATACCATGATCTTTGACTAGTAATAATGAAAGTGATGCCACCGAGTATACGCACCTCCCACTGGTGTTGAAACATAAGACTGAAGACTTCCTTCTGAATAAAGTCAATGCCTTTTTCTGCCTTTCTTTGGCTTTATTAGACTTAATTAACAAAGTTACTACTAAGAGCAGAAATTGTGCAAAGCTTTGTGAACTTTTTCTTAACACTGAAAAAAGGTAGTAGAAGCTGAAAAGTCAGATTTATGCCTTCTTCAATCAACAGTGGCAAACTGTCATTGTTTGGGACAAACATCTTTCATCTCACAGCTCTCTTTGAACACCAAGTCCATTCTGCCCAACTTAAGACACTGCCTTTTGCTTGTCAAGCAAAAGTGCACAACACCAAAAGAGGTGAAATATATCTGAAGATTAGCTCATATGACAAGGATTTTCATGTAATATTCACACAGAGAAAGGTAGCCAGAACATTCTTGTGCAGGATCTGAAGATCAGGAAAGAAAATATACTAGATACTACCTTTGAACAAAGATCTCTCTTTCTCAGATGGAAGGTTTTTTCTCACCTTCAAATTTCAATCTATTTTTTCCATAAAGGGCAGAAAACCCCCCCTCAGTTAATCTTTTTACATAATACACTGGTTTATATACTTCTGTTGGAAACCCTCAACTGTTTCCTCTTTGAATCACAATCCCTTGTTCTCTCAAAGTAAAAGACTTTACAAGTCTCTAAATCTGTTGGGTTTATCCAAACTCTCTAGTTTGTTATGTATTTTCTGAGAAGACATTATCACATGACTGATTTTGCTACAACTCATCATCTATATCTGTATCTGTTTATCTCACAATCTTAATAATACTTTAAAACAGTTGCTCTGCATGGAAGAAATAGCTAAGAACCTATTATCTATACTTGGCTAATGACATTAAAAAACTAACTCTTAAGAGTTAAACAAAATAATCATTCATTAATGAGTAAAAATTACACTAACTGCAATCTTCAAAATTTAAATTTACAATACCTAGCATCACCTTGCTACATTAATTGATGACAGAATAATGACAAAATACTTAGAGTGGTTTTAAATTTGCTGCTCTTGCATGCAGTGTGATTTATCTTAGGATTTAAAACTCTTCTTAATTGCATATTAGGCGATGGCAATATGTGCAACAAGATTTTTTTAATATCACTGCCTGTCATATTTCATATTGAGAACAATCTACATTGGCTCACCTATAAAATGAACTTGTAACAAAGGCCTACTTCATGCTAAGTAGCACATTAGTATTCTACACAGACTGTAATTGCCATTCTATTGGTTTTATAATATTCATGTTTGTAAGCATTTTTGAATAGCAGTCAATGACTTGTTCTTTTGGAATGGTCTCTTTGCATTCACATTAAAAGCATTTGAGAAGACAGTCATTGAGTTGCAGGAGTAAGTTTTCAGGAACATAGATACATTTTTTAGATTTATTTTGACTTTGTGCATGTCTGAAAGTATTTCTTTGGTCTTTGATTTTTAAAAAAGGTAACTAATTCATGTACAGTGAATACTTCAGTAACTGCAGTATTCACTACAGAGAAAATCAAGCTCTGAATCACTTTAGAAAGATACAGCAGGAGAGTAACAACTTTAGAACATACTGACAAATGTTTAAAAGACTAATGAAACTTTGATACTCTCTTTTAAGGATGAACTCTGGATGATAACATGGTGTGAGGGCAAATAAAAGGAAAGAGGAGTAAATGCAATACAAATACAAAAGATCTATAAGAAAATTAGCATAGCACAGTGCTTAAGGACAGTTTTGATATGAAACCATGAGATAGCAAGACTGGATGTTGTGGTTTAGGAATAGTATTCTCCAATTTAGTGCTCCTACTGAAACCACTTTATTGCTCCCCTGTCTCCCTCCCCTCCCCCTGCAGTTGGGCTGGAGAGGACACTGGAGGCACAAAAGGTAAAGATCCTGTGTTGAGGTAGGAAGAATTTACTGGAAACAGCAACGAGATAAGAAAACAAACAGTAACAACAACAAAACTCAGAACAGAGGGTACAAGAATGATTCACATTTAAACAATACCCAACAGCTTCCTCCCCCACACTATACCAATCCAGACGGGACCCTTCTCCCCACCCCCAGCAATGATGGGAGGTGGTACAGAATAACCTCTGTGTCCCAGCTGTGCCCCCTCCTGGCTACTGCAAAAAATTACCCATGGAAAATGTAAAGTGTCTAACAGAAGACAAGCTGTGCTGCTAACCCTTCTGTGTTTTCCAAGTGTTGTAGAAAGTTGCACAAGTGTTTTCCCTGTTTATTCCCAGAATGGTTTTACTGTGCTTGTTTATCAAATGTGAATATTAGGTAAGTGGTATGTCAAGTAGTAGGGTAGAGAATATAGTAAAGTTGTGAAGAACAGCACAATCTTTAAATCAGCGATCAGGTGGTACAAATCTACCTCTTTCTAAGAAAGTAGTTCTCTGTAAGAAAATGGGACATCAGAAGCACTTTTATGTACTGACTTCATTTAAAAGGGATACAAATCTCCTCCTTCCCATTTCCAACTTGAAATGAAGGGTTTAGGTGCTTCACTATGGAAACCACTTAGGGTTTGTAAAGTGCAATACTGCAGGTGAGTTGCATAGGAAAACAACATTTAAGAGACACTCCTTTCTTTAACTAACAGTACAAAGAATATCTTTTGTGTTTTTTAAATCAAGAAACATACAAAACAAAAATATAAATACTTAGTATGAATTAGATGAATAGCAGTTTAGCTTCTGAAAGTAGTCAAAAATACAAAGTTCTGAAAGGAGAAAAATCAACAGCCTTAAAGCAAACTGTGTAGTGAAAGAGTAGGGGAAAATTAATGATGCAAAGGTGACAAAGGTGCAAAAAGATTTGAGAAAGACAGCAAAAACTGGATGACAGCAACAAGCCAAACAGACAATGACAGTGACTTGCCAGTCCACTTAGAGCAGTACACCCTAACTAGGAAATCACATCTGTTCTCAGTCTCAAATATTATCTACAAGCAGGCACACAAATTAAGCACCAGAAACAATAGTAAGATGGTAAGAAATCAGTTATTTTTAGAATTTACAACTATCACTGTATATTATGATGGCATTTCCTTAAGTTTGTGACAGGCATTATTATTTCTATTTTTCTTTGTGTATATCAGACTTCAGAAGGCTGAAATTCAGCACAATCCATGAAATCAAAATGAAAACAAAAAAAACCTTCCTTTGCTGCTGCTTTGCTTACTTAGACATTAATTCTCAAAGGTTTTCTTTTTGCTCTTTGTACTCATATCTTATGACATAGTTACTCTACCCTTCATAATTCCAAATTCATATCCATTCATTGTTATTTCTACAGCACAACTGCCCTTGAAGGGTTGGAAAGATCATGTAAAACTGAAATAAATGAACAAGTTCATATTTTTCAGAACAAATACTTTTACTTAAAGTTCTTACAGCAAAGAAACATAGACCAAACCAGAGTAGTAATTCTCTTTTAAAGAACAATGCCAAGTTCTTAGTGATAGTGTATCTGAAAGTATTAAATAATGTATTATAAAGTTTTTACACAGCCTTAAAGATAGAAAGGACCACAAAGGCCACACTGCTTGATCTCAAAGTTCATGGGGAAAAAAAAAAAATTCACGATTTTTTTTTGCCCAGTAAGTGAATCTACTTGTCTTTCAGAAAGATACATAGCTTTAGATTAGAGATGATAAACTACAGAAGTCACTGTTTTTCCTTGTAAGCTGCCCGTATGCCAGCTGAATTTTCCAAGTATCAACATCAGAATTGTAAATGTATGTTGATGTAGAAGTAAGCTCATTAAAGAAAAATGTGAAAGTATTGATAAAACATTAAATAATCTAAGAAGCAGAACAGGTGGCAATGACTGGCACTGAAGGTAAGGTAAAAATTACAATGCAAGTAACTGATGAGAAGCTAAAGGGATCAAAGAATATCAATCAATAGCAGAGTAAAAACAAGCAAACATATACATCCTCCCCACGAAAAAACCCCAGAAACAAAACCAAACCACAAAATAAATAACTTCAAAACAAGTTAGGAGCAAAAGTAAAGCCACAGATAAAAACAAAGATACTCTACTAAATGTAAGTAGGAAAATGATAAGTAGTTATGAAAAAAAAAAACCAAACAAAAAACCACCAACCCAGAAATAGTCCAGAGTGGTTTCTGCTCCAATTCTGAAATGGAAGAAGAGGGTATCTCCATTCCCTATGATACTGCAGACAGAACTAAAAAAGTGGGGATATGAAACATCATCTGCAATAGTCTAACGCTTCATTAAGAGATGCTCTCAAGTACTTTTCAGAGCACCTTTGTAGTGTTTCTCACAATGAATATATGTCAAAACCCATGTTAAAACATCAAATGTGTATATTAAGTCCCAGATCACTGCTTGGAAGATCTGTTTGAACAGAATAATGTATTTGCCAAAATGGCAGTGGTGCCTTTACGCTAGTACAGTTAGGAATTGACAGGAACACAATTCTGGCCCCTACATTCACACTGAATATTATGAAAATAAAAGGCTTCCAGTGCAAAAGTGTTACGTTCAATACAAACATAGTATTTCATAGTTTGGGCTGCAAATAAAGAATATAAAAGGAAGTAGACCTTTATTCTACGCCAGAAAGTTCTTGGCACTAACAGATATTTGATTAAATTACAAAAACATAAGTTTGCTTTTAAGTAGTTAATTAGTTTTAAAATTGCACGAAGAAGTAGGAAAATAAAATTTATTATTATGGCTAATCATTTCAGGGACTGTAATTATTTCTCAAATAGTATTTTAAGATGCCAATTTATTTTAAGTATCACAGCTCACTTCTTTCATTCGTGAATACAATTGGCAACTAATAAAACTCATTTATGTTTTATTTATTAACTTAGCAGACAGATGTGTACTTACTAAATTTCACATTAATTGCTAGTATTTCCCTACAGCAACAAAGTCCTGAAGGCCTTGTTAGAAATACGTCAACTGACACTGGATTTCTGCATCTGAGTTTATTTTTTATGCTTTTAGCTATTCAGAATTCAGAAAAAAAAATCATTTGTCAGTGACAGGAACAATTAGAATCTGATAAGAGAATTGTTCACAGCTGCTCCTCCAGACCCTCCATATACCACAAGGGCAATTAAATCAATATGCCTCAATTTCAACATAATTAAATTCATAAAAAAAGCCACAGACTGCACTGTCAACCTAGTTTAAAGCTACACTGATAGCTAAGAAATTTCTGAAAATCTTGCTATTTCACATCATGCGTTTTATTGAAAATCCTGGCTCCTTTAACTTGCTACTGGAGGAAACAGGTTCTTTCCTCACAAATAAGTTGGTATTTTAGACTCTTAGCTTTGGATATTTTTATTACACCTTGGAATTTGGAACCTGGCATAGGCTGGTATTTTACAAGTAAGATATTACTGATCAAATGGCCACCAGCATGTTATCTTTGTGAATGAAATTCTAGAAATCTGTTTCCAGCTGAGTCAAATGCAATAAAAAAAACCTTATCATTGCCTTGTGCACAGATTACAATAAAATCTGCCATGTTTATGTTATACCAATTGCTGTATGTGCAGAAATTAATTGGGAGCCATCACTTCTGTACACATAACCTACTCTCAGTTGCTCACAGGGAATTCAGATCTGTATGCTGATACTGATTAAAGAGATTTAAAAAGCCATCTTCTTTCCTAATACTGCACTCCTTATTTGAGGAAAGAAGTGGGTATGAGGAATGCATCTTTAAAAACAATACAACCAATGAAAAATTAAGATTTTTTTGGTGGAGAGGTGGTGGTGCTGTATGTAGAGTTAGAAGCAATTTTGCACGCTATCTGCTATTCTGACAGAATTTCTCATACCTGCAACAGTGACAGTATTAAGCTGCCAGCAAAGATACTTAAAATGCCCTGCTTTGGTTCCTCTGCCTTCACTTTTCAGGCAGGAGAATCAATCAGGAAGCACCTCAGGATGACAAAAGACGTGCCAAGGTGCCGAGTCAGCAAATGAGCCTAAAGGGCTCTAAAGGGAGAACTGCAGCTTGCAGGCTTGGCGGCAAACTGTCTGGGATGCTGTCCCACAGGACCCGAGACTGATGAGATACCACGGTCATATGGAAAAGCAGAACTCCTCCCAGTTGCTTTGCCTGTCAAAAGAAAGAATAGCTTTGCCATGGCAACTCTGCTATGTACTTTTCCATGTTTAGTAAATCTTATTTTGGATATCTCTTTGGGGGATTTGGGTTAAAACCATAACATTTCTTCTCCATTCCAACACTGTTAAGAATGAATACGACTGAATTGCTGGAGCAATCTCAAATACCTTCTTTTTTTTTTTTTGTATCCTGATAACACCTCAAAATCCCTACTCAATTTCTTCTTTGAATATCTTACACTCCAATTTAAAACTGTTCAAACAAGAGCAGTAAGAGAAGGAAAACATGGATGACATGAAAATGATCATAAAATACTGCAGACTTCTTACACTATTAAGATTTCTTCTCTGTTTAAACCAAACATTTGCATTTCTTACCGAATACATATTGCTGTAACTGATGCTTTCTTACAGGAATCACAATAGAAATGGCCAATAAAAACTTTGAAGATGCAAATAGAGTACTTCAGGTTTGCTAAATGTGGTACCCTTTGTGAATAGGGAGAGAGAAGAGAAATGTGTTCCAGAGCATCAAGTAGGAGAGACAACCAAGGTAGACATCACTGCTAAATACAAGTAGCATTATATAAGAGTTTGTTTCATAAACAACAAAAAAGGATGAAACCATGCCTTACCTAGGACTGTAATAAAAATTAGTGATACAAAGTAAGGGTTATATGAAGAAAATGTAAAAATTATAAAACACTAGATAAAAAAAATCAATAATACTTATATAAACAAATTATTAATTCTTGTTTTATATAATTATTAATTCTAATTTACTTAAATTATTTTAAGAGTACCCAAACTCAGCAACTGTATAATGCTATCATAATATAAATCCAAACCCTTAATGCAATTTGATTGAAAAATGGAGTCCTCTAGTGATTGAAACAGACTCTGGTCTTTAAATTTTGAATTAAGTAGTGTACAGAACACCATTAGACCATGAATTCTAGTAAAAATCTTTTTTTCCCCAGATGGATTTCTTCCTCAAATAGATATTTTAACAAAAAGATAAAAAAAATGAAACACACCAATATTTAATCAATACTATTGATTCAAGTTGTTTCAACATAAAACTGGTTGGACAATTGCTTACACTTCATTCCTAATTTATCTAACTTAATATATAACTTTATATATAGCACTATATAACTTTATGCAGCTGCAATACCATTACAGCATATTCTATCAATCTTGATCAGGGCTTTTTGTCAGTTTTTTGGCTTTGTTTTGGTTTTTTAGCTGTTACTTAATTTTAGGCAATAAAATTATGATGGAGAAAGCCAAAACTCATAAGATATTATTAAAGAATGTGGAGAATAATAATTGTTAACAATGAACAGAATCAATAACAGCTTTCAGATTTGATGTATTAATAACACATTCTTAAATTCAGCATCTGAAAAAATCTATTGCCTGTGTAGAAAGGTGTTTGGACTAAATTACTCCCTCTGACCTCAGAATCCATGAATCAATAAGACAATTTAGCTTCCAAATGCATTTATAAAATAGTTTGCAAGGAAGTTAAGAAGTATGTTCTGAAATTGAAATGTATGCTAAAACACATTTTGAAGAACAGCTCTTTTGATAATTAGAAATATTTAAAAATGAGCAAAAAGGCTCTTGAATAATATTAATTTTGTTATTATCATAAAACAACCCAGAACAGTATATATTCTCTGAAATGCTATTCAAGAGAACACAGCTGTAATCTACTCATTACTCAGATTCTTACACTTATGTATAGCACCACTGCAACTGTGCACAACCGTAAAGGTCTTGATCAATGGTGCAGTCCAGTCCTCAGCTACCTTTTTCTACCAGTTTCCAAGCCCTCTCTTAAAATTACCATTTCTTCCATCTTTATAGATAAAATATATTATACAGAGGTGTTACAGTGAATACTGAATATAAGGAGGGACATCAGAAGTAATCTGTCTGAGAAACAGAATTTACAGAACTCCAAACATGAAATCCCCAAAAGGCATCCTCTGATGCAAACCAGTCACTTCTGTGCAAAGAATCACCTGTTTAAATCCCTGCCAGGACACAGCTAAGCTACATCCTGAATTTTTATTACTGCCTGAAGAAGAGAGTTTCCACCTCCCACACTTTGAGATCCTGATGGTGGGATGTGTTAGCAATTTTCTAAAATGAG
Source organism: Acropternis orthonyx (assembly GCA_035583155.1). Lineage (NCBI taxonomy): Eukaryota > Metazoa > Chordata > Aves > Passeriformes > Rhinocryptidae > Acropternis > Acropternis orthonyx. Next base: position 84,016,004 of record JAWWEU010000111.1, read on the forward strand.
TCAAATGTTGTAAATTTTCTGTGAACACTCTTTCCTGAACTACTAGCATTAATTATTACATCCTTATTATATCAATCTCCCCAAAACCAGCATCCGCACATTTAATTAGAATAGTATTCTAATCTCTTCCAGAACTGAGAAGCACAGAAAATCTGCAGTGGAGTTTTGCCTTCTACCCCCTAGATCCAGGCTCACCCTACGAGGTCATTTGAGAGGGTTTTACATAAAAATATACAAGGTTCCAAAAATCTGTATGCTGGATTTATTAAAAGGGCCTTCAGTTCTTTTACTACTTGAGAGAGTGCTTGGGAGAAGACTGCACATGTTTCTCAGGAGGTCAAATAACATTCTTTTATTGGCAAACTTTAGAAAATGAGAGCACTTGGCAAAAGTTTAACGGGCAACATTCAAGCAAAATAAAGCGTTTCACAAAGCAATGACTTGGCACATGCTAACCCATACAATCTAGGAAAATCCAACCCACCCAGCTTTAAGTTACTCAAGTATCAAGAAAGGAGATTAGAAGAAGTAAAGAAAGCGAGAGAAAAAGAGAATTATATCTACCACTCTAGATTCAGTGTAGATCTAGCTACCAGGAGTCCAGAAAATGGCAGGGCTGCGACAGCAAGGAGACCACATGTCTTTGGTTTTACCTACTCTGGCCCACCTTTGGCCACCCTCCCCCAGTGGGACTTCTGGCCCACAGGGCCACTCTGGGACTGGATTGGGGCTCCAGGGCCTGGTGTGGGGCAGTGCTCACAGTGTGCCAGTGACTGACAGTTGCTGATCAGGGAGGCTGCAAGGGGCTGGGAATATGAACAGGGCACCATTTCACCTTTGTGAAATTTGACCTGTCCCTTCCTGTCACACACACACTTGATTTGGTCCGAGCCAATAATGAATACAATAATCCAGTGTCCCACACCCCTCATGTGCAAATTTTGACCACAACTATTAATGTTAATGTAACATATAAATACAAGTATAAGAGTTCAGATTCATGGCTGGAAGGGTGCTCAAGTGTTCTAATCCCAACCCTTGACCTGAGATAGGTTCATGTATACTCATGTTACCTCCCAAAAGATGCTTATCATGAATGTACTGGAGTACGTCAACAAGGAAGTTTGACACCTAACTTTAATCACCAAGTACGCTTCTTCTGTTCAGAACACAAAAAGACTATTCCTTGTATAGCAACTTTCCATGTTCTGCAAGACCATTACAACTGCTCTCCCTGCTCAGTCCTCTCTTTTTGACGTTATTTTATGGAAAGTGACATTTCGTCAACAATATCAAACACACACACAGTGAATCCCATTATGATTACCTATAAAACATGGGAATACCCTAATGTATGATTTACTGTATTTTTAAATAGATGCAAAACTTTAAAAACAAACCAAACCACAAACTACCAACAATACTTTTTTTTAGTAAACGTAATACATTCTTTGCATTTTGAGCAACTGTTTCTTATATATCATATGTTGCCTAGTTATATACTTGCACAATTATAATGAATGTTAAATTATAATTATAATGAAAGTTGGGCGGCATTTCTTACTTCTCATCACAAAGCACCTTTTACAGTTTGGCCTATTTAGCAACATTATCTGCAGAAGAGAGATGAATTTTGAGAAAGATATTAGTAAGTTTTCCATGATTTCCAAAGTTACACTTTAAAGGTGATTAGTAATGCTGGATAGCAAATAAAAAAATATTATATAAAAAAGCTACTTCTGCATGCAGTTTTATCCCCATGTGACTCCCTAAAAGCATTAGGGGAGCAGAAACCCTGTTCCTTTTCATTAGTCTTAAATCATGTATAAGGAGAATCTCAGCAGCTTTATGCTCTCCCTGAAAGTTAACTTCCTCTACTTTTTCTACAGTGGTAACTACACTCAAGAGAAACAGACAGGCATAATTTAGAAAGAGTTGTATTACATATGGTAATTAATTTAAAGAAACTGTGACCATGGAAAATCATATCTTAAATAACCCACAAACCAGAATCAATTCCTACGTTACAGACAGAAAATATAGGTACAAACTTCTAATTAATTAAATTCAGATGCTCATCAAAATACACTTTCCTCTAAGCTAAGTAAAGCTGAGTGATTCTTTAGCAACCACTGTGTAGAATAAACTACCAGGACACATTCCAAAGGTTGGTCAAAGGATTCATTAGCAGAATCATGAGGAAATTAAGGTCTATGATTCAGACTACGTTCTTTGGGATTGCAAATAATTATCTTATATATTTTATGTAGTTTCTTAATGTACTACTAGCTACCTGTTTTTATTAGGAATGGCAGTTTTAAATCAAAATAATGACACTGCAAGTCTAACTTGCCTCTTTTATGCCTAGAGTTGTAATTATGTGTTTGGTTGTTGTTTGGTTTTTTGTTTTTGCAAGGGTACTTTTTTATGCTACTATAGAGAATGGATGATGCTCAATTAGAAAAAATACTATTTTCTTTCCTTGTTATGTGCATGGGCATAAAGTGTGTAGCATTCAGTCTTTGCTCTGGATTTAAAATTAATTTTTTAATGACAATTACTGCTATAATTCCACACATACCACAAGTATTACTTTAACTTCATACATGCTTTTAAAGAGAGAAGTAATGCTTTACTCCTTTTAAGAAAGGATCTTTTAAATACTCAGTATAGCTGCTAATGTCAATCCTGGCTGTCTAGGACATGACTTTACAATGCCTGCCATCACACAGAAATACCTAAATTCAAAGCAAGGCCCATACTGGCTTCTGTGAACACTGTGTACACTTATGTCTTCCTCTTTAAATTTGTACACATGCACTCACAGAAACAAAAAAAAAGTAAAAAGCATATACACAAAACGGCCTGAGATAGACATCTATAGAGAAAAAGTTTCAGAAAACACTACCATTTACCTGATCTACAGTGTGGGTGAATCTGGCTGTCTGGGAATCATTTCTTTTGTGTTGTTACTGAGAGAGAAAAGTATTCTTTTCACATTATACCTGAAAATATATTCTGTTTATAGCAGATGGTACAATAACAACTTTCAACCAGACAGCATTTATCTAACAAAAGCAAAACTCACTATCTAATTTTGCTATCAATATGGGAAATATCAACTGGAAATATGCACCATTTCCTTTTGAGAAAAAAATGTAGCGATTATCTACAATTACTTCTTCTCTTCAGTGAGAAAGAGTTTTCAAGCTTGGAAGTTCCTTGCCCTCTTTAGCCCCAGATTTCCGCTGTTACCTTCTCCTGGCTACTCTGGAGCTAAGAGTCTGTGAAAGATAGAAAAGGTTTGACAAAAGGGAGGTGTGATCACATCAAAGACTAAGCAGTAATACAATAGCAGCAGACAGAACTGACTATGCAATGAGGTATGATTCAAGATATCTAGATGGACACAGAAGCGAGGTTAATCACAGGGAAGGAACCACCATGTTGGTAACACTCCTGCTAGTGGCAAGCACTGCTCTGGATGTAATTTGAGAATTCAGGAACCCTTGGTCATTTCCCTATTCCCTGTACATTGCCTAAACAGCAGCACTTTACCTCCTCCAGAAGCAAAAAGAATGTATGCTCTCAGACATGAGTCGACACAAAGAAGGTTCATCAAGCTACAGTATAAGCTGCAAGCTTCCCAACTAAACTACACATTCTGATTAAAAACAAAACAGCTCCTAAAAGATTCAAATATTAAGTTTTACAGTTAAATAATTTTGCTTGCTTGCTCAAGTTATTTAAGATCCTTCTTAAAATTAGACAAGTTCTAACTTAGAGAAGATGTGTTGCTTTCCTAAAAACTGCTTCCTTCATTAAAATAATTTAAAAATAACAACAGCAAAAATACGGAATACACTTGTATATAATTCTTTCTAGCAGTTATTTAAGGTCCCTCTGAAATACCTTTCAGCCCTGGAATACTAATGGATAACTTAGTGGGTAATGTGCTATCCTCCAAAACAGGTATTTCACTTTCTTAGGTATACGAAAGGTTTTCTACAGGATGTTTGAGAAAAATGAGGAGCTTCAGAGCATGTCTCAATAATGACCTTATGCTCCCATAAACTGATAATTACTCTATTTATTGGTTTGTAACTCCTAGAATGTTACTTAAGCTCCTATAAGCTTTGCTGAAGAGTGTGACTCCTTGTTAGGTAGAAATATGACTTGTCTTTATATGACTTAGCATTTCTCTTAGGAATTAACCTAATTTTCCACTATCATCTCAATTCTTGAAAATTTATCAAAATCCAAAAGATGAATTGCCAGCCTGGGCTACCAGAGAGCAGATTTTGGCCTCTTCAGGAATTTATTTGGGAATATCCACTATGCTTTGACTCTGCAAAGAAGGATCTGGGAGAGTTAGTTGATTTTCAAGGATCACCTCCTTCATGCTCAAGAATGGTTTACTTGATGTGCACGACTACAAAGGTGGCAGGAGGCCTGCATGAATGAACAAGGATCTCCTGACAAAAAAATAAAAAAAAACAAGTACACAACAGGGTCAGGTAAATTGGGAGGAATGTGAAGACATTCTGAGTGTGCAGGGAGATGGTTAGGAAAGCCGAAGCACACCTCAAGTTGAGTCTGGCAATGAATATGAAGTGCATCAAGAAAGATTTCTACAGGTACTTCAGTAGCAAAATGAAGATGAGAAAAATGTGGCACAGAAAGTGTGACACAGTGCTTTCTTTGCCTTGACCTTTACTGGTAAATCCAGCCTTGAGGAATCCCACATCCCTGGAACCAGTGGGACAGTCTGGAGCAAGAAACAACTTACCTGCAGTGGAGAAGAAATAGGTTAGGGAACATTTTAAAAAAAGTGGACATATATAAGTCCATGGGACTTGGGAACATGCACCTGTGATTGCTCAGGGTGCTGGCCAGTGTCATGGCAGAGACACTCAATTATTGTTGGACAGTCATAGCAATTAGGGGAAGCTCCCAAGGACTGAAAGAAATCAAATATTATTTTTGTCTTCAAGACAGAACAAACAGGGAAACGCAGGTCAGCCAGCCTCACTCTGATTCCTCGGCAAGTGATGGAGCAAATAATCCTTGAACCCATTTCCAGGCATAAGATGGACAAAATAGACTTACAGGCTGGGTAAGTGGAGAGTGAGGTGGACTGAAATCTGCCTGAACCGCCATTCTCAGAGGGTTGTGATCAGAAGCATAAAATCCAGCCGGAGGTCACTTATTAGTGGTCCACCCCAGGGGTTGACACTGGCACTCAATACCATTTAACATCTTCAGGAATGTCCTGGAGACTTTTGTATCATCTCCAAACTCAGCAGCTTTAAAGATGATACAAAGAGGAAGTGATGGATTTACCAGGGGATTATGCTACCATTCAGAGGGACTTTGATAGGCCAGAGAAATTGGTCAAGAGGAATCCTGAGATTCCGCAAAGGGAAGAGCAGAAAATGCTTTGAGTGGGGTGCTGTACTGAATCATCTTCAGAGGATGTTTTCAACCTTTTCCATTCCATAATCCTACAATCATTCAATGAATTCACTCTGATTAAGTTAGTCAACAGGCCTGAATCATAGTTCACATAATCAAATTGCATAGGAAGAACTCAAAATGGTTAACTTATTCAGTTACTCTAAACTAACTTCTTTTATAATTTATTTCAGTAGGCAGAAATCCTACTTAAATGTTTAGCTCTTACCCCACTCTCTCTCTCAAATTTATCATATATAATTCCCTATACTATTCTGTATTAAATGCTGTAGCTAGGTTTAGTAAAAGAGCTTTGATTAAATGATAAGGTTACACAAAGAGTTCTTTAAAACTGCAACTTCAGCTAGAAGTTTAATAATCTTAAAACTCAAGAGACACTAGTAGTAACTTTTAATGAAAGAATTAATTATAAGGATGAAATAGAGCAAAAAGGATCTTGTTTCAAGACAATACTTAGAGATTTAATTGTGCTTTGCCAACTCAATTCCAGGAATGACAGATGCCAAGAAATTCAAAACACATAAGCTACATCTTCAAAGTCACACTATAACCATGCAACCTGTGATGTCATTGTTTATGAAAAAGGAGAAATATACACAAGTTTTTCTTCTATTTTTCTCATTTTCTTGTTCTATGCATTTGACTTCTCCCTATGTAAATTACCATTGGAATCAAGTGAAAATAATCCACTCATATAATAGGAAGCTAAACTGGAGTGGATTCAAGAAGGTTATTTTCTAAAACTAGTTTTAATTCTGTAATGTTGGTGCTACATGCATTTCAAATGTATACCTTAGCAGCAATATAATAATTCTAAAAGACGTGCAATATGGAGTAGGCTGCCATAAATTCTTCTGTGACTGTGTATGTGTGCATGTGTGCATTTACAATTGTGGTTCAACCTCGCAAAGGTATCTGGTTACTTGCATTTCATCTAAATTCAAGGCCGCAACAAGCAATATCTTAATCCTTAATCTAATCAAGTAATATAAATTATATACTGACTGAGCATATTTCAGCTTCTCTTTCTGGAATACCTCCAACTTCAGCAATGCATTCTCTGCTGTGCAAATCCTGGACACCTAAGCCTTGCTCTCTATCTTAACACCAATCCAGCAACTCATGTGACTAACACTCAGATCTAAACACACTCAGATGCTGCGCTCTTTCTCTCTCACCCCAAACCTAGCCCAGTATCCCATTCCTGTATCTCCAAAGACACTGTGAGTCTCAGTAAGCTCACTCTTATTCTGACACTCAGGCCCATCAATACATTACTGAATCTGCTGTGAATTGAGAAGGCTACATCATCAGTGCCTACCTAAAACTGAGACCCCAGATTCCTGAGTCCTCAGCACAAAAACCTTAAATCTAGCTCTGGTACCTTCTATAAAGATGCTCAGCTTTAGTTCATCACAACCCATCTCCCTAAATTAAACCTACACCAGAAATCCTGTCAATGTAGCAATGCATAAGAGTTGCTGCTGACACCAGTCCTGAAACCTATTCTCCCCTTTGGGCACGGAACTAACAGTAGTCTGATGTCCTGCCAGACCAAGCCTTAATCAGCCAGGTAGAGTGCTGTCACCCAGGAATTATACTTAGTTTAAAATAAGCTATGGAACCAGATTTCATCTTCCATGTTTCAGCCATGCAAGCCATAGTTCCAACCTTAGCTACAGAACAAACTTGAGGAAGTCAAGCCCTTGCATCCCAGACATATACCTACTCTATTGATGATGTCTAAATTAGTTAAATCTTAGAGAAATGAATTCCGTTTGTTTCAGAGCCAAACTTGGGACAGCAGCTCCTTCTAAATGTGCTGGCAGCATTCCATGCAGCTCACAAGTATATGCATTCACATCCACACCACCACCACCACCACACTGTAGCCTATGGTAGTTTCAGCTGAGAAGTAAATCAGAGTTTGTTCTAACACAAACTCTAACCCAACAGTGAATTAGCAGAACAAGTGAAGTCTTGTTGGTCATAATAAACACCCCTCAGGACAGCTTTTCAAGCACTTCCCTCTGTGGTGAAGTTCTTATTTTTCCATCCTAATTCTAAATCCCATTCTAATCCTAAACTAACTCTAAACACACTAGAGCCGTTCTTCCCAACTAACAACCTAAACTAAGAGTTTGATTCAGACACAAACAGAATGTAAAATAAACCCATTGTTTATCAAGAAAGAGTGTGCAAAGAACAGAAGTAGTTTTTCTATGCTTGATGGCCTATCACAGCATACTGCAGAAGACAGGTCACTGTGTATGTGCTTAGTGTTTATTACATCTACGTAACAATGAGTTTTTAAAAGCACTTGAACACTTCAGAAGGCATTGAACAAACACTTTCCTAGTCTTGTGATTTAAAGTAGTGATGGTTATGCAAAAGCTTTATAGGTAGATAAACACAGCTTTAAATGTATTTTTAGCAAAACAAAGCAAACCAAACCAATAAAAGAGGTCCCAATGGGAAAAGCTCATAAGTCATTATGTACAAGACTGTCACATATGTTTAGAGAGGCAAGTGTGTGAAAAGCTAAGAAATTCGAAGCTATTGATGTGTCCTGTAAAGCGAAAAGAACATTTTGAAAGAAAGAAAAAGTTATGATTTCACACTAGTATCCACTGTAATTCCATAGTTTCCATTTACTTTTTACTATATTTTTATAAACTCTTAAAGACAGTTTTAATTATTGGTTGTTGCTACTCTTCCAAACAAAAAATCATTATATCAGTAATTCCTAGTTAGCTAGGGCTACAACTCTTTCCTTTTCCATTTTATGAAGATATGAAATACGCAGCAAATAGGCTGCAAAGCCACTGATGCAGGAACTGTGTATTTATACTGTGTCCCAATAAAGCATTTAGTGAAACCGTGTTACAAGCACATCATAATGAAGACTTTAAGCAATTCTCCAAAATGAAAGGCAGAAGGTAAATCTGGAACAAAATGTTACCTTGTCTGGATATTGAACTTTTAAGAGCACATATGGTATATATGCTGTTTACACAGACAACTCCAATACCCAAAAGCATTAAGGAAGCAGTGCTTAATTTCCTGTAACGTCATTCCACTTTGCAAATCATTCTCTGTAAGAAAGAATGCTGCATGAAGAATGAAGTTTAACAGGAGCATTAAAACCATCTATTTGAAGACACAGGTTAAGTAAAAATGAAACGGTCTTCCAGACTAGCAGATACACCACATATGCCACATATATCTGATGTTTCTTCCTTATTCATGTTCTGCTTTCAGGCATGCAAAAGGATTAACTGAGCTGTAAAGAAAGAAATAGGAAAAGGACAGAATTAAGACTGATAGCAAGGAAATCTCAGCATCAGCTCAGATTTAAATAAAAAGTGCAATGAAACTTTAACTGCACCAGAAACTCAAATGGGTAGATTTTAGGTAATTTAATTTATAATCATGTTATTTTTTATTTTGATGATCTCGGGGGTTTGTGTGTGTGTGTGAGTGGTGTTGTTTTTTCCTTTTAAATCCTGGATTTTGTGCCCTATTTGAAAGATTTCCAAGAATATCACTTGTTTACATTTCAAGGTTTGATATATTCTGATTTCTGTAATTAAGCACTTTTCCTTTTCCAGTATTATGCTTCCATGAATGACATGATTCATCAATACTAAGAGTAATAATTCTCTGGTTGACAGATCTCCTCATGTAATCAGTATTTCCTGGTTCTGTTCCCAAACACACCTGAGGTTTTCTGATTACATGTCACCCTCAATTTTGCCAAGCACCTAAATGCAGTCCAAGCCCTGCTACCTTTTAGCACTGTAAGAATACTTCTAAACTCCTTTCTCCTTAATGCTATCATTTTAAGATAGTATGACTGGAAAGAAAAAATCACATGAACCATTTGTCATTTTCTAGTTCTGTCTGACATGTAAGCATCTTAAAATCTAATCTGCAATAGTGGATGGCATGTGCAGCAAAAGCAGGTATACATTTCAAAGGTGTATGGCACTCCTGGCATATACCAAGTCTTGACTGATTCTTTCATTCCTGTCTTTCAGGGAAGAGATTTATGTTTTCCCAAACCTGTATCTCCAAAGCGGGTGTGTAAGAAAAAAAATGCGGAACCACTGATTATCCCTATTCAGCCATTATTTCGTGTGTTAACAGTAGCATCAGTGATTACATGGAATAAAAATTAATCCCACACCTACCCAGAACACTATTTTGTAGCACCTTTAACAATTCACAATTTGAAATATATTACAATCTGTGCTTACCAGCATTAACAAGGAAAGAAATTATATCTTAAAAAGGATGAACAGATGTCCAGATGCAAGTTTAATTATTTTCATAAGATCTACATGGCACCAATCTATTTTCTTTTACCTAGGTTAAGTATTAGTAATCTGATCTGTCAGTAAAGCCAACAGTAGAAACTACAAAAAGCTAAATGTGCTTTATAGCCCATTTTAGTACTTCAAATAACAGTAGACTGCAAAACGTATTTTGCTTTACTAGCTGCATAATAGTCTTAGCTATTTTTTTTCTTATTAACTGTTTTAGTGATTCTCTATGGTATTTGGGAAAAAACAGTATAGCTTTTTTTTTCAATCTCTAAGAAAACTTTAATACAACATATATAGACTTATGGGTAAAGAGATTAGATGTACTGCATAAATCAAGTAACTTCTTGGAAAGAGGATCTGATCTGAAGAATTCTCTGTACCACATCAGACACATGTGCATACGGAATAAAGCATGTGGAGGGTACCACACATGCTCAAAGCATCCAGTGGATACAGAATGGATGCATGGAGAAAGGCTTATGAAGACAAACTGTGAGAGACTGAACTGGTTAATGGATTAACCATTGTTAAGGTCACTGAAGCCTGCTCCCCACTCAAACATTTCCCTGTATATCCAGGAACTGGACTGTGTGTTAAGCCTTCTGAAGGGACTTCAGCTAAGATAAAGGTTGTCTAAGTACTTCAGGTTTAAGGAGAAGTAAACAAGGCTGGGAGGAAGCTACAGCCCACAGACTACTTTGCACACTCTCCCCCTCTCATGAGAGACTGGTTTGTTAATGCTAAAGGCTCAAACAATCTGCAAGGTGCTTTGATAATAATGTGCGGAGTGGCTGCTCAGGTACCACCCAGCATCTCAGAACACAAGCTGGGCATTAAACAAGATAAGGAAAGAGGCAAAATCCTGTGAGGCAGGGTAGTGTTTCCTTTTCCTTAAATAAATGACTCAGTTGTGGTAACTCCCCTCCCGGAAAGCACTGAGACATTCACACATTGCCTGAAGATATTCATCTCTGCTGATGGTCCATAAAGGACTTGACTGCACTGATGTAATAGCCAGTTGTAATGACTTAGACCATCAAAGATTCCCAGACTATTCCATGACTCACAGTATCACATCATCTGGTGTAAAAGTCCCCACCCCAGGGAAGGTACTAGGTGTTCCCACTGGAACCTGAGCATATATAACACAGAAAATCTGAGTTTTGGGGACTTCTTCCACTCCAGACAGATCAAGACCATCACTTTGACAGGACCGCCACCATCACTTCAACCAACAGACATCAAAATTGCAACTATGAAGTCACATCCCTGGATCCAATGGGTGGTGACTATATATCTTTCTACTTTTATCCTTTCTTTCTCTTCCTCACACATTTTCTTGAGTGTTATTTTTGTGCTCTTCTCCACGGGCACCCCCTTGTAGCAGGGGAGAGGCTTGCGTGCCCTTATGAGGTTGTGAGCTATGCTGGCAGTGGTTTGTGCCTCCGGTAGGGTCTCCCATGCTAGTCAG
>JAWWEU010000111.1:84027377-84105661 GCA_035583155.1 Acropternis orthonyx
CTTGCCTATCTCGCATTGGCCTTTTTAGCCATCAGCGCGCTTGCAGCAAGCGTGGGTAGAGCCCTTCCCAAATCTTCCTTCGCAAAGCCTAGCCATGATTTTTGTGCTTTTATATTGTTATATTACTATAGATAATAACTACCAAAACAGCTACATCGCTGTTTTCCTTTGCAACCAAACTGTTCTAAAAGAAACCCTATATATATATATTTACAAACACTGATCATTCAGTATCATTTCACTCTAATCCACCCCAAGGGATCTACTAACAAGAACCTGCATTACTCTCATCTTCTGCGGTGGATAGTAAGTCCTGACATTAACAGCTCAGCTCATAGCGCTTTAAATGTTGCTGTTATCTAGCTGTACCCAGCTCCAGGAAAACTCCATTTTCCCCAGTGAATTGACTACCATCTGAGCTAGTCCAACATGACATTCACAGTGTCTCTAACTTGCCAGCTAGAAAAAAAAAGGCTCTCCAGCCACAGGAATATTTCAGCCCTTCATTTGCTTCCAAATAGAGCTGCTGCTGGATAGTTTGACATTTCAGTGACATGATTCTTTGCTAGGCAGTACTGAATGGCAACAAGAATCCTGGAACTGCTCAAAATCATAGTGCATCCATGCTCGTCTTTGTTTTTTCTTCTCCAATGCACTGTCTGCATAGACTGCTAGTCTAACAGAGCTTCTTACTTAGAGGCATATGCATAGCTGAATGCATCTCAAAAGAAGCCCCGATACACATATCCTGCACGTTCAGTCACCATCAATCACCAGTCTTGTGTAGACTCAAAGAATTTGAACGCTTGGGAACTAAGTTAATTTATTAATTACCCCAACTAAAATATAACCTGTTACAAGCATCTAATAATGTTAGTTATGTAAGTTTGTCACTGTACAGACAGAAGTATATTTTTGTGATGGGTTTGATAAACCCCAAAAAACTCAGATTAAGGTTTTAGCTTTAGATAGGCCCCAATTTCGTGGGTCATGTGGTTAGGGACAAGTATCAGCTGACTTAAGTGACCAGTGAGATATTTCATGCCATCTGACATCAGTAGACTATAAGTCAAAGAGCAGCTCCCAGTGTCCTCTTCTCCCTTTCGCCGTGCTGAGAGCACCTCGCTCCTGCAACTCAGAAAGATTAGGCCTCACCGCTGCTGTGCCGAGATAACCACAGCAGTTTTGCTCTTAGGGAAGTAAAATACTTTTGTTTTCTTTGGGTTTGCTCTTTCCCTCTCTTTGTTTTACCTGGGAAATGCAGGGGTGTTTCTCTGGGGTTCTGGGTGGTGAAACCTGTGTGTTGTTGAGAGGGAGGTTTAAATAAGTTATTGTTGGTTTGTCTTTTATATTTATACATATATATGTTGTAAATTTGTGTAAATATAGGTATATATATACCAGTTTCAGTTTTAAGGTGTTTTTTTTCCTTCACTCCCTTGCTGAAACTCTGTCGCATTGGGGGGTGGTTGGCATTTTGCCAAGATTCAAACCAAACAATAACAATTTTGCATAACTACCTGTTAAAACTGTTCTGTAGGATCAGGCCTTTCCTGGAATAATGTCTCTGACAATCTCAAAATCCACAGAGATATTATGGGATTTTATTCCCTTAACTTTGGAGGTCTACAACATAAATATCTACATTTCCGCTGAACAGTGTAAGTTTCCTTTCTCACAGCCAGAGGAGAGAAGCAGACAACTCTAGGACCAATTATCATAATTATGTACAAAAAAACAGGTTGGACAAGAAATCACTTTTTTCTTTCCGTGGCTATCATGGAGAATTGATATAAGTAAATCCGATAGAAACAGCAATGTCTATTACAAACATCTAAACTAAAAAGGATGAATCTCACCCTGTATATCCTGTGTCAAAGTCCAACTGTGCCATTCATTTCAGGTTGAAAGTTAGCACCCACATTTGAATTTGGACTTAACGCTTATATATAACATTAGGAATTACTTGTAACTTGGTGCCTTGATTTCAAACAAACAAACAAACAAACCCACAACCCACAGCTATTCAGTGTATGGCTTTGGGGATAGAAATATTTAGAAGTTTTAGAAAAGGAAAAATAGTATAAAGAAAGTAATGTGATATAAAAATGTAATGCTGGACAAGCTATGTATCAGCAATTATTGAATAGTAGAGCTTTCCAAAACCTCACAGTACGTCTTCCTTTCTCTATTTTCAAATCTATGGTGAGGACCTCCACATTTGAAAAATAATCCATCTTCCACAATATCACTCTGAAATCTTAGTATCTTACAATTTTATGTGGTCTGCAGTAGGAATCCAATTTGGGACCAGAAGATTTCTACTCCATAGTAAGATAAGGTTTTAGTCACTGTATTCTTATAAACTGTATTTATGAAGCATGAAAGGTTCCTATTATAGATAAAACTGAAAAGTCCATATCCAACAACTAAAAATTAAGGCATCCAGTAGAATTTATATTAATCTGCTTTTGCCTAGAAGTTAGTATCCCAGTGTCAGCAAAATGTTGAAGTATGAGCTTTACATTAAGCACATGATGAAGTACTAAATGAATTAAAGCAAATTACTAACTGGCCTGAGAGTTTACTAGCATAAAATTCATCCTAACTGGGTGGAAAATCAGGATAACTATGCTGTTTTACATGTTACTTATTTACTTTCATTTTCTATATTAACATGTGGGAATATAGTATACAAAATCATATTATTCATGTATTTGACATTAGTTTGTCATATTGTAAGATTAATGCATTTAGTCAATTAGAGAACAATATAAAAATAGACAGACTAATCTCTGTGTTTTTCTGTTGTAGTTTATTAGATACACTCTCCTATAGTCAATCTAATTTTTTAATTTGTAAAGCTAGTGACATAGAAAGCTCTTTGAAACTGCGGGTCATAGACAGATAAGTCTGTTCCAAGAGGACACAAACTCTCTAAAATCAGTCAGAATTCTAAAGTAAAAAATTTTCAATATTTATCAAAGGATGCATCCACAAACCTGCAACGGGTTGAGCTGAGCACACTTCCCATTGAAGAAATGGTTGAATATAAAGTTGCATAGTCTGGAATGCACACATTTGACAAACTATTTGGAGCTTAGTTCAAGTCTTAAGGAGGATATTTAAATGAAAATGTTATCTAGATGATTCATTAAAAAAATTAAACAGGATTTGTTTTCAATCCAAATCAGGGTTGAAAAGCAACTTCAACTTTAAAAAAATAATTATTACTAAAAAAAAAACAACAGAAATTTGCGATATTTCAAACTGACACTGTATCATTAGATTTGATTATAAAACACAGAAAACATACTTTAACCCTTTTTTAGAATCATACCTACTAGTAATGCTAATAAAGTCAGAAAAGTTTAGAAGCAGGTCTGTAAATAAGGCCATCAGAAATACCAGAGGTTAGAATTCAATTGTGATATATTTCCATAATATTATCACATACAGAATATATAAGGGTTTGTAAAGGAACACAATAAATCAGTTTAAGAACACATTGAGTTCACAGCAAGCTAAGCAAACCAGAACTTCAGTTACTTTCCCTACATGACCTGCAGCTTTTCAAAGTCCTACAGAGTGCCAGCTACAGATAGACACACAGCTCCTAAGGCTTCACCAAATACAAAAGTAATACTTAAAATAATTACAGTAAGGCAAGGTTATATCATAGTTGTACCACAGCAGCTAAGTCAGCAAAGTGTAATGTTTGGTGTAAGCTCGGCATGACTGTGGGGCCCTGAAAGGTTCTGTGTTGCCACTTGCAAAAACTCTGACAGAAAGGATGATTAATTCTGTTAAACAGATGAGATTTAATAATGTTAAAAATGAACAACTTCTTTAAACTTAAAAAACAATTATTGTTTCTAATTACACACACTGCCCTATTCTTCTATTTGCTAAAAGTCTATTGACTTTTGGTTGCCATCAATGTCTTATATGCTATCAGTGACTTAAAATAAGACACAGTTCTTTGTCTAGTTGTTTCAAAACTGGCCTTTCTGAAGCCTTTTCAGAATATGATTCAAACATACTAGAAATTTGTGTTGGAAGTTACATATTCCCTTTCCAGCAGTCCAAACTTACTAGAGAGAAAAATAGTATCCTAGACAGGAAAAATAATAAAGCTCTTGAGCAACACTTTAGACATTTGGTTAAACTGGGCCACTGCTAAATATACTTATGATGAATATTTTCTATATGTATCAATAAATTTATTTGCCACCAAATAAAAAGCTGCATGCTTTCTTTTTATTGATTATTTTAAGATAGTACACAATGACGTCGTAAGCCCAAGTGAAGCTGAACACTGCGTGAAATACATTCCATCACATAGAAACACAGGAAAAATCTATGAAATCCCGATGTATCTCATACCTCTCTTCTTAAAATGTTAAAGGAACATCCACTTTCTCTCTCTTTTTTTTTTTAAACTCTACTGAAGAAAATTTAACCGAAGAATAAATTTTAGCAAAAGTTCTATTCTGCTCTTTACCTCCTACTCACTGCAATAAACTAAATACAATATTATATGTTGGATAACTTTTGCATCATGAAACTTAAAAGAATAATGTGAAACATGAAATCTAATTATGAAATTAAATGAAGCAACCATCTTTCCAGTTCTACATGAGCTAGAGACAGAAGTAATTATTTTTGTGTTCAGCTGGATGCCCAAGTTGTATTTTCTGCATAGTCAACAATTTGCACATTACACTATGTGTTCTAACTGATTATTTCAAGTATTTTCCCAATTATACAGCATGATCTTAAAAACTATAGAGTTTATTTATTATACAGTCTGATAATTTACTTTTTCATATGGATTTTTTTCTTTTACTTTATACATCTTTTTTATTAATATGCTGTTTAAGTTAGCTCCGAGCATTTTCTGAATCCTTAAACCTGCATATTCTATAGGACAATGCATTTATTATGTCTTATGAAACAAATACATACAGCAAAAACTCTCCCCAACACCATTTTTTGGTCCTTCTCCAAAAGAAAAGATGATAGTACCTGGTGGGCCTGCAGCAGCTGCTCAGCAAACCGACGTACTTCTGACAGTAGAAGTGATATTAAAGAATTTCTTAGTATCTTGTTCCTTCCTATCAAAATCAGTGTTTGTGATACAGAATGTAGTGCCTGAAACTAAAGAGAAATAATGGTAAATTTAATCTGTCAAAATATGTCTCTTTTTTACCACAATTACCTTAAATACAAATAGCATTTATATATTAAATTTAAAAAAAAATCAAATTCAAAAATTAAAGTTTCAAACCCTGTGAATTGCATACATATGAGATCTGGGAGAAACTGACATCCATTCTCAAAAGACTAACACTACAGGAAACTGTCATATGAACAAACTGCTCCAAAAGTGTGCATTCCTCCAGGATGCAGCTTTTCAGCATTAGATGTCATCATGCCCATCTGCTGACCATGAAAGTTGGTGACTACTCTGCACATACAGTACTTGTGTTTGTCACAGGCAAGACAAATGAGCAAACGAATTCTTTGAAATTCAAACACTTATGCTAAGAGATGTACTATGGTTTTCTGTCAATAGAGTTATCAGCAATAAATGCTGACTGCTAGAAGACACGCTGTATTTTCAAATTCAAACAATTCACTTTTACATTGTTCTTTACCTCCTGATCCACAGGAATGATGTGAACTTTTATGAGAATTATGTTAGGGGGTTTTTTTATTGATTTTTTGTTTGTTTGTTTGTTTGTTTTTGTTTGGTTTTTTGTTTGTTTGGTTGGTTGGTTTTTTGTCATGGTCTTTTCTATTTTAAAAAAACTAAACCTATTTTCTTTGTTCCCTGAAATTGAAATAAATAGCTAGTATGTAATAAAACATACCCCTCTACAAAGTGCACATGACATTACTTTGTTAAACACTACTGGAAGAAATTGTAATTTCTATATATAGAAGTTCTTTCAAAGAAAAAAAATAAGACGTTAAATATAATTACTTTAAGTTCTATTTTCCTATGAATAAAAATGCTTGCCCACCATTTACAAGTTTGCATTGGATGAAACCTTCTGGAAAACATTTCCAAACACATGAAAGGCAGGAAGGTGATCCAGGCAGCAGGTCAGCATGAATTTATTAAGGGAAAACATTTACTTTGATTTCACCATGGTTTTCATCACTGTCTCCCGTAAGATTGGAACTGACAAAATTTTGGGCTACATAAGTGGACAGTGAGGTGGACTGAAAGTTTTTGCTGTAAAACCATTAGGCAGCTTTGCATTTAGAGTTACTGGTTATCTGCTTGATCAGCAGCTGACACAGTGCCTTTTTTTACCAGCCTCTTGCAACTGAAGACTTGGATCAGCTTGGTTATCATCCACCCAACATGAGACTGTCATAGTAATAAAACTTCAATAACTTTTTGCTCTTAATCATCTCACTTCTGCATGTAATCCCAAAACAAATAGTGGAAGAAAACTACAGAAGACAAACATGTCTCATGTTCAGAATCCAATCTTCAGGCAAACAGAGATACAAAGTAAACTCTATTAAAGAGAATTCATAAATTGTACATATACAGCTCTGAAAATCTGTGAGATTAAAATAATTAATAAACATTTGCATCAAATATTATATCAGTGAAATGTGAAAGAAGGTGAGATAAAAATAGGTTTCTGAGCAATTAAAATTATAGGAAAGGATAATGCAATGCATGCACCAACATGTGCTTTGAGGATACATGAATTAAAATCAGACTTCTAGGTTTTTTTTAAACAAATTATGGAGGGATACGTATTTTACAGTTCTATATTCTCAGAGTATAACATTGAGTATACTTGCTAAATTGCCTTTGTCAAGCAAGTGAACTAGACAATCCAGAGTAGTTTTTCAATGCGACATCTCCCAAAGATGACAGTATATATTTACACAAAAACAAGATTATTTTTGTTCTTTTTTAAACTCTCTTCTATTTGCTTACCAGTTTTTTTGACAGTGAAACAATGACTTTTTTTTTTCTGCAGTTACTAATGCTAGCAGCTGAGATTTAACTAAAATAGCACCTTTCACAAAATTGCCATATCCTTCCTGGTTTGCGAAGAGTTTTCATTTTCTAGTTGGAATTTTGTAGGACTAGATAACTGGGGATCTTCAAATTTAAAGCCTGAGTCTCTACTAAGAGAAGTACACAGGTATTTTGTAATGATGCCACTTAGGGTACTTGAGATATAGATATCAATGCCACTGGAAGATCCCACCTAGGAATTTATTAATATTTAATAAATATTCACATTAAAGGTATCATTATAATACAAATATTTTACAGTAATATATTATAGCAGATGCATTACAATTATATTTCATTATAGTAAAGGTTATGGATTATACATTGCATCTTGCTGGATCTGAGTATATTTAAAGAAAATAAGAGACAACAAAGAAGGTTAAAATAATGCTCACAGACTGTATGCATTAGATTAATATGGAAAAAATTCATAGCATATAAACAATAAAGAGCAAACAGAGGTAAGACTTCGCTGTAGAGCAATGCTCCTGTATTGCTAATTAAACTCTGGAAACATTCAAACTGAAAATACTTCAAATAGCATGCAGTTTCATTGAAGATAAAAGCATAACTTCAGCGCTCCAATCTACCTAATGTTAAAAAGGAATAGAAATCTTTTAATCCTTTGGGCTTGCTTAATGATATAGATGAAATAAAACCTATGAGCTTTAGGGATTCTCAGGTAAAAGCAGTCAGAAAATTAGATTGTAAAAAACATACCATTAGAAACAAGAAAATAATGGAGCCTAGTTTGCTGTTCAGGCACTGCATCACTAGTCCCTAACACTCCTCCCACACACCCATTTCTCCTGTCCTCCCTTGCTTTCAGGATGGAGAGCAAGAGAGAGCAATGCTGTGACAGTAACCGGGAGGAGATGTGTGGATTGTCCACCTGGCTGTTTCCAAAATGAATACATAATGTTAATGCTCTGTGTACCTCCAGCATACTAACTTGGTCCCTCCTACGCCCAGCTACTGATTTTAAAGCCTACTTGAAGGTATTACTGACCTTTCCCTTCTTTGCAAGTCATTTCAAAAGTGGCTATCAAAAGTTACTAGTAGAGGAAAAGACTGATGACCAAAACAAAAAGCACATTCCTATGAGTCCTGTTTCATAGGAAACAGGATAAAAAACTTATGAATTATCATTTTATTATTCATTTATCAGCATGTTAGACTTTTCTTTAATATGGGATATCCAAAATTTATGAGTTTAATTCCCTCACGAGTTGCATGATTCACTATTCACTACACCCTGCAAATATGATAACTGCACCGTACTTCCTGTTTGGTCAATTTACTGTTTTTCGTGCCAAGTAACAGATCTCTTCCCCAAGCGACTGGCATATCTGGCAATACAGGACTAAGGCAAATAATTATTATGGGTATTCCAAAATTGTGAGGTGTTAAAAACAAAACAGTATTTTTGCCTCTGATTTCACATCACCCTTTCCCTTTGCCCATTTATTCCAACCTGAATTCCACTCCTAATTTCCAACACCAATTGAAAAGTTTCACTTTTATACAGAGAACATTAGTACCCCTTTTCTTATTTTACTGTCACATTGCTTCCTTTGTTAATTGATGGTTGTAATTTATCTCTCCTCCTGTTCATGTGCCACTATTTCTCCTATCTTCAAGTCTTGGGATTTGATACATATTATTTCAACTCTTTGCTCTGTAAGCCTCATCTCAAACCCTTGCTCTGCCCTTATCCCTTCATAGAACCGTAGAATGTTAAGAGTTGGAAGGGACCTTAAATATCAGTTAGTCCCAGCACCCCGGCCATGGGCAGGGACACCTCCCACTAGACCACGTTGCTCAAGGCCTTATCCAACCTGGCCTTGAACACTGCCAGGGTTGGGGCATCCACAACCTCCCTGGACAACCTGTTCCAATATCTCACCCCACTCACAGCAAAGAATTTCTTCCTAACACCTAGCCTAAATTTCCCCTCTTTCATAATCTTGTTCATGCTTTTCTCTACTCTTCTTAACCTGATGCTCTCTGACAGGACCACCTGTCAGCTTCACTGCTACAGGCTGCCAGTATCAGGCTTGTGCCACCCCACATGCAAAGGTTAGAGGGACAGAGTTCTCTGCTGCTGACTCAGAAATGTGCTAGCTACACTGTGCTAGCACACCTTCAGTCTTAGGGAGATGAGCCAGGGACCCCTGAGACAGTGGAAGCCAATAGAGAAACACCCGAGAAATGTCTCAAAGAAATGTTCTTCTAGGAAGGTGACATGACCAACAGTTCAGCTGAGGTGCCTTTACACCAATGCACATAGCATGGGCAAAAGCGGGAGGAGTTGGAAGCCACTGTGCTGCTGGAAAGCTATGACTTTGATGCCATTACTGAAGCTCAGTGGGATGAATCCCTCTGAGTCTTCAATAATAAATTTACTTTAAGCAATACCATCTGGGCAGAGATCAAGAATGTCTGCATCTTCTTGAGATTCACAAATTAGGCATCTAAATACGTAACTCATCCAAGAGGCTAGATCCAGTCA
Source organism: Acropternis orthonyx (assembly GCA_035583155.1). NCBI lineage: Eukaryota > Metazoa > Chordata > Aves > Passeriformes > Rhinocryptidae > Acropternis > Acropternis orthonyx. The sequence continues at coordinate 84,036,944 of JAWWEU010000111.1, forward strand.
GTACTGTCAACAGAAGGACTATCAATTCCAGTCAAACAAACAGTATTCACAACAGTTGCCACTCAGACAACTCTGATGTTATGGCTGCCCATTTTTTTAATAACTACTGTAAATATTCTATTATCAGGGAGCAGCTCTAGATACAAAGTCTTCCAGAGCTGAGAGATTAAAATTTATATTACTCTTGATTCTTCCTTCTTAACTAGTCTTAGTCAGACAACTTGCAGAGTGAAGAATTGCACACGTGTCTGCTGATGCCAAGTTGCCAAGCAATGTTAGTGGACACAGAAGACAGTATGAGTGTGAGTTTGCTTAGAGCAGAATTATGGGTTCAAATTTTTAATCTGAGGACTGCTTAGAAAAAGTCATTGGATAAATTTAAAAAAACCCCCAGGTATTCTTTAGCTTTTAGGTTTTTAAACTAAAGAGTTAGCTGTCATTCTTAAATCAGGGATGTAAATAAATGAAAATGGATTACAGATGTTTATTTTCCAATCCATCACTCTTTTCCCCCTGCCCACAATGTGTGAGCTACTCTGAATACCACTTAAAGATGCCAAGTATCTGGCCTACATATCTACAAAGTACAGAGGTACCTTGTTGAGAGTTGTAGATTTCACTTCAGGAGTTAGCACTAAAAAGGCAAACAAGGAATATTCAACTGTTTTTGCAACTGGCTGTAGATATGGACTGTACAGAGAGCTCACTTTTCATTTCTATCCTATCACCATAACACAAACACACACCCTACTTGGGAACACAAAAAATATTTCCTAGAGAAGCATGACAAATTTAAGCTACGAGTAAAGTTTCATTAGTAAACAGGCAGAAGAACACAGAAATCCCAAGATTCTCATTATTAAACTATGTATATACATTTTAAGCAATGCTTAAGCACTACTGTCAAAGACCCCTGGGGATATATAGCCGCCTTCAAAAAACTACAGGATGTAAGAAGCAATTTTCCCCTAAGAAAAAAAAAAAAGGGGGCACTCAAAAAAACTCCCCACCAACAAACTGATTTTTTTCCAGAGCGAGAAAGACAATCTTTACAGCAGGAACAGCCCTAAAAGTGGCCTGGAAGTGATCAGAATGGAACTAAAGAGCTGGGATAAGTAATGATGTGATGGAGCTGAGGTGTCCCTATCACCCCTTTGAATAACGATCTCATATGGCTCACCTGAGGCCAAAAAATGGAACAATTTTAGGTCCTTTTGTTCAATTACATGTCTAGAATAACAGAAAACAAACCTAGATAGAATTCAAATGATTTTACCCAGGCATGTTAAGTGAAGGACTTGGGGATGCACTTTGATGCTGCAGTTCCACATGGTCTCAGCTGCAAATATCAGAGAGATGCCAAAGAAGCAAAATGACACTGCTAATGTGAAGCTACAGAAAGTTAAGAGTGCTCTGACAGAAAGCATTCACTGGAGACAGACTGGGGACAGAGAAAAGAAACGAACAGCTTTTGATATATATTTCCTACCATATTCAACCAAAACAAGACCTGTCTGTAATCTTGTCCTAAGGACCCCTATATATATAATTTCTAAATCAAAAAACCAACAAAGGCCTATTCCATCCCTTTTCTTTTCCAAATAGAAATAATCTGTAATACCCTCAATACTAGTTAATTACTTGCATAAAAACAGCAGTGGCAGTATTAGGGAAAGAGATGATCCTGGGCAAACAGCATTATGGAGAGATTGGAAAAAATAAATACAATGTTTTTTGCTTTAATGATAAAAGAAAATTCTGCTAACTTCACTTCACTGAAGTAAATGGGAGCCAGTCAGTTTGGTGATCGCTGTACACTGTAGTGATTTACAAGACAATGGGTTTTGCTTACCATTTGACTTCAAACAGCTCTCTACACAGGACAACAGGTTGCTGGGAAAACATAATTCAACAGTCAAGAGATTCAACCACTGACTCTTACTTGACCTTAAAATCCAGGCAACACCTTTTAATATTCATACAAATGAAATGCTCTTCCATTAGATATGCAAAATTCTTTGGTTTGATAAAACTGCACCCATGACATTCTCTTTGCGACTCTGCTAATTTAGGAAAACTGAAGCCCGCTAGTTTTACAGTTGAAAACCAGCAGCAACATGAAAACTATTTTTAAATATTATTTGTCCCTAAGCAGGCAAGACTCCTGTAAACTGTAAGTAAGTAGTGTCTCGGCAGCAGCTGACAAAAGACAGGGCAAACTACACACAGTCAGGGGAATTTATTTTCACCCACAGCTAGCTGGAACACATATTAAATGCACACTGTTGCATGTACTAAAACATCAAAGTAAGTTCATGATTACTCTCCTCCAGGTAAAATCAATCATTAATGAATCATACAAATTTCACCCTAGATAAGAAAAGATTCAATATCACGATTCTGATTAATGTGTACTGTTTTCAACTGCACAAGCACACTTCCATACATTTAATTATATAATTGCCAAAGAGATTCAAATATTTTTCTTCCTGCTTTTCATGTACTACATTTCAACTTGTTATTTTCATGATTGTGAATTTGTTCTCACACAGATATCCAGTAACGACATTAAACTACTACTCAGAACTCCCGCATTTGCTTTTCTCCTAAATATATCAACAGTAATTAATTTGGAGCACTTGCAAACTTCTGCATAAAGACTCTCCCATGAAACATGAGAAAAAAATGAAAATGGGCAGTAAAGTCCCAAATAGGCTAAGAAAAGTTCCTAAAGACTATGTTCATGTCTCAGTGTATATCCAGATGCTGTTAATGCTAAATAACTTCAAAACAACTACACTAAAGGTAAGGTGGCCAATTTCCAAAAGTGAAAAAGGTTAAAAAAAGAGAAAGGAAATATCACACAACCTTTTTTTTTTTTTTTTGTGTGTGTGCTGTTTGAATGGAGCAGGCAATTCACAACTCAACATCTTCAGAGTCAGTATTGATGTTTTAAACAGCACAAGAAGAAGCAAACAACAACATTTCATTTCCTTCTGGGTCTTGTTTGAAAGAGATTATGAGCGAGATGGGCCAGAGGCATGAGGCATTAGTTGAAGAGGAGCCCAACACAGCTCAACTTCACTCTAGAATTCGAACAGCAGTGTCTTCTACGTTTGTGTTCTGATTAACTCCTTAAAACAAGAGGTTCAAGAAACAGACACAGATCTCTGTACACAACTGGGTGAAGGCCAGGATCTTTTGGTACATAACTGATGCTCTGAATTACAGTATCAGCTGCACCTAAAAGAACAGTCAGTGAATTGAATTGTCTACAATGCTGATAAAATAGTGTGACACCACTAGGGACCACACCACAGAAATCCTATATAATGTAGCACCCTGTGACTGCATTTGGCCATGACAGCTTTGAACACAGCTGAACTGCACTGAAAGAAGCCAAAACTAAAACTACATTTCTTCTATCTCCAAAGTAACAAACAAAATTCTGGATTCCTTAACAATAACTGTTTTGAAGTTTCTCACAGTTTTATGTACAAGAGAAGTGTCCTAATTTCTGTTATATGGTTTAACTACTAATGCTAATTCTATGCGCCACGAAACTACAGCTGACCTAGATTCACCACAGCAGGCTTCCAGGTAGGCTCCAGGACGTCCTCTCCAAAGTGCCCCAATGTCGCGAGCTGTGCAAAATCTTCACTAGAAACATAAAACATGCATGCTATTCTAAACAGCACAGTGAGGGGGGAATCCCCAGTGCCTCCAACTGTTGCATTCTTCTGGTATAGGAGAAATGATCTAGTGTTCCAACACATCCTGGACAACAAAGACAAACCTCAACAGAGCAGGCATCTTTCAGTGTCAGGGAGTGAGTGAGGTAACTAAAAGCAGGGGAAAGGCACATTTGCTATGTCCCTGTGGAGGTGAATGGAGATAGCTCTTGTCAAATCCCAAATGGGCAGATTAAGGAAAAAATAATTCCAGTGCTTCCTTTCTGAAGGAGAAGAGACAAAGTAATTTGGTAGGAGCTGTAATTGCATACTGTAGCTACTACCAGAATTTTCCATGGGAACCGTTTCCCCATGTTTTGTCAGGTCATAGAGTCCCTCTGGAAAGCAGAGGCAGCGGCTCCGCAAACTGAATACAATCTCACAGAGTTTCATAAAACAGTTTGGTCTGCTTGAAAGCAGGACTTGCAAAGAACCTGCATAAGTACAACAGTGGTTCTGCTGACATCGAAAGGCAATACACACCCATACAAATCTCCAAAGGTGTCAGTGCTGAGGACTCCAAAGTGCTTGCTCTGCAGAACAGCTGTGACTGTGGCACATTTTGCAGCACGAAAGCAACAGCTCATCTGTGCCAGAATTAGGCACAGGATGCTCACAAGCTTTTCTGTGGCAGCCATACAGGGACCATGCCAGCAGAAGGTGCAAAGTCAGGCCTTTGAGCAAGTGGTTTAACCTCTGAACACTCATGCTTCACCCTTAGAAGCTGTGATGAGGTTCCTTCAAGATATTTCCAAAGTTTTATTTCAAAAGACTGTGTGCCTAACAGATATGTGTAGAATTCTGAGCTGCTCTCCAAATGTGGAAGGAGAGGAGAAAATTTAAAAAGGAAAATTCAAGGGGCTACTTCTACTTGAAGTTTTTTGATTTAATTAAATTTGGTTTTTAAACAATATTACCTTTTGTTTTACTTCACAAACCTTAATTGATAAAGTTATTTTTTTTCCTTTTGATACTCATGTCAATTTGGAGTTTCAGGCCAAAATCTGTATCCAAAGTACACAGCTTCAGGCAACTGAATCCAGGAAAAAAAATTCTGAGTACATCTTTGCTTGTTCCTACAGCTTCCAAGGCTTTATAATTAGAAACATCTCAAAGAATAGGACTCAAAAGTTACAGCAAGTAATTCTACTGCTGTTTTTCTTCCTTTACATCTAATGTAGAAATAATTATTTCTTTTCCAATTCTCAAAGTTTTCTTAAGCTATTTAACTTGCTCTGAAGAATGCTGAGATTGCTTTCCAGGATGAGGCATTAAGTGTAATCCACCGCCACTTCTCTCTTTTTTCAGTTTTAGAAGGTGTTTTTCACAGCCCTTTGTCCTTCTTGACAGTTCTATAGGCAAAGTTGTGTCAGATACTATATAGCTGCATCAACGGCTGTCTATACAAATGCTTTTGGGCAGTAAGATGAGATACAACAAAATTCTTAATATTTTTATACTGGAGGGATTTAAGCATCTTCCTGGAACTGGAATTCACACAGTTTGCCACTCTTTCCAGGTAACAGCCTTGTAATTTACAGCAATTTTATTTTAAACATGTAATCTTGATATTTCAATCACCACTTGAGTAAACAGTGATGATTAAAACTGAAATATAAAATGTCCCTGGGAGATATCTGATACACAGCACATGAAGAATTAGTTGCACAATTTATACTACTAATTCTGAATTCTACATATTTACTTCCATATTCATTTCAGTTTAAAGAAAATCAAATCTTTATAAGGATTTTTCAAGTAACCTTTATAAACATTGCAATTACTGCACACAACTTTTTCCCTGTTTCCCTAGAAATCTGGAAACCTTCATGGTTATACCTCAGTAATTGGTTTACACCATTTTAAACTCTTTTAATCTGTTTGATTTAAGCAATGACTGCCCATAGTAATGATTTCATTTAGTGTAATGATAGAGTACTTGAATATATGGGGACACTAAATTGGTACATCTAAGTCTCAAACAGTATCACCATGATGTCTGTTCCAAGTTACTCTAAAAGCCAGAATGAAGCCAAAAATCCTAAGACAGGCAATTAAATTCATTACTCGTGGAGCATCTTGCAAAGGCAGACCAGGGATATTTCAGTTGAATGAGGAAACTAGCAAGATGATGCACACAACACCACAGACTGATAAATACAAACAAAATGCAACTCAGTGCTATTTAGTGATTGTGCTGGGGACATGCTGTTTCTGATTTCTTCCTTCATTTGCTAATCTACTTTTAAAACACAAATTTGCAAATATCTAGAGAATGACACAGATCTTCTGCAGTAAACCAACCTGTTTTATCTAGGTGCTCAGGAAATAATAAAAAAACCTGCATATCCATTACTTTGTGAATATCTACAATATTATCTTCAGCACCAAAAATAATGTGTTTTTCTCTCATATTTTCTATAAAGTTGCTTTAAACTGCCTTTTTATCAGTTCTTAAAATACTATACTCAGAAATAGAACAGAACTTCCTGCATGCATGAGCAAGAACTTTTTGAAATGCTTTAAAGCATTTATTGTCCATATTGCAAAAAATGAACAATCACAAAAAATCTCTGAGTAACACTCTTCAAAATATAATAAGACAAACTGATATTTAAAAACTGCATAAAATGAGGAGAACATTACGTTATACTGAAGTGGGGTAGGAAAGATGGGAGATGTTTTAAACTTACCCTATTGACACTGTTGTTTCTTAAAATAATTTGAATTAGATTTTTCTTAAATTCTTCCAGCTTCTTGAAACACTTCTTCAAAACATGATTAGATAGTTTAGTATCAGTTAATAAACTGATCAGAACACAAACTGCTTCAGTAAGAAAATTTGAAACTGGAAATTTAGGACTGTTGTAAAAAACAATCAGTCCATCAAGTAACTGAGACACTGAATTGCATATGGTGAAAGAATCATTTTCAAGCTCTGAGAAGTCTGCCTGAAGAATTCCTCCTTCTGACAGTTTTCTTATTTCAAGCAAATGTTGCAAGAACTGCACTGGAGCAGCCAGAAATTGCTCCTTGCTAGTGTGGCAAAGATTCAATGGCGGAACTCTTTCCAACCACCATTTAGAAGTGTTGACATTATGTTCAGATGGGTGAAAATCTGAAGCTATGCCTAAAGAATCAAATGCAGAGTCATTAGAGACATCACATCCAGAGTCTTCTAACTGGCTTGAGTAACTTGTAGGGTTTACAGATTCCCGATTCAGAAGAGTTTCAGCAGAGGTATCTGGTTTTCCTGAAACGCAAAGGTGAAAGTTGTATTTGTGAAATGTTTAAATACATGCCTATGGGAGGTGCTTCTGGGCAAAAATACATGTGTATTTTGATCCTCAAGAACTCCCCATGACTAGAATTGAGCTGTAGATGATAAGATTTTTAAATTAGAGTAATAACTTTCACAAGGTAGGGTCTATTTGTGAACAAGATGTTTATGCTCACAGTAATATGAATAGTAATTTTGGGTTTAAAAGTATCAGGAATTTTAAGTTTTCATATATATAATTTCAGTAGATATAACACAAACAATTTAAGTGGATATCTATGCTCCCATTAATTTCTTGGGAAGAAAATGCATGTAAATTTCTGGTCCCCCAAACATTTTGACTACTTTTATTCTCAAGAACTCAGGCTGCTTTTAAAAGACTTTGAAGGTCTATTACTATACTTGGATCAAATGAGATATTCTCCTTTATGTGTATTCTTTCTCCCCAGTCAGGTAAGGAATTCTAACAGAGGCAAAGTTGAACAAAACATTACATTTGATTTTTTCATTATTTAACAAAGAAAAACATTCAGAATCAAAAGTTTCTCCAGTCACCTCTCATCCCATCTTCTTCAAAGACAGACAAACTACATTACAGAAGGTATGCTATGCAAACACACCAAAAAAATACTTTAGTGTACTACTGGAGAATCTCTTTCATCCCATTTCACACATTAAATACATTTAAGTCAGTACCTCATGGCATAAACTCAGTACTAGGTGACAACAGACACCTGTTCTACATGCTACCTATGCCAAAAGATCAGAGTCAAAACAAGCAAGTGCAATGAAGTGAAGCTCAACACATGTAAACATCTTGGTGCCACGACGCAAAGCTAGAACCCCATCTGATGAACTCCTGCCTCTGCCCTGTTTACCAGGGTAGAGCCACAAACTGCTTCTCCTTTCACTCTTAAAAAGCTTGCATATACTGTTCATATTTTCTACAAAGATCTGAAGCAATACCATACTACTCTGTCTTTGTATTCGTAAATTAATAAAAGAGTTTATAGTTGGCTTGGCCTGAGAGGAAATAAATGTTATATTTCACAGAAAGTTAAAGAAATAATGTTTAACAAAGAAAATATCCCTAAGCAGCAATCTACCGTGTTCTGTATGCTAATAAAACACTACTCAAAAATTTTTATACAGAATTAATTAAACTCACAATTTCAAACTGAATTCTGACCATTACTTTAGTTCCTGAAAATACACCAGATCATCCAATGAGGGTACTACTACTGAGATCAAAACTGGAAACATGGTTTATTTATTTATTGTTGAATTTCACGCTTTTAACATTCAGATATATTTGAAATTGCACAGGATTGGTACCAAGTGACTCAAAATGAAAGGGTTAACTGCAGGGAACTCAACCGGTGTTTCCAGGAGGTAGGAAAAGCTGGGCTTTTAAGGCCAGCCTAGCATTTTATAGATTAACACTGTTTCCAAATGCTCTGTTTACCCAAACTTGGAAAGCAAGCAAAGAAACAAAGCACAATTCCCATGGCCTGACTGAAATGAACAGGCATCAATCTTTCATGTCTTCTCTCTCTAGGGTTTTGAGCAAAACACATTCCAAAAGAAAAAAAATGAAAGTTGGTTTTGATGCTGTTTAAAGTAAAATAAGCCCTTCTAGGGAATCTATCTACTATGAGTTCAGCTATGTGAGTATTTTGTTCCTGTTTTTAATCCCATGGGGCAACATGAAAATTGCTCTTGAGGATGCAATGCCAGAAGTCAAAAGAAGAAAGCAAGAACTACGTTCAAAAAAGAAAACATATGTATGTTCACTGATTCTCTTGTGGAAGGAAAAAAAAATAACAGAGGTGAAAGAAAGAAAGGAAAACAGAAGAAAAAGGGAAGGATAGTTCAGTAATATCCACAGGAAGCTGTTCTCAAATAAAAGAGATACCCCATTAAATGAAACACTTCCAGTAGGAGACAATGTTGCATTTATGCTTAGGTTCCTATTCACTGACATATCAAACTCCTATCCCATGATGAGCTTCCAGAAAACCATATTACAGTTACAAATATCAGCATATTTCCAGTTAAATGAGTAATACAAAATGCTTTAAAAATATTTACTCATTTCTATGTTCTAGTCATTGGGGGAAGTGGCAGTTATCTTTAAAAAAAAGATAAATAAATAACCCACCAGGAGATTGTCATTATTTCTCTCAAAATGTCTAGAAATAGCTTATAATTTATTTCTTGAAATAAGCTAAATTAATCACTTTGTACTTACCTATTATTTAAATAAGAAAGCAGTCTTGACTTTCACACCATGTGGTTATCAAGTACAAAGGGAAAAAAACAAACCTGAACAGCATTAAGCCTGCCTCACACTAATAAGAATCTTTAAACAGTAACTTCAGGAACATTCGACCATAAATACATTGGAACAAGAAATATGAAAATTTAGTGTGTGCAAACTGACCACAAAATTTTACAATGCCTTCACATAAGTAATTTTGCAGCCTCCTTAAATATGCCACATCAGATTCAGGAAATATTTATGAACTCTTAATTCCTGTTTAGGACTTTAGCTCATTAAAATCCTGAGCTGAAAAACAAACCAAGATGCTCAACCCCAAGGAAAGCAAGATATGGTCACAAGAAGAGCCTTTAGGTGCAAAAGCTGAAGAACTGACAACCCTCTACACATATCCGCCACTGCAGAAAGAGTACGGCCTGAAAACCAGACGTCATCAAGGGACAAGAGAATGACTTGCATACTGTGTACAGTATGTCAGCAAGGTGTGTAGGCATTATAACTCAAATGTACATATTGCTGTGAGACCACAAAATACAGATGCTTTCTTCAGTGCAGTGAGATGCCAACCAGCCTCACGATTAGAGAATGTGGAGTCTTCAGCTAGTCCTGAGGAAGCAGAGCTCTGGCAAACACCAAAATTAACCCCATCTCCCAGATTCATTCTCTCACTACTCAATGTGGAGTAAGAGAGGCAGCTTGTCTAATATCCATGTAGCCAGAACAGGGGTGGCGGAAGGTGCTTTCTTAGACACCTGTGCTACTGTCGCAGATAAGACAGCATTTGAATGAGGAAGAACACGTGCCATACATAGCTCAATTTTTAAAAACTGAAGAAGGGTCCTCAACTGATGAACTTGTTGCAGAATGGTAAAATGGTCTTCAAATCTTTTGGAAAACATAATATACCTGCTGCTCCACCACCAACAGAGACTGTAAAACAGAAAACAGGCTTGAAACTGGCAGAGGTAAGAAAAAAGGTAAAGAGATGACCTGAATTCTGCGAAGAAAAGATTACTTCAGTTTCAGGCATTAGACATAGTTAATGTTCTCTCATTGCATGAGCATATGCATGAATTATCATTTGAAAATCAAAAACAATGATGTTAGACATGTGAAGTTCTCTTAACACTCAGTAGGCTCAGTTCCAGTTCTAAAAGAAAAAGTAAGAGACAGTTAAAAATAAGACAATCTTAGATACCTCTTTGATGATACTGCATTCTGCTTTCCAAGTAGGTGTTCAGTCAATAACCTCTAAAAGGAAATGAAAACTGAAGTGAAATTATGTCCACTTCTGCATTTTTCAGGACTCTTTGTTATTCTTCATTTAATCTTCATTGATTGGTTTTTTTGAAGTGCACTTTCAATGAACAACAAATCAAGTTTAGTCTCTTCTTAAAAAACCCATATACTTTCTTTGCCTCTTCTTGATATGTAACCCTGTCTCTATTCTGCTGTTTACATTACTAAACAAGCTGGCTGGTTGAGGAAAAAAAAAGCTCTCCCCACTCATGAACTCATATATGGTTAGCACATCATTGTTGTCCTAACTTGGAGCCAAACAAACTTCTGTTTTCACTATTCTGAAATAACAATGAAAATATAATAAAAAGATTCTAGGATTCTCCAAATGAAGGAATTTTAGAAGTCATATATCCCACAGTTTTCTTCTGCATTTCCATGGGGTTTTTTATAACCAGTTTGGCAAAAAAGGTCCTCTGTTTAAATCTAGGATGCTTTTTTAATGCTAAGGTACATGCTGACAGACTTTAACCCATTTAGGAGTAATTTCACAGCAATGAATATAGGATCTAAGTATCTAAAATTTTCAAATTATTGTTCAATGCCAGGATTTAAATGCCTTTCTGAAGGCTTAGCAGCATGTACTTCAATTTGTTAGGGATTTTGCTTACATCAAGCATCTAATGTTTAGAATTCAGTAAGAACTGAGAAGGATTTTGAGGATATAAACATCCATTTTTAGGGGATTTCTGTAGGTGACAACACAAATCTTTTGTAGTTCAAGTCAAATAAAGAATACTTGCAGTAAAGATATGAAAGGATAAATAATCAGGTGACAAACACAGATATGGGTCAGTTAATGCTCATCAAGCAGCTTTCATGACAAAAGATCTGACAAGCTTTACAATATTCACCATCTCAATGACATGACTAAAATTTGAGTTCTAAGCTAGATAGGGGATATTTCAAGGTATTAAGTGAATTAATGTTACCTATAGACTGCAGGTCTGAACTGGCAGTACTAAACTGCAAGTACTATGTCTTATTAAAAATGCTTCACATTGTGAAACAAACTCAGCTTTGTTGAGACCTGAAGTATCAGTCAATGCCGTCAGCAATGATCTGAATGCAACTGTAATGAGATGAAGGTTGAAATGAGGTGGATTCCTCAAGAAATCAGCTAGGGTGTGCCTTCCCAAAAACACCTCTTTTCTTGAATACAACATGGTATAAATCCTTAGTTTTTCCCTTTATATATCCAAAATGACACAAACAAAGACCTGCTTGAGGAACTGAGATTCTAAGTTTGTGTCAGGTTAAGGTTGCCCCAAGAGGGCATCTCTGTTCTTACAGATGGTCAGAAGCTGTCTGGACACAGACCTGTACAACGCTCTAGGTGACCATATTTGACAAGAGACTTGGACAATACGAGCTTCAGTGGTCCCTTCCAACATCAACCATTCTGTGATTCTGCATTTCTAGTGAAAATTTTGACTGATCCTTAGCTTTCAACACTAAACTTATAGGTAAGAGGATCCTAATTGCCATGGCCACACTTCTGTTTTTACCATATACACTTAGTTTCCCCCACGACTATCATTGTTACACAGAAGAAATTAATCTACATTAAACTATGAATCCCACTCGCTTTTATGAACCTTACTCCTAATAAGCACTATGCATCTTACAAAGAACTTGATCTATACAGGCAATTAATAAAATAATAACAAACCCTTTCTCTTGCTGGGACAGTTGGGTTGGTTTTGCCTCTGAATGGGTTCCTTACACAGAAATCTGGAAAGAAAAGGACATTTCTGGGGTTCCTTGGCCCCAAGTATGTGCTTAGAAGAGCTGTAGCAAAGCCATCAGATAAGATAGAAAGCATCTGCTTTCAAAGGGAGAAAGTTTCCACAACAAAAACAGACCTGTTATCCATGGAAGGAGCAGTATTCTGAGATTTCAATGAATCATTACATTCCAGCTGGTGCTTTTTCCAGATTGCAAATTAACTTATCTAATTATCCTGAAAAGGCCTCAGCTTTCATAAAGTTCCCCGTTGTGTCACTACAATTATGGAGAACAGATTTATCTCATCTTCATATTCCAAGAGCCATATTCCTATAAATCTGTGCTAAACACAATGTAAATTCATTTTTGCCATCTCACAGATCTATTTTCAATTCTCTGCTCTCCTCATAAAACATAAAATACTTTTTAGGTTGTGAGACATTCCTTGCAATGCTACCTGCTTGCATTATTTCCACTGGCAGAAGCATGGGAGTACACTAGTGCACTTAAGATGTCAAATGATCGTTCATTTTTGAAGCAGTGTCTATCTGATACCATTATGCCTTAGAGAAAAAAATGCTGAGATGACACACTGTGCAGCCCTTACAGATCTGTACGGAGAGAAGGACACCTTTTTGGTTTTTTTTTTTTGCTGGGAGGGTGGGTAGGGCAGAGGTAGGGAGGGAAGAATGTCTTTATGCAGAAACATCACATCCCTAAGCACCAGAAAAAAATAATCAGAACTGTTTTCCATGGCAACATCAAACTAAGTGTTGACTGCTGCCCAACAGAGAAATCCTCTCACCTTGGAAAAAGGAAGGGAAAAAAAGAAAGAATTCAAAGGTACCCCTCAGAGGCTGACAATTCCTCTGCTACTGTCATGTTTTTGCATTCCTTGCTTTCTGACAAATATCAGGGGAGAAGAAGTCATGACAGGACACAGCAATCGGTAACGGCAGCTCATTTAAACATACTGACCTGAAGCATTAGCTTTTAACTAAACATATCATGATAACTTGGAAATTCTAGTCTATAGTCCTCTACCTCTTTTCTGGCTCTTATTTCTGAAAGAGATACAAGGTGCTTCTTTGACACAGGTATTAGAATTAAGGGGCCAGTATCCTGAAAGGTCAAACAGAGCCTCAGGGTACAGTTAAAAATCAGACATTCATGTTAATCACATTCTGACTCAGAGTTCAATGTTTCCCTAAACACACAGACACACTACAGTAGGGTGGATTGGCAGCCACATGCTACAGTGGAGGCTAAGAACAGGAGGGGACTTCAGAGCATGGCAGATGAAGTTCTACTGTAAATTATCTATAAAAAGAAGACTAAACTAATTCTAAAAAGGGACAGGATGGAAAGAATTAGATTTTAATTTTAATTATAGGAGCAAGCAGTTCACTAATTTTCTAGCCCCTGCATAAGAAGAGAATAACATGAACCAAGACTGAAGGTGAAGCTAAGCAAGAGAGAACACATACTTGACACAAGTTTTGCTAAACATATACCCTGAATAATTGATTTGGAACCCTTCAAGAGTATCAGCTGAAAGCAACCAAGGCAATAAACATCTATACTTTAAGCTGTCATTCCTAAAATACATGCTTGACAAAAAAAAGTGTAGAGTACTGCGTTTATGTCTTCTTAGGTTGGAGTAACAGCTGCAGACTTTTCAGGGCTCTCTAGAAGAGCCTGCCAAGAAACAATATGATCATTGATTTTATGAGCTGATAACAGTGAAGGAATTTTTCTTAGAGGACAAGTGCTTCAACCCATAAATCTCTCAATTCATCAATGCTTTGTAAGAGCCTTTATCTTTTTATGTAGCTCCCAAAGCAAAGTGGCAGCAGAAGGCTCAAATACCTTATATATTTATTCTTGGAATAACACCAAGAAGTTTCTATCCTGCTTACTGTGAAATTTCAATCTGAATCAAAGAAAGACAGGAAACTTTGATTTAATATGAAATTTGACTTTTTTTCTACCCATGGGCATAGCTGTCAGGACAATCAGGTGACAAATAATGAACAGATAATTACAAAAATATTTGCTTCTCCTCCTCCTCAGATGATTGATACATAGCCCAAAGCACCACCAAGGAACAGAATCCATGTATTCAGAAAGACAACTGAACAGTAAGTCAAATAAGGAACTTGCAGACATAGCACAGTCATTGAGTATACACCAGAGCAATTTTATAAACACATTAAACTGTAACAACTCACACAACCGAACAGCTTACTTGCAGCAAAGCCTGCTCCTCCCCCTAAGTTAGGCACCTCTAACTTTTTTAGGGTCTCTGAGGATAAAAACTATTCAGGTGGGACAAAAATAATTTAGACAATATATCCTCAAAAACATGCATACTTTGTTCTTTCTCCTTCATGTGTTTGCCCATCCATTCTATGTGCTACTTTATGTGGAGAGAGAAAATAGGCATCACATCTTCAAAGAGCTCACAAATTTCTCACATCAGGGAAATAAAACTCCGTGGGCAGTCTCTAATCACTCCAGAGGCCTCTGAAAGACCTACTATTATTATTACAAACAGCAGGTGGGAGAGGAAAGCTCTCCCACTCAGAATGCAGAGCAGGGAATATATAGCTGCAGAGTGAACCTTGGCTGAAGGACTCAAACTCTTCAATTCTCAAGAGGCACTAGCAGAAACAAATGCAGTATCTTACCCTTACAGCATGACATTTTCTGGTGGTGGATTTTGTGAAACCAAGGTATTCTTGTATCTCTGGAGTTGTTAAACAAAACACAAGAAAGTCAGAGAAAAGCTGAGGGTTTGAAACCTTCTTAAGAGGCTGCATCATTTTAAGCAGAACACCAACTCCAAAAATGAGGCTGGAGAAATGACTAACAGAGGAAAAGGATCCATGATATCTGCAGATTACTTGGTACTTTGAACAAGCCTAGTTATCCTCAACCCTAAAGAGCATGTCTGTGGTATGATATTAGGTGGTAAACTTGGGCTATATATACCATCAACAGCAAACTATACAGATGGCTTGATGGATCCACAGTAGCTTTCAAGTGAACAGGATGAAACACCACTTATACCACTTTTTCTCTTAACTTAGATTTGAGCTCCTAATGCCGTCATATCTCAGACGTAGCCATCCTTTAGCTTCTAATCTCCACAGGCTTGAAAAAACCCTCAAAACTGGCACAATACATAAGAAAGGATTATTTTTTCCTGGAGCAGAACATGTCAGTAGTGTAGTGGCCCCTATTTCAGGAATGCTTTGCTTCTATGACCATCTTCCTATATATGTCAACCACAGGTGTTCTACTATTAATATAAATCATCATCTTGATCACCAGAGGACTGTGTAGATCTCACCAAACAATATCCCATCTCAGATTAGTAATGATCTTTCTTTACTCAAAAAGCAAGAGATTGAGCATTTGTCTCCAATGTCACTGTAATCATGAATGCACACTTAGCAGTTACATCTGATGCCAAGCATCCTCTTTCCAAAATAACACATGGCTCAAATCCATTATCAGAAGAGGTCACACGCCATACCAAGTTATAAGGAGAAAATAACCTGAGTCAAAGGAACAAAATATCACAAAAAAAAATGGCCATCTCAAAGTTAGATTCCAAGAATGTGGAAGTGTGCTTTTAATGCTAAGGAAATCCCATATGAAGAAATCAATTCAATTCAGATTTTCCACAAATTTTTGTGCTCTTACACTCAAGTGGTTAAGAAAAACAGAAGAGGAAGACTATGCCCTACTTCTATTGGACAGCTTGTAATACAGGTGGGGTTGATGTGAATTCCCACAGATATTTCCTATGTCAATGGGTTTTCTAACATGTTTATAAACACTATAGTCATAAATATAAATAAACATTTCAAAGGAAAACAGCTACACACTAATCCTTCAAAGCAGTAGAGTTTGAACCCTGGAGAAACTGAAGGAATATAGAAGGATTATAGATATCACATACTCATCTGTACTATTTATGAGTCCATTAGCTAAAAATAGACTGAAATTAAAGTTTGGTTTTACTGGAAAACAAAACTTGGTCAGATATGTTTCAACAGGCTGCTGAGACACTAAAAAAATAAAAACAGCTATCCACAAACAACAGCTTATTTAAATGATTTGGGAATCACAGAACTTTTTCTAAGCCAGGCAGATAACTGCTAGCAGAATGCAGAGAGACTGTCTTTTCCAGACAATTCACCATATCTACATTAGTAAACATTTCAATGGGTCAAGTGAACCATAAACTGCACAGTAAGCATGCTATTTTCCCATACAGGTAAAGAAAAAAACACAAAAAATTTAGTGCAGCTGTAGACACTTAAAATTAGAAAAGACTTAACACATTTTATGTCTGTGAACAAGCTTCACTGTGACTAGAGCAATGAAAATTAACAACATGTGCAAGGGGTGTTCTCTGCCAGGGATGGTTGCTTTTCTCTGCCCTCCTCAGAACTAAAATTTAAAGAATCTTTCAAAAGGAAGACTTAGAAGTTGCAGATGAATCGGTTTTATTTGCTATGTTTTGCTAATTGATTAGCTTAATCCACAATTAGAATATCTTCTCCAGACATTAGATGTTAATAAATCTCTCCTGATCATATGCATAATTTGCAATTAGTTCTTCACAATATAAGACACCTGTTGCAAACTGCATCTTGAAAGTTACTTTTACTCTTAGACTTTGTGTTTGGAACAGGTTGCAGAGAATTGACACACACAATAATTAAGTATGACAGTCATTAAATCACTTCTCTAGAGAGAAAAGTCTATTATAAAAATTAAATTAATAAATCATTACAGCTCATAACTAAAGTCTAACACATCCCCCCTATCAGTCAAAGTTAGCAATTAGAAATCTTTTCCCAAGGCAATAAAGAAGCTACCGTTTCAGTACAAAAGCAGTGTGGTAAAGCCTCATCAAGTTTTCTATGAGGGAATCTTCTGAAAATCTCAAGTAATAAATCAACTATACATCCAGATTTTAGAGATCCTGCCAACAGTGAATTGTCTCTCTCTTTCATCCCAGAGCGTTTTGACCTATATCTCCCAGGGAAATATCTCCCCAGAACATGGAGACATTCTCCACTGCCTGATTTCCAAGCTCCTCCTGTGCCATTGATCGCGGGGAGTACGCATGACTCGCTCCATATGCATAAGTCAGAGAAACAGTGCTGTTTGAGCCTATCTTTTTTTCTTTTTTTTTTTCATCTTCTTTAACCAACAACTTTCCTGAATCCTACAATATCAAACTCACAGTATTCTATCATATGCCATTAAAAAAAAAAACATTCACAGTATCCAGTCTCAATACATTAACAGAATCAGAAGACATAGTCTTTTGCCTGCCCAACCTTTCCATTATACATATTAGGGATTAGCACTTCCAACACATTAGGCTTAAATTCAGATTTTAAACATTTGTAAAGTGGTTAAAAATATGCAATATGTCTAAGACATTCCAGATGTAAACAGGGTAAA
This sequence comes from Acropternis orthonyx, assembly GCA_035583155.1. Lineage (NCBI taxonomy): Eukaryota > Metazoa > Chordata > Aves > Passeriformes > Rhinocryptidae > Acropternis > Acropternis orthonyx. The sequence goes on from JAWWEU010000111.1 coordinate 84,054,753, forward strand.
TTGATATTCTTAAAAAGTAGTATGTCCAAGGTTATAGATTAACCTTTTGTCATTTTTGTCTGCAATTATTCTGTATAGTACATATTGATTCTGAAGGTTAAATATGTAAACTCTGTGTAAGGACAAAATTTTCAAGCACAAATCTGTTACAAATTAATTAAGTGCTCCAGTACTTCACAGCTTTGGGAAAAACAGAAGCTGTACATTGAAGACTGTCATATCTAGGTAAAATAAATGCTACAGACAACATGAAAGCTCTTTGGTTCCCTGCTACTACAATGTAGTCAGAAATTATTTGAGAAACTTACTATTTTCTAAGCAGAATCTTGGACAGATCCTGGTCAAAAGAAGTTCTTGTCGCAATCGAAGAACTTCAGCTTCCAGCACTTCAACTTTCCATTTCCATCCAAAATCTTGTTCAGATACAGTCTTGGCAAGGTGCTCAGTGTATTCTCTGGAACTCTTCCCTGGTGGTTTTGAGCGGATAATTGCAAAAGCCAATGCCAGTTTTGATATTTTCAAATACCAAATTTGATTTTCTCTTCCACATTTGATTTCTATTGCATCAGAAAAACGGAAAACAAAAACGTTACTTCATTATGACTTCATTAAGGAAATTATGTACAGTATTTTCTTGGCTTTGAAAACTATTCAACAGTGAGACAAATTCCTTTATTTCTAGTGCATTCCTAAATCATCAAGGAAAAGAGTAGAAATATAGGCATCTGTGCACAATGTGAGAATAAAACATACATGAGCTGCAATCCAGCTATAAATATAAAATTCAGGCAGGGTTTGAGAATAATTGTGGAAATAGCTGGCACTTCAAATAGGCTTATTTAACAAAATTTTAAATGTAAATGTTATCTCCACTAAAACAAAGATGAAATCATTAAAAATAGTAATCTCTGACACCCTCTGCCCCTCACAAAAAAAATAAACTTCTAAGCCTATGATTGAAGAAATCATATGGGGTTATTTATATTTTAACACAATACATACAATTTTTTACCAAAAGGTCACAGTGCCCAAAAGAGGCACAAAAAACAACTTTGAGGTCGTCTCTGGTTTTGGACACCTGGTATTGTTGCCCTTGAAGTTCTAAGTCTACATTAAGCCTCAAGCCTGCAGAAAGGTCTATGTAGACATCTTCAAGGTGATGCAAATAGCAAGATAAGTGAAGAAAACAGTTTTATCAGCTCTGGTACAAGCAAGAAGATTGGGGCAAAAGGCATTTTAGGAGTCAGAAAAAAGAAAATATTTAATAGATGATTATGTCATGGGCAACAGCCCAGGATGTAGGAACAGAAAAGGACAAAAATGAAATTAAAAATAACTAAAAATAACTAAAAATAACCAGCCTATCTAGTTATCAGGTTGGGTTTTTTCCTTGTTAATTCCACATCATTTTAATTCAGCTGCTTAATGTACTTTTTTCTTGGAAAAAATATTACTCCCAGAATAATAATTAAAAAAAAAACCAAAAACCCCACTTCCTACACTTTTGTCTTCGCCTTGACACCTAAACATTTTTCACAACACTACTTTTTTCCTGCTATCCAATAAAACTGCGTGCTTAGCACTGTGATAAGGCATGTTGAGTAGCTCTGAATACAGTCACAGCGCAGGTTTGACTAAGGTATTTTAGGTTATCCTTTCACCAGATCATCACTAAGCTGATTTCTTCCTTTGGTTCTCCTCAGCTTTGCATAGTAACTCACAAACCATCATATATTCATTTATCTATCAGAGGCACTTACAGAAAGTGCTGCCTTTTAAGTATTTCTTTCACCTATCAAATACTTCTGAACTGCACAAACAATTCCTGTACAGCCCTTGCATGCTGTCCATTCAGACACACCCATCAGACGACAATTGTACAAAGGACAAGCCTGCAAAAATTCCTTGGGATCTATTTACCTACAGCTCTGTTTGAAGCTACTGTTCTCTGCCTGAAACACTCCATTCCTGCCCTAAGTCAGAGCAAAAACACCTAATCTAAGCGACCAGTGCATTTTTAAACCTAATTAAAGGGTACACCCTTATATGCCCAATACTTAGAGAAGTTATACATTAAATGGTACTTTTTGCAGAATTTCTTATAAAAATTTTATTTCACAAAACTTTTCAATTAATATCTAAGAATTCCAGTGAAAAGCAGAATTCTCTCAGCCTCAAAGGATTAGCACCCTTGTGGGACAACTAACTGGTGTAAGACTCTCGTTTGTCTTACGCATCAAAGGAAATGTTTACAAATACAGAACCATGCAAGTAAATGAACTGCCTTCAAAGATGTGAATAAAATTAAGTACATGGAACTACAGTGAAAGCAGAGCAAATAGTAACAGTAAGTATTCAAAATATTTGACTTTGAAACTGAGAGGTGCTTCCCAGATTATCTCATCTTCTTAATAGAAGTTGCACCCAGATACTATTCGAACAGTGTTTGTCAAGCTCCATTCTTACAAAATTCCTGTGCAGAGCAGAGTCATAAATTAGGGCAGGCAGAAAGATGTCCTACAAAAGGCTTTCACTGGTGGTTTAACATTTTAGTATCCCCAGAGACTACTTTGCAAAAGCTTTCTGATTAATTTTCCTTTTAAGTACAAATAAATATTTACTTTCTGCTTCAAAACATGTTTTGTCAGTATTAGTATTCTCCTTTAAATTACATTCAGAGAACTTGGAGAAGGACCAACATTCTACTATGGGTCAGATGTATTTTATTTCAGCATGTCAAGAGTGCTCAGATGGCTTTTATCATCAGAGTCACCATCAATACCTTTTCTATTGTAGTCTGTTTATTTCTACTTACACGATGTACCATTACCAAAACAAAAAACCTGAAAAAACCACCCACAAAGTTGGCTGTCTGGCCACTGATATAATACCACTATGCTACTAGTGAAAAGTGTGAAATACTAGTTTGGTAGCATTTTTTCACCACTTATTGCCAAAATAAAGAGAGTAATTTTTTGACTGTGTTTTAAAACAGACTACTGTGTTTTAAGCATAACAAAACCAGTGCACAAAGTGCACTTAGTGCACAATACAGACAAGCAAAAGGATATTTCACCCTCAACATTCCAAAATACCATTTTAGAAAGGAGATTTATCCCTATTAAATCACATATACCAACCATGGTGTCTTACCACCTACTTTCGCTTTAAATCACAATACTTAAAATCTTAATTAGCACTCCACCTTAACACTTAGGACATTTATTTAGTTAATGAGGAGGCTTTTTCCTCTAACATCTTTATACAGACTCCTACAGTAGGACTGTTTTACACTGGAGAAAAAGAATCACTCCTTTTTTGGAATAATTACTTGCAAAGATGCTGTTAAAAAACAACAACAAAAACAACAAAAAAAGCAGGACAGATCATGAAGTTGGTAGTCCTTAGGAAGATGACACAATCAAAGCAGTTTTTGGAGAAGTCATTCTTTTGGAATCTCAAAATCTCTTGCTTAAAACAGATAATTAACGACAAAAAGCAATATTCCTGCATGTATTTCCAGAACGAGTGGATTTTACAGAGGACATGCAACTCTTTCACCTCCTTTCTACTACTGTCACTATCACCACCTCTCTTCTCTTTAGTTCTTTTAGGATCACTTAAAGAGAAGTTTGTTTAATGAAAAGCAGGGGTTCTAAGGGCTGATTCAAGTATTTCATTGTTCCCTAAAGGGACAACTGCTCTCCCAGAAACCACTGTAAAAGTCCTCTAGAAAAATAACACACCGGATGATGCTGTTAGAAATACAGGGATCCTGGCCAACCATGCATTAGCAAAAATTGCACAGCAACCTGTTGCTCTCAGGAAGTGCTGCACCACCAAATGTAACTACATTCCACTAAAAGCATATTGGCAGCTACAGTTCTATCAATAATATTTTGTTCCTATCAACATAGAAATTATACCAATGCTTAGGTAGAAAAAAAAGTTTTATAACCATACCAAAAACTTTCCCTGATTTGGAATAGTACTAGGCCAAGAGGACAAAGAAATCACCAGTCTAATCCTAGGTGATGATGCCAAAATATGTCCTACAGAAAAGAAACGATCAAGAATCATCCTCCAAAACATATCTGATACCAAAGTGTTACTCAGTGACAATAAGTACTTGCACACAAAACTCCATTTGTGTGTTTACTGAGTGTTAAGCAGAGAACCACTAACCCTTTGCATGGGTCAGAGGACCCATGGGTTAAGATCACTGTCAAACAGGACTGGGTCTCCAGATTTCCAACACAAGAAAGAGAGACTTCCCTGCCTCTGGCCTTCTAAGCCTTATGCAGGTCCCACAGCCCTGCTGAGATCCTAGCCATGGAAGGCTGCTGAGCAATGATTCACCTGCATAAATAGAAAATAAACCAAGAACTGTCTGTACAGCTCTGTGTTACATAACCAAGGGGAACTGAGATGTGGCATAAGATTCTTTGAGGACCTTTGATATTAACAGGGAACAAGATACTTTTCTGGTAAGTCTTTATCTTGTTTTTGACATGGTCTGAAATATGTGAAGAGGAAATAATTCCCACTAATTAGGAAAAAAAAAGCCCATCCCACTAGTTTCAGATAGTCACATTTTTTGTTTGTTTTCTTCTCAGTCTGAACTTCATATATTTAACTCCATTCCAAAAGACAAAGGTTTCACATAATTGGTTAAAAAACGTAAAGAATTCAAGTCAGTCATTATTATATTAAAAAAAAGAAAACATCCATTAAAGCCATGAAACTTGCATCTAAACTTAAGCCATTAAAGTAATTTTAACAACCTGTAAAATCTCCTGTTTCCAAAAAAGTCTGCACCTCCACTTTCATACTAATAACAGTGTGTTGAAGTCTGGAGGCTGAGGTCAAACACATGACATCTTCAAGAAACAAGGACAATTCCCTGAGCCTGCTATGGCACAAAAGCATCCACTTCTCCCCTAGCACTCTCTCAGCTGTCAGAAGATGGTTTTCTGCCTCTTACTTCAACGTTTCTTTTTTTTATTTCCACTGTTAACTACAGACAACGGAACAACCCATCCCATGAGTGCACTTTTTTTTTTTGCTTTTTTTCGTTTTCTTTTGGTTGTTTTGAGTTTTTTCGTTGGTTGGTTTTGGTTTTGTTGTTGGGGATTTTGTTTTTGGGTTTTTTTTACCCCATGACAAAATACACTAGAGTCAACAATAGGCTGACAGGAATAACAATGATCTTCCCTCTTTAACGGAAGTGCAGGCATGATCCCTTGATCATTCTTTACAGTAGCACTTGTGAGCTACCGCAATTGGCCTCCCAAACAGAATTAGTCTCGAAAGAGGTGCAGTTGGGTTTGCAGTCAGATCAAAATGAATTTGCACAGGTGAATCCTCAGCTCTAGAGCTTTTAAGAAGTCTTTCAGTGGACTTTATGGTGAATTTTAGATAATTTACCTTTCTGAGTGGTAAATACAGTTTTCTGACAGATCTTGGAAACAGGCAAATCACAGTGAAATGGGGGGAAGGTGGCTGCTATGCTATGATTTAAAATTATAAGGTACCTCAAAAAAAAAAAAAAAACCAAAAATAAACTAGAACCTAAACTTGTTTGAAATAATAATATGCTGGAGAAACTGCAGACCTTAAGCATGATTTCTAAGTTTGCCCATAAAATTCATGGCTAATAATGGAAGAAACTGCTGCAAATGTCATAGACAAAAGTACTGCTTACAACAGGATGCTTATTTGTTATTCAGGTCATTATAATCTGAATTTAAAAAATTAATAGTGTAAGACATGAAATAAACTAACTCATTTAACTTCCAGGCCATTCAAGGGCTCTGTTTTCTTCACATTTGAAATTTTTATTTGAAAATAACAGGATTTGTCAGGATAGAAACAAATTGCCATTCATCACTACTACACAGCTAAACATCTTCAGACAGTCCTAAATACAAAAAAAAAAAAAAAGGCTTTTCTTTCTAAATTTAAGCATATGGTCTGTCCTTAAAGGCACAAACATAAAAGGAAAAATTGATTTGTTGCCATGATTTTTACTTTAACTAGTCTGTCAATTATACAGTGCAAATAAAGGTGAAAAAATTACCCACATCTTTGTAACCTCATTCTGCTTTATACAATAGAAAGCAAGATATTGACTCATTATGATGAAGCACAAAACCCTGCAAGTGCTCTAGGAGAACTGAGCTGAGCTGCAGACGCATAAGGCCATAACATTAAGCAACAATAAAATAAACTTGATTTAATTGGTATGTCTAGCATAATACTGTCATCCATGTATATAATAAACAATGATAATGGGACAGCTGCATAATCAAGATGAATCAAAGTATACCTTGTGTTCCAATTAAGCAGCTTTTATTGTAAAAATGTATATTAAGTCAAGGCTACTCTACAGAGACATTTTTAAACAACCTACACTCATATTACAAAAGATATGTAATGTGGGCAAAGAGCTTGCTTTTCCATCAACAAGCCTAAACAGCAACTGCAGCATATTTTTTTACATGGACTCAAAAATTATAAAATTATATTGAAAATAATAAATAGTTAAACTACTTTATGTCAAAAGCACAATGAAACTTGATTTAAATGTAGCATCATTTACTACTTCAAAACACTTAATTTTTAAATAATTTTAGCTTCTAAAATCAAGTTTTATAAATTCTCTGAAACTAAATATCAATGAGTTGAAAAAATATTTTAGAGCTTATTAACATTCCCCAGTTATAACCATTTCAAAGAATTTAAGACCATAAACAAGCATTATCCCTCAGGATTTCAGTAACATTTTAGACGTAAGATTTATCTCCTCTTAACTACAGAAATCTACAGTTTATAAGGTTACAGCTGAGCCAGATACCTACACTTCCTTTAGTATCAATGGGCAGAAACAGAGATTTCTAATGTTAAAAAGAAGCCAAGTGTGATTTGTACATCTACTCTATGGTGAAGTAAAGTCATGACTCAGAAACATTTTCTTCCTCCTTTCAGGGACTACAAAGAGTGTTAAGGTGACTGATCAGATGCACACATACATATCGTGGACAGCCAACTTCAGTGAGATGAGTTGGTGCACTACAGGCAACTGAAGATGAGACCTTAAAAAAACTATTTAAGTGCCTAACTAACAATAGAAATTTTGCAAGGCTGAAACCATCACCTTTTAAAAGAGGTTTGTAATTCTAGATCTTTTGAATATCCCTGGGAATAATAAAAAAGGTGCTTTCCAGAATAAAAGCCAAAAATAACCAAAAAAAGTTTGCAAGAATAAATATAAACATATAAAGATTTCCAATGCACAAACCAATCAGCAGACAGGTGCAAAGTAAAACAAGAAACATCAAGTATGCCTAGAGCATAAAACTTCAAAGTTTCTGTGCATCATTCTTCTATGCGATAATTTGAAAACACTAATATATGCCCAAGTTTTCTGGAAGTTTAAAACTGTGCATATGCTCTCCCTACAAGCTGAGAGTTCTCCCTTTTGCATTCTTTTTTCTCCTCCAAATGGCTTTTTTAATGTGTCACAACAATATCTAATGAATCTGGCACACCGTACCATTATCATGTTTCTCTTTACTATTCTGACTACTAAAGACCTGAATGTATTTCGAGAAAAAGGGATTTATTCCATAAAATCTGCTGCTCAGAAATTAAAGTATAACTCAGTGATATAAATTTATCTATTCTTATGTCAGCACAGATTTCTTCCCCTACCAAAACAAAACTGTGATCACTTAATCAGCTGGGTGTAAATCCATTCAGTTTGGAAACTGAGGATATACTTTTCATTACAGCTTTGAGACAGACCCGTATTCTTTTACAAAGTTTCATAATAAAAATTACATAAAGTGTAAATTAACAGTTGGCATTTTGGACTGTGGAAAACAATCCCAGCCTTTATATACTGCCAAGTTACAACAAGAAAGCAGCCATATCTCCCCAAGTTTCACCTTTTATAATGACTGCATTAGCTTTTGAATGTAGAATTTTAAAGCAGAGTCCAAAAAATGGCAACTATCAAGAGTCTAGAGGATTATACAGAGGATATTTTGCATCTATCCTCTTCCCATTTTAAAATACAGGACTAAAATATCACAAAAATTTTCTTCCCAGTTTCACACTTCCAGCCTTTACCTGAATGGTTTGGTTTCCACAAGTTTTTAAATCTACAAGATCACTATCTTTGAGTGAGAAAGTTTCATTCAGGTATGCTTCAAGAAAGCACCTATTGTATTTTAAAAAAACTTGTTCTTGAGTTTCTGACAGAAATTTAATATTGGCAGAATGAAGGACGAGATTGTTCAAAAGAAAGGAAATGTTTGTAACAGAAGACAAGGAAAGGATTATATGAATCTAGCACTCTAAAAAAGAATACAGTATGAAATAAAGAATTAAGCCTTATATATATTATAGATACTAACATAACTATAACCACATTTGAATATGTAGTGCATGAATAGTAATTTATGAAGCACTGAAGGTCGTAAAAGACAGTGAACCACTGAAGACACTTGCCAAGCATTTGTAGCCAAGTCCATAGACAAGTACTTTTTACACTTTAATTCAGCTCAATTTTTAATTTATTCAAATTAAGAAAATGTCTGAGCCACAAAGATGATCAGAGAATGGGAGCACCTCTCCTGTGAAAACAGGCTGAGAGCATTGGGGTTGTTCCACCTGCAGAAGAGAAGGCTCCAGGGGGACCTTATAGCAGCCTTCCAGTACCTAAAGGGGGCATACAGGAAAGCTGGAGAGAGGCTTTTTACAGGGGCATGGAGTGATAGAACAAGGTGGAATGGCTTTAAACTGAAAGAGCGTAGATTTGTATTAGATATTAGGAAGAAATTCGTTACTGTGAGGGTGGTGAGATGCTGGAAAGGGTTGCCCAGAAAAGTTCTAGATGCCTGTCCTGATTTCGCGTGGGACATTTTCTTTTTAGTAGCTGGTATAGTGCTGTGTTTTTTGGATTTAGTATGAGAATAATGTTGATAATACCCCAAAGTTTTAGCTGTTGCTACGGAGTGTTTACCCTATGTCAAGGACTTTTTAGTGCCTCATGCTCTGCTAGTGAGGAGCTGCAGTGAAAGCTGGGAGGGAGCAAGGCCAGGACAGGTGACCCAAATTGGACAAAGGGATATTCCATATGATATTCCACAGAATGTCATGCCCAGTATATAAACTGCATGAAGTGGTCAAGATGGGGAGTTTGATGCTCAGGGATGGGCTGGGTGGTAAGCAAATCTGCTGAGCATCACTAGTTTCTCTTCGGTTCTGTTACTATCTCTCCCTCTCCTTATTACAATTCTTATTAGTAATATTATTAGCATACTTAGTATGATCATTACAATTTTTTTTTTTAATTATTAGCTTGTTCTTATGTTAACCCATAAAATTCACCTTTTCTTTCTGATTCTCCTCACAATGCCCCATCTCTGGAAGTGTTCAAGGTCAGGCTGGATGGGGTTTTGAGCAGTCTGGTCTAGTATAAGTGTCCCTGCCCTTGTCAGGGGAGATGAAACCAGATAACCTCTAAGGTCCTTCCAACCCAGGCCATTCTATGGTAACACAAAATTAATCATTGCTTTCTTCCACCAGCCATTGAGAAAAATGCAAGAGACCTAAGTGCTATGATTTCTAAATTCCTAACGACAGGGTGATCAAAAACAATCATTTCAATTCACTGACATTAGAAATAATCAGTTTCAGGTAAAAATATTGGTAACTTTGGTATTCTGTTGTATATTTATGCAACCTTTTTTTAACAGACGAAGCACCAATAACATCAACTGAATCCCAGAACCTATCCAATACACAATAATACAGTGTCCTTACTTGTCACTTGGGGGAAATGAACAGGGAAAAAAAAACCAAAAAACTTCAGACTTGTATCAGAAAACTAAGAATCTGAACAAATATTGGGATAAGACACTCACAGCTCATATTTTTCATTATTAATAACCAAAACAGTGTAACTGTCATGGGAAGGCTGCTGTTTCCTTCCAAATACACCAGATAAACTCAGGCTTTCCTCAGGAAACCACTCATTGAACACCTGAGGCTTCTCAGGTGAGGCCTCCAGCACAGAGCACCGGGGGGTGTCCCAGGGGGGCCCAGGAGCACCGGGGAGTGTCCCAGGAGCACCGAAGGGTGTCCTTGGCAGCCCCCAGACCGCAGCCCTGGGCGGTCCCCAAAGGCCAGAGGAGGCACCCACTGACAGGGCGGGATGGGCGCATCTCCTCATGCCGCTGCCTCCGGCCCGGAGCCTCCTCCCCGCGTCCCTCCCCGCGCCCGGGGAAGCCCTGAGGGCCTCGGGCCCCGACCCACCTGCGGCTCCGCGCCCCGGCTCCATGGCGGGGGCAGGGCCGGGTGGCCCGGGGAGTGGGACGGGAGCGCAGCGCTCCTGCGAGGGTCAGGGTCTGGGGTCTGGGATCGCGGTCTGGGATCAGGCGCTGTGCTGCGCGCACCCGTGCTGATGCCGGTGGAACACGGCAGTTTCCGGCGGGTGCGGCAAGAGCCGGGGGAAGGAGGAAGCCAGAGAGCCCACCAGGACACATCGGCGTGAGGGAAGGCAGCGGGCAAGCTTTGGGCTTCGGGCTTTGGGCTTCGGGCTTCGGGGCCCGCCTTGTGCTTGGTCTTGGCCTGCGTCGCCTGAAAGGAACCCCCCACGCTGCACACTTTTTACTGCTGTAAACTGCACGAAGGTCTCTCGAAGTGTTTTCCTGGTTAATAGAGGCCTCTTAAAACTTACCTTTTGATATGAGAGCAAATGAGATCATAAAAGTTCAGTACAGTGTTTCTTTAACAGTACATTAGAGTAGAAGCTGCCTTTCAGCTGAAACACTGTGATCAAAGCTCACCAGTTAAGAAATGAGCTTCCTCTGTACAATTATATTCTCTACACAAACTGTGCTAAAAGGCTGTGTTGAGGCTCCTTGGCCAGAAATGGAGTCTATAGTAATAGAATCATAGAATCATTTTGGTTGGAAATACCTTCAGTGTTACAGAGTCCAATCATTGACCCAGCACTGCCAAGGCCACCACTAAACCATGTGCTGAAGGGACACATCTACATGGCTTTTAAAAGCCTCCTCACAAAGGGTGACTCCACCACTTCCCTGGGCAGCCTGTCTCATGCTTGACAGCCCTAAGGAATTTCTACTAATGCTCAGCTGAGGAGGCTGAGGAGGGAAGAGAGGAGGAGATACAGGAATTGAGTAAATTAAGTAACATGCATTAGGTGCAGTTAGGCTTATCACAGTACATCAAGATCTTAAGTAGAGGGGAATCAATCTTTCTAAACACAGAAGTATTCAGATGTGACAAACAATCACATACTTTTAAAATTCTCATCCCAATTTCTTGTTCCTGGATAATCTCAATAGCTTTATTTTCATCATGTTCTTTTGTTCAAAAAACTATTTTCTATGAATATACGTAGTGGCAAACTTCTAAGCTCATGTACTAAATGGGTTTTTTTGTTTGAAAAATTTACCTTCCTATTTACAGAAAACTGTTAAAACATCAGAACTTTCATTTTAAACTTCACATGATAAAAATATATTAGACTGAATAATTTAGAGACTCTTCATTCTGACAGCAATACTTCTCAGTGAAATCTAGGGGGGGAAAATAATAAAACATTCTCAAGTCTTCTGTTACAGTGATATATCAGCAGCTACACATTATCATTTTCTGTGCATCTTTTGTGCATGTAAGTGATGCAGATGTTTGGCAAAGTGGACAGGCATTATGTAGATCAGAATGTTCATTTTTCATGTAGTCTTTTCCACTGATACTGAAATAAAGTATTCACAGACGTCAGTGCTTTTACCTGCAAACCTGTGGTCTGTATACAGAGAGCTGAATCTAAAAAGCAGAATTAGGCAAAGGCAACATTAATATTGGTCTAGAAAAGGAAGTGTCTGCTTTTTTTGAGAGTACCAGTCCTACTTGGAATTTTAGGCTTACTGAGAGGCACCTAAAAGTCCTGAGGCCTTTTACCATTAGACAGCTGCCTGGAGTAATGCTTTCCACTTGATTATTTTGTACTTAAACTGCATAAATAGAAAAAGGGCAGTATAAATTTAGTTTTAGATGCAAAAGTCTTTTTTTTTTCCCAATTTGAAGTTAGTAGTGGTTAAAAAGAATGTGTCAAAAACTTACAAATTTACTGTGTACTACTTTCAGAATACCAACCAAGGTACACCTTATTACAGTTTTTAAGTTTGTTTTTAAAAGAAGCTGAGGCATCCCAATATTTTCAGGGTGAAAAAAAGCTGGCATCCCCCCCCCACCAGTAACAGAATATCTCTAAGGACTTTTCGTCTGAAAGCAGCAAATCTGAGCACAATGAACTGCAGAATCACAGAGATGCAGGCTCCTGGTTTTTTTAAGAACACTTTTCAAAAATAATATGTAGAACTTGTACTAACTTTATGTGGTAAGTATTTCCAGTGAGTACATAGAATGATAGAATCATTAAGGTTGGAAAAGACCAAGATGATTGAGTCCAGGCTTTGACTGATCACCACCCTATTAACTAGACCATAGCACTAAATGCCACTTCTAGTTGTTTCTTGAACACCACCACCTTCCTGGGCAGCCCATTCCAATTCCTGAGCACCCTTTCAGTGAAGAAATTCTTCATGATGTCCAATCAACATAATCTAACATTACTTTTCCATAAATTAATTGTGAACATGTGCAAATGCTTGTTATGTTCAGTCAATAAAAAACAAGATACAATTCCTATTTTGATATCCAAGCACAGGGTGATTAACACTGTGTGTAAACTCAATTGAACCAACAGTGAAATAAAGCTTCAATTTGAAATAAGCTGTTTGTATTTCCTGAAAGAAGCAGATTCTACTAGTTGCACATAAATTCTTTTGATCTCAATTTCTGAAGATATCTTTTGATCTCGAGAAGAGCCAAAATATATCTTTGTGGCAAAAGTTCATACCAAATAATTAGCTGGTTTTATTAATAACTAAACATAAAAGCAGTGCAGGTGTTTAATCACATCAGAGGTCATAAATTCTTAATATTTAACAAATCCACTTGCCGAATAATTTCAGACAACTGAGCAGTCAACTGAGAACCAGCTCCAAAGACACAGGTTTCAATCAGTTTTTAAAAGTAAATGGATTACGTTACTGTCAGACATGCACTCCCTGCTCTTACTGGATGCCAACAATATCAAAAACAATTTGAGCAGGAGAGAATATTTTTTTATTTGGAGAACTACAGTCTGTCAGAATTTATAGGACATCTTTGTATTTAATGGATGTCTATTTACCTGAGAACTGGAAGTGTCTGAAAACGTGTATAAAATACACTGTCTCAGCTGTTTTAGTTGCAATTTTGTTTAGTTGATGTGGGGCAAGAGATACAGTGTCTTGAGAAGAGCAGTGAAAATCATGAGCAGGAGCATCAATGTCTTCTCATTCGAGCCTTTTTTCCTGTGTTACAGGGCTATATTTAAGTAAGAGTAAAAATTTTTGGCATCATGATTCTTCATTGCTCAGCATCATGCTCTTTTCAAAATACATTGTAATGTGTTCATGATGGCTCTATTTTGTATGTAATTCTGATTACACCAATATGGCTCAAGCAGTCCCTTTGAGCATAATCCGCAATTCTAAACAAATCATCTGATTTAGGATAGTCAGTTCAGAAACAAAGCATTATCATCAGAAAAAAAGGATCACACTTCAGTGTCTGATGCAATGATAACCTTGTGCTACAAAAGCAATATAAAAAGTTAGACATAATATGAGGAGAACAGAGAAACAAACAAACAAACAAAAAAAACAACAAAACTTGCTACTTGTTAAGAGGCAACATACGTCAGTTATGAACAGATACTTTACCGTGCTTTTTTAAAATGTCATCACCTATATAAAATTAATAACAACAGATTCCTTTCCTTTCTATACAGTATACAATAAAGAAAGATAAAACCTTTCTCTCGAAGAATTTCACCATCTGGAAATCAATACTAAAAGATTCTCACACTACCATGTATTAGCAAGTAATCAGAATGATGTTTAAAATTAATGTGACAATATAGCAGATAATTTTCTGCGTCTACATTTCATGATTTATCTAAGAGTAACAAAACAGCATTGTGAAATGTTTCCCTGCATAGGTCAACAGACGTCTGAGAAGAAAGAAATATTAGAGTTTTCATTTAATTTAGTACTTTTTATTTTAGTTCCACAAGATTTTCTTCATGAAGTTTATAACAAAACAGAGAGATGAACTGGCAACTGCTATGAAGTAGCTGTCTTAGGATATAGAAAATTCAGGTTACAGTTCTGTACACAGAGCTTTAATCAAAGAACATCTGAGCAGCCCTCCCTAACTGCCTCATAATATAAAAAAATAGAGTGTATTAAAATATCCACACTATTCTGATTTAATCCTGAGACATTTTGACTGGCATTCCTCTGTGCAAGCACTGGGTGTCAGCTGAATCATGGGTTACAATGTCCATTTCTTTCTATTGGTTCAGCTGGGTCAGGTGTAAGTTTTGATGAAATGAGTTTCATTTCTTGGAACATACTCACCTACACACACTAAAAATGCTAGATGCCTGCTTAAGGCACAGTGGTTGTGCTATTGCTTCTAGCTCCTCACCTGTCTAACCAGTTCAGAGGTTTTCCTGGGGGAAATTTGTATCTTGTTTCCCACAGGACCATTGCACCTGGAATCTCAGTGGTGTTCTGGAAGAGGTTTGTCTCAATCCCTTTTGCCAAAAATGCTCAGCTTTGGATGGAATTAAATAGTCTTCATGCTACAGGGGAGCTTCAATATGGTGAAAGAGCAATTACCTGGCAGGAAGATGAGGGATCCAGTTTTGATTCCCTGCTCCAGGCAGCAGGCATTTTTCTTCAGAGAGTACTGAAATTTGCCCTGTTTTCAGATAAGAAACCAAATTACCTTTATGTGAGAGGTGATGCATGATATCACATAACATGTAGATGTGGTACTTCAAGACATGGTTTAGTGTTGAACTTGGCAGTGTTAATTTTTGGACTCTAGGATCTTAGAGATCTTTTCCAGCCTTTATGATTCTGTGCTGTTTCAGCCAAAGAGTCACTCCTTTGGTGGAAGAGCTGTTGATCTTGATGATAGTCCTACTTGAAGTGGGACATAGGATTGACTAGACACCTTCCAGAAGTTCCTTAAAACAAAACAAAATTAAATTAAATTAAATTAAACTAAACCAAACCAAGCCAAACCATACCAAACTCGGAGTGTTCTGCTCTGACCTTCTCCCCAGCCTCCTGAAGACAGACTGCAACCTGGTGAATTTGGCTGCAAGGTAATAGAGGTGGGCTTGTACACTGACTCAGAAGTGAGGGGAGTATGTGTGCCACATGGTGGGTGAGCCCTCTGATCACTGAGTTATTGGACAGAAGTTGATTAGAGTAGCTACTATCAGTACTTTTAAAAAATTTTGCTATTCCAGACCTAAAATCAGGAGAGGTTTTGTAGGTTGTGGGCTATATGTGGACATGCATGGTCTTACAGACACTGGGGAAAATTGTGTGTGGTCTGCCAGTCTTATACATGGGTAAGAGTTTTGTCTCACTCAAGAATCTCCTCGCTTGGCACCTACCTTTGTCATTTTTATTCTTCCTAGAATCTTTGGCAGTAGTGCTGAGAAGTCTCCCAATAAAAAATATCCACAGACTTTGCACTGCAATAGCAACATGGAAGTTGTTTTACGAACCTGTGCTATATTGTGGCACTGTCCAGATCATGCACTGGCATGGCAGGCTGGCTGCACACATAACTCGTGCTTAATAAGTCTATTCTTACAGACTATGCAGTCCATTTTAATCTCCAAAGTTATGATAACTTGTCCCCTGTAAACGACTGTACTGTACTGCTCTTGTAGGCGAGGAGAGGGAGGGCCATCTGCTCAGCCATGTAAATTGTCACAATTTCATTCACTTAAAAGGAGTTTTGTCAGTTTGCTCTAATATGTCCTACTGAATTTAACAAGCTTAAACTGTTAATTCATTCATTTTTCCTGGTGTGAAATGTAGGCTTCATGTTAAATTATTAAAAATGTAGATTCTTGGAGCCCAGAATTCCTTGTATCTAGCAATGAAGTAAAGAAGATTGGAGAAAGAAAAATTACTCTTCAGAAAAACTTAAATATTTTAGATGAGTAAAATGAATTTCTATTGCAATATGCAGTATAAACGGAATAGGTCATATATAGAGGTGTTCATATGTAAATACATATATACATGCATTTAGACAGATGGCTAAATAGATAGACACATAGCTAGATACAAAGTGACAAAGTGACCAGGTTGTGCTAAAGAGGCAGAAAAAGTAATTTTTTGTTATCTGATTAATATATTTCAATTATAACAACTGACTTCCAAAGATAAAACTTTGTTTCCTCTACATACAACTTTCCTTCCCTCAGAAAAATCCCATCACCTATCCTAAGTCAAGTGGTTACTCAGCTTTACAGCAGAAGCACTGAAGATAATTTTAACAGATCAAGGAAGCTGCAGTCAATATCTGCTTCAAAACTCAACCTGTGCTTCCTGTGACTCCTGGAGCCCATCAGGGAAGGGCAGTGGATCTGGCATAAATTGTTTCTTCCAGCATCTGGGCTGCTGCTGCAGAGAAGAGCATCTGCTTACAGCAGCAGAAGGTCACATTACCATGGTTCCCATGTCTAGAATAAAGTGGTGGTGATACACAAATGGAGCAGCAATAATACAGATGAAGATGACATTTGAAAGTTGCATGGTGTGACTCAAATGATACAACTTAAAATTCAAATCAATCCATACAAGTTATGTCCTGATGCAGCTGTCCAGAAATCTGAAGGTCCATATGAGGGCCTCAGGTTGCAGATTAGAAGCACAAAGGCTGGACTTTGCATATTTTAAGGGGAGAAAATTGAATGTGCCCGTAAGTTTCCACAAGTATCCATTTCATAGGAGGATTTAAGAGGCAATCATCCATCAGCTAAAATATGCACTGTCTTTACATCATGTTTTTGCTGAATAAGTAGAAAACATCAGAACAAAATAAAAAAAAAAAAAAAAAAAAAAAAACCAAAATACAACAACAAAAAACACCCTGCAAAAAACAAACCAGGAATGCCAACCCAATTATTAAGGAAACAAGTGATTAGAAGGAATTGGCTGAAATAAGTGATTAGAAGGAATTGGCTGCAATGAATGTGAACCTAAATTTTATTATGTATGCAATTTTGGATGTAGATATGACTTACAACAACATCTTGTTAGAGGGAAGGACACTTCATTTAAATCCATGAAAACTACTGGATAAGTATAGTTCATAAAATGAACTAAATTAACTTTTAACTTAATTCTATTTAGTTTAGTTCTAACTAAATTCTAGACTTTTGCTGAAATAATTCACTATTTGATCTTTCAGTTATGTTGTGTAAAATAAATGCACAGTTCTTCATTTCAACTGTGACATTCATTTGATCTCTACTATAAGCTTGATTGACTGTACAACTTGATGTCTGAAGGATTTAGGAAGCAATGAAAGAAAAATCAGCAAGTCAGCAGAGTGAAATTCTTATGTAAGTTACTTGGATAATTCATATCCAAGAATAAAGAAATATGAATTCTGTGGAGTACATGTGATACTTGATATATGTGCTATATATATGTATATAAAATTTCCTCAACGTCTGTAAGAAAGTTAAATTGATGTTTATTCAGAAGTTTTGCTCTGCACTGATCTGTGAGAACCTAGGGACGAAGACATGTGTTTATGGAGACAGTTCTCTTGTATTCCCATGCACCTTGCATTTGGAGGGGAGTTGTTTTCCAAGAGCTTTTATAATTTTTATTTGTTCTTCAACTCTACTATTTTATTTATGCTTTATTGCCATATTCTACACACAGATATGTGTATGATTATATTGAGAACCATGCACATATGAACTTATTTCTCTAAAGAGAAAATGTGGTTGTCAATAAATATGCAATGTAGCACAGTTTTCATTGAGCTAGACAGTTCTAAGATGCATAATTTGATCATTTCAAAACCAGATTTCTTCAAACATGCCGAAGGGAGGTATATGTCAAGCTAAAAGTTACATGAATTGGAGTGTAAAAGGGCAACCTAAACGTTTTTTCAAATTATTCAGAAGTCTGCTTATTCCATAACTCAGAACCACTCACACTGGATTTTTACTACACTTTGATAATAATTCATAGTTGAGTAGTGAACAAACAGCACAACAGATCATGTTCTTAAACCTCTAAATGTCAGAATAGAAATGAAATACTGTCTCAACCATAATTATCGCCATTACAAGTGAGGTGCTAAAAGAAGTAAAAAAACCAAAACATTTTCCTCTTTGTTTCTTCATTTGAAATGTTCATTTAGGTAGCTCTCAGAACACTGTTCCTTGCTACTAGATGTCATTGAGGAATAATACTTTAAATGCTTCAGACTGCTCAGAGTTTTTCAAGTACTGTCAAAATTCAATAAAACCTGGTGTTTCTTCGTATGGTAAGATACCCTCTGTTCATCATAAGTAATTACTTCTACACTTGTTTTCAGGGCTAAAAATTGTTCTGCCAATATTCATGAAGACGAGCTTGTTCTTGCTACTTATATTTTATTTGTGGAAAACAGATCAGATAGACTGTCTGAATGCTCTGGGAGTTTAGTTCAGTTTAAAGTCAATACTGAGCTGAAGAAATGATCCCCGTGTCCCATAGATCATTCCTTAGACTGTCAATCAATACATTTCACCTGGGTCTCTCTATCTACTAAATCAAGTAGCAAGTAACACCAAGGAGGGAAGGACACAGCAGTTGAAAACATAATGAATGCCATAGTAGGTGAGGTCAAGGGTCCATCTAGCCCAACTTTGTCTCTCATACAGTGCAGTTGGAAAGACTGTTAGAATGTTATTTAAAGTTACTTTTTGGAATGCATTTTCTCGTTCGTGTGCTGTTTCAACTTGTAGACACTGTTGAGCTCTTCATTATTGGCATAAATGATCATCCTTCATTCCCAGTAAGTATTTTGTTTTTCTGTAGTGTGTCCAGCTCTGGGGTCCTCAGCCCAAGAAAGACATGGACTTGCTAGAGCAAGACCAGAGACCCACCAAGATGATTAGAGGGTTGGAGCACCTCTCATGTGAGGAAAGACTGAGAGAGTTATGTTTGTTCTGCCTGGAAAAAAGAAGGCTTCAGGGTGGCCTAACTGTGGCCTTCCAGTACCTGAAGGGAGCCTACAAGAAAGATGGAGAGGAACTTTTTACAAGTGTGTGTAGCAACAGGACAAGAGGGAATAGATTGAAACTAAATGAGAGTAGCTTTAGATTAGATATTAGGAAGAAGTTCTTAGTATGAGTATGGTGAGGCACTGGAACAGGTTTCCCAGAGAAGTTGTGGATACCCGACCCCTGGAAGTGTTCAAGGTCAGGTTGGGTGGGGCTCTGAGCAACATGGTCTATTGAAAGGTGTCACTGTCCATGGCATGGGAGTTGGAACTTTAAGGCTGGATCTTAAAGGTTCTTCCAATCCAAATGATTCCATGATTATATGATCTTTCTATTTCTCTTGTATCTTTGTGGTAAGAAAGCATCATTGCTTTAATTTTATTGACCAGAATGACACAGGGAGTCAACCCCAGAGAGAGAAATTAAACTTTCATCTCCAGCTTCTTTACTACTACTACACCTTTACTACAGCCTATCTTATAAGGTCATTTTCCCTATTTGACCCATGTGATTAAAAAAAATACTAATGAGCAACTAACTTGAACTGAAGTCTCACCAACTCTTTTTAACCTAACTTCTTTCATAGATATTAATTTGTCTTCTTCAGTGTGCGTGTATTTTTTTCAGAGATCATCCATTAAGTTTTCTTACCTGTTATGTCCAAAGCAAAAATGCAATCTATACAGATAGTGTTTACTAATAGAAGTAATGGTTTTTAACCAGAGCTCGTTCCAAGTGATACGGATCTAATTAAAGATGACTCCTAATCTTCCATAGTCAATAGGTCACCTGCTAGCCATTGGACACTCCATTAGCAGTTGAAATAAATAAATAGGAGAAAATACCAAACTCCTTCAAATTTAGATAGCAATATGAAGAAACTGTCTTCAATATAGCAAGAAGGAGGAGTTTAATAAAGCTGCCAGAGAACTTGAAGCAACAAAGAATTTGGCAGCATCAAAAGAAAGTTAGTTTTCCTTAATTTTTTTTCCTTAAAAGTGGCTACTTTCCATTTATATTGCCCTCAAAACTCATTAGCTGTTGACTGAACTTTACAGAGGTCTACTCACTCTTTTGCTGAAGGACTCATTTCAAGGTGTTGAAATTACACAATGGTTTTTTTTTGACTCCTTCCTTAGTGAAATAACCAGCTGTAAGTCAGGTTGTGGTCATACACAGCATCACTACTTCTAAATTTACAAAGATATATACAGGTGCAACAGAGATGTTAATTCAGTTTTCAAAAACTGGGTGCTTAGATAAATTGGTAATAAATTAAATAGAGTAGGTTTTTACGTGTTTCCAAACCACTATTCTGCAATCCTAAATTCCTTGCATGTTTGCAGGTCAGACTACTTACATTTTTCTTAGAAAACTCACAAAAAAAGATACTACAGCATTTGTAAGTGAAAAAATTGCTATCAAATACTGTGTCAAATATCATCCCATACTGATTTTCTATGCTTAAATTACAGTTGCGTGAGTTATATGCAGTAGGCTTGCACCACAGGGCTAAGAAAACCCCTGTGAAATATCTAAGTGGCTCACCAAACCCTTGCAAAATCCTGTCAGATATGGGAAACCCTAAAAGGATCATTCAGTTTTCCCTGAAGGAATAAAAATATGATGTAAATGTCCTTGAAAGGAAAACTTTGTAATTGAAAAACTGACAGGTCCTTCACTATAAATGCATAAATGCAACGCAATTCAGACTTTTATAAGGGCTTAGATAGAGAGTTTTCAAAGCAAATCCTTTAAAGGAACTATTGAGTTATTAATATCAGAAAATCATAAACAATGGATTGCTAGGTGACTAAAGCAGTTAAAATTAAAAAGGAAAAAATGTTAAAACATGGATTTGTAGTTTCAATTTAAAACAATGAAATAAGAAGCTCCTAAAATAATTTTGATCCTCCACAAAATTCACAGGGAAAATCTGTGCATTAGAAATTTTTCCATCTTCATTATTTTTGCCTGTGTAAATTTTTAATTTGTAGGCTCCCTTAGAAGCTGAAGTGTCTTGCATGATGATTAGATGTTGTTTTTTGGTGAGAGCACATTAAATAATCCCCTAACAGTTTCAAAGAGAGAAAAGAATGTAAGCAGTCTTGTGCTTGATAGACAACTCTCCAATATCCCAGTTATAAATACTACAGAAAATAGGTTGTTACAAAAATTAGAAAAGTAAAGATACTTTTGATTCTGAAAGATGTTAAAAATATTTGGTGGCTGTGATGGTTGACTTTGGCTGGATGCCAGGTGTCCTCCAGATCACCCTATCACTCTACACCCTTTCAGAATGGGGGTGGGGGAGAAAATAAGATGGAAAAATCTCAGAAGTCAAGATAAAGGCAATTTAGTAAAGAGAAAGCAAAGGCATGTAAGTAAAGAAAAAAGCAAAAGATGTATTCTGTACTTCCCATCAGCAGGTGATGTCTAGTCACTTCACTGGAATTAGGGCTTTAGTATGAGTAGCAGTTGCTTTGGAAGACAAATATTGTTGTCATGAAGCAGCCTCTCCCCCACCTTGGTGCAAATCTGCATAGTATGTTTAAGCACAAAACTATGCTACTCAGATAGAATTGAACTGATTAAAAAAAATTTATATAAACTTTTAAGATCAAAGCAAGCATCCTGTGTTTTCAAAATAAAACCACTGTTGCAAAGACTTAAACCTAAATATCCAGGGAGGTGAAAACCAACTGAACCCGCTTTTTAATACTGTTTTCTAGGAGGGTGATCAATTATGGTTCAGTGATTAAAAAGGAAGTAACTTCCTTGTTGATCAGTACCTGCCATTGTTACTTCTTTGCCCCAGTCTGGTGCCAGTCTCACTGACACTGAAATGTAATCCTGAAGGAGCACAAGTGACACAGTGGTTTTGACTTAGTTTCAGTCATTGAGAGATACACACTATAAAGGCCCCAGATTTTCTGAAGACTGTAGGTTATGGGTCTCCTTAGGAAAATGTTTTGGAAGTCAAGGAGCTGCTTGAAGTATCAGTAGATGAGCAGAACATAATCTTTTTTCAAGAAGGATTACTCATAGGTTTGATTCATCTCCTTCCATGTATCCCTTAGAGCAGTGGGCCTTTGGGTTAGGGCCCATGAAAGGTACCTTTTCTTTTAAGGTCAGCAGAAGGGCTTGCTGCTTTCCAGCTCTTAGCAGGAATCTGCCAGGCTTCTGTGTGGCTTCTGTGTAGCTTCTGGGCCAGGCAAGCAGATAACCAAGCCAAATGTACACTAGATGTGCAAACTGTTTCATGTACTTTTGCATTTACAGCAAGTCCCAAACATCAGGCATCTGGGTTTGGCAGATGGAGGACAAGTTGTAGGTGTCCTCAGTTACTCATAGAATCATAGAACCATAGCATATTCTGCACTGGTAGGGAGCCAGAAGGATCATCTAAGTCCAGCTCATGACCCTGCACAGGACAGCTCCAAGAATAGCACTATGTGCCCAAGAGCTTTGTCCAAACAGTTCTGGAACTCTGTCAGGTTTGGTGCTGTGACCACTTCCCTGGGCAGCCTGTTCCAATGCCCAACCACCCTCTGGGTGAGGAATTTTTTCCTAATGTCCAACCTAAACCTCTGCTGACAGCTTTATGCTGTTCCCATGTGTCCTGTCACTGGTCACCAGAGAGAAGAGATCAGTGCCTGTCCTTCCTCTTCTCCTTGTGAGGAAGCTGTTGGCTGCTGTGAGGTCTCTCCCCTCAGTCTCCTCTTCTTCAGGCTGAACAGATCAAGTGCCCTCAGCCACTCCCTATACAGCTTCCCCTTCACCATCTTCATTTCCCTCCTTTGGACACTTTCTAATAGTTATAATCTTTCTTATATTGTGGTGCCCAAACCTGCACACAGAACTCGAGGTGAGGCCATGCCAGCACAGAGCAGAGCAGGAAATCCCCTCCCTTGAGCAGCTGGCAATGCTGTGCTTGAGTTAGCAAAAGTGAGCTATTACTAGCCATTTTAATTAAATTCCCCTTAAACAAATTCCTTGCAAAGTCTTTACGACAAGTAAGGATCAGTCAGGAGTCTCCTGTGAAATTAACAGAGAAGGGGAGGAGGAAGGATACAGAAATCTGAAAAATAACATGAAAATAGGGATGCTTTTACTGATATTTTGGAACTACTCCTTTGGATTCCTAATTGCACAGTTTATTTTGTCAGTCTTCCTTTTAGATCCTATAAGTTAAGCATTTAATAGGAAAATAAAGACATAGAAGATATTTATAAAAGTATTTAAGCTGACAATCCAAGTGCCATACACTTCGAGTCCCCAGGCAGGAAATCTCTGCTCCTGCAGTGGGCAAGCCTCTCTGCCACCGAAGAGGTTTAGGAGAGCCATAGGATGATTTGGATTCAGCAGGATCTTTCTCTGACAGAAGAGAACAGTAATGTGCATTAAAAGCAAGCTTTGTTGGTGAAGTGGGTTAATTTTACTAGTGAAATAAACTGAATTTAGATGTACAAAGAAATATTGCAAATGTTTAAAAGTTGGAGGTAAGAACATCACAGCTAAACACAGAAAGCCGAATTCTGGGTTTCCTGAAGTGCTAAAGATTCTGTCAGGTCTGGTTAGAGTTTTCTGTAGGCTGTTTCTATAGTTTCTATACAGAAACTCTGAAGAAAGTCTTCAAGATTGGATTCTCTGTACCTGTTAATAGTCCACACTCTTTTCTTTGGCACTGGTCTCTCTATGCATGAAAGCTTGCAAGTTGAAACCTAGATTTCTGGCAATTGCCTTTCTGAGGACAAACTAAAGAACCCCTAAGGAGATGTTCAAAGACTTTCAGGAAGTTATTCAGCAGCTTGAAATTCTGTTTGAGAGGAGTTTTCCCTTTGTTATTGAACTGATTGCTTCTTCCTTTGGTATCGCCTCCTCTGCCCTGCAAATGAAACATCCAGTCCTGTCTTTCTGGAGAGAATTGATGGATGAAACAGTTTCATACTATGCACTGCTAGCCAAGCTCTTTTTATCCCAAATGGATTCTTCATATGGCTGATTTTCACCATACAAAGTAGGAAGTAAACAGAGAATGATAGATACTGGCTTTCCATCATCTGATCTGTCAGCTGCTGTACATTAGGAAGTTATCTATGCCTTTAATTGTGAGTAGGAGAGGGATTTAGAGCTTGCAGGAGCGTAATTGTTTCACAGTAAATCTACAGATAAGCCCCTCTTTCTTACTGCCGACACACTTAGACTGATTTTAGTATTTTAAATTGTCTCTTTCCCTTCAAACACTGGTGCCTAAAGGAAGATTTATTATCCTGAAGTTTTCTTAGTAGTTTAGACTCTAACAGGATGCTGATATTGCAAACCAATAACAAAAAATGAGGAAATATTAAAATGAAGCATAAGGCTGCCTTGATTGCTCTCATACTTCCTTACTGCATTAATTTTGAAACATGCTTCTATTCTCTGTCTAATCCCAGTCTTAGTGTTAAAAGTTTTGATAATTGGCAAGTTTCTTTCTCATGTGAACTGTTCTGGAGACAAGGTGTAAGCGTCAGGGGGAGGGCAAGGCAGGGGAGGATTTCTGTCTTTTAATGTGCCAGGGACTGTGAAATTTTCCTTTCAGTTTACTTAATCAGATAAAGTGGACTTGCTTTGATGTCTAAATCTCAAAGTTTGGTGAATTGCTTATTCTTTATTGCAAATGGGTTTGAATTCAAGTGAGCAAATAGCTTAAGAAAATCAGGTAAATTGTCCTGTGATTAAATAAATATCTGCAGTCCCTCTGGGCTTGTCGTTGTTTCTTTTGATTTCCGTCAATCTTGTTTTGTTTGTGTGGTGAGGATACAAGAATGTGTGCCTATTTAACAAGGAGTACTTGTGTAAATGAGATAATGAACAGCCACAGTTCCTTGTATTCCCCAGCCTTCCTAAGAAGACAACTGATGTTGCTTATTGATATTATTAATAAGAGGAACGCACACCAGAAAAATGTCTCTGTTTATCCATCCTCTGTTCACAGATGTAATATAAAGTGATTTCTTATTTAGGGTTAGTCTAAGTGCATTATTTGAATCAGTGGGTGATGGAAGGAAATCATGGTATAAAAAGAGAGACAAACACTGCTTGCACCAGGCCCAGGTAGGACATGCTGTTCCTCTCCTACCTCTCTAAGCAAGCAGAACTAGTTACATCATGCCAGCCACACCCTTGAAGATTTCATGTGACAAGAGTGACCAGGTCAGGGGACACAGAGATGTGGAACTGCAGCCTCTCTCCAGGTGGACCTGAGAAGACTGCGTACCACCAGTAAGGGCCTGTATAGTTTGTGGGTGAGCTTGTGCCTCTTCTATACAGATTTTGTCACACAAAGCAGCCAATTATCCAAATGTCAAGGATATTTGGCATTTTTGCAGAGAGATGCATGACTATAGATAGTTTGGTTTTGCCTTGACTTCAAATTTTTATTCCTGCTGTCCTCTTTTTTTCCATTCATTTCATTAAAATAAATCTCTCAATACATAGAAAGAGGCATAATGAAAAATAAAATTTCAGGGAAGTTATTGGAATAAAACATTTTGACATTTTAAAATCAGAGGGTAGAGTAATAGCATTTGGCTTGGTATTTCCTGCAACAAGGAGGTAATTTACTCTCAGAGCTACCTTATCGACCAGGATAATGTTAAAGGAATAATTAATAATTTGTGGGATTTGTTTTATGCTTGACATCTCTCTTTCCATTTTAATTCATTTGATAGAATTCTCCTTTGTGTTCTGTGTGTATTTCAATAACCATTCGGTGCTAAAATTTTCAGGTAGAACTTCAAATAGCTCAGAGTAGCACTTTGTACACTGAACAATGATGAACAGAAAATAAAATTCTATTTCTTTTCCTTTCTTATTTTTCTAAGATGATGAAGTGGAGTGTATACTGTTACAAAACCAGCAGAAATTACAAACTCAGGATGTGATCCCAGTATTGTTTATGAACAACACAATCATATAACTCTGTACATACAAACCTAAGTAGAAAAATGAGAAGGTTTTAACAAAGCACCTGAGACTGGCTTGACTCCATATTTACTGGTCTCTGAATCCAAGTAATTTTTGTGTGCTTAAGCAAGTATTCATAATGATGCTAAATTTTAAAGAGAATAGTATTCATATTATTCTGTGTGTATTTGGCTGCAGGGAACAGAAATAAAAATTTCTCACACAGTGAGAAAACAGAAGATGGAGGTTCCATAAAGTGTTAAGTAATATCACTAATGACAACCACAAAATAAGGTAGTGGAAAAAGAAAGGAACTGACCATTGACATTATTTAACAACCCATAACAGTATAATATTAATCTTGAAACACTGACTTGTGGACTGTCCAGTAAATTGCATAAATTAGCTAAGAGCCTTTAATATTAAAGTATTTTAATGACTTACGTCATTTGCAATACACAGAATGTCTCATCCTATTGCAATACTCAACATGTTATGTGTAATCATCTATTCAGACTGTTGTTGCTAAATTTTCCTAGCTCCTGATTGGTATATGAGAGAATAAAATTCCATCTCCTTATATAATTTAAGGAAACAAAATGAAAATTTAAAGCTACATGGAAACCATTTGTTATTTTGACATTGAAATTTCTCCTCTAAGCACCTATCTAGGACCAAGAGTTTTCCCAATCTGACACCAGGGCTGTTGGTTACTACTGGCTGTAAGGAAGCAGACTAACAAAGAAGCAGATAGTTTCTGATAGAATTTTATTCACTTAGCTTATTATTAACTTAGCTTCATAGCTTCTCAGCTTTATTGAGCACTGCTAAGTAAGTTCATTTAAAAAAAAAAAAAGGTCTTTTAGAAGAAATCCATTCTTCTAAGGATTTTTGGAGTTTCAGATGTTTCGATTACTTTCTTCACTGATTTTTTTTTTTTATTAATCACTAATATTATTATACCTTGATTTTTGCCATTGATCCCAAAAGTTTTACAAACAGGTCATGTAAAATCTCCCGATTCTTTGATATTTTCCTAAGGAGTAAATTAAATCAAAGCTGATGAAGCTGGCTGTTTACTGAAGTGATGCATAACTATGGAAGTTCATGCCCCCAAGACTTTGGTTTAAATCTAGCTTTCACCTACAGCAATTAAAAAAGTAATTGATGACAGTAGGAGAACTTTGTCAGTTATGTAGGGGGCCCAGCAAGAGGAACATTTAAAAATATATATCCTCACCTCTTGAGTGAGGTATGGCATATGATTCTATCATCAGTCCGTCTTTTTAGTTTTGGGTGTAGATATTAGAAGTCTGGCTGATGTTTTCTATGCATTGGAGCACACGTGGATATGTATATGTGTGTGTATGTACACATTCACATTTAGACAATTTGTTTCTCATCTTCTGGAGTGAACACAATGTAAGAAAGGATTTTTGTATCAGCTAGCAAAAACTTTTTGCAGTAAAAATGATGAAACTTTACTGGATCAGAAACAAATAGGGATGAGTTTCGCAACATGCTGAAAACCTTTACTCTTAATTATGGAACTAGTGGTCTGCTTAGGGTTGTGAATGTCTGGTACAAGTTTGCTGAGCTGGAAACTGCATTTTGCAGGATCAAGCAAGTCCCAGAGAGATTTTGCCAACAAAGATTAGACTCTTGTACAAATTGGTAATATATACTCTGAAATATTTGCCAGTTCAACATTTTTACAGCAATAATCTTCTTGCAGCAGTAATCAATATAGTCATGTTGTCTCAGAAGAGTACTGATTAACCACTGGAAAAGGCAAAAGATATGTAAGTATTTGACCCGAAGAGCTGCTTTTCCTCACTTCAATAAATGATGTTTATGCTAATCCACCTCTGTCACCAATCAGCTCAAACTTCTCCATCTACAAAACACAAAGGGGGAGGCAGAGTTTTAGTCACCTAAGGGTTTTAAGGAGAAAGTATGGGGTTTATTGTTTTGCTTTCGGGTTTTTGCCCCCTGCCTTTCTCTCCTGTCACAGAGAAAGCTCTCTTCTTCCTCCACACCCAAATTATTTGTTCATGAGCAGAAGAAAAGGTTGATTTTAGAGACATGCTTTTATATTTGTTTCAGTTTTAAGAAAAAAAAGCAGTGTCTGATCAGGGCTTCCACTTCAGCGAAACAGAGATTTTTCACTGATTTTTAAAACTATGAGATCAGTCAAAACAGTTCCACCACGAAAAAATAAGGTACAGAAAGTGTATTTGTAAAAAGTAAATGGCAGTGCTAGAAAGAAAGCAAGTAACTTTCTTTTTCTCCAAAAAGAGCTTAAAAGTCATTCTCTATACTGTAAGGGATTTATAATCACATCTTGATAAGTGTATTTAGTCAAATTTCAAATTTGGCTAAATATAAATTATTAGCAAATGAAAGATATTACTTTGGCTTTCTATTCAAATACATTTTTAACATAAAGAATCAAAGAGTAGTGACATGAGAAAAAAAAGTTTGGGAAAGTTTAATTTGGCACTAAACAAGAACTTCATACTGACCACCACCATGTTTTTTTGTCTCACTGATTACCCTCATTTTCTTCTGTGCAGGTTATGAATGAGAAGAATTTGCTCAGTGGTTCACTTATTTATTATGAAGCACTTCACATAATGAGAGCACTGTTCTTCTTCTATGCTATGGCTTTTAGGTGGATCTATACGCATTGGAATTACTTATGAAATATTACTTTAAATGCACTGAGATATAAATACTACCTGTTTCAATTTCCCCTTGGTACTTACAGACATAAATATACTTCCAGCAATTATCTTTGAGAAACATATATAATCTGATTCTCCTTTTCTTGGTTCCACGTTTAATTTTGCTCAGGTAGTTTTAGTGTGGTTTTATTTATTTTACTATTTTTCAAAAATCAGTAAGTAACTTTTAAGTTAACTCAGTCTGGGGTTGGCCTATTGGCAAAGCAGTTTTAAATGGTTTAGAAAGTTATCTCATTAGCTTCTAATGATGTTTTTTCATCACCGAGAACACTTTTTGTTTGAAGTGCGCTTGCATCTTGTAATGTGCAAAAGAAATTTGAAATATTAGGGCCAGATGCTGGTAGGACCTTGTGCAGATCTTTCCTTATGTAGTACAGCTTGCTTGCTGAAAAAGGTTCTGTTAATGCTAAAATCATTTTGGTGCACATTAAGGTCAGGCTCTGTCTCTGCAAACTCTTGAGACCTGGCAATGCCACATCCAGTTAGTGTTAGCCAACTGATGTCCCTGTAGGTGCAGGACAGGCACCTTTGGAGAGTGGTGAGGTCCACCTGGAGAAATCTTGTCCAGCTGTTCCTGTCTCCTAACATTAGCTGGAAAGGGAATAGACCTGTATCTGCATTTCTAACCTTTAGAAAGTTGAGGTTAGATGAGAGGAATTTCAGCCTCAGCAGCCTAAGCATTACTGCAGACTGTGCCCTGCTGGGGTTCAGGTCCATCAGACAGTCTGGTGGTGCCTCAGAGCAGCTGCTGCCACGGTGCTGCCCTCAGCATCCGCACAGAAGGGGCAGGTGGTGCTTGTGCGGGTGGCTCACTGCCATGCGCTGCAGCAGTACCCTGACTGCCCCGACACCAGTGCCTGTGCCAAGATGTCAGAGCACGGGAGGATGTGTACTTTCAGTTGCACTGCCGGCAGGCTCCGGCTGGCTGAGCATGGGGCTGGTGTGATGGTAAAGAAAGGCTGGGGGTGAACACTACAGGAGGCTGAAGAGACGCAGCTGAGTCACAGTTAGTGATGCTGTGGAGACGACTTGTGTATCAGCATGAAAGATCCGTAACCGATGGGTGAGGAAGGAAAGGACAGTGACACATTTTTTCCTGCATACGTGCACGGCCTGACAGAGAACCAGAAATTGCTATTATCGACACCCAAAATACCCTCAAAGACAACTGAGCAAATTAAGTCTAAAATGCCCTGCTATCATATTTGCCCAGTGCCTCTCCCTCCCAGAGCACACATTGGGACCAAAGTTAATTTTCTTTCACTGAAAACTCCTGACACATATGGGATAAAGTACTGCATGCCAGGATTTCATTAAATAACTAAAAATTCACTGTCAGGGCTGAAGTAATCATTCAAGAGTTGTGCTCTCATGAAATGGCTGTTTTCTTGTCTTTAAATCTTTTTTTTAATGGTGTGTTTTCATTCAGTTTGTTATAAGGAAATTACTTGAATTGTCTCAATAAAAGTTTAAGCAGTCTTTATTCTGTACTAAAAGCATGCACAAGAATAAATAATTCCAAAGATATATATCAAGTGTATGCAAACTCTACAGAATCATCTCTTTTGAAGCAATTTAAATCATACAGTAAGGCATCAGTCTTATAAAATAAAGATGTAAAATTAATTAAAATATCCAGAATTAACTTAATTTGTGCTTCTTTGTGAACATTTATTACTAAACAATATTAAACCAGAATTAGTATGTGAGCTCACTCACTCTCATCTTACCACTTCCAGCATTGCTGCAATGGAGGCAACTTCCTGAAAAACTACTAGTTTTTTCTAATTAGTTGCATGAATATAGAGGAAAAAATGGTTCCTTTATTCACTCAGTCATAGCACTGAGAGCAGGATGGCCATCTCTGTGTGGGCTCATGCTCCTTACCAAGGCCTAATGGAGAAATCTTGGCCAACCATTGCATTTTAGCTCTGTCTCTAGTTCCCAAAATAAGCTCATGCATACATGCCCTGCAATACAGCTCTGAGGAGATAGGGCTCCTGCTGTGGAAGAGTCATCACACAAGGTCAGAGGAAGCCAGCCCAGAAAAGCCTGAGTACAAGATATTTTTCAATGATTTAGAGACACAGAATTCACTAGTAATAGGCAAAGGAGGGACACTTGAAGTTTTTTGTTGCTTAATAGGGCATAACTTGTTTGGTTTAGCCCAACAGAAATCACAGTGCCTTACCCGATACACTTTGTTAAATCCTGGAGATTTTTGTTGTACTGAAGCATGAGAATTCTTGGGAAATTTAATGGTGCACCAGACAGAAAACAGAAGAAGGCAGAAGTGTCAGCAGTTCAGAGGCCAGTGTAACAGCCATGGATCAGGCACCTGTGCTGGGCAGCAGCCTTCATCTGCTCCTGTTCCTCAGGTGAGTGCTAAAAGTGCTTTTGAATTCTGGAGCCAGTTGCACCTGGAAGTAGATGGACATGCATGGCACCTACAGAGAACATGCGGTGCAGGCTCTCTGGCCATCCCTGTTGCAGCCCCTGCCTTGAAGGGGTCCTCAGTGGCCATATAAAACCAATTCTTGATCTACATGTGGTTCATGAGCTGGTCACCTCCAGCCTGAATACATCTCCCCAGCCGTGGCAGATACATAGCTTGCCCCAAGACCTTGTTTGAATTCTCCTAGTAAAGAGAGCACTCTTCACCCCTGTGCACCCAGCAATGTCTGTCATGTCTCTGTGGCCTCAGACATGTCTATGATGTTGGCAGTGCAGCACACGCGGCCAGCTGCCCTGTGTGCTGTCCCTGTCCGCCGTCCCTGTCCGCCGTCCCTGTCCCTATACCAGCTCTGTGTCTTTGTGAGTAAGCCTGGCTTCATTCTCAGGTATGACTATCTCCCTCACAAAAAAGGATACAGAGACAGGAGTTTAATCTCTTTGTATTGAAAAAATAGGACAGGCATAGGTGATCTGTTAAGTGCTACTAGGTGGTGAACAAATTAAAATGGAGGAGTCATGACCATGTCAGTCTAATTCTTGCCTTGAGCCAACATGTGAGCAATAATTACACTCTCTGGTGAACTGCTCTATGGACATGAGTAATTATAATCCTTGATACACAAAAATGTGTATCTCATTTTAATGAAGCACAGAAGCAAACAAAAATAAACAGACTAGAACTAAATGTTCAGACTGCCATTTATATGCTTGGCTTTAGACAGTCACCTCAAATTTTACATAAAAAGGAAATCTGCAGGTGGAATTCTGGCCTTATAATTGGAGTTTGTGTGAAGACTAGTCATTAGAGATATTTGTCCAATACCTGAAAAGAAAATGGTTATTCAATCCATATATTTTATTCGGTAGTAATCAAAGTGAGAAGTTTGCAGAGATGCACTGCTTCTAAAGTTAAAACACAATTCTCCGCTCACGTTTCTGTGGTAACTACCTCAGTAACATTAAAGAATTCAGTATTCCAGATCCATTTCATTAAAATCTTAAAGTACTTACAAAAAATAAGTATAAAATTATAAAATTCATATGACTAGTTGAAGTCAGTTACTGTAGACTCCTCTTAGAATCAATGCAGATCTAGGAAGCAACATAGTTCATCCTAGAACAGATGCCTTAAATATACAGTGGATACGTGTATTTAATCAAAAGAATCTAACCTAGCAATATACAAAGCTTAGAGTTAGAAATCTGATCACTATGTGTTCAGATTTCATTAAAGTAAAATTGATACCAACTTTCTAGGTATCCAAGGATGTATAAAGCTTACCATGCATAAAGCTGCAGTGGAGACCCATGCTGGCCACCCAACTGTCAAGACAGATTTGGAGATCAGTCAGTAATGTTCAGTCCTATTTTTCTACTTTTATAGGGAATTTAACTACATATGGCTACATGCAGCATAAATTCATAGCATGTCCAGGATTTTCATGCTTCCTTACCTGAAAGAACATGGCACTGGAACATGTTCATGGTAGAAATCCTGGTTCCACCAAAGGCAAAGATTTCAGATTGATTTCAGATTGACTGATTTCTTTGATTTCAGAAATGCCAGGATTTCACCCAAGGTTGTGCCATGTTACCACAGGTGTTCACAGGAAATGAAAATAATTCCCCAAACTTCAGAACAAAACCAAACAACCTCCCCTTGTCTGACGAGGTCCATCAAGGCATCTGCATGCAACTCTGTTGTAGGGAACAGGTTGTCTTGTGCTTGAAATACAAACAAAGAAATGAGTGCTGGAGTTCAGCGATGACTCACTCTGGCAGTGCATATTCCTGTCACTTCTGAGTGGCACTGCCTTGCTCTGCTCCACCTAAACATTTAAAATGATGTGGGAGATATTTTATATGGAGAAGAAAATCACACTGTATGTGGTTCAAAAAGATCTTGTTGTTATTTTATCCCTTATTCAAATTACTCTTTAGATCAAGATCATATTAATACTCATAATTAATTTGGCCTTATATAATGCTTTTAATTCAGGTGTCTCACAACACTCCTTGAGCATTCTCTAATTAAGCTAGTCACAATATCTCAGTGAAGTACTCAAGGAATCTGTGTGACTTGTTTCATCCACCGCCAAGAAGTAGTAACTTCTGGGGCCAAGTAAGGCAGCTGTTCAATAATGCATAGTGGCATTGTGCCACACTTTGGGAGGGAAGTGAGAAGTAGAATCCCTAATTGGAACTAAAGGGGGGTTAAAGATGGAAAATGTATTTATCTGTAATTTCAGATTTAAAGCTGGTAACATGTCTTTTCGTCTGAATATTGTCAAAGGCTCTTTAATGTCCAGTTGGTTGGATTTTTTTTTTAGCTCATGAGTTTGAGAGGAATGCCTTACCATATCATGATTTCATGACCTATTTTACTTTGAAGTCCTGTATCTACATATAGGATTTACTTATCCAAAGTAAATAGTTAGTGTGATTCTTTGATCAAAACCTGTAAGCAATTGCCAATATTTAACACTTCTCCCTACAAGGCTTATTTCAAGCAGTTTTATTATCCACACTGTACAGAAAGAAACTAAAGCACTGGGAAAATAAATGATCTTCCTTTATATACTGAGAAAGCCAGTGATTAAAAGGTCATCAAAGCTTATTTTCCAAGCCTATATTAGTTTGCCAAGCTCTCACTCATCCTTCTTTCTGCCTGTTAAAACATCCCTAATGTTCAGTCTATATGACACTTTTTCTCTATTTTTGAAATCCTTAATTAAAATACAGCTTCAACACAGAGTCTATAATATTCTGCCTAACAGGAGAGCTTTCACATATCCGTTCTCAGTTGTTGCTCAAAAACAAAACCCCAAGATGTAAAAAACAAGCTACTAACCTCGCTGATGTAGAAGCTTCCCAAGTACCTTTTGGACAACTGCTCCCCAAAGCAGGAGTACCCCTTTTGTGCCTACTGGAGCTTCAACAGAGACCCATCCCTGTGGGGAAATGCACCAGACACAACTCACCCAGGTTCTTCATTGCTCCCCAGGCCAAGGCAGGTGGAACACAAGCTTCAAGGGTCTGCCACGTGGGGGACAAGTGACTTCGCATACAATTCCCTCTTCTTGGGAAGGGGCAGGAGGAGGAATCCCATGGACAGCATAGTCACTGGTAGCAGCTCTGAACTTTTCACAGGTTCTTGCAGCCAGATCAGACTGGTAGTGATGTCCTGTAACCTCCCCTGTAGCACAGAGAACAGCAGGTATCATAAAGGAATTTTTACATAAGATAAAAACCTGCTCTTAATTTAGATGCTGAGAGACAAAGAATCTACTGTGTCTCTAGGTGAAGATTGGAATGGAAAATTACACTCACCACTGAATAGCAGAGACTTTACTGTCTCAATTATAAGAGAACATGTCCCTTGTAGGTATTTATAAATAAGTTTGCTGAGACCTGGGAGGAGCCTGAGAAGCTCAGATATTTTTTTTAGTTCTCTGTAGAAGAATGTGTATTCTTATGACACAAAAAAAAAAAAAAAAGGTGAAAAATTATAGGGAACATGCTAAGGATTTCTGGTGATTATTAAATCCTGAGAAAGCAAAGCTACGACTGTAGCACTTGGACAGTACAAGTCTTAAAATATGTAGAAAAGTATGTAAAGACATCTATAAACTCAGTATTTTTACTATCCTGTAATGATAAAATCTGCAGTGACTTATACCATCCTCCATTTTATGAAACTGTGAGAACTGACATACATTATTATTGTCAAGGGAGCAGACAGCTGACATGACCATTCCCAAGAGGAAAACACCTTTGTGAGATGGCCCTTTAAGTAGAGATCCTACAAGGATGAAAATTACACTTCTGTAATGATTTAATTTTTGCCAAATCTTGATGCTTTCCGATCTTTTATGCAGTTCGCTTATGAAAGGACCATTCTAGAAGAAAAATCCATCAAAGTTCATTTTTCCAGTTTTCTGATTATAGAATCATTACAATTATGAAATAGTGTAATTCCTGAAGGGAAAAAAATACAAAGACATGCTTTAGTCTACAAAGGTATTGTAACAAAAAGTTCTGATGTGCTCAAACTGTCTCTATGTTATTCGTAAAATTAACACAGTTGCACATTTCACCAGAGCAGAACATCTGTCAGAGTTTTAATATGTCAAACTTTTGTGATGTTCTTTAAGGAACTTTTCTCACTTTAAATATAAATAAAAAATTATGCTATTTCAAGAAGAATTTCTTAAAAAGGAAGTTAAATTCTCTTTCCAAATACACAAAAAAGTCCACATCTCCTTCACAGTAGATAATAAATTCCAGATGACTGTATGAATTGTGTTCACTATGGGGTGCATCACGGAACAGCTGTAGCTTCATGGTCATGGTAGCTGCACTTACATTCTTTTTGTAAAAAGATGCATGCCCTTTCTCCTCAAGAGAGATGAAGAACATCTCTAGAGTCAGCTATGAATAGCTGAAAAATGCTGACTTCATCTCATTGCAGGCCAGGGAAACATACATCGGGGAGGGGTGAAGTTAACTTCGGGGGATTAAAAGAGAAGTCAAGGTTGAGCTCTCTAAAGTGATAAGGAATGTGGGCTCTTAGGTGATATATCTCTCTGCAAATGAGGTACCTAATTACATACCTTGCAAGTTGGAAGTTCCTGTTAATCTGTGCTGACACAAAAGGGAGTGAAAGGCAACTAACTCACTCCTTGATAACTAGCTGGATCTAAATTTTGGCAAAATGATTCTGTTTTAAGTGCCTACAATTATCTTCAAAGACTATTTTTAAACTGTTTATGGATTTTGATAACCATTCCTAAAACCAACAGGAAGCCATCCAGTCTGGGCAAGTGCCAGGATTTACATGTCTAAGGGTAATGCCAGAGCAGTGACATTAGCAGTGCTAATCATGCAGCAACAGTATTATAAACTTGTATTTCATGTCTAATTTTCCCAACAATACTGCATGTGAGTGAATGAATGAATAAACATGTTGTTTGAATATTGGTATAACTGTACTTACTGCTGTACATGAAGTGGATGAAAAATCAAAGAGTAGGTGTAACAAAACACAGTGCAGTAACACAATGACCAAATTGGCACAGATTTGTAAATGCTTTGCTATATGCAGAGCATAAGAGACCTTTCATCATATTTGCAAAAATGTATACAAATGGTAGCAAAATTTAGAGCCAGTTTTAAATTTTAAATGTGTGTGTGCTCATGCAAAATCTAGCTAAAGCCATCAGTTGTTGGAGATGTTAAATAAACGTATTTCTGCGTGTCATTGCTCTGTTAGGATTTAGAGGCACTTAGAGCAAAAAGTGTACACAAACAGCTGCACTGATAAAAGGGACCAAACTCTCATCTTAATGGTATTGGCACATCATGGCTGGCAGAACAGCAGAAATACCTAAATTAAAACTTAATTTGGGCATCTCTACATTGTGCGGCAGTCTGGCATATTCTAAGTTGCCTTTGGTGGGATTGTACAGATGTTACAGAGGGGAAAGTGAGCCAGTTCTCATAAGTTTACAGCATATGTTTTGCTGCACTGCTCATATCTGCTTGGCTTTACTAGCCAAATGCAAAATGCATGATATGGCAGTGATTTTTCTGTAGTTGTAGCCATTTATTACACGGCAAAATTGGATCATTGGTAGCAAAGGAAAAAAAAAGGGGAGGGGGGGAGTGTAAACAATAGAAAAGCAATGGAGATTCTCCTAGAAAAATGTTCAAGAGAGTTATTTGCACTGAAACAATAAAGGGCATCTCAAATGCTAAACAGTTCAACATCCTACCTTAATCATACTTAATGGGCTATACAGGTTAAGACCATTACAAATAAATTCAGCCCCACACTTGTACAGTGTTAATCAAATATAGAATCAAGACAGACGGAACCTCAAGTAGAAAAGGAAACATCTCATTTCTCAGTCATACGCAGTCATCCAGGAGAACAGATGGGGCTTAATAGCATGCCCTGAAACGTCTAATTACATGAGAATCTTTGTATAGTTTTTCAGGACTTTTAATTAGTCCCCCAACCGTGTGTGGAGAGAGCCGAATGTTTTGATAGATTAAATAATAAATATTAAGATGGACTGTGTTACAGCACATACAAGACCTTGCTGAGTTACTCTTAAGGTGGATTTAAAAAATACAGCAATGCAGGGAGGGATTCAGCCCAGCAAGTCCAGACTGTGACACAGACCAGCTATACTCATTTCTTTGTAAGTCTTCCTCATAACCAGTTGGGTACTTTGGTGTCTCACAATATAGAAACAATAAGGTGTGTATGCTAACAGATTTAGGGTCACTAAGAATTTAGCCTACAAAAATGACATGAATGGAGCAGAGGCCAGTAACTATAGCAACCAATAAAACCCTAACAGGAGAGGGGAGTGGACATTACAGGTCAGCACACCAAGCTGAAATGTGATACTATAACTACAAGATTAACAATATGTTGGAAAGATCTAATCTACTGCAAAACAAAATTATTTATATTATTAAAATAACTAATGTATATTTAATGACAGAGATGTAGCTAGGTACCTAAACAGTAGCAAAACTACATATAATCAAGTTCATAAACTCTTGTTAATGAATAACAAACATCAAAAATAAGCATTAAGTGAAGCAAGAAAAAATCAGCAACAGCAAATGTGTTTTTCAGTGTGTACTGAATGGAGAATCTTATCTAGATATATAGGATCTATACCTCTATTGCCCAAAACCCTGTAAAATGTTTCCCTCTAGTAATACAGGCCATAGGAAAGCACAGGAGTTCTGCTATTGTGGTCAATCATATAATTTAATCCAGTTTGTGACTGGGCTGCTTAACCACATTAAATTTTGTGCTGCAATTAGAAAAGCTGTTCCACAGTGGTGTTTCTCTGATGCTTAGAAACCTTCTTTTCACGATGAATTTATTAATGGCCAGTTTATACCCATTTGTTCTTGTGCCAGCAGTGGCTATTAGTTCAAATAGCTTTTCTCTTGTGTATTAACACACAATATTACAGACATGCAACATTTTGTTAGGCTGTGAAAGCCAGGTTCCTCTCAGAAGACAGAGTCACAGAATGCTTTGGGTTGGAAAGGAGCTTTCAAAGTCATCTAGTCCAATCGCCCTGCCATAGGCAGAGTCATCTTTCACAACATCAGGTTGCTCTAAGCCCCATACAGCCTGGCCTTGAACACTTCCAGGGAAGGAGCGTCCACAACTTCTCTGGGCAACCTGTTCCAGTGCTCACCACAATCACAGTAAAGCATTTCTTCCCAAATATCTAACCTAAATCTCTCCTCTTTTATTTTAAAACCATTACCCCTTGTCCTATTGCTACTGACCCTGGTAAAAAGTCTCTTTTTTCTTATAAGCTCCCTCTAAGTATTGAAAGGCTGTCATACAAGGTCTACCCAGTGCTTTCTTTGCTCCAGGCTAAACAACCCCAACTCTCTCAGCCTATCTTCACAGGAAGGTGCTCCATCCCTCTGATCATTTGAAAAACTTTCTTCCCCCTAAGCATCTTAATTCTCTGCTTTTCAGTGTGTTTAATTCTCTGTGTAAGCAGCTATAGTTGTACATTACACTCCAAGTAAACTGTTGCCAGAGTACTGTTTAGTACTTCCCTATCCATGAGAATACTTTTTCTGTTCATATGGCTGCATCACATCATGTTATCACAGGATTGCAACCAGATAAAAGTTTTTTTTCTGTTGTTCTGATTTGCTGCAGAAGCTCTAGATACTACTCCTTAATCCATTGATATAATCTTTATTTCACTGCTGGTTGCTACCACAGTGATCCTCAGCCCCACCAGTTTAATCTTGTCTTTCCTGGACAGTACAAACCTATTACCCAGTAATAACTGTATTTTCATTATGTATAACACCTAAAACAATAGTGCTTCCCCTTTTGGTTTGTATAGTTAGCCAGTATGACACACCTTCTTAGCTATCTCTGCTGTCTCCTTTACTCTGTTCACAGGTAAATCTGGTTGAATCTATGTTTACAGTGGTCCATAAAGGTGGGCTTTTTCCCTCTCAAGAAAGTAAAAATCTTATGGAGCAAAAAATTTACAGTGCTAGGCCTATTATCAGGCAGCTGTTAACCCAAGAGCTCCCTGTCTGGGTAGTACTGCAGATGTTTTATGAACCATTGTGGTGGTTTGTCCCTGAGCTTCCTAGTGCTCATTGCCCAAATACAGGGACTCTCTATATCCACTCCTTGCCCTTTCATGCAGGTCCTAGTTGCTGTGGACTGTAACATTGCAAAATTCCTGGATTTCAGGCACTTCCTCCTCATGTCCATTTCAGGTACTTCTACCATGGAAGAATTAAATTTCAGTTGATGAGACTGTCACACCCCACTCCCCACCGCTCCCTGGGGATTTTGTCCAGCTGAAGTTCTGCAAGACATACCCAACCACTCAGGAAACAAGATGATTATGTCTATAGCAGTAATCATACCAGTCCCAAGGTCTACTCATTAATCCTCAGGGCAGCTGGCTTTGACTGGCTGTGCCCACACTGATAATTTTCAGCCTCTAAAATGGGATGTCCACTTCAAAGCTGTCTGTTGTGGATGGACTCTGTGCTGTGGAGCTGCTCAGGAGGGTACTGGTTTGCTTAGTTAAAAATATTCCTGGGACTGGTTTAATAATCCCTGTTTACATATGATTCCATCAATTTAAATTATTATTGAAGACAACCACAATGATACTCACACTTTCACATTTCAGTTATAGCATATATTTTTCCCTTTTGCTCCTGAGGATAGCCCCTTCTCACAACTGGATATTAGAAGTTTTGCCAAAAATCTTTATCTGCAGCTATCAGAAGGTTTGGGAGTCCAAGAACTTCTATTATAGCTCCTAAGGCACAGAGATTTTTTCCTAGCAATTGGCATTTTTGTGTCCCCAGATCTTACCTTTCAGGGGCATACAGGCAACCTGCTTGTGATGCAGAGGCCTGTAGCATCTATCCGTTTGTGTAATGATTTCCAAGGCTGGAAAAGTTTCCTTGTATTTCAAAAATTCTACAAAGAAGTACAAGAAAGATAGCCTCGTTTAAAAGTGTTAAAGAGCTAAAAAGTAACTTTTCTACTCTTTAAACATCTTGACAACTGCACTGCTAAGAGGCAGAGCTGTACTATTGGAAGTCTTTCAGGCTGAAGAAATAGGATAAGAAACAGGATAAGAGAAGTAGAATTAGAGAACCACAAAACTGTATTACTCACTCACAGGATGCTTGCTCTGCAAGATGTCCAAAGAAGAGATTGCTGAAGTAATGGCAAAAGAGGGAGGCAGAGGAAAGACAAGCTTGGGGGAAAGAAATCCAGTATCAGCAATCTCAGGAACTTCAGAATACTTAGGTATATTGTCCAGGTTGTCCTGTTTTTATGCTGAAGGGAGAGTAAGACCATGGGAATTGAATAAGGAAATTTTGAAGCAGTCAGAAAGGGCCATGAGAAAGCAAATTATAGATAGGAAAGGAAGAACATTATTTGGAAATACTATTTTGCATGATAGTGGACCAGCCAAATAACATTCTGGATGAAATCACCTTACATAAATAGGGAAAATGAAACACTACAGTCCTGTAATTGAATACAGTCCTAACCAAGCTGTCCACTTTGTTAAGTATTCAGCATACAGGATTGCAAGTTCATAAAAAGAAGAAAAAAGCACATTCTAGAGACACCTATAAGTGTGATCACTATTTAAACAATTGAACAGATGAATAAATCAAGTGAAAATTAAGTATATTAAAATTCTTAGCATTAGCTTGGGGGAAAAAAAAGAACAAACAGAAAAAAACCCAACCCAAACTTGTTTGCAAGAAAACAAAAATTCTTTGGAATAAGAAATATGAAGGAAACTTCTTGTCAAACTGTGAAAACCATTCTTAAATAGCAATACATAGTATAGTTCTGCAGGGTTATTCTGCATTTAAATTAGATGCAGCAGTTAGGAGTTGCTATCAAAACAGGATAAGCCATCTGGGTAGTGTAACAATTCATTTGCTATTTCCTATCTAGTAGTGGATTTGCTTTACTGTTTTTTAGTTTTCATTCTATATCTCCACAACTCTCACCTTCTTCAAAATGAGAATAAGTAGATTGAGGCAGAAGTATTGTTTACTGGGTGCTCCAGGTTTTGGAAGACATAAAACAACTAATCTAGATCACGACAAAGGTCACGTCATCAAATTAAGCCTTGTTTCCTGTGGTTTTAAGTGATTACATCTGGGCTTTCAAATTAGACTACTAGACAAGAAATTCAGGTATTGCAAGATTGTATTTTAATTGAAGTACCTGTCCCCTAAAAGGCACTCTCTGCATTACAGTAGTTTCTAGACCTTCACGTTCTCAAAAATACCATTTCTTCTCCACAGAAATATTGAAAACTTTTCAGTCCAAGATCTAGGTAACAGAGGTCCTGAGAAAATAGTTTTATAGTCAATAAATTGGAATCTATCATAACCTGATATTGTGAAAACAAAAGATAACATAAAAAATCTACTGTCAAATTGACGATGCATTGAAACAAAGGGTTATAGCAAGAGGATTTTTAATTATTTGTCTGCATTTCCCCAGGTTTAAGCAGAGTTATTGTGGGCAAATGATATTCACAAAATCTTACACGCAAATAATAAAAATTTAATTATATAATAATTATAGAGTTATAAACACTTAGAATGGAAAATACTGCAGACATTATGACTACCTGACATAGTATCAGTGTAAAAATGCATTATTTAATAGCTTCAGAATATTCATTGATGACCATGGAACAGTTATGAAATCCTCTGCTCTTGGTTTAGGGTGGATATATGTACACATAAATCTGTCTGTGCACACACACACACACACACACACAGAGTTATAACACAGTTATGATTCTGTGTGTGCATGAGGAAATGGGATGTCCTCATTTACCTTTTAGTCAGAAGCAAACACTAACACAATTGGTGTAGACTTTTAAAGAAACTATTAGTGTTCAAAGAAAACAGTAAACACACATAATGAAAATGTGGTGTAAGAGTCATGAAATAATCAACTAGAAAATATGTTTGACCATGATAGAATCCCACTGTAATTATGAAAAAAAAAAAAAAAAGAAAAAATAAGAGAATTAGTATAGCAGTAAAACAGAGTTTTAAAGGAAAGACATACTAGTGCACAATTTCAAGACTTTATTTGTTAAAAAAAGAAAGGCAGAAATAAATTAAAAGAATGGATACCAAAAATATTCACTTGTACTTAGATTAGGAAGCTGTTAACATCCCAGGCACAGCTCTCTTAAGTATTTGACCCTGGTTAAAACTGGAGAAACATGAATTACAAATCATCTCAACTGCCTGGCCAAAATGAGCATGACCTTTAGCTCACCTTGAATAAATTCAGACTACATAATTAGAATCTCAACCTACAAATAAATAAACAAGTAACAAAATGTGATGACTCAAGATTATTTGTGCCTTTCCCACAGTAGCAAGGAGCCTTTTTGGATGACCTGCCCAGTTCTCAAGAACTTGTATTTGCGGTACCTGTGTGGTATGTGGAAACAACCACACAAAGGTGGTGGGGAAGAAAGGAAATGCTGTAAAGGAGGAGATAAGGTGAGAGAATACCAATAGGGAAAGAGGGAGTCAGAATAAAAAAACAGCACAGCTTTTCCAGAAATTGAAGTAGATCTCTAGTTACAAAGGAGTACTCAAAACAATAGTAGTGTAGATTTTGAAATGCATGGACTTCACTAGGGTCTTAAGAGCTTACCCATGGTAATACCCTAGTACTTTACAAAGACAATAATATTACAATTAAATGAGGGGGGCCGGGGTGGGGGAGGGAGTGGTGAAGCGTGAGGGGGTAGAAAGTATTTCTGTAAATGAAAATCACTTTCTTAGAATTCCTGGA
Organism: Acropternis orthonyx; assembly: GCA_035583155.1. Lineage (NCBI taxonomy): Eukaryota > Metazoa > Chordata > Aves > Passeriformes > Rhinocryptidae > Acropternis > Acropternis orthonyx. The sequence goes on from JAWWEU010000111.1 coordinate 84,098,059, forward strand.
GATTTTTCCCAAGTTTCTGGATGATCTAAGCTAAGTCCAAATCAGTAAAGCAGCCCATGGGAGAAGACATAAATCAGTCCTAACAACAGTGCCCCACAGTGCCAGTATTAAATAATTATAGCAACTACTAAATAAATTGAGGGTTTTCTTCATTTGGAACTTCTTAAATTAAGCCAAGTATTTTTATAAATGACATGTAGACTTGCTTGAGCATTTTTCAAAATTAAAAACCAACCAAATAACAAACTCCAGACCCAAAAGCAGAGGTTGAAATATTTCAGCTTGCCATTGGATGATTAAATAATTACTGTGGATCTGCATTACATAGCACTGAGATGGTTAAATTTCACTTAAAAAACTTACCGTTACACTTGAGTTAAAGTAGAGTGGAGGCACAAAGACCAGCTCTTCAGGAGTCAGTGCCACACCTCAAAATACAAAGTAAATTAGAGAAAGATTAAACTAAAGGTTTCAACTAAGATCACAGTGAACCCAGTATATGAAAATGTCAAGAAGTGTTGTTTAGCTTAGAATGACAAAACAAAGTAGAAGAATGGGAAGCCATGTAACAGAATATGCCAATGTTTCTTTTGTCTGACAGAGCACAGATTCTGAAACCCTGGCATTTTCACATGATTTAAGTATTAATTTGAAGCCAATTGTGATAAATTCAAATGCTGCAAAGTGTTAAGCCACGGATGTGTGTTCAGTAGTGTGAGAGGAGAGACAGATAAAAATCTCTGAGATGTGTGTCTTGACCCTTCCCTTATAATAGAGACCCAAAGACCAAAAAGCTCTTTCAACTCAAAACCAGATTTTATTAAAATATAAACCAAAATAAGAAACCTTTTAAAGGTTTAGACTTAGAGTGACTAAATAAGACAGGAAAGAAATAAAATTGTACATAAACAAATCTGCTCCATCTATCTACTCACAGGCAGGTTCTTGCTTCTCTGCTTGATTGCTGTGATCACAGTAGGTTTTGATTTGCAGCCAGCTCCTTCTGATCCCTAAAAGTTCCTCTCTGCCACAGTGGGGGTTGAGTTATGGGTGAGTCAGATCTCTGCTTATTCCAGTACTATATCCATGGGCTACAGCTCCTGCCTTCTTGCCATGTCCCTGTAACCCACAGACACTTTTTCTTCCCCTGTGGCCAATGACCATGTCCCCAGCCTCTGGAGGCTGGGTCCACCTGAGTCCATCACTCTGCTGAACGGCACATCACTTTACAGACAATCTGAGAACAAACTCTCCAGCACGTGTGCCGCAATATGTTTGTATTTGTTTTTAGAATCTGATATTTGGATCACAGATACTGTTATACTGTTTGGCAAGATGACAGCTTTCTGATTTAATAAGTAGAAAAGTATCATTTATTTGACTATATGAGAGTAATGTTTTTTTCCTCTGTGAATCCATTGCCAATATTAATTAGTTTTTTTCTGTATATGAGTGTTTTTTCCTCTAAGAAACTCTTCTGATAAAGTCTTTTAGAAGTTTGCAGACTTTATTTAAGCTGTGTTCAAAGTATTGAACAGGTTCTACATCTGCACAATAAATTTTGACCTTCTAGTTGGTACTATTTCTATAGCGTCAAATTAAGGTGAAAGTTTAAGAGCTTTCACCTCCAAAGGGGAAGCAATTTCAACTTTATTTAAAACAGCACAAGGAAAATTGCCTGACCCAAGAACAATAATGTAGATATGTCTGATGATCATACTGGCAGCTTGGAGGTGATGAGAGCAAGGATGAGCACCAATATTCTGCTCATGGAAAGAGGCACTGAACAAAAGACTCAAAGACAGATAAGCAACCCTGAAGTAAAGACTCGCCAAATGAAATATCCATGAAAATATATTGAATCAATGTAATCTAAGTTCAGTTCAGGCCACTTAACAAATAGTTAATTACACTAAAAGTTGCAACTTTTGCTGAAGAAATTGGTTACACATATTAGAAGAATTTTCTTTCTATCAGTGATCACTTCAGAAACTCTTGTTCAGTACACAGAGTAGAGCCAATACCCTTATGTATAGACATCCTTAGTGACATTGTATATGCAGGATGTTTAAATTAAAAAAAAATAAAATTCATTTATATTATTCACATAAGTAAATTTAAATATCTGAGTGGAAAATACAGTCCCAAATTGGGAACCTATTCTGCAATCACCAAAGTTAATTGCAAAATCTAGTATTCATTCACACAGATTTCCACTATAAAGGAAAATTATGGTATTTCTATATAGGAACAAGCTCACTTAATTTCGCTATCTGATGATGAGGTTTGCATATTTAAAATCTGGAACGAGATAGATGCAGAACTCAGTTTTCATTAACATTTTGCTCAATGAATGAGGAAACCTTCTGTGTTTTCTGAGAATATCTCTGGAATTTCTCAGAGAATGCAACATAAGTTGATTAAGGTACCAGAATTCCTTTTGAATAGATTATGATAAAAGACATTTGAGTATAAAAATGCCCAGGAATTTTAACAATTTGGTTATTTTACTGTTTTGTGGCCTCATTCAAAACCAAAATGTTGCATATCAATTCCAAGCAATTAAAAGGTATATAAAATGGACATACGGTGCTAAAATCTCATGACAAATATAAATAAGAGAGCCAGGAAGCAAATATTAAAAAAAATAAAAATGCAAAAGAGCTATCTGTACAGCCATCTGGTTACAAGCATTAGTCATGTTTAGAATACATCCAGTACCTATGACTGGCTTGAGCAAACACCTAACCTGTGCTCCAGGCAGTCATATTGTAATTGAGTAAAATGGCACATGGGGATAGATTAGACAAACTTACATTTTGTTGCACCTAATTCTGTCCAGAGATCCATGAAGGTAGTAACATTAATAAACAAGAAGTAGTCTTAGCTTACTGAAAGTCATGTTCTTTAGTGGGTTTTCTTCTACTGTCCTTCTATCATGAAAATCTGTTGATGGAAGTTGATTTAAATTGTCTTTCTATACACACAGGGAAAATCTACACATTGAAGTGGAAAGGATTTCAATAATAAGAGAGGGAAATGAAGCCACAGATAAAAAAAACCAAAGAAGTCTTTATAATTGGTTAAAATCTCAAAATCCTTAATTGCTAGCCCTTTAGGCTTTCTAGCATTACCATATCACCCCAGCCTTTATGCAAGACACTGATGTTTCTGTGGGTAGTGTCAAAGACAAAATACATTTACATTCCTGGCTGCTTCTGAGCCTGGATTTGCCATCTGCATCTGACATCTGCCTGTGCCTCTGCGGGTCAACGGCTCAATGCACTGTATTGCCATAGAAAGTTACCTGGGCAGTTCTGAACCGCAGTGTCGAGCAGAGGTGTAAGTTGAGAGCCTGTGGTCAAACATGTTGGTGCTTTTCCAGAACGACTAATCCAATGCCTTATCCTGGAAAAGGCTTTCAAAACACTGTTAGTGGAGACAGATAGATAAAGTAGCCCCTTTATTAGAAGCTTCCAGGTGCATAACAAAAGTCCACACCAAATGTTGCAGTTTTTATAACTTTCAGTAGTTAATATATTTGATGACTATATCCAGCCCGTGATACCATTTTTCCACTGGTGCCCACCCTCAGAACTCCCTCTTGGAGCCCCTCCAAGGGTTCTGAGCTTACTCTCCTGTTTTGACTACTACTATCTTATTATTTCAGTTGGAGTTCTTACAGGTTTTTCAAAACAGTGTGTCCTTGGTAATGCATATCTAACATAACTTCAGGAATGTGTGAGGAAATGTTCAGTAACTTCTAAATGCTGCTTAAAATATGAGAGACTTAGGAAAACTTATTCAACTTATGTAACTCTATGAAAACCTATAAAATACACATTAAAATCCTTAGGCATCAAATCCATGAGGTTGGAGTGGCCACTATGCTTCTGATTTTAAGACCAAGCTCAGGTATATGTGTATAGTACTGCACAATGTAAATGTTTTGTTTACCCTCCACAGTCAACAGGGAGCGAGGTGCTTCCCAAAGGCAATGCACGTTATCTGCCTTCATGCTTATCTCAGGATGGGTTGAATCACCCTCTCAAAGACTGTGCTTCATTCTGGGTACTCCAGGAGTTTTCCAAAGCTTAGGAAGGCTTACCCCCTTTGAAAGGAAGGGAAATGATGTGCAGAAAAATTATTCAATGCTTAGAATGAGATGGAGTAGAGTTCCTTGTAATAAGATGTTCTGGCAATTCAACCTGGAGAAAATGGTAATTGGACAGGAACACAGCAGAGACCTATAGAGATCAGCATACTGGGGTGACACCAGTTAAACAAGAAATATGGGCATTTATTACCCCTTGTAAAAATGACCTAATATTATAGAAGTAAACTGAGGAAAAATGTGATCTAATGTTTTAGTTTGCTACTTAGCAGTTTGATTTTTGTTTAATCTGACAATCCATTCTTCTCGTCTTTCAGACTGTTCAAACTGATGGTTTATAGTCATCAACGAAACTTCTTTTAAGTTAATAAATATGTCAGAGCACTTTAATGCCAAATCAACAGTAAAGCATAGAGAATAGTGTTATAGAGTGTTTGATATATGGCAGTGTGCTTTAACATGTTCTCCAATAAATGAAAAAAAGAGAAGGGACCCATGTAACAACTGAGGGGTCCCACAGAAAATCTTATTTAAAAGTATTTTTCTGCCAAAGAATACTGATGTAACTGAAAATGTTAGTAGTACTGAATTCTCCTGTATGGCTATCTTGTTCTAAAATGTAACACCATGTGGCATCCCTTTTAATGACAGCACAAATACCTTGCAGAGGGGAATCTTCTATTTCTTCAGTGCCTACATTTTTTGCTACTGAGAGATAAATAAAAAACATTAAAGTTTCAAAAGCATTTATTCTTAATACAATACAATGTTAGTGTCTCATAAATATATATTTTTCTTAGAATAATTCTACCTGATCTAGTGGGTGACACCTCTGCCCATGCTGGGGCGGGGCTGGAACTAGGTGATCTTTAAGGTCCCTTCCAACCCAAGCCTTTCCATGATTCTGTGAGTTTCTGCTTTGTGAATTGGTTTATAACCATAACTGTATGTCCTCTAAAGCTTCATGACCATACAGCTCAGTGAGAGTAGGTACACTAAAAGGGAGATCATGTCTTCTTACCTATTTAGCTTTTCAAAAAGCCAAGAAAAATTTTTATGAGAATGAAAATTAATTGATGTTATTTATTTAGATTTTGAAACTGCTTTTGATAAAATTCCTCACATACAATGGATAATGAAATTCAGAAGGATCAAGGTGAGACGCAATTTGTTGCCATGGACTAGAAACTGTCTGGAAAAGGTGAGTACTGAGGTACAACAAATATATTCATAAGGTTTGTGTGGTTGTGTGTGTGTAGCAGTGTTCTGGGGAGGGTGCTGAGCAGCAAGATGGCAAAATTATATAGGTCAAGCAAACCCAGGCAAAACTAGGACTAACATGAGGAAATAGGCAGAGTAGTGAGGTGGCAATAAGAAATTCAATGCAGCAATAAATCTGGATGCAGTTCTAAATTACTAATCACAGCTCTCTAAGGATCACTGCTCAATAGAGATGAGAATCAGGAAGTAAATACTACGCTACAAAAGGCTGGTATGAAGAATAAAAAGATCACAAGCCCATTATAAATCAAGGTATGTCTGTTGTGCTAGGAATACTGTCCCAGAGTTAGCCTATCTCAAATATAGTAATTCTAAGGGTGCAGATAGGAGTAATAAGAAAGATTAAAAAGAGACTCAAAAGTCTGTATAAAAAAGTTGAAAACTGGAACTCTGCTTTACAGAGACGTCCCAACCTACCTTGTATTATCCAAGTGAAAACTGGTGGTGAGGATGATAAAAAGAATTTAATCTTACAAGTAAGAGTGCTTCTCCCATTCATGATTGTGACACAGATAGTGGAGGAGAAATGTGTTTTGTAAACAAAGGAAACAATGTGAGAATCTATAAATAGTAAATCAGAATTATAAATATTAAATCAGAATTTCTTGATAAAGAAGGTGGCATTTCATCTTCTGATGAACACTTAGTCACTGTCCCTATAGCAGGGAGCACCATGCAGAGCAGCATTTAACTGTAAAATATGATCAGTCCCCATTAGGACTTGCTTATAAAGTAGCTGCCTATTTGGGAAATTCCCTGAAGGTGAAAAGGGTGAAGAAACCAAACGAACGATACAGAAATATGATGGCAGGGAACCCAAAGATAGTCATGAAAGGTTGCACTCTGCAATGTTTACACACAGCTGATCTTGTATATTTGGGTTAGATCTTCCATCTCCCATGAACTTTCCAATACTGGCATACACACTATTCCAGATCTTGCATCCCCCATGAACTTTCCAATACTGGCACACACACTATTTCCTGCCCTTAGGTCATGTCTCTGCCAGCATTCCACAGAGAGTGTGACTTGCTGACAAACTCTTGAAGAAACTCACAGGGCTTTTTTCATTTTTAACTTCTCTCTCTAAAACCTGCCAATATCTTTCAAGCCACTTCAGTTGAGTTTATCCTCACACTTGCTCATTTTAAAAAAAAAACCCTTCTTGCTGGTTCCCTCCCCAGCTAGCACAAAAGTCAGGATGAGCTAAGGTCTTTTTATATAGATGATCATATTCCTCACATCATGGGGAATCAATCAAATAAGAGATCTTGGGGAAGACAGGTGGGGTTAAGATCCCTACTCTGAATGTCATGAGCTGAAAAGGCACACCAGTGGCACATCAAAGAGATGAAAATCTCTTTTGTTGCTATGGTATGGTATCTTGGAATAGGAGGAACAAATGCAGGCTTTAGTTCTTATTTTCTGGCATCATATGATTCTTCAGTGAAAAATGAATCTTCCCCTGAAAACAAACCCTGCATTTGTGTAGAGCTTTGGGATCATTCTAAAGCTGCTTACCCAAATCTTGTTCATTTCACATGCATTTTATAGTGCAAGAAAAGCATAATAAAACACACTCCTTTTCCCCAACAAAACTTCCCAGTCTTCCTTCTCCCCATAATCACTATTTCTATTTGAATTCTCAAATACTTGAAATAGCCTCCCCTTTTCCAGAAGAGCAGTTCTGCTCCCCAGCCTGAATCCCCAGAATCAGATTACAAAATTAATTGGGAATAGGGTGCTGTAAATAACATGGAAAAATATAGTAAGTACATAATGCTAGGACTGGTTAGAAAATGTCTTTATGGTACATCCCTTCTGTGCTTCATTTTCCAGTGCTGCATTCTGCTCTTAACCTCTGTCCTGCACTGCTCAGAAAGTGTCCATATTATCTGAGTAGGACTCCAAGCCTTAATAATTTAGCTTATTGGTCTGAGCTGGCACAAAATGTGGCTGGACTGATGGCAGAAATAAGACAAAAATAGATTTGATGGATTTAATGTCACACTTCCTGCTCAGAAGGAAAAGGCGAAGAAATTTTTGCCAGTGCCAGGCAGAGAGGCTCCAACAACACACTAAAATTCCATTTTTTCTCACACTTTTGGAAACAAACAGTAAGAAGTTGAATTATTCTGCCTTATTCAAATCTAATTTGTGAGTGTTTTGTTCATCCTGAACAACACTTTTTGTCAAATGTTCTGTGTC
>JAWWEU010000111.1:84120231-84146762 GCA_035583155.1 Acropternis orthonyx
GGGGGAAGGGGGGAGAGCTTGCCCCCTGGTAAGGATCGCAGCAGCCGTGCCAGGGGGAAACCCACCACCCGCTATAGTTTGCCTTGGCTCAGAGAACACAGATTGCTCTCTCCAGGATGTCTGTGTCCTACTTATACCCTTCATTAACATGGATATCATGGTATGATGTCTTTCCTCCTTCTCCAAGGTTTTCAGGATGCTCCCTGTCCTTCACCAAATGGCTGTGTAGCCTTGCCCAACCTAGCATCCAGTCCCAAACAATACCACAAAATGTGGATAGACTCTTGGGTCCTCTGAAGTCTTCCTATGGCTGTGGCAAAGGTGCCTTAATTCTTTCCTTTTCCTTTATCTCCTTTCAGTGTTTTTGCCCAGAGGCACTTCTGTTGGTGCACTTTCTGAGAAAGTCAGACAGATACTGGACACCCAGGAAACATTTCCCAAATAAGGCAACAGCAGCAAGGTGCTCCTATATTTTCATTTGCATTCTCACAAGGCTGGGTGAGGGATATCTTGGATCAGGCCAGGGATGGAAATAGGAACATAAGATATGCCCTCCTTGGACAGACTAGTGGTTTGTCCATTCATATTTCTGTTTCTGACAGTGGCTTGTCAATTCCTGTTTCTATTTCTGACACTGGCAACAGGGAAGGTTGTCTAAGAAGAGCATGAGTTGCTGACCCCTTTCAGAAGTCCATTCCAGTGTACACTCTGGGACACCTTCCTAATCCAGGCAGCAGACAGGCTGAAAGTTACTGTTACCTCAGCAGAATGAAAATCAAGATTGAAAGCAAAGTATCATCGCACAGCCAGGGCCGCAGAAGCATGGTAGGATTTTCAGAGCCTCTGGCCACAGACAGCCAACCTGTCCCAGGGAGTTGGAGATGACACTCAACCACCCACAACTCACCCTTCAGCTGCATGCAGCAGACATCTGTTTCTGCCTCCATTTGCAATATTACCCAGTTTGTAAGCTATAGTCAATCACCCATCCATGTAGCAAACATAAGTAAGGCTATATAACAATGTGGCCATGGCCCAGTGGTTTCCCAGACTGGCTGACAGAGAGCCAGTTTCTCTAGACACAACCTGGACAGACCTGTGCTATGCATGCTCTCCAAGCTCCCTGCTGTCATGTCACATCCATGTTTTTGATGTAGGCCACCACCCACGTGTGTAGCTGATTAGCTATCCTGGCTGAGCTGGAGAGTGCTCAAGTGATGTCAATTTGGTTTATGCTGCAAAGGGCCACATGTATCTACTGCAGGAGCTGACACATCTGTAAGAGGATTCACTGCTGAGGAGCTAGATATACCTTTCCAGTACTTACACTCTGTAGGTATTGGATACATTTGGCATACACTGGCTGGATCTTTTCAATCCCTTGAAAAGCAGTATCATGTTTCTGACCTCTTAATAGGGCCAAAGTGGTGTAAAAGGAGTAAGGCTGAAGGCAGAAGGTGACTTCAGCCGCTGTTACTTATAAACACCTTTATGTTATGCCCTTGTAAAGTTTACTCCAACATGCTGACTTGTTAGATTGCAATAGGAACTTTTCCTTTCCAAAGGACAAGCATAGACACTAGGATTAGTATAGGATTTATTGTCCTTGTCTTTCATCTGAAAAAAAGGAACAAAACTTCCTTTTTTTGAACAACTGCTTTTTAACACGTCTGTTTTGCTCTATGTCAAAACTAATGTGCGACCCTTAAGGCTTACAGCAATAGCTGTGTGTACAACTACCTCTGTTCGTTAAGAGACTGACCTGTGCTCTATTAATATTTATAGATTTAAATTTTTAATACACAACAATTCTGCATTTTTGAATAGGTGACTTCCTGCATTTTAATGGTTATGGAGTAGGAATGGCCTCTTTGTAGTTAACACTGCAATAAATTTTTCATGATTAAATAAAAAGTTCTTACCTCTAACTTCCTCAAACAAAATCCTCTTGGACAACCTGTTGGTGCAATGGGGAAAAATTCTCTTAAGAGTTATATGATAATATATTTGTGGCAATTTTTCTTAAGGAAGTTAGATTTATGGTACATAAGGATTTTTGATATATGGAAGTATTTAATAAGTTTCTTTCTAAAGTTGCTGAATTATTCAAACATCAATTTGGAGTTATTTATTCAATTTTGGAGACAACTGGATTCTTTTTTGTAAAAATGGTCTTCATGTTTTAGTAGCTGCATAGTGACAAAATAAGAGATTAAAAATGTTTACTTGAGTTGGCATCTTGGACTAGGACATGGATTCAGGCTTCCATTACTTTATTTTTGAAAGACTTTTATAGCTGCATTGTAAAGAACTTCTGTTTTGAAGAACCATGTGGGATTTCAAGACTGTTGTGAATGAGTGTTTTAATTTGCTCAACAGATCACTGGCAAAGATATCAGCAAAAGCAAGTTTAATATTAAAGTGAAGACATGACAAAGTTTGTTGACAAAGTTCACTCTATTACTTATAGATCCTTAAAGCACACAGAGAAAAATCAGACTAAAATCTAAGAGCAATCAATCTAAAACTAAAATCAACATTAAATGAGTTACATGGACACTGGATGGAAAAAGGGTAAGGATTGGAGAGTGTAAAGATGAAAAGGAATAAGGGAAACCCTCCTGTTGAGTCACACGGTTCAGAGTGGATCCTCTTGCCAAACTTAGCTGTGGACTTGACCAACGGTATAGGCCTAAAGGTTTTAACAGCATGTAATCTTAACAGCACTTAACTGATAGACTAATTGCAACAATTTCAAAAATTAACAAAAGATTCTTATAGAATTTACTATAGCACAACAGTAACTCACAGGCCTAACTTATTTACAAATCTAATATTTAAGAATCTAAGAAAGCAACATTCATAGTACATTTGCTACAACATATTCATGCTCACACAGGCCTAAAGGATAATGTACAAGGTATACCTGTAAAAAATTCCTCTTGAATTCAGTGAAGTACTCACACTGGATGCCTTTGCACATTCTCAGCATGCAAAGGGAGTGGGGAGTATCAGCCCAGGCTCTGTTGTTGACAATTGGTGGCGGTCCTCCAAGTATAGCAAATTTGAGTGTTTAATAGCTCTGAGAGACCCCACTCATAGGGAGATTCCTGATTGCAGCCCTCTGTGGTCCAGGAGAGCCCAAAGTGTCTCACTTAGGCCTGTTGTTTATAGCGTCATGTGGTAGGACCCACCCAGCCATTCTATCACTCCCCTTTCCAGTTGTAAAGGGGAGAGCGAATAAGATGGAAAACCACTCTTGGATTGGGATAAAGCAGTTTATTAAGGGAAAGCAAAGCAACAACTTGCACATGCAAAAAGCGAAGCAAAAAGTAACGGGGTTTATTCTCTACTTCCCATCAGCAGCCAATTCTCAAAAAGCAGGGCTGCAGTACATGTAATGGTTTCTTAGCAGGCAGCCATTAGAAATAAGGGATGCCCCCCTCCTGCTCCTTTCCTTAGCTTGTATAGCTGAGCTGCCATCATATGGTATGGAATATCCCTTTGGTTACTTTGGGTCAGCTGGCCTGTTTGTGTCCCCTCCCATAACACTGCTCTTGACTGGGGAACGAATGTTACAGTACTGGTGTTGTGCTCAGCAGGGACCAAAACACTGGTGTGTTATCAACACCCTTCTAGCCACCAACACAAAGCACAGCACTGTGAGGGCTACTATGGGGACATGAACGCCATCTCAGCCAGACTCAATACAGGTCACAAGAGAGATAGCTTTTGTCATAGTAATTTTCCATCCTGGATGCAATATGGGTGAGTAATGTTTTTTTGAAAGTTCAATAACAAAAATGTTTTTCCATATCAGTTGCTACTTAGACAAGAAAAGTAAGATTCGAAGACTGTTGGTTAAAAAAAAGGACCTTGTTAGATAGCACTAATTTCTGGGAGCAGACTGTTTCTGATAAGCTCAGGAGAAACTCAGCCCAGGTGCTGTTTGCCACAGCTGAGGCCTAACAAGCATTTCTGCAATCACAGTGCAGTCTGAGGGTGGGGGAAAGGGGGATTCACCACCACAAAGACCTCGTAGGTGTTACATAAAAATATGATGGAATAAGATGAAGTCAGGTAATTTCTTAGAAAAAAATCTGTGCATTCAATCATTACAGTCACTGAAATTTTTCTTCTTCTTGATCAATTGAACATTATCAAGGTCTGGTTTGTGTGTTTATGTGGTAATAGCACCTTTAGTTAGTGGCAGAACACAACAACAGTGAAGCAGAATTTCTCTGGAATAGCAAAGCAGGTTCTGCTTCATCTCCATGTGGGTCAGGATCTTCACAGTGTCATTCAGGTGAGCTGTTATTTCATTAAGAATTACTTTGCTCTTTCAATAACAGAGTGAATCAAATGAATTTTCATTTAAGAAGAAAAGGATATTCCATGTGAGTTCAGGAATCACAATCTCGTCTATTATCATCTAGTATAATTTTCTCAGATTGACTTCTAATGTAAAATTTGTACTGCATAAGACTTAGTCATGTGAAGGGTTTTGGTGTCATAAATATGATTTCAGTTAGGGTTATTTGGACTATTTTAATGGTGCAGTCCTCAACCTGAAAAAGCCGTACAAAACCAAACCCAGTTTTCATTATCTGCCTTTTTTTTTTTTTTTACATCTATTTTTTATTTGTAACTTTTGAGTAGAAAAAAGTCTAGCTCAGCTTATATTGCTGTTGGAATATAGTTATGCCTGTGAGCCAAGGATTCAGCTGATGGATTTGCCACCATAATTCTTTATTTGCAGAATATCATGGCTTTATTTACCCACAATGAATGTAAAGAAGGATATAATTCTTGCAATCTGTGCAGAGAAGGTGGTGTTGCTTTGATAGTATCCCACACTAGTTGAAGAAATTTAAGCACATGTAAGCCTTATGAGCTATATTTCAATATTTAGGATTATCAGGAATGGTCAATAATTCATTATCATAAATCCTGAATTTGAATCATGGTGCCATGCACACAAGGTGCATCGCAGAAGATTTCTCCAGTTTTACAGAAAAAATGTTTACTGAGGAATTTGGAAACAGGGCAACTCAAACAGTTTCATTATCTATCCTGTGGTGTATCTACATCCTCGTGACAGTCAGATGAATGTGCTTGCACATAGTAGCTGAAACAGCTAATAAACATTTCATAGAATTCGATGAAAGGGATTGCATTATTTTAGATTCCTTCCTGATGGTATTCTCATGTTGACTTCACTGAAAGCAATGTTTGTCAATAGACAATTAAGAAATTAAACGTGTTCCTAAGACAAAACAACACCACTACTCCAGCTATGCTATATTTAAAGCAAATATAATTATGAATACAATATTCAGTATGCAATGTTTCATTTTAAGCTCTGATTTCACAGCCCCTGAAATCCATCCCATCCTGTGAAGCTCAATTTAATTTAATTTTTTATCTTCACTTGCAAATATCTTGTTTTCCTTTTGCACATTGTCAATTTAATAACCTAATCAAAATCAGAGCTTTCTGTATGTATGGAATATAATAAATATATGCCATTTTCCTGAAATTTTACCAAATCAGAGTATAACTTCAAGGCACTGCTACATTTCATATCTGAAATGTAAAATAGTAAGACACTCATTCTCATTACATAGTGATATAAAACAAAGACCAGGCAGTAACATTATTTCCTTGCATCCTCAAAAATGCAAGCTGGCAAGCTCTCCTGGGATGCAATTAACAGCTTGTCAGATGGGAGTACTTAAAAATGAAATTATTTCTTTCACTATTAACCTTTTACAAAATCAGTAATTCCCACATCTAGGACACAACAGGGTCCCGTATTGGACATGGAGAAGAAACATGCACTGACTCACACTGCAAACAGCCACACCAAAACAGAGTCTTTTGGGTGGGTTTAGCTTCCATGTCAACAGCTAAGCAAAAGCCAAGTTTTCAGTAGCAGTCAGGAGCTTGTGGGTCCCACAGTCATGCTATGGGGAGATTTTCAGAAATATTCAGGCACCAGATCCTCTGAAAAATCTATTTATTGCTTGAGGTGCTGGAAACAGCTTCAGTCTCTAATATGCTGCCCCTCCTTACAGACATTTCTCAGCCTCAGGGAACACTGGCTCAGAGGCTCTGCCTTCCTCTGCCATTCCTCTGCCATTATTTTCATTTACTCATTCCCTCACAAAGCTTTGCTGTATGTGTTTTACTTCTGTCACAACTTGTTCCTGTAAATGTGGACTATTTTATTTTGTGGCTGCCCAGCAGAGTGGCATTCCCATCCTGCTAAAACCCTCTGGGCATGACTACAACACAAGGAATGTCTGTTTGTAAATTATCCTAGCACTGGGAGACAATGATAAGATGAACTTTTACAATATTGGGTGATGTATTCATGAAAGTAATTGATCCCATTTTTGAGTGACTGTCTCACCCAGGTGGACAAGTGAAATGAAAGATCTGACTGAGTCTGCAAAAGCCTGTGCTTTTTCTGAGATATCAGAAACTTTTATAGGCTTTTTTTTGTTGACCTTTTGGGTTCAACAGGGCTAATAGATATCATAACATTGTTCATCTGTTGGGTTGGGTTTTATTTTTTTTTTTTTTTTTTAATTTAAGAGCCTTCTTCTATGCAAATTTGTTTGTTTGCTTGTTTTGGTTTTAGATAGCCATGAGACAGTTGGATATCATACAGCCCTTCACTTGTGTGAACAGCACTCAGTGACAGGGCCACTGCTCCCACGGGTAGAAAATCCTTTGCAGATGAGTCAATAGGACTGTGAGCTTGTCTTCTAAGGCTTGGTCTACATATTACATACACAGTTTTCTGTCTTGGAAGAAGCTGTTCTAGTTTTTTTAATGTATGATCTATAAGAATCAGCTATTATTTCTTTGTGTCATTTTACTGGGACATCATTACTGGCTTGTTTTCTTAACAGATAACTAAGACTGGATCCCAAACAGTAAGTGATAAAAACATATCAACTTGTTAGTCAGCTTTTAATAATTTCAGAATCATAACTGTAACATACAGTGTTAGCTGAAAATAAATGTTCCATAAAAATGCTATCATTTCTTTTTGAGCTGCACTGTATACATGTACTGATAGTATTATGGCTGGTTAGTTGAGGTTATGCAATGGCAACCTATTTCTGAGGGAGCACATAGGCAGATTTCTGTCAATGACATGCAAATAGTCATTCTCAGAAACTTGCCTATAAATAATGGATTTAGCATCCATGCATGATAAAGTGGGGTAATGAAGATGCTGGCCTTTGCAGCCGAATTTGTGATAAAATGGAAAAAGAACTCTTTTCTCTTTCATTCTTAGATCTGTAAAAGCCAAACACATCTCCTATCACCTGGGCAGGGATATATCTGTCAGAATAAGTCGCTGTGAGGATGCAACAAAGAGTTTAAATAGATATTTTCAGTCACAGAACATAGCAGGAGATGGCTGAGAAATTTAAGCATCAATTCTGCCAAAAAAGTGAATGTTGAGGAAATGTTTTCACACTGAAACAAAATCAACCAATCAATGCTGACTCTGCGCAAGAGGTTTCCCATATAAGAGGTGCTCAGTTGCCCAAAATACTCCATCTCCCAAAGGATAATTCTGCATTCCCTCTCATTCACAGTGCTTAGTGAGACTTGCTATACTGCTTAAGAGACACACTGCACAGTATTTCCCCATTAACAAATTAAAAGATACCACATTTCACTTTTTGTTGTCCAATAAATTTCATTTCACGCATTTAGTATGGTATAAAAAGTCCTTTGGTAAGGTCAGCAACTCCACAGTCAGCCTTCAGAAAACACTTCCCTTAGCTGTACTAGATACCACTTTGCCTCATTTTTCTCCTTGCCAATAATTCAGACTGCAAACCATCACTTAGGCTATCTGAGGCAAACCAGCCCCTTCTTTGTGTCCAGTCAGCATTTCCCTTTTAACATCTTCCCTAGGCTCCCCATGAATATTTTCCTCATGAATATTCTTGATTAGTTGATAACAACTGACAAACATTTTAAGGACTGAAGCATATCTCATTACTTTCTTTAAAGAAAGTCTTACTTTCATTATCATTTCCAGCAAGCACATCTCCCACTGTAGTCCCACAGTTTGAACACTCACACATCTGGAAGTTAGCCACGAACAGGCATAGCCAGGTCCATATAGAAATGTTAGAATCTACATTCTCTTCTCTCTCCTGCTATTTCCCCTTAATGCTTGACAAAACAGACACAACAGAAGTGTGCAGCAACTGTGCAGCAAGTTTCTCTGGTTTAGTAAATGCAGAGTCAGAGTTTTACTTACCACCCAGTTAACAAAATGTTACACAGAAATCTGGCACTCCTGTGTCACTGAAAACCCTGATTCTTAGTCTTGTTGATAAAATGATTGAAGTGTGGCACAAGGCATAGTTCAAGCTGAGCCTACCCAGCTGGGACATGGCACAGTTTTCTCATCTCAGAGCTCTGGCTCCAGAGCAAAGCCTGGACTCACCCATTCTGCCACCTGCAATGCTTAAGCATTAATGCCAGCCCATGCAACCTGGAGACTTTATAAAAACTGAGCACTCTGTCAACCCATCCTCCTTGGGAGCAACTGCAGACTTCCACTCACCTCTGCTGAAGAATACAAGAGAATTCCCTTGCATAGGCACCTCGAGGGTCAACGAAGTCATCTGGTCATCTCTCACATCACTTTCAGGGAAATATGCTGGCGCCAAATGAAAGCAAAAGCCTTTTTTTATCAGACCAATAAAGTTTGACAATTGTCTTGTCGTAGATGCCAGGGAGATTATGAATATTTTGGCAGAAACAACAGCTTTTTCTAGGTGGGAATCTGCCTACATAGGATTTATGCAAACATTTCCTCACTTGGTCTGTAACCACCCCTTCGCAGCGAAGCAGTTCAGCGTTACCGGCAATTCTTCACATAGTTCTGAGTTTAAAATACTACCACTGCCTAAAATAAAAAGAATTTCAATCACAGTGCTCTCTTAAATGAAAGAGGTGGATGCCAGTTTGACAATTTAAGCTGATAGCTGAGATACTGCCTCTCCAGTATTTTTGGCACCTGGCCTACGGAGGAAGTAATGAGACAAAGGGAAGGGACAAAGAGAAAGAAGGAATAAAGGAGAATGAGAGTGATCCAGTCCATTTAATATAATGACAGAGAGCCCTGGAGGGGACACTGATTTACACCTACTCAGAACAGGCACTTCAGAGCCAGTATTAATAACAGGTACACAGTTGTACAACTGATACAGTCACTGAAAGAGAGAATGTGATGAAAAGAATTATAACTCACATAATAAAAACAATCAAGCCTGCAGGTCAGAAATGTAATGAAGGATAGTAACTGCTGAGCCCAAAATTACTACCTTGGCTAGCAGCCAAGTTAAAGAGCTGGTCCTAAGTCTGTTGCAGGCAAAGTAAAAGTCAGGTAGGAAACAGGCATTTCTGCATTCACACCTGAATTGAAAGCTCCAGTGTGTGAAAATTGACTAGCAATGCAGGCAGGTATACCAAAGGCCTAAACAAAGGTTTCCTGAGTCCTCTCCATGCACAAGGTCAGGCATACAAGAGAACAACATTAGCATCGGCAAATCATCTCTTGTGGGTGCAGGTGCAAATTCCCAATTTAGGCACTGGAGAGGACTTTTAAAAGACTCAAAACATTACCTCAAACTGAAGCAGAACTGTGCTCTTAGACTGAAACAAGCATACTGCTGCAGAGAAGGTAGTGCAGGGGTATCAAGCACCCAGAAAGTTACTCAGGCACAAAACTTGTAGGCACTGCTGGGCTGCCTAAGCACCACATGAATATAGCTGAAGCAAGAACATTGCAAAAGGTGATGTACATGGGAAGTATATGAAAGCCAGCACACTTCAAATCAGTATTTAGCTCACAGTTGCACCAAATCTAGCAACGCATTATGGAAAATTTAGAAGGCCAGGCAGCATTACCGTTCACAACAAGGAGTTTGCCTTAGCATACTGGCTATTGCAAGCTCTTCCCTCAGTGCAAACAGCCCTGTGGAATCAAATGGAAAAGCAGCAAAATACACCGAGGCAAGGCCATATTTATAAATGCATCAAGCAACATGTCTGGAACTGAGGGAAACATTTTGCCACAGAACCCAAATTGGCCAATATAAAGAACTATCAATAACTGAAAAATACATCATTCAGAAAGCTAAGTAAGAATAATTTATGGATTTTACTTTCAAGACCAACATTTTCAGGGCGAAGATGACAAACAGGAATCATTTGCAAGTGATCCAGAGGATGATGGGGAGGGGCAAAGCCCAGCAGTGGGTTCAGATTTATTGCCTTTTGTTGACATAGACTTCTCATTTCCAATATGCAAGAATTAGAGAGGAAACAGAAGGCACTGCAGCGCCTTTGGCCAAGCTGTAAAGACTGCCAAGCACCAGCTGTGGTCTGGTCTTTCAGTCCTTTCAACAAATGGCCGCAGCTAATGCAGCAAGTCATCCTGGTATTCAGGGCTTTCTTTGTGACCAAGTAGTGTTGTGTCCCTTCTGGAATTGAAATGGCCCAAAAGAAACTGGCCTGTGGAACAAAGGCTCATATGTAATCTCTAAGGAGAGAGGTTTTACTTCTCAGCTACTTCAAGTGTCATGTATTCATTGTCTAAATACATAGAGGTCTGTAATAACAGAGAGAATATCTTTCAAAACATCAGTTTCCCCCAGAAATGCCCAGGTTTCCCCATATGATATCAGACATGCTGTAGTTGCTGTGCAGGTGGTGTGATTGCACTTGATTGATAGGGACATGATGGATAAACACTTGATTCTTCTGGAACAGCTATGGAAGTCTCTCTATGTTCTTCACCCTCCCATTCTGGGAAATATCTGTTTACCTAGTGGTAAGCAGGTACTTTTTCTTTCTTAAAAAAAGAAATCTGTATGCAGATTTCACACCAGGCACAGCAGTGCCATGACAAAAACCCCCTCAAAATGTAAACTCAGTGAATGCAAGCTGCCCACAGAAACATGCCACACCGTTGCAGGCTGTGGTGCCTCTGCAGACTAGAGCAAGCTATGCCATTTTCAGTGACTTCCCCTTCTCCATTTGCCATTACTTTGTCTTCTGGTAATTTCTCTATGACACTTCTTAAGAAGAATTAATCTCCCTGAGCACCTTCCCTTGTTTTCACAAATGCAGATCTTCAGATTCAGTTTAAGCAAGCTGTCTGTGCGCCATGCAGAAGACGACTTATAAATTCTGTATTGTTACCGTAATCTGAATCACTGTAGACTAGCGATTTAATATTTTAATGTAATCTTCTACACACCTACAATCAGCAAATGCATTTAGAAATAAAAATTGTTTCAAAGTGCCACCAACTGTTGTTTTTGCAAACTGCAGTTCAAAGAATGTGTTTTTTAAATACTTCTACTGGATGTTAGAGCATTTTCTGGTGAAGCATGCAACTTACAAGAACAAGCCTACATTATCCTTTTCCCAAGCTAGACAAGCAGTCCATCCCATTACAATATCTCCCTTATAGCTGAGTTTTAAAGGCAACATAATACACTACACCAGACACACCTTTTCTGTTGTTTACAAAATATTTTTTTCAAATCTGCTTTAATGACAAATCAATTTCCAAAACTTTCAAGAAACCTCCAAAATTATCTGAGAGAGCCAAGCACTAAAAGTTTGGTTTTTAAATATGTCTGTTACTAATGATGTCTGAGTTCCTAAGCATTATGATTGTGCTGAAAACACCACACTCCAGTGCTTTGCTTTCACCTCCTCCAGAATTTAATTTTCACTTTTCTCAAACTTTTCTTTCCCTGGTTCCCTCACCCGCTGGATTTTGATTTCTCCTGATCCAACCTAGACTTCCCACAAGAAGAAACTCTTCCATGATCTGCTGACAGTAAGAAAAGCAACAGGACCATAAAGTTTACCAAAAAGGCATACTGGTACTGATCTCTTGGTGCCATGAGCAGGCTAAGTAAGGACAGAAGTTTGTCAGTCTGCATTGCACGTTAGTAATACAGCATGAGACAGTCTTCCAGGAGACCGAATGGTTACAATTCCTGGTGAGCAGATCTCCATAAATAGCATCTGTAAATCAATTCTGTTTGCTTGCTGTGATCATATGAAATGCATCAACTGTTAAACAAATCAATGTGACCCCGAAGATTCCTTGGCTTGATACTTTATTATTTTGGGACTACATGCTGATGAGGCATTTAAATAATTTTCTGTGCTAGCATCTGCATCATTTGAATATGCCATATTGTGAACACAAACCTTTAGATTTCTCCAGTGCTTTATTTGCCATCGATAATGCTAATAAAATTAACAGCCTTCCCTTGCTTTTGTTAATATCATTTAGTTTTTTCCAGAGAGGTCAAAGTAGGCATTTTACTGGTTTGAAATGAAATGTGTTGTGCAAGGGCTGAGTTATTTGGCTATTGACTGGTGGGACCATTAATTTCAGTGAATAGTAAGTTACTTCAATGTTCTCAGTCCAAATTGATCCAATAGAATGAGACCCCCTTTGAAGTCTGAATTCCTCCACAATTTTTCTTTCAAAACTGCGTCTCTGAACCCCCTGTAGATGTAGTGGGTAATCAGTGCTGATTGATTTCTGAATGTGCAGATAGGACAGGGAGAGGAATGGTGCAGTGACATGAGAGGATGCAAAGTTCAAGATCACCATAGGCATGTGCCAAGAAGAATTTTCATAAAAACAATAGAGTGACTGCATAAAAGCCAACAAGGAAGAAAGAATTAAAGATATAGCTTTAAGGTGCAACAAGGAGATTGTAGCCTGGAGGGAACTGTTGGTGAGATGGCTGGAGGAGGGAGGAGTTTTCAGCAAAACAGCATATGCTTAAATGGAGATGAAAGAGCATGCAGAATTGTAGAAGTTCTTAATCACATTGAAAAAAAATCTGCTCATTTTGCCGTTCTCAGAAAGAACGATCCCAAAGTGGCACATATTGACAAAACAGGAGATGTCTGAGCTGTGTGCCAGTTCCTTTTCCTTAAAATAAATTTCAAAAGAAACAAAATAATAATTTGATTAAGAAAAGCACTGACTTATGATCCTTGCAATTTTCGTTTCAACAGGAGTTCAGGTTTTTTAGATTATTTCAAAGATTTGAAATATTTTCTGACTGTTTCAAATGAATAGAAATATCCAGATCCACAAATCTGCCACTGCCTTTTTGATAGCTGGTTTTATCACTGAATTTCCTGGTATAAAAAAAACCAAGAGAAACCAAACCAAATCAAACCAAACCACAATAAGAAATTCCTTTATTTCCATTCATTGTTTTAAAAGAAACTGTGTTATTATCGGCTACATAAATCTCACGTGCAGTGCAATATGACTTTTTTACCTTTGGCTGTTCTCACAGGCATAGTTCTGACTACATAAAATCCATGATTGCCATCACCATATAAAAGTATTACATTGAATAAAAATAAGGTTGGATTTTGCAACTGGCATTACAAAACCAATGGAGAACAGAATGACAGAATGAAAACTGGGAAACAGAACAAAATCTTAAAAATTTGCAGGGTAAAGTATCATGTTTCTATGGCCCACAATACTGAGGTTGTGCAGTTTTGTTTTCCCGTCCAGTTTAGATCTAAGAAAACCTAATTATGATTAATTAAATGACTTTTCTGGTGTTAACTTAGGTGACAACAAATAAAAATTATATCCTTTTCCTTAATAAAGAATAAATCTAAATTTTGTAGAGCTGCAGCCAAAGACTACTGCACATATTTAACACTGGTTTATAAAAAATATATCTTTTCAATGTTCCTAGTCAATTGCTTCGGCACCCGTTCCCCATTTCAAGATGAATACATCTCACCATTTCATTAACACAGTGTGGAATTGCAGCACTTCCTTTTGTAACAGATTAACATTACTGTAATGTGCAATATGGGTTTGCATCTCATTTAAATTGGGATCCTTTATACCACTCTGACTTTTTATAGCGAAAATCTAATGTACACTGCAAATATTTAGTTCTAGAGGCAACTAGTCTAAGGCAGCCTCCCTGTTTTCTGCTGCTGCAGCAGAGGCTGACACGTAGCACCAAATCCTGTCCTTCTCCAGCACAGGCTGTAAAGATTTTAACAGCACTCATCAGCACAGACCAGGCTCTCTGCATATATCGGTGGCTAAAAGTTGACCCCCACATTCCACTTATCAGAGAGGGATTGTGAGTCTTCTATTCTCACTAATGAGGGCCAAGACAGGGTGAACAGGTTTGGGACTTTGCTGAGATTCCCATACCACAAAAACGCATTTTGCACCATACAGTCACATCACCTATCAGGGAGGTGGTTATCTGAGCAAAGCTAAACTCAAATGTGTTACTTCAAGCTAATTCCCAAGCTTACCAAATACTCCAATTTCTGACTTGTCTGCAACAAATGAAGCAATTTTTTACCTCATCACTCTGATTGTTACAAACCCACTTCTTCTGAAGTGGCCATGTGTCCTTTAAACCCAATATTAATCTCAGACTATAAACATCTTCATTTAACATTCCTCATGGCTATTTGAGGAGCAAATAAATATCCTTCTGCTTTTCAGAAAAATGCCTCTGCAATTAAACCTCTTATTAAACCCTTAGATTAGTAAGAGCTGTACTGTCATACAAATACTGTATTAACATGAAAAAAAAAAGTCAGAAAAGAAGGCACAGAGTGTTCCTGCTAAATGAGAATTCTTATGAACATCATAGGATCCACAGGGTTTGCCTAGCACAAAAGAAATCTTTATTGAATTGTATTGGATAATTAATAGGAACAATAATAATAGTAACAAAATTGTAACACTTTGCTTTCATACATGCTAAGGCAAAACTCTGCCTCGATCAGTAATCTAAACAGATTTGCTTTAGTCAATCAATTTTGGTTTCCACTACATTGTATCCCTCCTTAACTGCATTTGGACTGGTGCTGTTTCCTGGTTTCCACTGAGCTTTTCCACATTCCTGGCAATCCCTTGTATCTCTCACTTCATTAGTTCAAACCCTATTTTCTCAAATTCCCATGATTTTACAGTAATTCGTTCTGAAAAACAAACAGCACACTGCCAGAATCAGGTCACCCTTATTTTGTTAACCTGTGGTGCTGACCAGTGGCATGACAAAGCAGGATCAAAATCCTGCTGGGACTTTAACACAACTGGTGATTATCCCTGCCCCTGCTTATATACAATACTCAAAAGGGCAAGTCTATGTCTTCATTTCCTTGACAGCTAAAGCTACTTTTCCAAAATTCTGTCACCGTTATTTATTAATCCCTTGTGGCTATGTCCAGAAATCCTGCTGCATTAATGCAAAGAAGTATAGAAATACTGCTTAGCTCCTGTGGAAGCCATCCAGCCTGACATCCTTTGGGGAGCAGACCTGTGCCAGCACTGGGTCAGGTCAGCCTGTGGCTTTGCATTGCCAATGCAGCAAAGGTAGATACAGCTTCTCTTTGAAATTGTTCCCCACCTTGCTTCCATGGATTAGTTTATAAAATTATAAGAATACATCTGCAATTTACTAGTGAGCAGCTATGCTCTCCCTATATATATTTTAAAATAAAATGTGAAGCTCTGATTTTATATGACTTCAGTTTCTTGATTGCTGAGAAGTAAGACAGTTCAAGAGCTTTACCATTCTCAAGGTAAACCAAAAAGTTTTCTGAAGTTGTTGTAAGCAACTTCCTGACTGCAATTTCACATTACTTTATACTAACCATCATGATCATGAACAATAGATTCTTCCCTTCCGTTTTAGGATTGCATTTCACATACATTTATATATATGACATATACATGTTTACATATTATATCATATATATAATTCTATTATATATGTATCTATATATGAGATATAAATGCATACCATATATCTGGTATCTATCTATATTTGTATCTTTCAGTCTTCTTACACAAACAGCAAGTAATGTAAGATAAACAACTTAGGAGAATGGTGTAGAAAGAACTAACGAGACTGAGAAGTCAAATATCACAAAAACTGGGAATGGGACTTCAAAGACTTGAAGACAGCAAGTCTGTTTAGCCACTAAGAAGAGGTTAAAAATGAAGCTTGATTGCAGGCAATCTGATTGCAGGTTATCAAGAACCATGTTGGCAGAAGTCATTTGATACCAGGTACTCTTTAATTTAACAGACAAAAGCATGGAAGATCAACTGTTGAACCCCAAAGGTATACAAGTTAATGTTAAAAAAAGATGGAAATTTCTACCACAAGAGGCATTTTACCAGTGGAATAGACTAAAAAGGGATATGGGAGAATGAGTTGGGATGGGTCAGCATTTGAACATGTCACCTGCTGAAGACATCTCTCTTCTGTACCAGAGGATTTTTCTGCTTTTCTTCCAGCTATCTCAGCTGGGCTGATAAAATGCATTGCTTCTCTGCCTCCTCTATGGCCTGATTCTTGCTCCAGTCACAAATTCTTGAGTCAGAGTATGGCTGGTAAAACTGTGTGGCCAGTGGTTGTGGTAGAGGCCCCTAAAACTCCTTGAGTCTTTAAAAATCTGTTACTTTTTTCTTCTTGCAATAGGTGGATGCTCAAATTCTTTAACAAGTTTCGAATATTCAAAAAATGCTATCCAGTATGTAAGTGGTTTTGGTGGAATTTAACTGTAAATGTACATAGTTACATTACTTAAATGACAGGGGGGTTTTGTTCTTATTTTGTCAAAATTTGCGTTTGGTCCCTGAGATAATTTGCTGTTAATTTTCTATATTATCACATTTCTGGCTTTTAGAGTAACCCACACAAACTTTTCCTACAGAGATACATCCATTTGCAAATCACCTCCATCTGAATATTGTATAATTTAGTGAAGCTACTGCTTGTATAAGCTGCTATTATCAAGATGCAAAGATTGAAATTATATAAAACTATTGAATAAATATCATCAAATTTCTCTATTGCTTTCCTTCATCTGGCTGTGCCCACCAAGTGTTCTTTAAATTACAGAAAGTAAAATTGTGCCCTTTAGCTTCAAATATATCAAAATGTAGAAACTTCACCAAAAGAGCCCTAGAACCATTTCATCCAGTCCTCCCGTTTCAAGGTCATATTAAACATGCATATGATTAGACATTCAAGTAACTTTTTTCTTCATTTCTCTGGTCTTTCGTAAATCTCATAGGCAATTCATTGGAAACTGCTGATACATCAGTGGAAGTCAGATATATTGAAAACAGTTGGACTTGATGATCTTAACACTCTTTTCCAGCCTAAAAGACTCTTTGATAAGCAGTCATCTGACCCTGAGCAGAATTGAGTACAGAAAAGGGAGTGAGGTACTGAGAAGACGGCAGATGATTTTAAAGCATGATTAAAATCTCCCAAACAAGCTTAAAGTGCTCCCTTCACAGAGGAAAGGAAGATATCTAAACATGCTCTAATAATTTTCATGTAACAAATCCAAGAAATGGAGTGCACACAATCATCAGCTTCCAGGAATACCTCTCATACTGTTTTAGCCAGATAATAATAGGCTGTCATCAACTGACTGACCCATGTTTCATGGCTTCTCAGAGGATGATGTCCCAGAGGACTTTGTGTCCTTACCAGCAATCAAAATGTCAAAGACTGAAAAATGCTACCAAAATGCTGCTTATTTGAAAAGGAAACTACTGAATTCTTGCAGGTCTCCTTGAGAATATGAAACTAAAAGTTCTTTTTTGTTTTGTTTTGTTTTTTGTGGGGGTTTTTTTTTGTTTGTTTTTTTTGTTTTTTGTTTCTTTGTTTTTAATTTACAAAGTGTCCCTGATGTAGGAAGTGAGAGCATTGCTGAGGTTTTATCAGATTCATACTGAATCACGTAAAAGAGGAATATACATTACTGAGTTTATCACCACTGGTCCAAAGGCCATTGACAGGTAGCACAGCAGAGGATGAGTAAATTAACAATGTTACATATAGCACTAAGCCAATAAGAAAGACTGCTGAAGCAAGAAACGTACACCAGCAAAAGAAATCTCCTAGAATAAATGCCAATATTTGCATTACAGCCAAAGGAAACAGGAAGAGTCCTGGAAAGTCACTGATATTAGAGGTCCTGTCTGCCATGACCAGGAGCCTAAAGTTTTATTTTAAGTGTGTACACTTTAGGCAGATGTTAGGCAGGATCACTTAAGATGAAACCCCAAGTTCTTATAATCAAACTTTAAGCAAGATATTTTCCTTTGGGAGACTGGAGAACTTGATCTTTTAGGGCAGACAAGGAGCAGATGCAGAAGAGAAAAGCTAATCATGTTCTCTACTTCTCAAACTCCAAGTCTTTAAGAACATAATTTCTAGCAGGTTTGGGGTTTTTTTCCCCTCTTCTCTCTATGGCACAGAATTCAGAGCTGCAGTAGAAGTAAGCAACCATGTGCATTTACATTTTAATAGTCTGTTCTTTTCCTTTCTTTTATTTCTGGTTAGTTGCATAAGGGTAATAAGGGACAGTTCTTATCTTTTAAACATAGCAAAACATAGCAAAACTACTTTTCTGAAATAGAAAATGAGGCATCTTTACATTTTGTAGGTTCTGGTTGATCTTATTTTGAACTCTGCAGTGCTGATCAGGTCAGTTTATGTGTATCAGTCACATGCTGCTGTATAAGGTTTGCATGGCAAGGTTATGGTATTGGGGAGGCTACAGGGGGACCTTCTATGAGAAGCTGTTAGAAGCCTATCCTATGTCCAACAGAGACCATGCCAGCTGGCTCTAAGACAGACCCACTGCTGGCCAAATCAGAGCCCCAACAGTGATGGCGGCAGTGCCTCTGGGATAAGGTATTTCAGAAGGGAGGAAAAACAACCTCTTGTACCTGCAACTATAGCAGAAGAGAGTGGTGAGAATACATGTAACAACTCTGAATACACCAAGGTTAGTGAAGGAGGGGGGTGGTGGTGCTCCAGGTGCTGGAGCAGAGATTGCAACCCATGGAGTGCCATGGTGGGGCAGATACCCAGCTGCAGCCCCTGGAGGAGCCCACGCTGGAGCAGGTGGATGCTGCCAAAGGAGGCTGTGACCCCATGGGAAGCCCATGCAGGACCAGGCTCCAGGCAGGATCTGTGGACCTGTGCAGAGAGAAGCCCATGCTGGAGCAGGTTTGCTGGCAGGACTTGTGACCCTGTGAGGGACTCACAGTGCAGCAGCCTGTTCCTGAAGGACTGCACCCCACAGAAGGGACCCACACTGGAGCTGTTCATGAAGAACTGCAAACCATGGGAAGGACTGATGTTGGAGAAGTTCATGGAGGACTGTGTCCTGTGGGGGGGACTTCACACCAGAGCAGGGGAGGAGAGTGAGTAGTCCTCCCCTGAGGAGGAAGCAGTGGCAGAGGCAATATTTGATGAACAGACCACATCTCCCATCCCCCTGAGTTGCTTGGAGGGAGAAGGTAGAGAAATCAAGAGTGAAGCTGAGCCCAGGAAGAAGGGACAGGTGGTGGGGAGGTTTTTTAGAATTTAGGTTTATTTCTCCTTACCCTACTCTGATTTGATTTGCAATAAATTTCCCCAAGTTGAGTCTACTTTGCCCATGCTGGAAACTGGTGAGTGATCTCTCTCTGCCTTTATCTCGAACCACAAGGTTTTCATTATATTTTCTGTCCCCTGCCTAGCTGAGGAGGAGAGTGATAGAGCGACTTTGGTGGGCAACTGGCATTGAGGTGCAAAGGGTATGCCTCTTATCATTCTTAGATCATGACAGTGATTTTTGAACTGTACAGATGAAAAACAACACAAGAGGAGATGTTGTTAACACTTACTATTGACAGAGAAAGATTTTATAGCAAGCCACTCAAGGCCCAGAATCAGGAGCCTCAAAGCTACTTTCATAGTTCTGTAAGAACTTAGAGCACATACAAGGTCTCTGTTCTAAAGAATTGCAGCCTAAGATTACCACTAGCAGAGGCACACAGGTGGAAAAACATCAGCAAACAAAATACTACCAGGAAGAATAATAGGTAGCAGTCATAGTTTAATCAACATCCTGACTCTGGTAAATTGTGTTTTGTAGGCATCATAGCAAGAGAGGATTTTTAGGTAACATAATGAGATTATCTGTGCCTGCTACAGGAAACTTGTCTCAAACCTGGGAAGGCATGAAGATTTCTGATTAAAATCAAGTAATACTCTGGGAAGGGCCAGCATCAGAGGCTAGTGGGAGGCAGTAATTAACCTGAATATGTGATGAGAAATGGATAAACTACCAGAGGCTTTGAAAGTTGTACAAAGAAAATTTGCTTGTTAGTGAGGTATTAATGGAGGAGTGAGATAATGAAAGAAGTGCACAAAAAAGGGATGAAGAGAGAAGATGGTCATGGCCACAACAGCAGGCTATGGAATTGTGTGGTAGCATTTGGGCAGGTAGTTCAAATTTCAAGGCCAGAAAAAAGTAAATGAAACATTATAGAAACCAGGATGGTAGTTTTAGCTACTAAACCTTCCTAGCTCCATGCCACTCTAAAGCAGAGGTGACTTGGGCAATGAGGTAACTTCACCTGAGTATTTTCTAGACTCACAGATGGGGCTTCGGATTTTGCAATGTAGAAGTCCCCTAGGATTTAGTGCTCTGTTTTAAACATGAGAGAGGCTGTGAGTCTTGGAGGATGTTCTCCCTCCCACTCCTCAAGAACAGGAGTGTGAGCAGGGTGGGAGCACAGAAGGTCAGGCTCCCAGATAGTCAGGCTCCCATGCAGATGCAGGACCAAGGCATGGAGAAGGCAGTTTGGAAGTGAGAGGGAGACAGTACATCCCTAGGATGAAAAGTCATAAACTAAGGGGATGTAGCAACAGATCTGGGCCAAGTCCAAAGAATGTTTGAGAGTGATGAGAAAGTCAAGGAAACCCGGATGGAGTCACAGATTTTTATTATTTTTTAAAATAATATCTGCCCATTTTTATAGCAGTTGATAAAAAGAAGACTGCTTAGGTTTGGAAGTCTTGGCTTCCTCTTAAAGAGATGAACTGTGCACTCAATGTACCTTTGCAGAGCTCCTGGAGTGTAGAGATGGAACAATGAGGAGAGTAAGCACTGGGGAAGGGACATAGCAAGATTTTCCCATGGAAAATCCATGAAATTCACAACTGGAATATAAAAGCTACAAAATAAAATTAGCTGATTCTGCTTCCACAAACAAAGACATGATGAAAAATTTCATATCTCAGTTTTTCAAATCCTTTGAAAGGCTACACCCAGAAGCCAAGGTACTTTTAAGATCACCTGAAAACCTCTATCTGGCCATGTCCTACCTGTGATCTGAATTCTTTAAGATTGACTTCTTCCTGTAAAGAAAAGTAAAACATACCTTTCTAAACAGAGATCACATATGTGTTTTACAGCTAGTACTTTCCCAGGTAAGCACCATTCTACACAAGACATGAAGACATGCACTTTTACAGGCTTCTATTAGACCTGTCAGTTAAGCAATCTTTATATAATGAAACGATTGGGAAACAAGAAAAGAATTACTCAAATATTGACAATTGCCATCCTTCAGTGGCATTGACTAGAGCTACCCTAAATCACTGGGTCAATGATGATCCAGGGTGCTGTTCTGGCTCTGTAGTTCTACTTAGTTACTTTGAGAAAAGTCAGACAAGACACATTCTGCTTCCAAGCAGTGGCACACACGACTGTCTTGTGTTTGGCAGAAGCTGCACATAGAACACTGGTGGATACTGATGGCCTGTGCTGGCTCAATTATTCTTTAATAGAGTCGATTTCACACTTTGCAACATCTAGACCAACAGTTTCGTAACAGTCTCACTCCAAGACCAGATTATGTTGAATTTAATAGGTTTACAGAAATGGTCCCTTGTCACCAGAATAAGATCTTCAGCTGTGCACTACTTTGCGAAGTGCTGCTGAGAATAACTATGTATCCCAAATCCCTCAAAGGGCTCCCTGACCTTGCAAAGCTCAGGTATTTGGATGATGCCATGGCCATTCACTTCTGGCTTAGTCTTGCTGCACCACTCTGCTGATGAAACTAGGCCTGCACGATCTTTGTGACTTTCAAAATTGCTTCCGTTCCTGAATTTCTGCATGTAGTAAGAAGCATCTCTCTCTAAGCCTTCTTGCTAAACAGAACAGACAACTAAATTTTGCAATTAAGTCTCAAACTGCAAAAGAAATTGTCAACTGGTAAATATCCTAAAAGGACTCAAATTAATGGATGATGCATTTTATTAAATTAGCAGCCCAAATCTGCATGCCAGCAAAAGCTCCTAGCTTCTGATTATCTCCAGGAACAAAGAAGACTCTAGTCTTATAAATAGTGGCAGTGGGCTTAGCATATGTTACCTTCTTTCCTAGCTAAATATTAATTAGCCATGCAGAAAAACCAGATCTTTAGTAGAAAGAAATCTTTACAGCTCCCCTTAAATCAGTGTTGACATGCTGATTTCACAAGGAAAAGATTGGACTCCTAATTTTTAGCAGTTTTACTTCTTTACAGTGATTCACTGCATTGCACAGGTTTCCATCAAGTTTTTTGCATTAGTAGCTTGTTGCTTTAAAATGTGTGCATAGTTTTTTTTTAAAAAGACAAAATTCAGTGTTTAATTTCTGAAAACTTTGTATTTGGGACCCCTGGATCCTGAAAGGAGACCCTTACAGATCCTATCCTCTAAAGCAGACAAAGATTTTAACATACTGAAGTGGGACAAAGCTTTAAACCTGATATAGGTCCGTATTTGAAAGTGGAGGATTTACATTCTGGCAGATCTGAGCACAGAACAGGAGACCTTTTTTTCATTTGAATCTCTACAGAGCCTAAATGCAGTGTCCTTTGTCTTTATGCTGAACAGTTTCTAAAGGTTATACCATTGACCTTAGTCATGGTAGACAGTTGCACCTTTATGTTATACTGTCCTGGATATTTCCTACAGATCATTCCTTAGTGGATCTGCATATATTTTATTGCAGACATGGGTGGGTTATAATCCACCTGTATTATAGCAGGTAGGTTAAAATCCTTTCAAGTATATAACTGGAGACAGCCTGAATTGGAGGGATGGTCATTGAGCCAGATCCTGTGGCAGCAAAACAGGCATTTGCACTGATTTTAGTGTAAATTAGAGGTTCCAGGAGCCTCAGACAGAAACCACAAAAACAAGAAGTCAATAGCCCCTTTTCATATAAGCAGTTAATTCTTCTGCTTTGTAATGAAGCAGGAGAATTATGGGCAGTGTTGAAGGAGAGGAGACAGAGCAGTAGTGAAGCAGTATCCTGTGGAGTATCTCCAGGAACATCATCAAAGAGCAAACACCATGTAGATGAATGAGGAACAGTCACCAACTTCAACTTCTGCTTCCATGAACTGAAACATGTGAGGATGGGTGCAGTGCCTGGAGATTAAATGCTAGAGAGTGTAAGTGAGAACTGGAGGGGTTTGTTTTTGCTTGACCTCAGTTGCCTTCTTAGGGTAATTGAATGCTCTTCGGAGGGTATCTGAGTACATTTTCCAGCAACTGTGCCTGACCAGTATGGGTTTAGAAAGTGGGTGTGTATTTGTGCCTATTGAGCCCATGTGCTTGTTTCTTTTTCTAGGTCCTTAGAGTAAAAATCAAAAGTAGGCCCAGCTGTTCCTTATAATTAAATTTCAGTAACTCAAGCTGGGTAATTTTATTTTGACTAGTGACTTGAAAGTTATGGCATTTAAATGGCCTTAGCTGTATTTCAAAGTTAACATTGAGAAACTTCACACATAAATTAGTGTTATTTGTCTGTTGGCAAACTCAACAAAATACCACTGCGTTGATTTACATAGTGAAGGTTATCTTTGCTAACAGAAGGACTCAGAATTTCATTATTTAAAATATGAGTATGAATCTCATCACAGTGCAGGAGGCTAGAGTTTCATTCCACACAACTTACCACCTGAGTCAGGAGCAGAGGTGAAGTTTATATTATGCACTGAGCCCCATGCTCAAATAGACCAAAATCCGCACATTATCTGTGGCCAGGACAGATCCAACTGTGTGATGAAGAACTTTTTCTTTCTGGTCATTAGGTTTGTTCTGTGTCTGTCTTCTCTCTCTAATTTATTTTTAAGACATTTATGCCATACATGGGCAGTTTGTGAAGCAATAAACCAGTAACAGGCTCAGTTTTCATTGCAGTTTCTATATTTGGGCATTTTAGTACATCAAAATCTGGATATAAGAAGTATTAAGAGACTTATGCCAGCAGAAAGAAATTAATTTTATGCCTGCCTCTGCACAGAAGCCAAAAGCTTCAGGAAACAGGATCTCTTCTCATAAGCATCTTTTCAGATCCAGTTAGGAGAGGGGAAAATAAACAATGAAATGCAAGCTTCCAGGTGCCAGCACAATAGTGTGATATGATCCTTCATGTGATAATGCATATGATTTACATTAGGTGCCTGACTAGCACTCCAAGACTCCAGTACCTATTGATGATCTACGTGGAACCTGGTCCTCCTTTCATCAAGCCTTGGCCTGTGGGAGCCCAGTTGTGACAGGGGGCTATGTGGAGTCTGGCAGAGCAGAGAGGAAGAACAATTTTTTAAAACCTGAGCACCTCTTGTTCTGAACCTAACCCTGGGAACCAGGATGCAGAGCCTAAAGAAAGCAGCAGTTCCAGTGCCTGGGTGGGGACATGTCTTCTGCATGCCACTCCAGAAGTGATATGCAGCACTGTTAGGAAGCTGGCTTTACTTTCTTGCTGCAGGTGTTCCTAACCCAAGACTGAAGCCCTGGAGAGAAGCACAGGGAATGCTTACTGAACCTGCCCATGAATACCATGTGGTCCTTGTGGGAAGTCAGGTGAAGTCACCACAGCTAGACCTGGCATGCCCTGGGTAAACATTTTGCTGACCACTTGCAGCAGTACTACACAAATGAGTAAGAAACCAGTGAGCACAATGGAAGAGAACAAATGGTAAGAAAGAGGGAAGCAATAAATGATGATTACTAATGAATAATCCAGAATTAATGGAGAAGGGCAACAGCAAAAGCTGTGCCCAGAACACAAACATTTTATCATGAGGATAAACAGTGACATTAGTAGGGTGGCCAGAACTCATCACCCATTCACGTACTTGTCTGCACTACACAACATGGCTGATGGCAGTGGCTAAGGTTAGAATATTGCCCTTGAAGGCTCTGTAATTTTATCCGAAGAGCCTTTCCACAAGAGGAAAGCTGTTACAACACTGAATGAAGGGCTAGGTTTTCCTCTTGTTATTATTGGTGTTTTAAATTTAAATCACTCTGATACATAGCCCTATTTGGGAAGAATGTTGAGCTACAGAGGCTTGAGGGCAGTTGCCAACTTAAGCACAACTAAATTAAGCCAGAAATGTCAAGCAGAAGTGAAAGCAATATCACACTGTATTAGAAACCAGGATTATAAAATCTTTGCCTATCAAAGAGATCTGAAGAATGTAGATAGGTCTGCATTATTATTTTTAATGCAGTAAAGCCTAGAGGCTCCAACCAATTACCAGGCACCACAAGGCGGTGGTGCCTGCTTGAACACAAGGAGGCACCACAAAATAAAAACATGGAAACAGACCAAACACTCTCTGAGGCCCTTTTGGGAAAACACAAAGGCTCATTGACATTTTATTATCCTGTCAGTTCAGCAAATGTAGGCAAACCTTGACTGCCACACTTTCATTAATCCAAGGCAATCCGCCCCCTACCTCCCTTCTTGAGAGAGTCTAACTGGGACTGATTTTACAAAATCTTAAGAACTGTCACTGTGTTTTTGATCTCAGGAGGCCTGTGGGTGCTTAGCACATCCCAAGATCAGAGCACCTTGCCCTGTACTGAACTAGGGAGAGAAAGGGTTGTCCCTGCAGGGCTCCAGCTTTCCCACACTACTGTGCAGTCCTGGCTCTTTTTCAGTTCAATGCTTCTCTTCCGAGTTTTCTCACTCCTCTGGGCCACGATGGATACTCTCCAGCCTCCTTTTGCTGTCTTTTCTTGGTCTGCATCCTCTCAGGTGTGCGAGTCCCTCCTCTTTCTCAAGGATGACCAACAGGACACTGAGGGTTCTCACCCTGCCCATAAGCTCGGTGTCTCAGGCAGAACACTGCAGTACCGGTCCCTGTATTATGCTGAGTATAGCCCAGAAAGAACGGGATCTCAAAGAAACTGTTTGCTTTTCCATGACAGAGGAAACCATCCAGGAGGAGATATCCAAGATGGAAGTGCTGAGAGTTTACAGGAAGCTTAGGCAGGTAGTAGCATATGCAGACTAAAAAGCCTTGCCTTCTCTTTTACTGGGTTTGTCCTGGCATCTTTGGAAGATTTACTCGGGCTTTCACCTAGCTTGGAATTACCCTGATCCAGCAAAAAGCAAGCTCGCACATCCCTTTGTGTGCAAAACTTTCCTGCGGCTGCGGAGAACAAACAGTGGCAGGAGCTGCGGGACCTGGACAAACATGTGCTCCCGGTGCTCCTCCTGTCCCCGCCTCTTGAGCGCTGGAGGAGCCTGCGGGACACGTCAGGGGTGCTCCACAGCGGGTG
>JAWWEU010000111.1:84146806-84236826 GCA_035583155.1 Acropternis orthonyx
AAACAATATTAAAAGGGGGGGGGGGGAGGGGCGGGGGGGAGAGGGGAGGGGAAAGGGGAGGGCGAAGTGGGGGGTAGGGGGTAGCCAGAGCCCAGAAGACACGGGATTACTATAAAACAGGCCTGTGATGCGGTGGGACACGCACCCCCACAGTAGCGAGGCTCGCCGCCCTGTGCAGCCCCTCGCTGCCCGTCCGCTACAGCTTGCGCCCGTCCCGCACCGTTTTGGTCTCCCCGGCTCTTCCCGCACGCCCGGCTCCGGCACCGAGCGGCACTTGCAACCGGGCGGTACAGCCCCCGGCCCAAGGGCTCCGTGGGGAGCCTGGCATCGCCCAGCCCCGCGGCGTATAGGGCACGGCTCAAGACGGGATGGGGGAAACCGCACGATCAGAGATCACCCGCAACTCCCAGCACCGTGGCACCCCTCGTCGGGCTGGAAAGTGGAGCTGCCCCTCGCTGGGGCGGGGAGCGAGCCCGGGCTCCTCCCGACGCCTGCAGGGACAGGGGCGGGGGACAGCGGTGGGGCGGTGCGCGGGGCCAGGGCGGGCCGGGCCCCCCGGCCGGGCGGCTGGTGGGTGCGGGAGGGAGGGAGGGCCGAGGGAGGCGGCGGCAGCTCCTCCCCCGCGGGCAGGCGGGCAGCCCGCCCGGGAGCGGCACCGGTTGCTCGGTGCCGGCGGAACCGCGCCGCCCGCTATATAAGGGGCGGCGGCTGCTCGCCGCTCCCTCACACCGGCCCCTGCCCGCGGCTGCAGGCGGTGGGCGGAGGCTGGAGCCCGACAGCATGGCCCGCGGCGGGGCGCAATGGGAGGTGGTCTCCCCCCCTGCCTCCCGCGGACCCTCCTCTTCCTCCTCCTCCTCCTCCTCCTGCTCCTCCCGTACCCGCGGCGGCGGCTGCAAACTTGCTGCGGCGGGCTGCGTGTGAAGGCACGGGCCGGCGAGGCGGCTCCGCTGCCCTCGCAGCCCCCGCCGTCGCGCCCGCAGCCCGGGGGGCGAGGCCGCCGCCCGCGGGCATGCGGCGCCGCCGCTGCCGCTGCGCCCGTCGAGACCCGGTGTGGAGCCGCGGGCGGCGGGGCTTCGCTTAGGGGCGGCCGGGGCCGGAGCCCCATGTCCGGGGCTCCCCGCGCTCCGCGGGCAGGCGGCGGGGCGATGAGCTGGCGGGGCGAGCGGGCACGCCTGGCCCTCGGTTTGCCCTGCTCCCTCGCCCGTGGGGAGTGAGCCTCCGCGGAGCCCGCTCGGTGCTCCCGGAAGGGCGGGCAAGCGGGCGGGAGGTGGTGCCGGCGCGGGGATGCTGCAGCCCTCCCCCGGCGCCGACGGGGTCTTGCCGGGGTAGCGACCCCGCCGTGCCGCGCCGAGCCCCGCCGTCTGCGGGGGCGGCGGCCGCGGAGGGATGGAGCCGGCCGGCCCCTGCCGTGCGCAGCTGGTCCCCGCCAACGACTCTTACCAAAACTGTAGCGCCGAGGAAGTGATCTACCAAGATGCCACCCCTCTCTCCTGGAAGATCGTGCTCGCCGTCGTCCTGGCGCTGCTCACCCTGGCCACGGTGCTCTCCAACGCCTTTGTCATCGCCACGGTCTACCAGACGAGGAAACTCCACACGCCGGCCAACTATCTGATCGCCTCGTTGGCCGTCACCGACCTCCTCGTCTCCATCCTCGTCATGCCCATCAGCACCGTGTACACTGTGACCGGCAAGTGGAAGCTGGGTCAGATCGTCTGCGATATCTGGCTGTCCTCGGACATCACCTGTTGCACGGCGTCCATTCTGCACCTCTGTGTCATCGCCCTGGACCGCTACTGGGCCATCACCGACGCCGTCGAGTACTCCACGAAACGGACTCCCAAGCGGGCAGCGGGCATGATCGCACTGGTATGGATCTTCTCCATCTGCATCTCCATGCCCCCTTTATTTTGGCGGCAGGCGAAGGCTGAGGAAGTCTCTCACTGTGTGGTGAACACGGACCACGTCCTCTACACCGTCTACTCCACGGTAGGAGCCTTCTACTTCCCCACTCTGCTGCTGATAGCCCTCTACGGGAGGATCTACGTGGAAGCCAGGTCGCGGATTTTGAAGCAGACGCCAAAGAAAGCAGGTAAAAGACTAACGCGGGCTCAGTTAATTACAGACTCCCCGGGGTCGACCTCCTCCGTCACGTCCATAAACTCCAAGGCTCCCGAGGGATCCAGCGAAACGGGCTCCCCTGTGTACATGAACCAGGTGAAGGTGAAGGTCTCGGACGCCCTGCTGGAGAAAAAGAAGCTGACGGCCGCTAGAGAGCGGAAAGCTACAAAGACTTTAGGGATTATTTTAGGAGCCTTCATCGTCTGTTGGCTGCCCTTTTTCATCATCAGCCTGGTGTTACCTATTTGCAAGGACGCTTGCTGGTTCCACATGGCCATCTTTGACTTTTTCACGTGGCTTGGATATCTCAACTCTCTCATCAACCCCGTCATCTATACTATGTCTAACGAAGACTTCAAACAAGCTTTCCACAAACTCATACGTTTCCGATGCACAGGCTGAAATGTTGAATGCGATGTGTTCTCCGGGGCAGCCCCCATGCACGCCTGCGCCCGGCGCCACAGGTAGGTCCGCGCTCCGCCGCCCCCTCCCCGGAGGTGCCCGGGACGCGAGGGACTGGGGGCGGGGCGGGAAGGGGGAGAGGGGGAGTCTGACCCCACAAACAGCTGGTGTTCAGACCCTTCGCAAGCGGCGGCGAGCAGCGGGGATGCTGCACGCTCCTGACATTTCACTGTGTGTGTGTGTGTGTGTGTGTGTCGTGTGTGCCCCCCCTCCAGCTCGCAGGGAGTGACTCAACGGCAGTCTGCTTTTTACTCCACCTATTAAACCAGCCTGGCGCCATTTCGCATGCTAATGTCCGCGTTCGGGCCAATTAGTGGTAAACGGCACTTGCTTTTCGAGCCCGCAGCCGCGCTCCCCGGAGAGCGCCGGGGCGGGGCGGACCGGGGCCGGGCCGTTCCCGCGGCCGCGGCGGCGCTCCTGGTGCCGCCCCCCGGCAGCTGCGAGCACCGCTGGGCAGCTGCGAGCACCGCTGGGCAGCCGGGGGTGCCGCTCCCTGGGCAGGCAGCCGCTGCAGACCCGGTGCCAGCGGCGTGTTGGTTTTTTGTGTTGTGGTTTTTTGGATTTTTTTTTTTTTTTTTCCTGCGAGGAAGGAAGGTAGGACAGGCCCCAGAATGAAGGCTGCTGCCGAAGTCAAGCCTTACTTCTTTCCGGCCTCCTCACGGCTCCGTCTGCTCCTGCGGGAGCGGAGCCGGCTGCGAGCAGGCGTCCCGAGGGGAAAGCAGCCCCTTAGCCCCCGTGAGATGCTTGACCCCTCGGTGTGTCTCTTCACACACGGAGGGGATCTGCCTTTCCGCTCATCTGACAGCAGTGGCTGCCAGCTCGTCGCTAAACTCGGCGCCACGTTCTGCAGAAATGCATACATGCCTTGATTGTGATACTTTAATAATTCTGCCAATCTTTTGCTTTTTGTCTGCAGAATCAAGTTGCTATTGTAAAGACCCACTGCTTGAAACTTCCCCAAGCCCAGTTGCCAGATTCATGATGCTGCAAAAACGTCAATACATACTGCCACCAAACTGCTCAGCTCTGCGTTTCAGTGTAATGACTCTGGCAGAGATGCTGTTCCAATAGGCACGCAGATCAGTTGCAAAAAAAGAGGGCAGCCTCGAATCAAGGTCTATAATTCATCTGGAATGAAGAAAAAAGTTTGAGAGTAAAACTCCATTTATTTTGCAGGCTTAACTTCTTAATTTGTTCTCCGACCGGTTGTAGGGGTGTGCACAAGAGCACAGTTGTCTCTGTCCGTGTTGGTAGCATAGTTGTACTTCTGCACACCTGTAATTTATTTCTTTCAGTGGAAAGAGTTGCTCCCTTCACTTAGGAGGCCAAGAGGAGAAAAAAGCAGCTTTTAAAATAGGAGCATCACAGTAAATTCTGTAAATGGCTCCTTCAGCTGAACATGTGTGAGAAGTGACAGTGTGCAAAAGTTGTATTTGTATTTCAAAACAATAACAGATGCTCTAGAAACAAGAGTTGTAGACCTGTTCAACTGCACTGCATATCTGTAGTCTGTCCTCATAGTTGCCTTTATAAAGTAAACACTTCTTGCTTCTGCTCCATAACTCAAGAGCAGAAATCAAGAAGCCCAGTGACCTTTTCCATAAACCAGCTGGGAATAGAAGTAGCAGTTTGATGTTGTAACCATGTTTCCATTTTGTGTCGGTTGCACACCCTTACCGCATGAACCACTGCGAAATTTATAATTCTCTAAATACTTACATTATTTAGTGTATTTTGTAAAGAAGTGAAGCAGTTTGCCCTTTCAGAAGAGCAATTTCACCTGCAAAATAAATACCCATGAATCATGAATTAACTGATGTTAGTGAAATTTCTCGCCTCCCTACTTCTCCCCTGTTTCTTCTTTTCTTTCTTTTTTTATCCCCTCCCCTCTTGATTGGACCTTAAGACAGGTCTAAACATACTCAGCAGAGTTTCAGGATATGGTCCACCTGCTGTGATAGAACTGCATTGATTGTTTCTCTCATGTGTAAATGAAAATGAGTATAAACAATAAAATGCTTGACTGTGTTCTCAAGAGTGGTAGCAATTGTGTGACTGAAAGCAGTATTTATTGGTTTACCTGGTTTCTCAGTATTGACTTTTTAGGTAACACTGATTTGATGAGTCACTCAAGAAGGCAACTGATGGAGGTTAAAACTGTGAGCTTCAATCAGTAGTCAGTTTTTTAACAGGCAACTTTACTTTCATCATGGTTAGTACTATTAGGTATAATTCTTACTATTTTCATGTACTGTCAGGATAAAATTTTTAGGCTTTTTTTAAAGTATTTTTCTTACTCCATTAAAAGTAAACAAAACTTATTTTAGCACTTGGTGGATACTGTAATCAATGTTCTTTTAAAACTGTATGTTTGTATTCTAGATGGGCGCTGTTACAAGACTGAAAAAACCTTACATGATTTATCTACCTGCTGTTCTTCAGAGAATCTTTCAAATAATAAGGATTTATTTACCTAACTGAATAGTAGAGAAAGAACCTGACCTCTGTATTTCTGAACTGGTCATGGGCAAAAAGATGTCTGTAAGATACAAATTAAAGCAGTGGAAAGTAAACATGTTCAGTAATTTGATGAAATATAAAAAACTTAAATACCTCTAAAAAAAATTGACTGTTTTATGCTTCTAGAAAGTACCCCCTTAAATTATTAAGGACAAATGTGATTAGAGGAATTTTCTAAAACACTATCTTATGTGATTGAGATGCTTATATTCCTTTTAAATTTAAATTTTTTTGCATATATGGGATGAAAGAAAACAAGGAAGATAGCATAAAACAGTGCTTAATGTATTCTAATTTGTAATTTGCCAGTCTTATAGAATGAATTTTGTTTACCTCAAATTCTTTCTCACCAGTCTTCTTATATGTATAAAAAATAGAAAATGAGATTGTAAAATGAGTATTTTCAGCATTCCTAGAGAGTTGACTCTTCTGCCAGTTTTACAAAGTTATGGGACTTGGAGAGCAGGGAGGTTCAGGAGGTGAACTTTGCATTCCTCCCACTGTTGGAGTATACCTTCATCTTCAGCAACTGGCAGCAAATACTTCCAGCTCCCTGTTGGGATGTGAGGATTTTGCTGAGAAGCTAATTCATCAAGAAATTATCCTTCTAAGTTTATGCTGAGGCTCTGAACTTTCTGCACAAGCAAGCATTTTAGACTGCCACACTCACTGTTGGGAAGACAGTCGGTGTGGAAGCTGCACTGAGTGACTTGGGGCCAGAGGAGAGGAGGCTGACTGGAGCCCTATGGAAATACCTGCTTGTTAAGGGCCTTGTGCTACTGGAGCAGCAGCATCTAGTTCAGAAAACCATTCCCACAGGGAGATAGGTAGAGTGAGGACAAGCATCTGTTT
The DNA here is from genome assembly GCA_035583155.1 of Acropternis orthonyx. NCBI lineage: Eukaryota > Metazoa > Chordata > Aves > Passeriformes > Rhinocryptidae > Acropternis > Acropternis orthonyx. The sequence goes on from JAWWEU010000111.1 coordinate 84,152,759, forward strand.
GCAGTGAGAGAGAAGAGAAATGTAGGGCAAACATTGCTCAGTGCTGGAAAATATAAATATGTAAAATGTGTTCCAAGATTCACATAGAGTGTTTTAGGGCGGGTAGAGTGTCCCGTGTGAGTTTCACTTCTCTGTGACTGGCAGAATGTGTCCTGGTTGAACCTAGGTTTTAAAAGATGCCCAGGGATGTGGCAGTAAAGTTGAGACTCTGAAGAGATCTGAGGATATTGCTGTCCTGCTTCTTGCTCCCTTCCCATGCCTGGTCACAGCACTCTGCCTTTTGAAGGATTTTTATTAGGAGAGGCTGTTCTTTCTGTCCACCCAATGTCTGTATTCCCATGGAAATGGCTCAGAGGACCCTACCTCTTGGTGTTTTTGTCACAGGAACCTCTTCACGACCCTGCAGGTAAACTCTAGAGGTGCTCAAGCCCATGCTGTTTCAGTCTTTCATTACAGAAGCAGCATGCCTTTCTCTTACTATTTCTCACCTTGGGTTCACACTCAAAAGATGCTTTTGAGACAAATCTCTCCTGGGCACTGATGTTTGAAGTTGAGCACACATTTGCAAACCTTGTGCTTCCCATGGTTCATGGTAAGGGATATGTGTGTCATAGTGTTGCTGACTGCAAGTGCTGTGAGGTGTATGACAGTTCAACAGTAGCTGCTGTTGTGGGTGCAGCTGATTGCAGCCCCCTAGCTGCACTATTTTCCTGGTATTCCTCAATTCTATTTAAGAGGCATTTCTCACTCTTCCAGTTAACAAAACAGAGATGTAGAATATAGAAATTGAGAGGGAAAACCCCTTGCAATGAACCTTCATACAGTTATGCAGTAGCCTACAAAGTTCTCCTTTTCTGTATATGTAAGGAAAAAAAAAAGCCTTGACTGACATGCCAAGGCTTCATGGGGCAAAAGAGTTTTCAACTAATTGTTTGAACATTTATACCGTTATTTATTCACTGCCAGAGTATTGGAGGAAACTGCCCTGGCCTTCATTCTCCAGCAGGGCTGACTCCATTTGGAGCGGCTGATTTCTACCTTCCTCTGCCCCTTCCTGCAAAAAGCCAATTTGCTTTCCATTAGCAGAGCACTCCAAGTGCTTTCTGATGGGAAGGTGCTACTCCTGTGTTCTCTTGGTCCATAAGGACTGGATATTGTCAGAACTTTAACATGAAAATCCGAAGCAATCTACAGCTTTCAGGCAGCAGAGTAAAGACAGGTAGTAGTAACATTGGAGAACAAGCATTGTGATTTGTAGCAGCAACTAAGGTTGTGCAGGATGGCTGAGAACCATTCTGCAGGCAAATGGCAAAATTCCATTTAAATTGAAATGTAGCAGAGATTGAAGAACAGGTTTCTCCAGAAAGAGGTCAAGGAAATTGTCCAAAATCCCCAAGCCTTGACCAGGGTGTAAGGAAAAACCCTAAAGCTACTTCTCCTGTGTCTCAGGAGTCCAGTAGACAGGTGAGCAAGCAGTTTCAGAGAGAACCATACTGAGAGACATACAGGAAAATTACAAATGTGCATTTATGCAATAAAATAGGTACCAACTCCTCTTCCTGCATTGGGAACCTTTTTGTCTTTAGGGATACCACACATATTTGAGATACATCTTTAAAAACCTGTCTTCATTAGGACAGAAAGGTTAGTAGTTTGTATTAAGAGGTTTTTTACATTCAGGCAGTTAGTACCTAAAACAAAACACAAGAAGCAGTTTAAGTGAACTCTCCTAGAGCAATGAGTCTGGCTGATAATGACCTTGGAACATTTAAGTGCAGAATAATCATATAGAAAAGCAAGAAGAAATGAAGCTTTTTAATCAATCACATATTAAACCTGAAAGATGTAATATAATAGGCAACTCAATAGGTGAGATGAAGAGGAGATCCACAGGATATCAAATTTACAATATAGAGATCAAAATCTCTTACTGACTCATTTTCAAGAGCCTGAGAAAAAAATCTTTGCTGTTCTTTTCACAGATCAAACTCTTTGCAGTCATCCTTATAAAGGAACAAGTATTTTTTATTGTCTTTATACAAATAATACTTTGAAGGCTTACAAATCAGATGGAGTTCATGGCTGCAGGGCTTTCACTGAATAATCATATGTTCTGTCTTTTAGGCTGAATGATGGTAGAAAAACAGACTAGAACAGGGGATGATTATGTAAAACAACCCCTTTTTGGTATTTCTTTCCTTATATGGAACCAAGGCAAAAATTAGAACAACAGGAAAAAACATGGTCTGGACAATTAATGCATTAATGATGTGACATCAGATTTCAGGAACATGTTTAGGGTAAAATGGAGCAAAACCCCAACCAAACAAACAAAAATTTCCAGATTTCAGAGACATGAAAATTAAATTAAAAGTTTCCTTCCATCCAGATACCTCAGGGTTCCTACTATCCTAATATTAGTTGTATGATACCATTTCTAAAAATCTTTATATTCCCAAATATGTTCAAATTAACATTTTTTAACACATTCACATCCACTATTATATTAAGGTATATACTTCCCAAGTGCATTCATTCTTTTTTCTGTAGATTTCAAATTTCAGTTTATGCTCTTTTCTACCTGTGTGGTGTGTTTAGAGCATAAATCTCATTTGGACTCAGCCTTCTAAAATCCAGTCTCTATGAGAAACATCATTTTCAAAAGGAATATTAGGATCAATACTTTCAGGAGAATTAGTGCAAAAGCAAGCAAGGTTCCTTTTTCTTACCTACAGGAAAAGGCTGTCCTTGCCTGAACTTGGTTCTGAGAAAAATCTAAGGCATATTTGAAGGATGCAGATATGACAGAATGTGGACCATAAACCAGTGCAGACATAGAGAACAGCCAGGTGTTTGGGCTGCAAAAGAAAAGCGTCAGTGCTAAGTTTGGGTTGGGATGGATCTCTGACCCACAAGGGACATACCAAAACTCTGCATTTAGTTGAGTCCAGAAAGATTCAAAGGAGTAGTATATATAGGTGAGTGATGGTGAAGGAACACATTTTCCCTGGAGGGCCCATAGACTCTCTCTCCTGTGGGTCTGGCTCAGGGCAGCTCTGACACAGGAGCTACGTAACCATAGATCAGGCTACTGGGAGGACCATGTTAGGGGAGCTAAATCTAACAGCATCGTAGATGTGAGGCTGCACAGCTCCATGCCCAAGGTCCAACCAACAGTGAGGCTGAGCATGTTTATCAGCTATATGCATACATATATATATGTGCAACACATCTATATATATATACACATTGTAAGCCACACACATTAGCACAGACAGAGGCACTTTGTGCTCACACCAACACAAACAGCACCAATGGCCTCACAGAGGGATCCTCACCTCACTGGCTATTCAGGTTGGAAGTGCTCTAGTAATAATTTTATACATATTATGTATGTATGTGTATCTATATATGCATAAGTATAAGGTGGATCTCTCTGGCATCTGGACTCAAACACTGGGTCCCAGTATCCAGTTTTTTGCACCTAGACATACGAGTCCTGCATGCTGTAGCCCCACTCCAGCTGCTGGTACAGATCCTTGTGTATACACACACACGCACACATACAGGCATGCATGCACATACATCCATTAAGGATGCCACAATGGCACACGTGCACACACGCATGCACCTGACTCCCAGGGCACTTCACCCACTCTCTGGCTACTCTGGCTTGGCCTTTGTAAGTGACCACACACTCACTCAGGCTGGTCTTGCCAGTTTTTGCAGTGCAGACACTCTCCTCCCAGGCATGAGCCCACTGCAGTTACTGGCTTTTAGACCTCCAGCTATGCACATGCACATGAGATAGAGGCACTCACCCAGAAAAAGAGTTAGAAACAGAGTTTAATAAGAAGATATGACAGACTGCACTCATCAGGAACAGGGTGTGACCAGGCAATCAATACCAACCAGCCATTGTTTACACAGGGCCAGTCTCTTATCACTTATCTTGTCATTTGTTTCTACACTTGTTTCTCCCCAAATATTCTTGAGCCTTCCCTTCCTCAATCTGTGGTTTCTCCACCAAACATCCCACTCTAAATCTTGTGATATGCCCAAATGCTCTTTCCTTGTCTCTAATAATGCATCCTATATCCGTAGGTAGTAATCTCCTCCAGACCTAAAGTTGCTCCTGTTGACTCATTGTGATGGGTTTTATGTCTGGACACAAGGGCTTGTGTCCCCCAGGACCACCTGCCATTGTTCCCCTGTGCTCTTCTGGGAATGCAGAGATGGGCCTTTGATGGCCCTTTGGCCCCTCCATGATGGGTCTGGAGGAGCTGAGGAAGGGTATTATTTGGCTTCCCCCCCCTGCCTCTCCATGTTCCTTTATAGGCAGGCAGATGAGCTTTTTAACACACAACCTAACATTTGATCTCTTTCAGGAAAAAATGAGAAGGGAAATAGCTGGCAGCCACTGTTCCAGATGTCAAAAGACTAAATGTCTAATTTAATTTGAACTAATTAGGATGTCAGAAACTACCTACCAAAGTACAGCAAGAGTGTCAAAAAAATCTATTATGAAGCCTTCATGCCGAGTGAGTGAATAGACACCACAGGCAAAGTGTGATTATTTAGATGGCCACTAAACAATCTTCAACAGCTCAAAAATGAGTATTTCAGAGCTATTCTCTGTTTTGGGACCTTGAAGAGTAATGTGTGCCAGGTCAGAACCAGATCTTCATATCCCAAGTTTAGATCTTGCATATCAGACAGCTAGATCTGAAGTGCCTTTGTGCAAGCATTCTGTACTTTGATGAATTCCACACTAATGGAAAAGATGATTTAAGGAGTCATCATTATAAGTTAATCAGTCTCTTTCATTTATATATACTTGTGCTTTGGCTAAAATTTTAGCAGGATCTACCCTTAGCTTCTCATGAGATAACCAATAAGCCACTGGACAAGTATTGCTGCTTGGACAATGTACTTATGTACTTAAATATACTTCTGAGCAGTATATTTATATGTAACTAAATCAAGACATCAGTAACTTCCTTGTTTTCAAATAAGAGTAAAATATGATCTCTTAAGTATGTGATTTGGGGCCTCAAGGAACCTAGGGGAGAGGCACCGTACTGCTCTTGGACAACAGCCAAGTCCCACAGACGTGTATGTGACACACAGGATTCAACATTTTTACTAGAGAGGCTTGGAAAATCAGTGAGCAAAGGTGAGTAATGCTGAGAAGGCAAAATAATTTAATACAGGGGAAAAAAATTCCACTTACGAATGCACAATGAAATCACAGAAAGACTTCTTTTAGTCATGCTGAGGACACTTTTCTGTGAAAACAACTGCAGTCACAAGAGCAAACAAAAGATTGCATGTAGAAAACAAGGAAGAAGACAGCATTGTTTCACCTTGTAAATTACTACATCCTGTATCCTGTATGCTACAAGAAGGTCAAACCTGCCTCAGAAATAATATAGTAGAATAGAAAACATTCAGAAAAACAAATAGTATCATCAGGGTGTGTCTGAAACCTCGTTGAGCCACAAGCAATCCTGCACTCTAGCTACTGGGACAGTTGAGATGGTGCTTGAGCCTTCCTCCTTGTACCACCCAAGGAGAACTCAACAGCAAGGCAAGGGAAAGCACATTCAGAGTACAACCATTATTATAGGAAACAACAACTTTCTAAATGCAATTCTGCTTAGTCTGATTCCACTGTGCCTGAAAATCTCCAGGGAGCATTTCTGATGCTTTTCTTGTGTCAAGTTGTACTGACAAATGCTGATTCCCCAGCCCATCCTGCCCTGCTTCTGCATTAGGTGGAGAGGAATTAAGACACTTGATTGTTCTGACCGTTTTCTGGCCATGACTAGTACATTATATTAAAGTAGCAGCTAAAAATGGACACTGGATGGTACAGTAGTGATGGCATTCAAAGGAAGCATCACCTCAGGTTTGTTAGAGTGGGCATCCAATGAATGAGGTTTTTTGAGCTGGTAGACTGCTTTGAAAAGTCAGGCTTCAGTTCCTGATGCTCTGGATTTTTAAGTGGGTCTCTACACATACACAAGAATCAAATATTTGAAAAAAAAAAAACTAGTCATCATGTAGTTTCCCAGAACTGGAGACTCCAGGGTATTGTAATGAAAGAAGGCTCACACATGCTCCTCTGTATTCTTCCTCAACTATGCACAATTAGAGGGCATTAGCTTTCATTTATGAAGGAAGGATTTTATCTCCTGCTTTTAATTAAATCACAGACCTTCTCACTAGTTCATAAATTGACACTGCTATAACTCAGCTTTCACAGAAAGAAGCTGGATGTCAGCACCCTGTAGGATACTCTTGCCCAACTAGTTTTTAAAATCATGGTTATTTATTTCAATTAGATTAGAGTTACTAGTACTGGGAGTTTTATGTTTTGCTATAGGAATGGTGAATTGATTTCTGCCTGAATGACAAGTTTCAGTCACACTTCGGTTACAGTTCACAAAATATTCAGAGAGGTTTGTCAGCAGATATAATTGAGTTCCTTTAATCAGGCTTAGGGTAAGATCCTAAAGGGATTCCTCCAGGCTTTTTCAAAGCTGCATGGCTACTAGTTCATTTAATAGAAGGAGGTTCTTCACATTCTTTCAACTTCCTTTACGTATGCGATTTTTGCCTGAGTAGTATATGTGGATTAAATCCTCAAATTGTCTGGAGACAGTACTCCTGCTTAAAAGATAAGAATCCAGACCCATCATTAAAAAGGCAGTAGAAAGAATGATGCACTGTTTCCCCTTGTGTTTAATGAAGCATCTGTTCCTAAACAGAGGAGCAACACTGGGGTTTGTATAGCTTCAGATAGTTTGTGAGAAAAAAAATGGAAAATTTTAATTCATTTAAAGTCATTCTAAGTGTTCTTTTCAGTTGTCTGAAAAGTTGATCATTTTGAATTTATGTTTTTCAAACCCAAGCTTCATGTCCTTCCCTTTCCAAATGTCATGTGTAATCCTAAAAAAGAAAAATTACTTTCAAAAGTAAAAATTATGAGAAAGGAATATCAAAAAGAAGATGGATACTGGCAAGGAAAATTCAGCTTGCCTGAATGTGCGGGCAAGCTTTTTATTTGAGGGACTTGCATTTACCAACACCAGTGCTTCTAAGTCCCAAGGAAAACTTCCAGGGCTAAAAGACTCATTTAGCTCAAAACTTCATATTTTCTGATCCACTGCATTAGTAAAGTACAGTTGTTCAGTACTGCTGCAGAGTTCATGTTGGCATGTATTTATTTCCTTTAGTATCTGAGATTAGTGCACTTTTACTTTCATGTACTGCATAAAAGGCTACTGAAGGCAGTGGAGGATGTACCACTCCCATTGACTGAGGGAGCATGGCCTCCATTAGTGACCAAGCATCACTACTTGGGAAGGATTTTAGACCCCTGACTGCCAGTAGACAGTGGTATTACAGATGTAAATCAGTCAGCTCTCTGCCCAGAAAGGTGTGGGCTTTCAGGAGTCAATGTAGTCATACCCTCCAATCAGCTGCTCTTGGGCTGTACATTACACACCACGGAGGGGCTGACGTGTCTGCTCGGCTGGCCACCTCACTTTGCTGAGTGGGACTAGTGAAGTCCAGCATCTGGTCCACAGAGCCAGGCAAACCCACACAAGGCTGGGAAGGTCCTGTGAGATGTTGGCAGGAGCAGGATTGGGACTGATGGGGCTGCCCTCCTGCCCCCTGCCACAGCAGCCCATATTGGGTCAGTAGGAGTGCATGAGATGGCTCCTGCTGCTTCTGGGGAAGAGGTACAACCAGCTCCCATTTCTCGAGAGGCAGTCACAAGGATTTGGAAAAGGACCTGGCAAGCAGCCCAGGAATAAGGAAGGTAGAGAAAAATGCTTTCTCCTTCATTTAGTCAGTATCTGGCAGAAGCAGGGCAGGGGACCTGTTTGAAGGACAGCTGATGTTTAGTACAAACAAGCCTTGTGTTTGAGTGTTTGGACACTTACTTCATGATGTTATGATCAAAAGAAACAATAGATAGATACAGACTTTTATATTGCCTGACTTCTATGAGCAGCTTAACAGTTCAGTTTCCCATCCTCACTTCATGTAAGAAGGTGCTTAATGAATTTCATTTTTCCTTGAAATGGTGAAATTTAGTGTGAGGCAATCTCTCAGCATAACTGCTGAGACTGCCTACCCCAGGGAAAATATTTTTTTTCTGTTCCCCATGTTCTGCCACTCTTCACCTTTCCAAGGAGAACCGAGACTTTGCTAGCCAAGCTGTATTTTGCAGTGCTCTTCCACTGCACAAAGGCCACATCACCCACCACAGCACCCATCTCATGGGCACTGAGGCCCTGTACCAGTGTGCTGCCCAAGAGCGACTTTCAAGTAGACATGGAAACAGAAGAAAGACTAGGTTGGTTTTGATCTGCTAAGTGTCCCTAAGTAACTCTATGCCTTAAATCTCCTCTGTTAAGGAAACCAATGATACCAATCTTCTTCCTTTGGTGAAATAAGCATTGTTATCATCCTATACTTTAAAGAACATGTTTGTGTCAGTCCTAGGAAAACTGTTTTCCAGAGGAGTATGAATTCATCAGAGTACTCACATGATTTGGCCCTTGGTGTTTCAGAGGCAAAAATGATGAGTTGCAGCCTCCCACCCCACCCACAGTTCCAGAAAATGTGATATAAGATGACAGATGAGATTTTTAATCAGATGATGTTGTTTTCTGGCCTGTTGCAGGGCAGACCTAAAAGTTCAGAACCCGCAGTGCTCTTTTCAGTTCCTGTCACACCCCTGTTTGTACCTCAAAGCAAGCTCCCTGCCCTGAGCTATGTTTTTCCATATTTCAGGATGCAATGCAAGATGATGCTGAGACTAGCTGGTGATTTACCTACAATCTGACAGAGATATAGCAAACTACAGGTGATATCAAAACCGAAATCTGAGCAGAAATATCTGTCTTTAATGCAGAAAGTGATGGAGAGTTCAGCCCAACCTCTTTTTCAGGTAGAGCAGTCCACTAGTCATCTAGCTTGCAGCTTCAAAGCAATGCCCCTGATCTTCAGGTGTGAGTGCCATGTGCTTCATAGAACTCGTGGGGTCTGTGCATATTCTCCTCTATCTTGCTGGATGCTACAGAGCTTTCTTAACTATGTTTTCTCTGTTATAAGCTCTCAAATCATTCCTAAAGTATCCCAGGAGCGTGATTTTGAGGGATCACAGAATCACAGAATGTGCTGAGTTGGAAGGGACCTACAAAGATCATTGAGTTCAACACTTAGCCCTGCACAGGACCATCCCCAAGAGTCACACCATGTACCTTGAGAGCATCATCCAAATGCTTCTTGAATCCTGTCAGACTTGGTGCTGTGACCACTTCCCTGGGGAGCCTTTTCCACCCAACCACGCTCTGGGTGAAGAACCTTTTTCTCATATCCAACCTAAACCTCCCCTGACACAACTTCAGGCCATTCCCTCGGGTTCTTGTCACTGGTCACCGCAGAGAAGAGATCAGTGCCTGCCCCTCCTCTTCCCCTCACAAGGAAGTTGCAATGAGATCTCCCCTCAGTCTCCTCTTCTCCAGGCTGAACAGACCAAGTGCCCTCAGCTGCTCCTCACACAGCTTCCCCTCAAGGCCCTTCACCGTCTTTGTTGCCCTCCTTTGGACACTCTCTATTAGTTTAATGTCTTTGTTATATTGCATTGCCCAAAACTGCCCACAATAATCAGAGTGAGGCTGCCACAGTGCAGAGCAGAATGGGACAATCCCCTCCCTCGCCCGGCTGGTGATGCTGTGCCTGATGCCTCCCAGGACAGGGTTGTCCCTCCTGGCTGCCAGGGCACTGCTGACTCAGATTCAACTGGCCATCAACCAGGACCCTCAGGTCCCTTTCCATGGCACTGCTTTCCAGCATCTCATTCCTCAGTCTGTGTGCACATCCAGCGTTGCCTCATCAGAATCCGGCACTTCCCCTTGTTGAACTTCATATGGTTGGTGATTGCCCAGTCCGCTAATTTGTCGAGGTCTCTCTGCAGGGCCTCCCTGCCTTCCAGGGAGTCAACAGCTCTTCCCAGTTTTGTGTCATCTCCAAACTTGCTTGGTATCCCTTTCAGTCCTGTTTCCAAGTCATTTATGAAGGCCTAAGATGGAGCCCTGTGGAACCCCACTAGTGACAGGTCACCAGTCTGATGTTCCCCTGTTCACTGTTACCCTCTGAGTTTGATCCGTCAGCCAATTGCTCACCCACCACAGAATGTGTTTATCCAGCTGTGGGCTGGACTTTTTGTCCAGTAGGATTCTGTGAGAGACAGAATGGAAGTCTATACTGAAATCCAAAAAAATTACATCAACTGGCTTCCCTTGATCAGCTAGGTGGGTAACCTTGTGACAAAGGGAAATCACGTTTGAGAAACAAGACTTTCCTTTCATGAAGCCGTGCTGGCTGTGAACAATGACTGCGGTGTCTTTTAGGTGTTTTTCAATACTTCCCAGAATAATCTCTCCATAACTTTTCCAGACATTGAAGTGAGACTGACAGGCCTGTGGTTTCTGGAATCCTCCCACTTGCCCTTCTTGAAAATTTGGACATTTACCAGCTTCCGGTCAGCTGGAACCTGCCTGGATTTCCAAGACCACTCAAAAATCATTGAGAGAGGTTTTGTGATGACATCAGTCAAACCTTTGAGGATTCTGGGATGAATCCCATTAGGGCCCATAGATTTGTTGGGATCCAGTTTGAGTAACAGATTCTGCAGTTTCAGGAGCAACTGAGAGTTGATCATTCTCACAGTCATGGTCCTCCAGCTCAGGGCACTGAGACCTCCTTGGTCCATAATCTGTGGTGAAGACAGAGGCAAAGAAAGTGTTAAGCATCTCTGCCTTGTCTCTGTCCCTGTTTGTGACGTGACCATCCTCCTTCTATAATGGGCCAATGATATTTTTATACTGCCTTTTGCCATTAGTGTATTTGAAAAAAAAATTTATTGTCCCCCACATTTCTGGCTGGCTTTGACTCCAGTTGAGCTTTATCTGTAGGAACTATCTCCCTACAGCAGCAAGCAGCATCTCTGAATTCGTCCCATGTCACTTGACCTTTCTTCCACTGATCATACATCTCGCTTTTCCCCTTATTTGCAAGAAAAGATCCCTGCCCAGCCATGTTGATATTCTGTCTTACCTGCTTGACTTCTGACATTTGGGAATTTCCTGCTCCTGTGCCCTTAGGAGGTGATGTTTGAAAACTGACCAGCACTGATGGACCCCAGCACCTGTAAAAACATTTTCCAATGGGACCTTGTTTACTAATTCCATGAGCAGCCTGAAGTCTGGTCTCCTCAGGTCCAGAGTGGAGGGTTTGCTGGCACTTTTCTGCCTGTCAACAGAGATTTTAAACTCAGTCACTTCATGGTTGCTGTGGCCAAGATGGCCACCAATCTCAACTTCTCTCACAATATCTGCTTTGTTGACAAGCAGTAGATCAAGGAGGGCATCCTTCTGAGTTGGCTTTCTTAGGACTTGTTCCATAAAGATGTCATCCAGGTTTTTTAGGAATCTTCTGGCACAGGTTGTACCAGCTGTGTGATCCTCCCCGTGAAAGCTGGAGGGATAAAAGGTGTTGCCATTGAAGTTACATTTTAAACTCTGTAAGTCAAAGATGTTTTAGCAGAAGTATTTTTATACATATGTCAACATTAGACAACAGAGTGAAAGGAGTTTTGCAAAAGTGCATGTGTGTGAAAGTGCAAGGAACTAACTCCACACTTACCAGTCCCTTTCATTAGTTTTAACTCTCTTTCTTGGTCTGCATGTTTCAGTCAGGAGACTCATAACTATCCCTGCTGTGGGCTGGGATCCATTTGCTTTTGGTCAGGCTCCAGAAGTGTCAGGTCCCACTTTGTATTCCAGACACAGACCTGGACTGTGCAGTCAGGTCTAAGTCTGAGTTAGGCAAATGCCTATCATTCCCAGCAGTTGCTTCATTCTCAACTCAGCCAGGAAAGAGTCCTGACTCCTTTGTTATTCCTGACAAAACTGTTATCTGTTTCCTCTAGCTTTGGAAATGCTACTCTGTTACTCTCCTTTGGGTATTGAGCAGGTGTAGTTTTTTGCTTGATCTAGGTTGTAAGTAAAGGCAGTTCACTGGGATTTCTCTGCTTGGCTAAACTGCTAGTGAATCATTAATCCACTAAGAGTACTCCTATTCAATAGGGTAGTCTAGAGAACGAAGCCTTTTCATCCATTGATCCTTATTTTCCATATATATATATATATATATATATATATATGTATTAACCATCATACCATACATAGAAATACAAATACCATTTATATGGTAGAAGAAAATTCATGCAACCTAAAGCATGACGCTGGATCTCTGTTACTCAAAATGTTACCTATATTTATTCATTTAAAATAAGACTAATAGAGCAAAAAATAAATAGTATCTGTAAATATTTCCTGCATTGATTGGTTTACATATGTGTTTTAAAATGGTTTTTTAACAGACAAGCTGAATGTGCTAATTGAGAGATACAGTGACAATCCTCATGGAAGCTGTGGGAGAAGAGGAGGGGAGAGAGTAAAGTAATTCCTTGTTCCTCTGTGTTGTGTGGCACCACTTGCAAGCAAAGAGAAGGAAAACTTTCAGAGATGAGACTTTGGGCTTTGAGATGAGTCAGAAAGGGATTCTCAGCCTTTGCCCTGTGCTCTCTCATGTCCAAGTGGATGTGAGTGTGGAGAAAGAAGGTCTGTGTCAGATGCAGGAGCCATCATGACAAAATCATCCTGTCTTAACTCAATAGTGGTAGGTAAGTTTTCAATTAAACCTAAGGGAAAATGAAGTACAGCATAACTGCTGTTGAATTCAGTCAGGAAGAATGTTTTATTAAATGTAATCTTAATGATGCCATTGTCATTTTATCTTTTGTGACTTTATTTCTTGACTGAAATCCTAGGTTTCTCAAGTAACTCTTAACCTGTAATCATGTCTAGCAATAAATCTAGCTAGTCATCTGACACATAGCAAAGCATTCCTTACCCAGCTGGTTACAAATCTGAAAACTGGCATTGGGCACCTTTAAAAATTGCTGAGTTATCTAGTACACTGTGCTTCTCTTATCTAAAGAGCAGTAGGATGAATCCCTATAGATGTTTTGTGGCAATTTATCACAAGAGTTAGGAGAGGAAGAAATGTCTTCTTGGGACCACTGATGACTAGTGAAATTCTCCAGCGTAAAAAGAGTATGACTGAAGGACTCCTTAATGGCTTTTAACTGAGACCAGACATGACAGTAATCTGTAACTTTGGGCCAGTGGTGCATTTGGGGTTAACTGTGCACCCTATTGCACCTTTGAGGATACTATAAGTCAATGTTGTTTTTTATCTCTGTATGACTTCTTTCTCTCCTATGCTTTATTTATTATGACTGCAGAATCTTTTGATGTGTCCAGTCCTCTTCAATACAATATGACAAAGATTACCCCACCTGGGGACCAAAGTGGAGATTTTAAGGGCCACAATAGTATAAAGTCAAAGGTCTGTCCATTGAAATGTTGATCTGGTGTGCCAGTTTTTGCAATGAGTAGTGATGACACAGTATTATGCCAGAATTGTATTTAGATACCTCTAACTGCACAACTTGCATGACCACATGTCTGCTGTCAGCTGGGTGCACACTGTGCATTCTTGGAAAGAGCCAAAGTGATGAAAAAAGAATAAATGACAGTTTAAAAATCGTTCAGGATGTTATCTGAAAATAATTAGTTGGACAACAACATATTGCAGCCAGACTGCAGGCACATACCAAAACCAAAGAGGCAATATTTTATTAGTGAGTAAAACATCTTGTTTTAGGGCTACCATTGATAGCACTCAGATTTTGCTAGCTGCTACACTCCCCTCAAAAACTACTACAGAAAATCTATGAAAGATAAAAAAATCTATAGTGAAGAATTCAGGTTTTAGAAGAGCATGATACAGAGAGGAAAGAGTGACAACATTTGTCTGAATGTACTTCTACCCATGAGTCAAACTCTGAGTAGGTGCAAGCAAAAGGTGGCTTATACAATTTTGTTGGGATTTTTTAATATCGATACCTACAGTTTACTTTTTTCTCTTTTTCTCTCTGATTGCATTTAGCTCTAGCCAGTCCTTTCTTTCTATCTTTGTACAGTCCTTAATTTTCCCTTATTCAGTTTTGTTATAAACCACACCTATTAATAAATAGCCTTGTTTCAGCTGAACTCCTGTTTTTCTTATACTTTTTCCACCTAATAATAAGATTATTTTAACTTTTTGTCTAGTGTTTGCATTCACCATTTGGTTTTGTGATTATCTGATAGAGAAACAGCTGTTCCCACTGAGTGGATGGAAGGCTTGATTTGTATCACTGAAAAGACGCCATGTGCTTAGATTAGAGAAAATACTGAAAAGTGATAGCTGGTGGAGAGGGGTGGAATTCTGATGTCTGGAACGAATTTGCTCCAATGAAAGCAAATAATTAGACTTCAAGTGTTGGACAGTCTGACGGTTATTGTCTCTGGGGGAGGTCTGGACCTCTGTACCCCAAGGAGTTGAACGTGACAACTATCATGTGCCTTACGATAGAAAATGTCAGTAAAAGGATGATCAAGATTTGTCACCGTCAGGCAGTCCCAATTCTAAGAGAAAGGCTGCCCTGTCTTGCACAGTGTTCTATGGTATACATAGGACTCCTAAACCACCTTTAAAATACAGAAATCCATCACAGTCCTATTGAGGTCAGTGACAAAACTCTCATTCACTGGAATGGTACAAAGCAGGTTTCTCAGGTAAGAATATGTCTGACCTAATTTGGACAACAACTAGAAAGCATGTATCACAGCTGGAAATGCCAAGAATGTGTGTGGTTTGCGGGGTTTTTTTTTGAGATAAGCTATGACTGACCTTCTGAATTCGTATCATTTATTAATAATCCTCATCACAGCCTTTGGCTTGATCAGTATGATAGCAAGTGGCTTGTAGTTGAGGTGGAGAAGGTGGTTCCACACTTCAGCCTGCAGTAAAGACCAAAGAAGCAAGCTGGATTTTGACACTTGGTTGCTAGCAATCTGGCTGCAGTTACCAGTGGATAATTGAAATGGATCTGTTTAGGTATGGCAGGGTGGGAAATCTGAGGGAAGGTTGTTTACATGAATGTGGCCTTTAAATGTGATAATACAGTAAATGAGAGAGGATAGATCAGTTGCAAAACCTTAAAAGCACTCTGAGCAGCTTCTGTTTGTTGTTACAGAATACAAGGAAAAGAATGGCACAGTCAAAACAATGAGCTAAGAAAACTAACTTTGCTGCTGACAGGCTAGAAGCAAGGCAAGATGGTATTTGTCAAAGCCAAATAAAAGAGTATTGTGGGAAGCAAGTAATAAGAGACTGAGTGATGTGGTTGTAAGTTTCAGCTCTGAAGAAGTGTTATGCAGTGAGAATTGAAAAGTAGACAGGGATAAGGAGGTCATATCTAAGATTATTCCCAATCATAAATCTTTGTGGTATTTTCCAGGAATAACGCTAAAGGTAGTGGGAAGAAAGACAGGATTTGGCTTTGAACATTTGGTACTTAAGCTTAAAGTCAAGTGAGAGCACTAAGAGGAAATGTCAGTGCAGCAGACTATTAGTTTAGTTTGAGTTAAACGAGACACATCTGTGGATGAGTAATAAATCTGTTGGCCACTGACCTAAAATGATAGATGATTTTTTATTTACCAGTATGGCTTATTTATGGGCAAAAAGCATAGAAGGAATAAGACTGCAAAGTTTCTGCTGAGTTCTGGGTCTTGGACAAGATGAATAAGCACCTTCAGAGCTCTGCTACAGGAGGAATTGAAGAGGGAGAAGGTTAACTGGATGAAGATCAAGTTACAGACATTAGGTGAGAATGTTCCGCTGCTGCTGAGAAGACAGTAATAAGATGGGCTAAACACTAGTTTTTCCATTTGATCAAGAAAATTATTAAAGGTTGTCTTAAAAGAATTTGAAAGGGCCGCAAAAAGGCACAAATTAATTTGTAGGGAAGAGGAATCTCATCTGGATTTTGCAGACAGCACTGAAAGATATGGACTGCTAGCGATGACAATATTGGAGTAAAGTATGTGTTTCCCTAGGATGAAAGAGACTAAAGCATGGAAACAACAGCACTTTTCTTTATCTCTTCTGTCTCTGTTACACATATGCTTGTTTGGAAAAGGTCTTTTTCCTTATGTATATATGTATCTTAAATGGAGATCTTAGATACTGCTTTAATACACATAATATCAAAAATCTGCTTCATACCTCAAAAAACTGTCTACCTTATATCCATATGTGCTGTCACCTGCACAGAGCAGCCTCAAAATTAAAAAATTACAAAGACATTTCACTATTCTTTTCAAAATACATATCCAGTCTCTCAAGTTCTGTTATATCATTTCACAATCTTCTAGACTGGCCTCAATGATGGGTGATGGACATATCATAATAGCACCATAGTATCAAAGGCATGAAACTTCAAATGATACCAGAGCTGTGAGGCAATACTGCTGTGAAGTTTGGTATCTGCAATGACAGGCTTTTGCCCTGTTTTTTTCCACTCTCCTACACTGTCAGAGCTAGGTCAGCAGTATCTGGAAGGCCCCTCTACTCCACAAGGCTGTGAGCAAAGGCTGCAAACTGGCCATGCTTCCCTTTGCTCCCTGTCTGAAGGTGCACTTCTGTCCTTTGCTGAGAGCCAGAGGGATTGCAGGGGAGCAGTGCACAGAAGGCAACCAGCTTGTGCTGGGGCAGAGAATCCTCTAGAAATGGGAAAAACAGACTCAATCGTCATTCTCCTGAATTTCAGCGGAGGGTCAAAGGCCTGTGGGGACAGTAGTTCCTCCCTCTTCCCCAGTGGCATCAGATTGGCAGGAAAGCTGTCTGAAACCCTATTGATCGCTTGTTCAGAAAGTTCAGTAGTGTCAGGAAAGTTGCAACACCTTTTCTTCTTTTTTAATTGAAGTCATGAAAGAATGAAATGCTTTTCTTCCCTGAAAGGAGTCCTAGCTGAGTGATTCTCGAATGAGTTTTTATTGGGTTTTGTTGAGTGGAGACACTACAATTTTTAAATGTATTGGTGACAAGTTTGCCTTTTTTAAATATTATTTTGTGAAATCTTTAGAAGTAATCACCACAGCTACAGGGATCTACAGCCCTAGCCTATATAAAGAGGTGGTGTTCCTCTAGAAGCTTCTGCCTACTGAGGAGGTGAACATATTGTTATGCTTTCTGTTTGGGGATTGCTTGCATTGCCTGCCAATTGCATCTACTGTGTTGGGCAACACAGACCTACAACATGATCATCTGGGCCACAGCATCAGGGGACTGAAGAAAGATGAAAGGGCATCACATGGTGCCTATTCCTTTGCAGTCCCTGTGGAGGACTGCAACCTGGACTGCTGTTTTTCGTGACTGTTTATGGGGATTCCTTGCACATCTTCTTCACCACTATTTCTAAACACAATCTGGCATCCTGTCTGACATCCAAATGTGCTGTGAGTGCATAAGGAGGAGCAATGAAGTGAATTGGAAACTGGACGTTAACTCCATATGCTACATTAACTCTGACCCAACATAAACCACAAAGAGCAACTGGCATCCTAAATCAATCTGTTACCCATGTAATCACCAGTTCCCTGCATATGGCCATAGAATCATGTCTATAGACACATAAATAGCCCAATCTTTTTTCTGATTTAAAGGAACAAGAGCATTTGTGTGTCTGTTTCACTGGAACAAACCACATTTATCCCTGAAGTTGATAATATTTAGAGCACCCTTAACAAAGACAGTGGAGCTATAAAGTAGATTTAAAGGGATTAAAATACTGTTCTTGAGGAACCCACCTTTCAGGCCAAATATTTTACAAGTACAGATTTTTAATTACTGGGCTGTCTGATCCTACATGTGCTTTTGGCCCTTATGTTCTGTGTTTCAGGATCTAGACACAAGACTTTTCAGAGGTTTTTTTGTTTGCTTGTATGCTTGCTTGCTTGATTTTTTTCTTTAAAACTGTAATTTTTCATTTAAATAGTGGCTGATTGTGAAAAGGCCATGTCTTGTGTCAGAACAGTCAGTGAGGTGTTTCTCTTGGGGATCTTTTTGAAGTACTGCAGGAAATACTGCCCTCAGGTAAAACTGACTCCCCTAAAGTCAAGATGCCAGAATGGGCAATGTGAGTGACTGTTTCAGCAGAAAGTCGTCTGGGTCAGCTTAAATCACCAAGGAGGATTATTATTAAACCAGTTCTGTAGGAGGACACCTGCCCAGGCCCCAGGGGTGCATGTTTAGGCTCATTTTGAATTTAAATTGTTTTGAAGGAAAGCTAATCAGAATATGAAAATATTTGATGATGATTAAATTTAGAATTCATGGATAATTAGCTGAGGGGGGAAAAAAGCTATCTGCAGATGCTGAATTCAGCATGTGTCAGTAGAGCTTCAAAAGCACGTCCTTCCTATAGTCTTCAGAGGTGCTTTTCTGTAGTTGTCATGCAGTGTTTTGGGAAGACATTGCCTGAGCACAAAGTACGGTAAGTAAAGACAAGACAGAACATCAGTGCTCTCCTTAGAGATATCTCTTGTTCCTCTGACCTTGTGAAGCCACGTTTACAGAGCTATTCAACTTTTCAGAAATCCATTCCCAGCTAGAAAAGAGCAGTTCCTACTGGGAGTTTTGCTGTGCTCCAAGAAACTTTTGTCAAGTTCCTGAATAGTGTGGAAGTTCCTATTTGCTTTTAACCATCTCTGTCCTCCCTCCTGCTTTGTTACCTTTTCTGTGCTTTTGACTCCTGAGATGTTCTGGAGCACCTCTCAGCTTTCAGAAGAAGCATTGAAGCTGATACAAAGGTCTCCACAGACAGCACTATTTGCAGTGTACAAGCTTTATTGATCCTGACGCTAAGAACCATATGCTCAAACTCTACCTCCTAGTATCTTATCTCTTAGCTATTTATATAACTACAAATAAAAAGGATTCCTGATGTAGTTCATGTTCTTGCCCCCACTATAAATAGCTGTATTTTTGTTTAGATGGGATGCAGTTCTTGACCATAGTGTAGGTAGCAAGTGGCACTACAGTGGCTGGACTGTTGTTCTAATGGACTCTGTAACTATCTCTGTAGCAGTTATAGCTGTGAAGCCAGTCAGCCCCACTTTGAAGCCTTTGCACTGCTTTGGTCTTCCCTATGCAATCTGTTTCTTTGACTTTCTGGTACGAGGAATTGGCAACACTAGCCTCATCAGAAGGAAAAAACAAGTACAAAAGACTTTTAAAATAGGACACATCCACACACAGATTGAGGTGGCACTTAAGAAAGTGATATATCAATAAATTATCAAAATAAGAATGACCGCCTGGTCTGAATTCACACAAAATGGGGTTAATACTGTTTTAAGGTGAAAGCAAAGTCTCTTGGGTTATATGGTCAAAGGAGGGACAGAGGGGCAGTAAGGACCCTGCCTGCAGAATTAGTGGTGCTGGAAAACCGTCTGTGCTTCAAAAGCAAGGTGGAGAACTGAAGAAAATTCAGACAAGAGTTGCATAAATGGTTTGAGATCTGCAAAAGCAGACTTTTTAATGAGAAACTATGTATGCCGATATGTTTTCAATCACAAGCTCAAGGCTCATTAGTGGAGTAGGCAGATGTTAATTTTGACATCCCAAGGCTGAGCAAGTGGAGCCTGGTTTCTTCCACTGTGGAAGACAGGTGGAGCCTGAGCAGCAATAGCAAGACAGCTCTGGGGTTTGTGCATGTTGCTGCTCCTAGTCCTGGGGGACAGAAAGAATGTGTCTGGTGACTGCTGCTCAGGAAATGGGTTTCTTCTCATCCCAATAGTGTTTGTTATCCCACAAATTATTTCTTTTTCTCAGGAGAGGCAGAAATCTGATGGTTTACATGGTCCTAGACATGTGAATTCTAATGTTTGTGATGTTACTGCCTTTTTGGTGACCTCTTCTGTGCTGCCTTTAGAAATAACTTAATCTCTCTGAGCCTAAGGGGACATCCCCACAACTCCCAAGGGGAACAGGGTGGTACCTAGGTCTTCCAGCACAGAGCTGGAACATGGCCAGGGCACACCCATCAGTCCAGTATCGTACCCTGAGGATGAGCAAGTCCTGTGGCATATACTTGCATTTTTCCTTCCCTAGGACAAAATTTTATCTCCTATAGGAGATTTCTCCTTTGAAATATTATAGGGAGGCCAGATAGATCTAATCTTCCTGAAACTTATTCTTTTGCTTCATTATCTGAGAGACCATCTGATCATTCTTCTCAATTAAAATAAGTATTTTTACTTCAGCTCCTTAGAGATGCAAATGTCTCTTGCTAGAGCAAAGTCCTTAACTAGCTAATTAATAACTCCTTTCTTCTATGAGTGGGGAAGTTTCTCCCTATTCCTCTTCCCTTTTTGACTCTGACCTGGTAAAATTATTGTAAACGTATTTTTATATTTTCTTACACTAGGTATATGTCAAAAAACAAATATCTAGCCATGACAAATAGGCTCATGACTGAACGTAGACACAACGATGGCTAATCACTTTGAGGTGATGCGACTGCAACAAGGTTCTTACTGAGCATGTGTAGCAGTCTCCCATTGCACAGTTGCTTCCAAGGAGGATAGAGTGTGGTAATGGACTCCAAAGGTTTTGATACTTCAGTGATTCTGTGAAGGCAGATAACTAGCTATTGTGACACCATAAACAGAATGGGAAATTCAGAAATAAGTTTATATCATTATGTAAGCCATGACTAGTCTCAGAAACCAGCGTTATAACACCTTGATAAGCTTTGTTACCTGAGACAATTTCAGGCAAGCATAGAAGCAGCTAGTTGTCTGCCAAAAGTTTGGAATAAACTGTGTACTTTATGTTATGTCTTTTTCTTGTCTAATATGGAGATGTTTTTTATAATTAGAAGGCATGCAATTCAGTAAATATGTTACTGGAGCTATTGCACTGAGCAGTGCTTGTTGTTACTGGGTTGTTTTTTACTGGTAGTTTCATTACATTGTTAAGAGCTTTGTATCATCATCTATGTGCTGTTCTGATCCATGTGGTATTGTCATACTGAAGTTCAAATTATTAAAGCAATATTAAGATTCTGGGGGGTTTTCTCCAGATTTTTTATGTAACATCGGTGATAAAAATAGATCTTTTCTGAACAAACTGTGTACCCTAGCACATCAGTATTCACACATGCTCTTTTCAGATAACAAATTATCATCACCTCAGTTTTCTCTGTATCTTTCCTGAGCCAAAGCTTCTTAGATTGTTTCTTTATAATCTTACCAACTTCTGCAATGTAAGTAGCACAACAATAGAATATTTTCCTTTGTTCTTCACAAAGTACTGAAGCAATTTCTGCATGAAGTAGCAGAACCATGTAGTAAGCTACTTGGAGTTCCCATTTGGTAGCAAGGACCACCTAGAGCAGCCAGTGCCAGGTTAGCCAAACAGCCATGGCCCATCTGCCGCTTTCATCTGTCTTTAAGCTTTGCAAAACCAACTGGTTACTGTACCAGGGAAGGGCTGGTGGTGATTTCATGGAATCTCTTTCCTGTAACAGTGGGAAACGTGGCTCCTTGCTCTCTGCTTCGTGCAGCAAGGGTGGACCTGTGCCCCACCTTCAAAGGGACCAAGTTCTGGGTGTTGAAAAAGTGGAGAAGACACACAGAGAAATCATATGCACACACAGATCATCTTTAAACCCACTTGTGGTTGTCAGCATACAAACAACTTAAAAAAGTATTATATAACTGCCTAATTATTAAACAAGGTGCATATTTTTAAAAGCTGTGTAGGTATTAAAGACCCATTGACATTTTTTTGTCCTTTTTTTTAAAGGGCAGCTAAATTCTGTTGACCTTTTTATGTGAATGAATTAAAAAGTTTTAAAGCCCAAGAAATTTTTTTTTAAAATCAATCAAAATTTTGGCATTTCAGTATATCTGGCATTTCAGTATCCTAATTTTCATCACCATAAAGATCAATACTGCTGTCCTTCTCTGTTTATGGTATTTTATTTCCTCCAGAAGCTGAGTGTCAGAAAAGATCTCTAGATCTCTCTAAAGTAAGATTTCAATAAGAGATGGTGAAAAATATTTATTGTGATGGATTATTAGATATCACTGATTTTTGTGCAACATCCTGACTTCATTTCCCTCAAACTTTTCACAGTAATAGGTATGGGAGCTTGTGGTCCTAATAGCAAACATAAATTCTGTAGCAGACAAGTAACTGAATTATTGAGCTTTTAGATAACACGATTCTGCAAGCTGATTTTCTGACATAAAATGCCATCTGCTTCTACTTAATTTTCCCTGTTTCCTTCCCTAAGAAAACACCAGGAAAACATGTTTGTTCTGAAAGGTAGTTCCTTTGAGGACTGTTATTTTCCCACATCTCTCTTGAAAGACAATATATGAATTTGTTAGTGAGTTACCAGACAATTCAATATACAGCACATCCAAGGAGCCAAATAACTGTACTTCATTTGATACATCTTGACAGTTTGAATTTTGATCACAGGTTTACCAGAAGGCTTCTGGAGCCACAGCCAGGAGCAGTTTGCATTGCAGACCCCTTATTAATTTTATAGGGGGTGAATCATGTCAAGAATAAAATAAACTTTTGAACTTTTGATCTTCACGCCAGAATAGGATCATTTCACAGCATTTCAACATTACTGTATCTTCAGGCTGGCAGCCTGAAGACACACCAAATCAGCATCAGAGCTTTAATAGCTCGTATTATTTTAATGTCTTTTAATACATTAGATTATTATAAGGGTACTTTAATATACCAACATTGATCTCAATTAACTTGTAAGAAGGATGTTCCCGCAATTTGCTCTTTCTGTATTCAGTGGGGTTTTCCAGACTCTCCCTTACACTGAGAGGGAGATTTGATTTTCAAACAGCCTTTGCAATGTTTGGTTTTTGGTTGAAAGAGAGCTGTAGTGTCTGTCAGAGATCAATAGCTGTTCGGCAATATTATCCCACAAATACAAAAGGATCTGATTAGACAAGGTTTGCCTAATCTGTGGTATAGCTCAAACTGCAACTAACACTATGGGCGGTTGCAATTTAAAAGACCTTGATTCTTTGTTAGGTTTCGATAACCATAGGAAAACTAGTAAATTGAAACTGGTTATTCATCTCGACTTGCCTCTTGATTTCTGAAATCTATTTAAAATAATAATAATAATAATAATAATAGTCACTTAAATTTTGAGTTTTTCCCTCCCAGGGTTTGCCTTTAAAAAAGCTGAAATGAAGCCATTATTTCAGAATTCAGTACACAATGAGAGCAAATGTCTATATTCCATAAAGTTTTTAAGGTTCTTTGATATTCTAATTCAGGTTACTACTATCAAAATTAAGGGACAGACTGGCTGGATAATGTTCTCCTAAATGTGAAGATAAATTTCATGTCCCTTACAACCAAGATTCATGAAATGCAGGCTTAAAATTATAGGAGAATGTGCCTGAGGAAAAAAAAGGTAGAGTAAAATACTTTGCACTTACTGCAATAAACTTAATTTTTGATAAAATTTTAGAAAGGAACTATAATCAGTGGGACATTATGGGGCACCCTGTGTGACCACAGACTTCATAAGTCCTTAACTGCAGAGCTGAGCATCTGTTTTGCCTGCAGCCCTCTCACAGTGAGAGGGAGCTGAGACCAGAGACCACTCTGGACATGCTGGAGGAGAAACCCAAGCATTTCAAGGAGTCAAATGGCTACAGAAGTTGTCTGCATTTAGGAAGTGGAGGCTCAGGCTGAGGAAGTTCTTCCTGTTTCAGGGTTGTGAGCATATGCCCCCTGCACCAGCCAAATTGAGACACCCATGGTTGCTGGTGGTTGGGCAGGGGGTGTCTCCAGACCTGGCTTGGTGAAGTCATTCCTTTACTTATGAAAAACCAGCACCTACTTGTTGTGTCAAAGGACAGTCTGTAGTCGAGCCACTCAGGTGGCATGCAGACACTCAACATCCAAGCCCACAATATTTAATGCCCACTGTCATATTTTGGCACTAATTCAAGCCCTTGTTGCCAGGTTCATCAGAATGGACCCAAAAAAGGCCATGCCCTCTCACATCTACAGGTGGTCTGACCACTGCAAGGGCAAAGAACTTGGATGGGCTTGGAAAGCTTATACTGTGTTTACATGTACTCTGGCTGTTTTGCAGAAAAATAAAAAGTTCAGAATCCAGCTGCTGTCAACAAATTTTTCTAAGTACTAAATCTACAGTGCTACATACAAAACTCGGTTTCTGAAAAGCATTTATTAAAAAAGACTGACTACAGCTTTCAGTAGGCTTGACAAGATTTCATATTTCGCTTTTCATCTTTACCAAGTGCATTAATAGCTTTTAAGGCTAAATGACATGAGTGTTAGATATCTCAGCAGTGCATTAGAGACGGAGAAAACAGAATTTTGTGGCTTTGAGTACATGGCTGGTGATCAAGAGAAAAAGCACAGTGGCTAGGACTTTTTGAAAAAGCAGAGTTTCTCCTGAATCCAAACATTCATAATGAAATATGTGATTAAACAACTGAAATTGAAGTTTACATTGCTGAGCTGATATTCCTCACTATATCCTGAATATTTGAATGGCTCAATGTTCTTGAAAATGTCTTCAAAGCCCCTAAAAAACAAGAAATCAATTCAGAGATTGTTTGAGATAGTGTGCATTTGTCACTATCACTTTCACTAGTTCACCATTTTTGTTTGCCTAATCAGACACCAGAAACATACCATGTGGGCAAATGTCCAGTAGTGAACTGCAAAAGTGAACAATTTGGGAATAACTCAAGTCCTGAAAAGTCAGTTATTCTCTCTAGCTTATGAACATTTACAAGCAGAGCAACTGACCTTGAGCAACTAGATCCAAACCCCTCAAAGAGCGCGAGACTCTGACAACACACAAAAGCAAGTGACAATGAATGTAATATTTCCTAAAATGCAATCACTGTTCAAATGGGTTACTGTCTTTATTAGGTGAATTTACCTAATTCTAAGCAGCCACTCATGTCTTTCTGTTGTAGCTGTATGATACAATATGGTTGGTTGTCTAACACAGCTAAAAGAAATAAAAATAGCTTCAAGTAAAATATTTTTTTCTGAGCTGAGTTTCATGTGAGTTTTGACTGATCTTTCTTTCACTCAAGTGAAGATAGTAATTTTCATGCATGTTACATTTTTCATTCAGACGCAAGAGACTTGTTTAATGAGTTGCCTGAGGTGCAACATCTTTACTTTGAAGCAAATTAAGTCACTTTCTATAACAAGATATAGGGGTTTGGGGGTTTTGTGTGTGTGTGCATGTGTTTAGTTTATTGCCACCATCACACTTTTGGGAGTACTTATCTTACTACAGGCTACTATTCCAGGCTCTACACCAATGTAACGATTGATACAGTCCAGCAAGGGTGACTCACTTGCTGTGGAGGCTGAGGACATGGAAATGAGCTTTTCTTTCCATATCATCCAGTTTAAGGAAGAGCAGGAATTCTAGGCTGAACATTGGCTCTCTTTACACAGAACATGAGTGGCATCTGGGAGTCTGTCAGCAGAACTGTTCTTCCAAGCTGAGTACAAGCAGGTTGTTTCTAGGAGTGAGGAAGGTATGCAGGCTTCCAGGGATGGAGGTAGCTGCTTAGAGCAGCTTGCACTAGAGATGAGTTATAGTAAATTATTTTAGCACTTTGACTAAACCAGAACAGAATGCCCTGCATAGTCTTTAAGTGCTAACCAACATCCGCTTGGTTTCATGTTCTAGAGACCAAACACCCTGCTCCTGTAGAAAAGCAGGGCTTCTCACATCTTGGGACTAAGGTCTGCTTTTATCCACTCTTTATGGGAAGAAGAAAAATTTGCATCTGATTTTGACATTAAACTCTGCCTAAAGGATGCACATACAGATTACCATGTTTTCATTAAAGTGCTCAGAGCAGATAAATGAGTGTGTTCTCTGCTGTGGCAGATCTGGTCTCAAACAAGGATAAAACGAATTTGGTGGACATTCCCTATAGGGCACAGAGTCAGCTTTGCAGTGGCATAATCATCAATCTCAGCCCACCAGTCACACCTGGTGAGTTGTTCAGAGAGATAACACAAAGGCATTGGGTGAACAGGATAAAAGTCATTGATGCTATAAGAGACTGAAGTGTCCAGCAAGGTGGTATTTGCATATTCCAAACACCACCTCCCACCAACCAGGTATGATGTATTGTGTCCTTTCTTTGTTCACAATTACATTCCAAACAGCAGCTTTGAAGAGAACAGACACTTTAAGAAAGCTTTGCAGGTGTTTGTCCTTCCTTAAGTCTTGCTGAGATAGTTTAGGAATATTCTCACATGAGGACAACTCCATAACATACAGGTTAAGCAACCAGAAACTATTATGAAATTAACCTCATTCCTGTCTGTGGAGCCCTTCATGTCGACCAGTTGAGTGTATTTTATTTCTATTATATTAGAATCCACTGTAAAGAGTTATGTTAGAGTGATTTCATTTTTTCAACAAGCCTACTCACCATCTGCATTTGGCAAAACTTGTTGACATCAGTCTGTTGCTTAGCAATAAATACTTGTGCTCACTCCAGTCACAAAGAGTGTTCATTACTTTGTCATTCAGACATTTTACACATCCTTTATGGCCTTAGAAATAGTTTATTTACACTGGCCTTGGAAGAGAGGCATAAAAGCTGAAACCCAAATGTGTAGAATGAGAGGAAAGGCACACAGATCTTGAAAGGTGTTGGGCACAAATAGTAAAGAACCTGTAGCAGATCCACAAGCTTGATAATGAAGAAAAAAAAAAGCTAAAATAAATCAATACAATAATATTACTATAAAATATTAAAGCAATTATAGAGCTTGCCAGACATCAGCAGTCTTGAATGCTATTAAAGTGTATGTTTTGTAATAACATCATAACAATATGTGCTAATCAAGAATATCTGATATAAAAATGTGCTTTGTGCTTATATTCTGTGGCTGTATGTGTAGAATACCTGTGTCAGGTATTCTAATTTGAGCAAAATATCTAAAGAATTTGCATTTCTATAGAGTTCCACAGTAATTGTCTTGTTACTCATAACTCCATAATTAGTTGAATTTAGGAACAACTTTTATAGTTAGTATTAGCTCAGAACTGATCTGTGTTGCAACCTTTGAGGAAAGTTTTTATTTATAGAAAGTTAGTAGAAGAAATGCTCAAAGCTACGTGATTATAATTGCTTTACTCACTAAGCAGTGACTATGGCCCACTTCTGTTTAGTTGTCTAATTTTAAGATATTAACCTTTGGCACTCAGACTAGAAAAAATTGAACTAGGAGGCTCCAAAAAGAGCATAATTAGAACTGATAATTAAATGGGTCACTTGTCATAGAGTGTGCTACATTTAATAGATGATCAAGCTAACAAATGAACATGACAATGAGCCATCTGAAGTCAGAAAACAGCACACTGTTGAATATCAGATAATTTGCAAAATGCTTATGCTTTGTTTTTATTTGTGGACACATTGTGCAAAATAAGTTGATCATTTTACATGGGTAGCAGCAAAAAGGCATGAAAATTCAGAATACGTGATAACCAATCTGTCATTGGCAGGGTGTCCACTGCAAAACATAGAAGAGACTTGGCATATTATTCAGGGAATGGCAAAGAAAGATTCCCAGAGAACTTAATTCAGACATTGAATTTGGGGATCAAAATCTCTGTTTATTTTACAGGTAGCGAGTTTGATTCTGGTCTGCCACTAGAATTTTTCACTTTTAGTCTTAAGCAAAACAGTAATAACAAAAGTAGCCAAGAACTGTGAACTGGGCATTTTGAATTAGGCTGCTGGTGAAGCACTGTGACCTTAACAGATACTCCAGTCACATCTAAGAGAGATTGTGCCTAAACAGCTGATCAGACATGTTTAAAGACCACAGCTTCCATGCACCCTTCAAGACTAGAATGAAAGATTGGAAAGTGAACTTTTTTACAAAAGTCACACTTTCAAAACGTACAGCAAGCTAGAAGGAAAAGTGCCCCTTCTATGCCAGCCTTAAGTCAGGATGTAAGTCAAGTTCTCCACCTGGAAGGGTCAGTGCCACCATGTCAGTGCAATACTGACATGAATTGCTCTGGAGGCATGACGATATTGCCCAGATACTGACACAGAAATCCTGATTTTGCATCTCAAATGGCTGCTCCTGCTCAGTAGGATTTTCTTTGGGAATGTGCAATGCACTGTGTTGCATGGCCGTGCTCAGTGTGCTGAAGGGAACCTTGACAGCTCTCTGAATGGCTGATCAGTTCAAACAAACACAGACGTTAAGTGCAAACTTGAAAGTCTGACCCTCAGTCTTTTTGGAAATGTCTCCTATTAAATACAACATGCTGCTGAAATAGAAAGCAAAACATAAAGGGAGCTGTGCTGATATCAGATAAAAATCTTTCCTTCAGTATGAAGGATAAAAATGTAAAAGCAACTGGACAGAAGGAGAAAAAACCCTAATCAAAAAATCACATTCTGACCAAAAAAAATTATTTGAAAGATGAAAGATAACACTTTGAGGACTCAAAGGCTGAAAATAACAAGAAACCTAAGGTTCCTCTTTTGGTAAGGCTGGTATTCTTCAATACCCAAGAGCATCTGTAAAAGTTTTCTGAAGGAAAATGCTGACTTTTCTAAAAATGTGGTCAATGGAGGAGGAACAGTTTATTCTCAGTGAATGATGGGTTAGACTCTGTGTTCCTGACAAATCCAGGTTCAAGTTGAATGACCAATTGCCATGATACAGGTTTGGAACAGCTCCACCACTGCAGTGCTGATTATATTGATACTTCCCTTTCCTCCTATGCTCCTTCTCTTTCTGTTTCTCTCTCTCTCTCTCCAGGATGTCGCTTTCTCTTAGCCTGTTTCTAATTACTTTTCCACTATTTTTCTGTGGCAAAGGATGGCTCAAACATTAACATTAAACTATTTTTTGAAGAAGAAATAACACCCATGTCAAATTATGAGTCCTGATTGCTTAGACAACTTTGAAGTGACATAGAAATATAACATGTGACTCAGCCTGAGATGGGGCAGAAATCAATTCTTTTTCCCTCTTGTTTCAATCACCTGAGAATGGTTAAATTGGGTAATTTAATGTCCTGGTCTGGATTTCAAGACTTAAATAAGGTTAATGAAATGCTAGTGGGACCCTAAGCTGTGGTTACAGAGCTAGCACAGCCCCTTTTCAGCCACCTGAAGGAAGGGATACCAGCCAGGTTCAAGAGGAGATCAGGGAGTCAGTGGTGCAATTTGATACTCCCCTTTCCCTGATTCTCTGGGAAACACCAGCTGCAGCAGTACCCCTCCTTTACAGGGGCTCCTTGGTACAAACTCATGGCATTAGGGAGCGGATTGCGTGCTGATGTTCCTTCTTTTGCCAATAAACTTGTTAATCAGCAGGCCCACAGTTGAGCTTCTTGGATAGGAAGCACTACATTACAGTGGTAGGGAGCTGTCAGGCATTCAACTAATGGCAAGAAAAAACACGTAAGATGTAAAAAACCATCTCTTTATGTGCAAGTTATGCTAGGGGGGAACTGTGCCTATATCTTTTATGTTTCTAAAAGATAAGGTGTTCAGCAAATATTTGTAGCACTCACTGGAATGAGTCTGTGAAACCAGGATACCATGTACTGCTGTTACTAAAACCACCAAATTGGGCATCACAAAGATAAAATAAAAGGGGCTGTAGGGGAAATAGAGTTGTTTAGCTGTCATTCTTTGACTATGCCTTTTCCATTTTGTGTTTAAATTCATAATTTTTGCAGTATTTCACGGGGAGGGGTGAACAGTAGAGCTGCAGAAAAAGAATTTTGCTCCTGCTGCAGGTAAAGCTCCAAATTCAACAGTTTATCCCCTCCTTGAGGGATGCTTTTTCCATACTTTTATCAACAAAATGGATCAATGACTCATTGCTTGCCAATACAACTCACAGTGCGTTTTCTCATTTCCCTAGAACGGAGACACTCTGAATAAAAATAAATGTTCTCACCACTTCCTGTCCTGCTCTCCAACAGAAGTTTTTCAGGGATTTAATTTCTCATCCCTGGCTTTCCCAATCTCTCTCATTATTGATGGGAGTGTCCTGCAACAGGAAATGGCCCTGTCATGTAAGCTTCAGTGTGTTAAGGACTTCTTCCAGCTAAAAATAGGTACCAGAGCTATCTTCTAGTTTGTTCCTGTTGTTTTGTGTTAATTTCCAAATGTCACACATAATATATAGCTTAGAATAAACTCAACCTTTTATGCCATTTAAATGCAACGAATTGCTTTTCACAGCCTGATTTGCAAATGTACTTGAGATTCTACTAAATATTTGCCATGTGGTTCATGATGTGCCCATGCTTCAGGAAAAATTGGGACATGATGCATCTGCTGACTTGTTTTAGAGACTAATATTTGCATTACAGAAACACTTGGGTGACAATCAAGAATGAGGCCACACTAGGACCTGTGCAGGTACTCACCTCCTTAGGTCCTCAGAAGGGAAATATCTTGATGTTAATGGTTCACTGCCCAAGCACCTCAGTGGGTTAATGGAAAACATTGTACACCATTAGTGTTGTTAGCAATGAAATTCAAATCCCAAATATCTAATTGTACATTGAACCACTGTTAATCACCATAACATTCAACACCATTTATCTGGGTTCAGATAGCACATATTCATCCTGTACATGAAAAATATGGTCTAATTAGCTTCTAATAGAGATATAAGATATACCAAAAAAAGCAAAATGCTTGCATTTATTGTGTAGAGTTTTATATAATTAGATAACCTCTGACAGTTAATGGATTGGGGGAAAAGACTCAGAACTAAAAAAATCATAGATTCTGATTTCAGCAGAATCTATTTTTGTTTGGATATAGTTGTTACTTGCCCTCTCATCTCTGTACATTAGCCAATATAACTGAAAAAGCCACTAAAAGCAAGGCTCTTTGGAATTGCTTGTTCAACTTGAGGATAAAAAGTTCTGGTTAAACACATTTCCACTGTGACAACGGTCTCTCTCTTCTTTCTAGCAGTTCCTTAGTCATCAAAACTAAAGCTATGGGGAAAAAAAAAGCGTGATACCAATGCCTTTTTAAAAAATGCCTATTAATAATTACAGCTTTAATGAATGGCAGGCTGGACATTTAAAATCCAAACTCAGTGGAGCAACACTAACAGTTTACTCCTCCCACCACCACAATTAGCAGGTCAAGGCTGCAGAGAGGGAAAATGGTTTAATTTTTGGAAGTGAGTGGGAGCGAAGATTCTGACTGAGTGGTCCTGCAGTGCCTGATACTCTCGAGCTTTCTCTGAGAGTGCAACTAAGGAAGAGGACCATTTTTGGAGCATGGCTGACAGTGCTGAAAAGCAAAGGACCACTTAATGGAGAAGGGAAGGAAAATTTGACAGACACAGTGGGACGCCTTTACCAGTTTCAACACCACCTGCCACAGCCGATGAATGTCATTTGGCGAACACGACAGAAACTTCTTACGGCAGCATCTTGGTTCAAGCCATTCATTACCAGTACAGCTTCTGGGGTTGGCTCTGCAAAGAGTAGAATGCTGAGCATGTCAGTTTTGACAGGATTTCACTGGAAGATTTCCTTTTAACTTTTGATCGACTACAGCTGAGCTCTGTGAATTTTTTATGACACTGTGTCTAAATCCACCCCTCCCTATGCTGGCGGGACTCCCAGTGTGTCCTGCAAACCATCTCTTTGCATCCTGCTTGCATTGCTACCTTTCTTTCATCTGCCCAGCTCTTATTTTCAGAACTGCTTATTCACCTTTGCACGTCAGATGTCCATATCTTTCATTCAACTTTTTCTTACAGTTCAATTCTGCCAAAAACCTCTAAAGCTAACGTAGACAGAAGACTATTATCCATTTCTTACTTCTAATTTTTACTTTCAGTTTTTACTTTGGTATGATTTTCCTAATGCTACATATAAACTGAAAGAAAAGAAAAAAAAAAAAAAAAAAACACACCAAAATGGAAATAAGCTAAAAAGTAGAATTTGTTAAATCATGAGTAAATTTTGATTTACAAGATCATGCAAGTAATCTGAAGCTATATTATGCTTTCCAGTCCATGTTTTACAAATTGTGTAATTACTTGCTTCTAGGAATATACAAATTTTATTGCATTAATGGAGGATTTTCACCTTCTTGACTTCATGAATAAGCCGATATAGACTCAAGCACATCTCAGTCTAAAGATAATCAAGTATGTGGTGGGGTGAAATTTTCTTCCTGCCTGCTATGTTATACCTAGTGATGCTAAATTCTGAATTAGGATGCATGACTGCACAATTCCTTTGCAGATCAGAATGGTTTCTTTCCTTGAATGCTAAAATGGTTCCGTGGCATGAAGTAGAAAATTTGTGGTACAAAATATCTCAAGAAAATAATGGACTCAGTGAATAATTTATTGAATTTACTGAAAATATTGACCTAGATTTAATGTTTTCACATTCAGACCATGGAAAATGAGTTAAGTTGGTATGTTGAGTTAGCCTAGAGTAAGACTGTTGCAGCATGATTAATTTACAAGTGTGAGCTGTTACTCATGAAAAGCCACTTAGCTATTAAATGCTCTGCTTGGGTTACGCTGACATTTTCTTCAAACTAAGACCAGTGGGCTGATATTGCCAACCATTAATGAAGACAAAAGATGTGAAAAAAGATTTTGGGAGAGATTATCAGGCTTGGGGATAGGTAAGGACTGCAATTCTGAATCTTCTAACTCTTCACTTTTTTTTCATCACATTTGAACAGCTCTAGTACCGGGTCCCCATCAGCCTTGTATCTTGTCTTAACCATTCTATATTCAAACTGCAGAAGCTACTAAAGTTTAAAGTACCTTAAATAAGTGTTAGCCTACTTCTCAAGAGTGGCTGCTAGACCTGCTTATGTTTTTTCGCCAAAAAAAGGCATCCAATAGCAGAGAAAATTCAGAATAGAAAATTTTATTGTATGTCCAAGAAGAAAAGCAAGACTTGGGCAACCTCACAGTTAGGTAATAGAAAAGGAATATGAAATAAAACTGAGAGATGAATGTAATTTTCTATTCATTACTGATTCAGACTGATGTAGTTTCTTTTGACAGAAACCCCTTTGTTTTAATGGACATCAAATAGCCAGGCTGATATGATGTCAGGCCTTCCTAAGAAGCAGAATGTATCACATAAAGCTTTCAGACTAGAGATGTACTGCACCTGTAGGCATCTAATTGCGTAGACATGCCCTTTATCACCAAAAGGCATTTTGTCTTGCCTGATTGACATGAATTGTGCAGTTCTTGGTTATGTACAGCTGTCATTGAACCAGCCTTGCCCAGTACCAGGCATGACTGTTGGGAGAAATCTCCAAGAAAGAAGCTACTTAGTACAATCTATCAGCTGCTTGAAGCTTTTAACAAATATTTTTCTGCAGAACTGTTCTCTGCAGGAAGAAGTTCACATAAAGGGTAACACTATTTTTAAGAAAAAGAAATATTGTGTCAGTAAACGCTGGCTACAAGGGAAGGACTTTAAGGGGTATGGGATTTGAAGAAGGGTTGTGGTACTCATGAAGGAAATGGTGGAAGTGTGTAAGCTAAAAGAGAAAGTTAAAGGGAGATAGATAGCAAAAAAGCAGTCGGGGAAACAGTGAGGACCTCCAGGAATGTAGAGGGATAGGAGGCCAAGCTTGAATGCTTGCCGAAAAGAGGTCTGGTTGGGGTTCAGGTTACAATATCACTGCGTTTTCAGTCACCCCTTAAACTATAATTTGCAACACAGAAGTCCAAAAGCAAACTAGGGAAAATAACTCTGTATGTGCTAGCAGCTCCAAAATGATGGTGATTTAAGGAGAAAGAGAACATGGTTGAAAGGATTATGTGTTGTAATAGGATCATGAGAAAGAGATAGGAAAAGGCATTTTCATCTTC
This sequence comes from Acropternis orthonyx, assembly GCA_035583155.1. NCBI lineage: Eukaryota > Metazoa > Chordata > Aves > Passeriformes > Rhinocryptidae > Acropternis > Acropternis orthonyx. The sequence goes on from JAWWEU010000111.1 coordinate 84,186,752, forward strand.
TTTGATTCATAAATAAGTGACCGGTAGTGGGAAGAAGGATTTAGAAATCCCACAGTGTCGCTTACTTTGCACAAGAGTTCCCCAAGCACTCATGTGCAGCACCATTAATTCCTAGAAAAGCATATCCCTTTCAGTGCAATGATAATAGGAGATTCAGAGAATTGTTCAGTTTGCAACTGAAGAATAACCCATCCTAGCCATCTACTTATAAGTATTATGATTTCAGATACAGATGTCTGACCTCTCTTCAGAGTCAGTGGATAGAGCCTAGGGAGTGAGTCTCTACCTCGGAGTGAGCGAAGTGACTTAATAGACCAGTTGGTTTTCTAGGAGACTGATTTTGTAGACATAAATTAAAGATCTTAATGATACTCATTGTAAAAAATGCATTATGAAGTTAGATGCAAGATATCTATTTCTTGGGGGATATTGAAATCTGTCTGCAATATTTATCAAAAATAAGAAAGCAAGAGCTATGGTAGTCTTCATGCCCTCTTTATGCCATACTGCCATGCACCAGCAACCCACATATTTTGTGTCTGAACTCTTCTGAATAGGAACTACCACCTATGGGTAAATGCAGTTTCCTCCACAGCCAAAAACAGCAATTTCTGCTGCAGACTTGCAGACCCTCTTTCACTCTTTACCACCTTTACTAAACTTATCACAAGCTGAGTATACTCATGGAGACAGTCCACGCAGTAGGACTCTTGGCCCTTGTAACCAACAAGAGCTAGAAAAAGAAGTACTAGAAATAAAACTACTGGATCCTTTCAGTGTGTAAGAATTTCTTTTTCTTTGGCTGTATGTAGGGCAGTCAGCCTGAGAGAATCCTCATAAATCAAAGGGAATGGCATGCCCAGGCTATTTAATGGTTTCCATAGCCAGACCTCTGACACTCAGTGTCTTCTGTGCCACAGAACTGTTGCTGGTGTATTGGCTGACTGTAGCACAGAAAATTTCAGGAGTGGACAATGAACCTACGACTGAGCACCAGCCACCGAACCTCTTTTGGAAGGCACATCCATTTTAGTTCACAGGTGGCATGAAATGAAAAAATTGACTTGAAGGATACAGCAGTTCTGCAATTTCTTCAAGCAGATATAAATCAAGGAATGACTACTTAAAATAACCAACTCCTTACTCCAGAACATGATCAGAGCTAGAAAATTATGTTGAAGCTTGGAAGATGAAGAGGTGTTTGTATATGCTGACATAACAGTTTTCAGCTATAAGCACGGGAATGCACATTTTGACAATGGAGCAGATGCTTCCAATTATCTGCAATAAGGAGAAGAAGGGACACTTGAAAATGTAGCTGATATTAGGTGGCTGTCAGAAGGCTCTTGGGTAAGGAAGAAAAGCATGCAAAGTGTAAAAAAGTAATTTTGCTTTCATAGCACATTGATTTTAAGACTGCTCTACAAGCTGAAAATCTTGTGTGTATTCTGATGATTGAAAGCAAAACAATCCAACTGGAAATCTTAATGTAGAGTGCTCTTCCTGTTTTAAACCATGACAAACTTTACTCATGAAATATTTCCTGTGACATTCGACAATGTTATTCAAATTTAAGTAGGTTTACATGTTTAACTGTGCCTACTACTTGCTCATATAGTGCTTCCATACGAACAGAAAATAGAGATTCCCATAAGGGGCAGCTTGTAAAATATGTAACTGTACAGCATAGAAGACATATAAATGTAGTCCTTTTATTTACCCTATTGCAATTACTGCATGCCACATCCTTGGGCATGTTTTTGATCTGCTATGTGCTTAGCAGGGTAATGTTCAGCAAGGCCGAATGGCCTGCCTAAACCATGCTCGTGCTGATGGGCAAATTCACATCTTGTCACTTGATCGATACTAACTCAGGCTGCCTGCACTCTCTGCTAATGGCATGCCTATATTTTTCTCTCCAAGCCTTGTGAAGAAGACAAGAACCACAGACAGTCCTTCTCTCCAGTGTGTTAAACCTGTGTTCTAGGCAGACCTTCACATTTTCCCACCACTCTAATAGCTGGGCAGTTATGAGCTTGTCCACATGACACACAGATGTGTGAGGTGCTATCAGAAGACACAATGGTAAAGGCAGATACGCAGGTTTTGGACAAGGGTGCGCTGAACACCAAGCTCAAGACCACTCTACATCCACTCATGTAGCCAAGCACTTTGAGCGTATCAACACAGCTGTCAAATGACACAACAATAAAGGCACAGTTGTGAGTTTGTTCTCCCGGACAATCCCAAATGCATTTTTGTGTCTTCAGTTCCAGCACTCTTCTCTGCTTCTATGATTGTCTGGGGGGAAAAAAAAAATCAATAAAACAGAAACATGCTTTTGGCAAAAGATGTATACTCTTAGTCTGGTTTCTATTTAAAATGGATCCATCTTGGCTGTATGAAAAAGAAATCTCTTTTCAATGCACCTCTGCAAAAAGTATGAGAAAAATGCAAAAAAGATAATTTTTTTCCTAAAAATACGAACTTACTGACAATTGAGATAATATTTTACTGATAATAAATATCATTTTTTCAAAGATCCTCTTTCACCCCACTGCTTTTAGATGTGGTTGTTAATTTATATGCAGTACTTGCACGCACCAGAGCTTACTCACACTTTAGCGGCCACTGAAAAATCCTGCAGGAAAAATCTCTTTTCTTGGCAGTTTGTGCGAAACCTCAGGTACAAATAACTGAAATTAATTTGAAAATCACTGTTTTGGGACTATATGCACTCAGTAGTACTACCTAAAATTCTGTCTACAGAAAAGAGTGTTGCAACTGATTTGGGGTAACACAGTCCTCATTCAACAAAGTTCTTACTGATTACTTTGAGTCAGAGAATTGTTCTTACTCTTGGTGTTCTGCTGAGTTCCCCAGATGATTTGACATTGGCATTTCCTGGCTAATTTGTGGTGCCCTGAAGAAAGAACAGATATTGAATTCTACATTGCAATTAGATGCCTCATTTCGTTCTTCCCGAAGAACCACAGGAAGCTGCTCAACACTGATAAGGACTTAAAGAAATTCTGAGCAGCTGGATATCCCCTCTTTCTCCAAACACTGATCCACTGTGGGCAAGTCAAGGGAAGGTAACCACTTGCTTATTTGGATGGACAGAAGTCTTGGGGGTTATAATTAAGAATTCACTATTTGATACCAATATCATTTTGTGAAGAAAGTCAGTCCAAATCAGTAGACTGGGTACAGCATATACAAGTAAGATCCTATGTCCTCATTTACCTGCTTGGGGAAAAAAGACAAGGAGTTCAAGGAAGCAAACCTGAAAGGATATGAGAAAAAAATGTTGAAAGCTTCTTGAAAAACTGCAATAGGCCTTTTCAAACACATCCTGATGTTTGAAGTTTGTTGAACAAAACAAAGTTCAACAATGACTACTGCAAGAGGCTAAACAGGCATTATCTGCTGAAAGTGCTGCCAGTATTACACCCTGGCTCTCTGTGGGCTTTATACACCAGTCTCTTCTGCCCCGGCAGTGTACACATTAATTTCTTTTTCCTAAAATTTTGTCCCTCAAGAAATTTAAAATAACAAAATACGTGAAAATGGAGACAAAAATTAAAATATAACAAATGTAATAATTTTAACTTAAATTTCAATTAAAATTTAATTGTGTTGTAGTATAATGACAAGAGTGCAAAGGCCCCTTGGAGTTGAGTTCATAGGCCTTTAGTGGCATTTTAGACATCCTGAAATATCTGAGGCACTGGCACATAATTTGCCAGACAGTATAGGACCTGTGGAAGACTTCTGTCTTTCTGGAGCGGGAAGGTAGGAAGGATATCTTAAAATTATGCTAAATATAATTTTGGTTAGCAAATTTAATGCCTTTTGTCTAGGCTTAGATTTGAAAGGCAACTGCAGATAAAGCTCTTCTGTATATTCGTTCATGTCTGATTTCTACCATACATGGATGCTGAGTAGCTTTACTAATATAGATTAGTAAACCAGTGGAAACAGAAGTATCAAATTTTCTTTTCATTTTCAGAATTGACAGGAGGTATATTATCTTCTGAAATTCTGCATAGGTATATTGCATAGTTAATATTCTTTAATGACAATTCTGCACATTAAATAGAGTGATTCACTGTATAAGTAATGGTAATTTTAATCTCAGCTGGACACCAACCACATCTCCTGTCACGTGACAGAAAAAATTAAAAGACTAGGGAGGATCCAGCTGAGACTTCTCAACCAAAATGCCAGTTATGTAGAAACTGTAACCATCTTGTTCTTTCAGGGCAAGGCCACAAGAAATCAGGAACCCCCCCAAACATTAGTTATATCATATGACACACAAATTCATGAAGTGTTCCATATTTTTTTAGCCTAAAGAAGAGAAGACTGAGAGGGGATCTTACCAATGTCTGTAAGTATCCAAAGGGAAGGTGCCAGGAGGGTCAGGCCAGGTTCTTCTCAGTGGTCCTGAGCAATACAGATGAGAGGCAATGGGCAGAAACTGGATCACAGGAAGTACCATCCAAACATAAGGAAGAACTTCTTTGCTAGGAGGGTGACTGAGCACTGGAACAGGTTGCCCAGAGAAGTTGTGGAGTCTTCATCCCTGGAGATAGTCAAATGCTCTCTGGACATAATACTGAGTAATGTGCTCCAGGGGACCCTGCCTGAGCAGGGATGTTGGACTAGGTGATGTCCAGTGGTCCCTTCCAACATTACCCATTCTGTGATTCAGTGTGTGATATACATTTGGCATTCAGATTAAGGCAGTTAATTGTGCTATTATACTAATGTGCTTTCTTTAAAATGACATCATGAGTATGTCCCAGGTAGAGGCATACGTGAAAGAGCACCTTACAGTATATTTGCTTATTTTCGAGACCATTTCAATGTAGTGCAGGTGTTTCTCTGTGGATTGTCAAACACTTGCATCAAATATATATCAATCAAATTGGCAAAAGAAAAATCATTCTCCTACAAAGTTTGCCACAGTGAAGATACCATAAATCCACATCAAAGCCAAGAAGTAAGTATCTGAATTTAAATACATTTATGAAAAGCAAGGAATAACAGAAAATTAAAAACTAGCAACTGAGCAAATTCCCTCTCACCAGAGTGCAAGTGGAACACAGTGCTAGTTGACAGGCAACTGATTTTTGAACATGATACCTTGTTACTCTATTCAGTCACTCAAGCGAAGGAAGTGTTGAGGTCCATTTTCTCAGTTCCTGGTTTGACTACTGAGTACTATGAACTTTCTTAATCAGATGTTCATATTCAGGTGTATAGAACATTTCCTGTCACACAGGAGTCAGGATCAGAAACAGTAAATACTGTTAAGCAGAGGTCTGGATTGTATAGTCATAGGCAACTTAGACTGTAGCACAGCTTGCTCCATAAAATTGTCAAACTCAATAGAAATTAAGGACACATATGTAGTACTATCCAAATTCAAGAATTGAAAACATTTTTTTTTTAAGTATTTTTATAAAGCTGTCCAGAGGGTAGAAACTGACTTCTGGCAGTGCCTGTAGAACCAAGATGTATTTTGGATATGATATGATGAAACTTAGAGTAGTATGAGAGGATCAAGAGACAAACTGAAAACTAAAATACTGACATGGTAGCAGCCATTTGTAATAACCATTTTGTTAGTTTGCACATATCTTCAGTGTGCAGGTTAATATCCTGTATGAAGAATCTGTACATCCCAAAGACTCCTCAGGTGGTTCTTGCTGTAGAATTGATCAAACTGCAAAAGATAAGATACTTGAAAATAGTCAGTAGAAAGCGTTCCTTCAGGTGTTGAAATGATTGTATAGAACAACCTTATGCAGATACTAAGAATATCTAGGATGTATTTTTGATTTAGTTTAAGGTACTCAGTAGTGATGGACCATGCATATGCTGCAAAGGCCACTCAGGACCATGGCTCAGCCAGCTATACCAATTGGACAGAGCAGCAATTTGGGGAGTGCCTCCTGATCCAATTGAAGGTGCTGCTGGAAGAGCCCTTGCAACAGACATTCCCGTTACTCCTCAGATTGCAGCCAGCCTGCCTGTTTATGAAATTTTGTTTTCCCACCTATTTACCCTATGCTAAAATCCATGAATGTCTGTGCTACTCTGCACTTCTTCTCTGACAGCAAGTGAAAGTCAGTGTAAGCCTAGATTGTGTAATACATCAACTAAATGTGAACACACTGGTTCAGGCACTGGAGAAGTACAATTATATTAATAAGGTGCTTTCCCTGGGTTAATGGTGCTCCTCAGACAGGTGAACAGACCTAGGGGAGTACCGTACTAATGCAATTAAAGCACTTCTAGCATCCTGGACTAGCTGATTAGCGGTAGCCTAAGAATTTTTTCAATACAGATATTCTCTCTGAGACAATAGAAATTTGGGCTACATTTTCTTCCTTTGCAGATATTTTTTCTTTTCTTTCTGTGCACAGATTTTTACTGCTTTGGCTTCAAAGAAGCAGGACTACAAGGGCAAAAAATGGCAGCAGCTTTAGTCTCTCTAAATTAACTTTATTCCTTTTCTTCCCTAAAAAGTCAATTATTATCTTCCTAACATCATCTGAATAACACCATGATTTATTTTGATAAGTCTTTCTTTGCATGAATGGAGACAGAAGGATTTATTAGTACTGGTGAAATAAAAGTCTTATATTTCAAATATTTTTATTGATGTATTTCTTCTAATCTCATATATTGAACTACATGTTACTCCTGGTGGTAGTTTGCCAAAGAAAGGAGCAAGCCAAGGCCTCTGTGTTTACAGCCAGAAATATTGTTTAAGGTCGTGTAGTCATAGGTTTAGCTAAAGATTGTCTATACTTTAGAGCCAACTTCTTCCACCAAAACTGACATGGCAGGGTGCTATGGTAGGGGTTGGTTTTAAGGGCCACTGAATGTGAAGATCTTTCTGTGATGTTACCAATAATATGAGTACTGTGTTTAATGGCCATATAAACTTTCAGTGAGTGAGAAAGGACAATCTTATTTTAGACTTTTTGCATGTAAAAAACTGTGAAACCCTAACCTTGGTTGGAACATCCAGATACTATTGGAATAGTCATAAAAGCAAATAAGGGTGATAAAACTACAATATCAATAAGGTCAAGTCACTATGCCATACCTTAGTTGTCCAAGAAAATCTTAGATCCTTGTCTCTGTTACAGCATCATTTTTCTGTTATGCTACCTACTTTATGCTATTTATCAAAAACCCTTCTTTAACAAGTGGGGGAAAAAAAACCCCTATATTCTAAGTGATATTCAGTTCCACTACAGTGCTTTCTCATCTAGGAAAGTAAGTTTTGGTCTGGATTCATGCAAGAAGAACAAAATAGCCTGCCTGTTTTCTGTCTTAGCAGATTTTCCAAAAGTAGCCTTGAGTTACTCAGGTCAGAGCCCATAATCTGCCCTTTTGCACTAAACAAAGATCATGTACCAAAAGGGACTGGCAAGAGACTGACCTTATGGGGTGGGGGTGGAGGTGAGGGGGAGGCAATTTTGCTGTCAAGTAACAAGCTGCTCTGTCCTCTTGGAGACATATGACCAAAAAGGAGAAAAGGAATTGGGTGAAATATATTGAAAGGTGAGTTCTTACCCTTGAGGACCCCACCAGAAAAGCCTAATATAGACTTATGCAATCACTATGCAAAATGAAAAGCCTCCAAAGTTTTCCCATAAAAAGACAACACAAACCAAAAGCAGCCAAGGGGTTCATGACTCAGAAATTTTATAGTGAGTTTTACTCAGAAAAGGAGAGTGCTGAGGAGCTTCATTTATGCATGGTTCTGGGGACCTTCCAGCTCCAAGACCATGATGGGTACAGAGAGGAACAGTGGTGTGGAGCTCCCTTTGTCCAGGGCTGTAAAGGCTTTCCAGGTGCCTGGAGGACCCTGATAGTGTGCAGACTGTGGCTGTTTGTGTTTTCTTGTCCTTATGTACATGTCCTTTCAGAAACGTGCAACATTCTCCATCTGAGTGGCAGAGGAGGGAGAGGACAGGAGCATGACATGGTATGGTTTAATACCTGTCCAGGCATCCAGGTATATTGAACAGGAGAAGCAACAATGGAGAAGCAGCCACTCCTCATTTCCATGGGCACCAGCCCCTGCCAGCCCAGGCTGTAGATCCATCATGGGCCTCCCATGTCACCCACTCCCCCTGTGACACAGCCACCACCAGCATTCTACCTGCAGTGATTCAGCTATGACATTGAAAGGTTTGGTGTCTGGAGTTAGTGCTGCATCACTGTGACATGGCTATTATCTTCCACCTTTCAAGAGAGAAGAAAAAAATGATGAATAATCATAATAATAAAACCTGGACAACTGGTAATGCAAGGGAGGAAAATTAAGTGCCTGTAGCAGCAATGTAAAGGACAGCAACTCAGCAAAGGTTGAAAGAGAATTAAAAGCAGCAGGTCCTACCTACTGCTCGCTTTTAAAGATTTATGGGGTACTTGATTCTGAGATTTGTGTGTTTGAAGGCTAAATGCTGGAATAATGATGCTTGTCAAGTTGACTGAAGGTAGTATTTTACTGCTTTTGAATCAAATACATGTCCAACACCAAACCCTGCATCCAGGAATGGCTGACAGTTCTGAGGAGGTTTCATCATGCAATTTCATTTATCGCCCAGAAATGAACCAATGATTTCACCAGACACTTTCATGTGCTACATACTTCAGTTGGATACTGCAATGAAATAAATTATTTAGTTTCTGTCTACTTGGTTCACTGCAGGATATTACATTGCCTTTAATTGACAGGACAAGAGGCAATGGGCACAAACTGCAATAGAGGAGATTTCATCTAAACATCAGGAAACACTTTTTCACTGTGAGAGTGACTGATCACTGGCACAGGTTGCCCAGAGAGGTTTTTGAGTCTCTATCCTCAGAGATATTCTAAAGCTGTCTGGTTGTGGTCCAGGGGAACCTGATCTAGGTGAACCTGATTGAGAAGAAGGTTGGATCAGGTGATCTCCAGAGGTCCCTTCTGACCTCAACTGTTTAGTAATTCTGTGATCTTTGGTGCATGAAAATAATCTCTTTTCCCATATTTAATACCTCCTTAATTATTTTAGTTTGACAAATGTTAAAGTGGGAGCAAGGAAAACTGATTTTGTACACAAGAAAGATGACCTTTAAATAATCATGTTCAACTGCAAATTATAATAAACTTCCAGCACATCCCTTAAATGCTTCAACTTCTGTGTGTGCCAACTGTGCCTACTGTTGACATTCAGTGACAGACAAGCAGGGAAGTGGTTGGAAGTTACAGTATCCTGTTGGTTAGAGATAGGGTAGAGGAATATTTAAAACATGCTCCCAGACTCCCCTCATGACACAGGATCCAACTCACTCAGCTGGCATGCAGAATATTGCTAGTTGGTCTCTATTCCCTTCCCTGCTGTGTTTAACATTGACCTGAGAGGAGATACTGGGTGACAAGGTCATCCCAACTTCCCCTTTCATCATTCTTTTGTGTCCTTTGCTTCTAGAATACCTTGTCTACCAGTGTCCAAACAATTGCTGGGTTTCAATAAGCTCCAGGTGTTTTGCCTGCTATTGGCTGCACTGTACTTTGTACATTCTGCACTTGAAAAGGCAAAAAATGCATTAAGAAAAACATTTGTTGCTGTGGGCTAGCATGTAATGGTTTCACAGTAGATCCAGAGAACTCATGGGGTGAGGTGGTGAAGTGTAATGTCTCCCTTCCAATGGCTGTGAAGAAATTGTGATGTCCACTGAGTCCTCAGCCCATTGTCAGAGGCATCATACAATAATGAAGTGTTTTATCTCCCAGCAAGCATCACACACTTTCATTTTCTATTTTAGTCAGATTTTGTTTGTTTGCTTCTGTCAGGATGGGGTAGGGCAACTTTTAAAAAAGCAACTAAAAATACAAATGAGAGAGCAAGCACCATCCACTGCATTACTGCCATTCCTTAGTTGCCTCAGTTGTGTTAACTTTATCTGTTGCTGACATACTCAAACAGTGTCTGGGAATGTGGTAGCTGTTCAGGAAGCAAGGGTTGTGTAAAAATAATTACTGTAGTAATAAAGTATGGTAGATGTCTTCCAAGGTGGAGGGAAACATGTTTCTGCTACCCAGAGAAACTTATGGTCCTACACAGTTGATCACTAGAGTTCTAGTTACTTGAGAGAATTTTAAAACTTGCTTATCAGTTTACAAAAAAGAAATAACAAAGATTCCAGAAGGGCAGGGGTGGGACAGGATATAAACACAACAGAAAGCACAGAAACCTACTGAACAAACTATAAGTCTGTTTAATTTGGCTTTAATAGGATTCTCATTTGCCTTCCAACCTATCCACGATTTGGCTCTTAGGATAGTTTGAGAGGACTAGTATGATTATGTCATGAAAGGCTGTGACCTACTTCAATGTTCCCTCCTTCCACTCCTTCCAGAAACTGGTATTCTTTAAAAAGGAAATGGAAGAGAAATGGGCCTGTCAAGATTTAATGATGCAGAAAACAATAAGAAAAACATGTTTTAATGTGATAGTCTCAGTATTTTACACAGGAAATACAAAAAGGCAAAAAGGGATTTAAAAGATCACCTCTAAGTCATCCAATTCTAAAGTTTCAATAAACAACTGACTGCATACTGAAAAACAAGCTCTTTGATTATTTTTCTATCCCCCAGAGGAGCAGCAGTAAAATCGAGAGGACCATTATAAGATGTGAGTAAGAAGCAGCACCCAAGGAAATGAAAAAAATATTAGAATTGTTATTATCTATGCTTACAATAGAAGTATTGCATAGTAGATAAGAACACTGGAAGGATGCTTTTTTCATATCTTGCATTATATCTTTCTGAACAAAACCCCTGTGTGGACAACAGAAGCTTGTTCTCATAACAAAAATGTTGCCTGAAATGAAATTCTTGACATACCAATCATTCTCAGTAGCAAAGCCGTTTTTCATATAAAGCATGTTTTGGAGTAAGATTTAATGAATGTCTCAAACCAACTCATCTAGCTTATTTTCTCAAGAATGGAAGTATTTAAATAAATTTAATAGAAAATCTGTTACAGAGATACCACCAATGCAGTCTGCCAAATCAGGTTATGTATTTTTAAAGGACAAAAAGTTGCACGCTTTCTTCAAAACTACTTAAACATACATATTTTTTGGCTAAAATGGATGATGGTTTTGATTAAAATTAATTTCCCCTCTATGAAAACTCCTCCCATTGCACCACAATCAAGGTGAAAGTCTCCAAAGTAAACAAGTTTCAGACCAAATGCTGTGAAAAGAGAAACTTTTTTTTTTTGCTATAGTACAGCTTCTCTCTCATTCTAAAGGAACCCTTATGTACTAACATAACATAGTTGAGTAACTCCTTATATAATATGTTATCTCACTCTCTGAATTAGTTTGCTACTATAACTTAATGGAAAATTTAAAGTGATAAGAATGAATTTTCTAAGGTCTTCATTTTAACAATATTAAAATTGAATTTGGTTCATGTTCTGTGACACATCCCAAGGTATTGCTTTGCAAGTGTATAGTCTGCTTATCCATGTTGTAGTTAAATCAAAACTTATAAACTGGAAGTGGACAGCAAGTGTAAAAGATCATATTAAGGATCATGTCTTAAGGTAAAAAATCATTGGTAGATGAAAAAGAATGAGTTCCCACTCCTTTTTCTGAAAGACAGAGAGAGAGAAAGAGAGGAAAGAAAGGAAAGAAAGAAGGAAAGAAAAGAAGAAAAAAAGAACTCCAACACTTAAAAAAACTGGTTTGATTTTTACGTAGATATACAGAATGCCAGATTGTACCTCAGCTATCTCCTAAAAATTCACAAGAAAAGTTAACCTATATATACCAACTATCCCAGAACATACAAGCCACAAAGAGTGATCTTTAGATTCACCCTAATTTTCTGTCAGTGGGTGCTTCATGAAATATTTGAAAACAGGAAAAGGAAAATAGAAAATAGAACTGGAAAGCTTTTTGACTTTCCAACTAGCTCAGTGGTTTTCAGAAAGACAGAAGTGAATTCCATTCACCTCATATTAAAAAGTAAATAAAATTTCCTATATTTCTTGGGGGGAAAATAGATTTTTAGCTTGTGAGGTATAGCTCTGTTGTACTGAGTGTCTCTCAGAGGAAGAATGCCTACATGTTGTCTCTCTTGGCACTTCAGCATTCCTCAGGAGGATGAGAAATCTGCAAAGGTATAAAGAAAACTGCCCTACAGCTCGAGGCTATAAGGGGGCACTAGGAGACAGCACTGAGAGGCAGAGCAATGCACACTACCGTAGCTACAGTCTCCTGACTCCACAGCATTCAGGCAGCTGTATTTGGCTCATAAAGCAACATTTAACGTGATCTTTCCCTGGCCTGTGTTGAGTAATAAAAGCACCATTAAGGCAAAGTAGCGGGGCCAATTACAACAATCATGCCTGACTAGTAGATCAGGGTAAATAGGAAGGGCAGCCGAAGGAGCTGAGGTTTCTGCAGTAGAGATCTACAGAAAAGGAACCTAAAAATTCCAAGCAATTTAAAAGGGGAAATTACTTTGTGTCACATTGCACTTACATTTGATGCTGGAAAATAAAACAAGTCTCTGAAATACAACAGTTGGCTGTAGCAGCAAGCTCTTCCTGAGCTGAGGAAAAGAGCCAGATGTCTTATAGACACACAAGCAGCTGCTCTGCAGACATTTGATTGCTATTTTATACCCAATATCTAGCTCCAATGTGCCACAGAGCTATCATTTATTTGTATCACAGAGCTCATGCTTACAGGTTGAAATCTGACTTTTAAGTTATTGTTACAAATTTGTGTTCAAGCCTCCTTCACCTACCCTGTTTTACATTCCATCTGTCCTCCTAAGCCAGAGAACAAAAGAATTATGTTTTTCTATTTAATAAAATGTGTAAATCTAGCTCTTATTCATCTCTATCCAAAGGAAAAAAATAGTCAGACCTCCCCTGACAAATGAAATTGTTATTATAACTTTTATCATCACTGGAATAAAAACATATTACTTTTCGTTGGGTTTAGCTATTGGCAACCTGTCTCAAAATGTAAAAATATCTCAGTGTAGTTTTTTTCCTTAACCAAGTTAATTCAGTCCATAGACTATGTCTATTTATTAATTATCCTTCTAGTTGGAGAAAAGCACAGAAACACACCAGGGAGAAGTGGAAAATTCAAGCCTGTTGCACAAATCTTTATGCTGGCCCTAGGTGGCAGGTTCATTATACAGAGTCCACCACGAGTGACCAGCCTGGCAGCTTGCAGACTCTTGGAGGTCAGGAAGGTTGTGATGAGTGTGCTGCTTTCAAGCACCTGCTGAAACAACAAATGGATTTTCAGCACCATGAAAAACATGTAGATTTCCTCTAAGTCTTTTGTGCAGTTACTGAATTCTTTTGATTCCTCTTCTACAAACAGAACATCAAAATCAAGAAAAAAATTATTAAAAAATCTGCTTCCTTTGGAGATGCTGGCTTATAAATGCCTTTTCAATATACTGACTACACAATTTGACAGTACCTTAAATTTCAGGGTCACATGACATCAATTCATGTTAGCACTTGATCTCATCTGCCCACCAATCTGTCATCTCTGATTAATTTAACTTCCCAACCTCTTAAGCAGCATCCAAATGCTTCCAGATTTAAAATGATAATAATAAGACAAATGTAGAGGAGTAATTTGCCAGAAAATGTATTTCTCATTTTCTTATAAAATATATGTTTTTTCCCAAAGACGTGACATCAGCTTGAGGACCTGACATGGAGGATTTAATGTGATTTATTAATGCTAAATCCATTTGTAAGACTGTAATTCCTCAGAACCTAGAAGCCAAATCCATTTCTCTAGTAGGCCTTAACTCTGACTTTTAAGGTCGGGGGTGGATAAGTAATGCATTATACAGTGGCTTGGTCACATAGCAGAAGTGCTTTCTCCCATTACACTTTCATAATTCCCCTTCAGAGATCAACTTGTTTAGCTCTGCTAGAACTAAGCCATCTTTTTGAGAGAAAGGAAGGGAATCCAAAATAATTGCAATGTAATTCATAAATACCTTTAAAACTTTCCAGAAAACATTTGCTGTACATTATATTTCACAAACAGAACATGCTCCAATCTGGTGTGGTACAGTAACCCTCCAGATATCAGCAGTACTGTGAAACCTTATCTCACTTCTCTTACTATGATATAGATGAGAAATTACATTGGCAGCACCCTTCAAAATCTCTCATATTTTATATCTACCTGGTGAAAGGCTTTGCTAGAGTTTGGAGCAGTCTGCCCCAGCGACAGCTCAGCTATCTGTTACTGAATTGCACTGTGACACTCTCTGTTGTCAGTGCTCCCATCCACTCCTTGAAAATAACATCAGCCATGGTGGTGTTTTGGTACTTGAAATGCCTGGAAATAGTCTTCAAGCCAGAATGTGGTTCCAGAAAACACATAAAGGGCAGGTCTGGGTAAAGAAAATAGCTCTGGAAGGTGAGGGTAAACAACTGCTCAAGCACAAGTCTTAAACAGAAAAAAAAAGAGCAAACTCCTTACGAAAAGTTTTAAGTAGTTCTAGAAGTGAAATGATACACTTTTTACAAAATGTTGTGGACTTTTCAGGAAATCTGAATCCAGTTCTAAAGCCCTTTTGGTGATACACAACCGTGATGTTGCTGCCCAGTAGGACAATTACAGGATGCTACCGCTCCTAGGCAGGACTAAGCTACTGCATAAATATAGGATGGCATGTTTTCCAAGTGATTAACAGACATAAATTTAAAAAGTTCAGGACATCAGAAGCAAAAGGAGATAGTGCATAGGTTGCTCATGAGAATATCTGCAGTCTGAGGTCTCACAGGAACTCACCAACGCCCAACACCAAACTGCAAGGGACAGAAGGCAGTTGGGTCAAACCAGGGCAGGCAGGGAGCCCAGGGAGCTGCAAACTGATTTCCTTTCCTCCAAGACTATCACCACAATGCAGATGGCCAGTGCTTTTTCACAGATGCATGCTTTTACCAGCTCACGTTCATCTCATAATTTTTTAAGAGGTCCTCACTCCTTTTCTGAAAAAAACTCCAATGCAACAGCTACACGAGCAGCCTTGTGCCTGTGCTTGGATAGATGGCTATTGTTGTCCAAGTACAGATCCACACACTTTTTCTTAATGAATTTTTAGCCTCAGATCTCTTTTCTAAATTATCATAAGTATTTTGAGTTTTAATCCTCTACCTGTACTTCCTCCTAGTCAGGTAACATTTGCAAATACAATAAGCACATTTAGTTTTCCATCAGCCAAGTCACTGAAGAAAATATCAACTAATTCTGGAACAAGGACAGATTCCTGAAAACAAACAAACAAACAAGCAAAAACACTCAGTGTATTGCAGTAGTTTGATATCTTTCCTTTGCCGCCTTTTCATCTAGATCATCTGTTCCCAACTTACTTTATGAGAGTAGTAGATCATGTCCAGAGATTCACTAAAATCACGATGTGACATCAACTGTTTTTATGGAGCCACATGAAACATTATCCTATGACAGAATGGGATTATTTCAGCTTGATGATATTTATTAACCACACCTTTCTATGTATGTGCTATTTTCTAATATTCACAACTAGTATGTTAATTATTTTTTCCACTATTTCTATAGGAATTGAAATTAACTCTCTGGCTTTCAAGTTTAACCTCTCTTCTATTTATTTTTAAAGACAGGTACCTTTTCTAATCTATTTTAGAGTTTCAGAATGCCATTTTGGACTAGCTGATCTCAAAATAGCTCATTTACTTGCATAACTTCAAGTGTTTTCTTTCGTCTTTTAAGTTCTTGCCCTTTTTGTCATTATACCATCTTCTCACAACTGACCTTTTGAATGAAACAAAGAAAGGAGTTAAATCTACCAGCTTTCCAGGCATTGCTTACAAAAGTCCTTCATTCTGCAGAGAACTGACCAGATCTTTCCTTAGCTTCTACCTGTTGGTGCACTAACATGCCGAGAAGGAAACATCACCTATGCACCACATGGTTTCACTCTCTGCTTTTGACTTTATCTCTTAGGCCTCATATGTTCATCCATTCATCATTCTTTAAATTCTTTTCCTTGGTGAGTGATCTACAGCTCCTACCCTTCCTCCGCACTGTCATAACTTGCAATTTTGCATAGTTTTCTTTTGCATAGTTTTGCATAAACTTGCATTTAACATAGTTCCTTTAAAGATCTGCCTACTGCGCTTAACTCTCTCTCAGAATTGTCTCCCACAGGATCTCACTTACCAGTTCTCTGAATTTCTATAATCTGCTCTGCTGAAGCACGTTGTGGCTCTTCCTGTTTGTCATGAATTCTGCTGCTTCATGATCACTCATGAAGTGCCGAAGTCTTTTAACTGCTACTTTTTCCTTTAGGCTCTACCAAATTAGGAGAATCGTATTTGGAAAATGTTATCTCTTTGCATCCTCCAACTTCTATATAGAAAACTTCTGCTAAAACTTTTCAAAAATTAGCCAGACTGCCTGAGAGCAGCTATATTCCTTCCCCAATGTGGAGATTTTTGAAATCAAAGTATGCTGATGGCAATGAGTACTGGGGTTACAAAAGAGTCATCATGATTTTCTTGATAGGTGGCCAGCTATTGACTGCCACCAGAATGTCAACTTTTTCTCTTTTAAATTGTACCCAGAAATTATGAGACAGTCTATGACCCTTCTATTCTTAACCTCAGAACAAGTGATGCCTGCATGTACAATAGCATATAAGGTAATAGCTACATCTTTTTCTCTACTTGTCCCGAATAAATTATACTGTTTGTATTAATGTTCCTGCTAGAAGAATCATCCCACCAGATCTTTATCAGGTCTATTAAGTCATAACTTTGAAATGTGTTTATACTACTGTTTCCTCTTGCTTTTTCTCCATGCAACTGGTGCTCAGACATTCCAGGGACAGAAAAATGGACCCGATTACAGAAAACAGGCTGACTCCTAGAGAAGAGCAGACGTCTGGCGCTAAGAGACACACCGAAAAGCAAGAAGGACTCCCTTTTATTCAACATATGTGGAAGAAACCACTATGCAGGCTCCTGGACAGTCTCCACCAATTCAGTCTAAGCAGCCTTCAGAAGCCAAGCTGCAGCACCTGAAGCAGAACCTGCTACAATGAGCTCCACAAACAGATTCAATCCTTATGCCTAGTTTTGATGTGTGGTCAGGTTTTCAGCAGTGACCCGAAGTGCTGTATTACAGTCTTCTCCACCTGAGAATGATGCAATATTTTCTGTCAATAACAGTGTGAAACATTTTTTGGAGATAAAAATTATAAAATTAGCCCCAAATCCTTCCAAGTGTTGGATCATCCAATAACCTGAAAAGATGTCTGGTGTTAATTTATAATGAATTGCAGAATATCAGATAACGAGATGACAACAATATTTACAGGCTAGCAGTTTGCAACTGGTATAAGAATAATAATGGAATAGAAACAGGATTAGAAAATTGATAGAACTACAGCACTGACTGTTAGATGTCTCATACATGTACATGTGTGAAAAAGACACATTAATAACAAGGTCACTCCTCTAAATAAAGAGAGAGTTATACTGGATCAATCCTAGGTTCACAGCATGTTCACTGTGAGCAGAAGCTGACCAAACACTTGTTTTTATTTACTGGCATAGTCTGATGTGATCTGGAATTTGTTCCAGTGACACCAAGAGAGTGAGGAGATTCAACAGCATAAAACCACACTGAGACTGAAATCAAATCTAGGCTGTGCAAATCAGACTTGCAGATTGGTGTAACAGTTGAAGCACTTATGTGCCACATGATGATTCTTAGCACCGAGGGAAAGGGAGGTTATGGGCCTGACAAACAGCAAGTGACTCAGGGCAACTGAGTGATTTAATTTCCCTTCAAGGATTTTTGGAGAGGAATCTCTCTGCAAAGCGCAGTTTGTAACAGTTCAGAAAGGAATCACCTTCCATTCTGGAATACTGGTTTGTCACCAATCCTTGCACCAGAACTGCATGTTATATCTGTTACCAAATAATGGGTTTGCTTGCATGTTACAAGTAACATTATTTTGAATAATGTATATGGGAAACTGTTACTGATCACTTTCTCTTAAAATTAAATTTGAGAATTATTTTCATTTGTAAAGGAATAAAGATGCGTATACAGCAAAGCTTGCACTGGGTGTTCCACTGACAGTTTTTCAAGTTCTTTAGTGTTTTGGAAATCAAATAAATGCTCTGCATTCTTTGACAATACCTATCTTAAAATAATAAATTGGAAAAAAATCTGTAATTCTGTATTGTTGATAATAATTCAATATTTATACCTGGCAAAACTTAAAGATAATATTTCATAAACTAATAATTTTTCATAGCTGGAAATTGCTACTAACAAATCTTACTGTATCTTTCCAAACTATCTGTTGGAAACAACCCAAAACCTAGCATACTGGATTGAATTATTTATTTTAGAGATAAATTTAAAATATAGATATTGTTAAAATAGCCTCATTTGATTCACTAGATACTAGCAATTACATAAAAAAATATAGTAAGCAGGAAGAAATCAAATATTCTAAAAACAGACTGTATCTTTCTACACTCAAGATAGTTGAAGTTCCTGATTAGTTTTAAAATATTTCTGGTGAAGCCAAATTTCAAAGTATGCTGTGGCTGCTGGCTCTAATTTATAAGTTAAAATGCATCACCTCCCTTGCACTCTCTTAGTTGTGTTGGACAGCTGCTGAGCAGACCAACATCCCAAACGTGTGTGCTGCTAAAATTCACAGGAATTTGCCCTCAGCTTGTGGAGGTGGCTTCACAATTTGGCTGCCCCTGAAAGTAATTGTGCTGGATGGTTCTGTAGAAAAGGTACCAAAATATGTCAGCTTCCCTTTAAAGGAAAACAGAATTTAGTGTTTTGTTGTCCTAACAGGCCTGGTCACAGCCATTATGTTTTTTTTTTTTGTTTGTTTTATATATATGTATATGTATATGTATATGTATATGTATATGTATATGTATATGTATATATGTATATATGTATATATATATATACATATTTAGTAGATGTATCGTTAACATGTCTTCAGTAACTTGCTCACATATGGACAGTTCACACAGGCAGAAGGATACAAATCAACATTAAAAGCATGACCACTTCATAAAACAACACTTATCAGGTTTTTATATGCAAATAAAATCAACATTTTGCAGGCAGCTCTATGACAAAAATAAAAATATGTAGGGTTTTGCACAACCCAACAGATGCTATGCCAATCTGAGTAGTGTTGTCCTTCTCAATAGCTGAAGCTCAGCAATACAAAGAACTTTGTACAATAAACAACTCATAGCACATGCTTATGAGGAGGTGGACTGGGAGATTTATTTCTATCCATCAATCACATTTAGAACTGATGTAGACAACAGAACAGGCTCTCTTTGAAAGCTATATGAAATTCATTGATGAGCATCATTTTTGCATACTAGAGATGTTAAGATAATCAGCACAGGAAGACATCTGAACTTTTCTTACAAGACAGTAATTCAATGAAAGCAATAGAAAGAGAATTTTTCTCTTGAGCACTACAAAGAAATCTGAATGACCTTCTTCCAGATACAACTTTGGGCATTCTGGCATAAGGCACAAGCATCCACTTCAGTGTTATGATGAGCTCGAAATTTGGTTTGTTACAGAAGTTTGTGCCACTCTCAGATTTAGTTTTGACCAGCAAACATTTAAACATATAAATTCTTAAATAAAGTAATAAAATCTTCAAGTGCTCTTATCTCTCTCTCTGGTGTCGTTTTTGGTTTGGTGTTTGTTTTGTTTTTTTTTTTTTTTTTAATAATAAAAGGAACTGTTTCAGCACTAGAGGCCTATTTCTTATTCTGTGACAACAGAAGGAGTTTGGCTTTCACGAAACATCTGCTTCTGAACTCTGCCCTTGTAACAACCTTGTAATGGAGTTCAGTAGGATCTGTAGGACTATAAATACAAACTAACATTGGCTACTGTAAAAATAAATTGCTTAACATTTCTTATATTTGTTATCAATTATTTCATGCAGAATATTCATTATTTATGACAAAATCTGGTCAAATTCTTTAGGAACATCATATGAGCAGACCGTCACCTGTGACTCTCTCCTATTGAACCCCATATTTGTTGGAGCATAGTTTTCAGGATTCCATTTATAGACTGGTTTTTCCACAGACTTTATAATAATTTACTGTAATACGCAGTAACATTACAATGAGGATGTAAAATAAAACTCAAGCAGACAACCTTTGAAGCAGAAGATACTTTTGAAACTCACCACAACCTTGGCCAAATCTTTTTCTACCCTTAAGCTGTCATGTTCATTTGATGTCTGTGAAGTACAGTAGGTTTTGAAAAATGATCTGACACAGCCCTATCTTGTTGATAGGTTGCATGTGGGTTGATGATTCACATATATTTGTTTATCACTTTGCTTTTAGAAAGTATTTGCCAATTATACACCATAAATCTCAGCAGATATACAATAGGAGCCAAGAAAGAAAATGCAGCAGTCATCTGTCCATTTAAATGTCATTAACACTTTACAAAATCAATACTTCCCATTAAAAATGAAAATGTATCAGAACACTTGGAGTTTACAAGTTTTCCTGAGCACCATTTATGGTTTGAACCCTGTTTTTTTTCAAACCTATGCCTTATTCTCTGAGTCTCAGTGTTGAAGTGATTTATCCAGCCCAAACCTAAATATATCTACTGCCTCAGATGACCTCTTTGCTGTCTGTATTTCTACTCTTTCTAGGCATCTGCTTCACTGTAGTCTTTGGCTGAGTCTGTATCAATATACAAACAGGGCCAGGGTTCTGTCTACATGTTGGCATGTATTTGTTCACACCATTAATTTGTTAGAATGCTCTATGGCTTAGAGCATTTTCTTAGGTGTGATTTTAGGTTTACAATGAGCAGGTGACCATATCCTGCAGTATAGATTCTACCTCTTTGTTTTGGGATGTAAGAGAATTCAGTCCTGTGGACACACCATGCCAGGTGGCCTCAGGGACAGAGAGCAGCCCTAGGCCTACTTTATGTACTACTGGACATGTCATCACACTTACAAGCAGTTCTCACACTTCTACAATGCTATCAAAGTTCATGCCTTCCAGGAATTAGTGGAAGGGTAGGTAAATTGGGTTCCATCCTTGGTACAGCACATCCCTCACCCTATTACATCTTTATTATGTGTCTTTAGCTCTTCGACATCTACTGCAGTAGAGCTCCAAAGCAGCTTCTCTCTGGGAAGATTAATTAAAAAGGACTTGCGAATTAATAACATAACCCTGGAAAAGGATTAACTCCTTTGTGTTAACTCCTAACTTGTGATTTTGAAGGCTTTCCCTATTATCAGTAGGCTACAAATCACTTCCCAAAAATATACCCCCACAAACCTAACACTGTTTCTAAGGGCACTACCCCTTTGAATCTGACTACTGTTTGGTGTATGAAGTGCTCATTGCCTTAAGTTATATATATGTTTAAAACATCCTCCACTGTTCAAAGACAGAACTTGTGGTATGAATTGGACCTCAGAGCACCAAATTAGTCAATGCCTCTAAACACTAAACCATTAGGCCCTTAGATAGGGTACTGCCACATGATGCTTCTTTATTATTGAGGATGTACAAGACTGTCAGAAACTATTTGATAAGATATTCTAGTCCTAAGGGGTCCTTGCACAGCTACAAGAGACCTATCTCACCTCTGTCTTTGTTATGAAAAGTAATTTAAAAAAAACCCGATGCCTAAAGTACTACTGGAGTACTCATAAAAAACTCCAGCCTCCAGTTTAATCAAACAAAACTAACAAACTCCAACCTACTCAAGGTGATAAAATGTGCCAAAACTGCTGAGCCCAGAAGAGGATGTAATTTACATAAAACAGAGGCGTAGAAATAATTTTCCAAGTTATAACCTGGACTGTCAAACTCCTTTAATGTACAGACCAGGGAGTCATAATTTCAGAAAGTGATTTTAAGATGCTGTAGTCACACTTCATTTCTAATATAATTCTATTTCTTTGTTCATTTCCTGCATGACATTTACCACACATGAAGTCATTGTGGGATGTATAGTTATAATTATGTATCTACTAGTGAATTACATGCAGTTAGACTCACAGAACTGTTTACCCAGAAGAAGTGACTGTTTTATAAAGGATGGTTTTAAGTATTATTCACAGAATTGTTATTTTTAAGGGACACTGAATCTGATAACTGTTCCCTGGCTTCTTGAATAATTATTTTAAAGAAATCTTCTGGATTGCTCATACCAAGTCCAGTACTGAAATTCCTGTCATCTTCAGCCTCTCCATGAAATACCAGCCTGTACTTTGGAAATAATTCTCAAGTAGATGAAGAAATAGATAAAATTGAATGCCAGAGACATTTGTTACATGATTAACAGTAAATGTACTTCTGTGTGAAATGCACTGATACCAATTATTCATACAGAAGATACAACTCACTGTATCTGTATCTGGAATCCTCAAGGCATCTTCCCATTGCCACTTCTGCATTCTATTTTCTGGAAGGATATATAATTTACCTGTGCCATAAATATTGTGTACACTGATTTATCCTCTTTTCTGGCAATGATTTAATATTTCATTAGAATTTTCTTTACTCACTCTTTAGAGCACCATTTTGCTTCATTTGCTGCCAATGTAGCTCTTAACTAACCTCTATCATGCGCTTTTCCCCATAAATAAGGATTTTTCTGCAGACTGTCCTGCTCTACTGCTCTCTCAGCCCTCCGACAATTTTCCTACTGAACACTTCACTTACACCTCAAGCTGTAGCTTAACAAGCAATTCTTTAAGCAGCAGTCTCATTTAAGCAGCTAGAGTCCCTTCCTTCTCTTGTTCCTGCTCCTGCTTTTTGTGCAGCCACACAGTGAAACCGTTCACCAAATACATTCACATTTTCACGTGCTCTTTCTAACCCTGCTCATACCCCAACTTGACTCACTGTGCAGCCTCCCAACAGCTCAGCCAGTGCAAACTAAAAACATGTGAACAAGAGCTAGACATGAAGGACCACGCTTTTGTAAAAGCCAGCTCTTCTACCAAAAGAAATGCCTATCAAAAAGCACCCTTCACATTTCAAATTCTACCACATTACAGAATCACAGAATATTCTGAGTTGAAAGAGACCCACAAGGATCATTGAGTCCAATTCATGGCCCTGCACAGGACCATCCCCCAGAGTCACACCATGGACCTGAAAGCATCATCCAAATGCTTCTTGAACTCTGCCAGGCTTGGTGCTGTGACCACTTCCCTGGGGAGCCTGTGTCAGCATACAACTACCCTCTGGTTGAAGAACCTTTTTCTAATACCCAACATAAATCTCTCTTGACACAACTTCAGGCCATTCCCTCAGGACCTGTCAGTCGTCACCACAGAGAAGAGATCAGTGCCTGACCCTCCTCTTCCCCTCATGAGGAAGTTGTAACTGCAGTGAGGTCTCCTCTAAGTCTTCTCCAGGCTGAATAGAGAAGTAAGTGACCTTAGCTGCTCCTCTTTATGACTTCCCCTCAAGGCCCTTCATATTGGAATGCTTTAGTATTATTGGGGAATTTCCCTCAAGAGAAATAATTCAAAATAGATTTTCATTCATTCTATAGGAGAAGAGAAACTCACAGAGAATTACATTTTTTCCAAACTATTTAGAAATCAATGACTGGAAAAACATCTTGTGGTATCAAGTCACAATGGTGGCAGACTTCTTGAGGTGATGCCTCAGTTGCTACCTAATATGAGACTGTGTTAAAGTCATGGAAAGTAGACATGATCTGGGATGGGGACAGGAACATCTTCCATCTTTGTCAGCAGTCTAATTTGCTTAATTAATCTGATCTTTTTTCACAACAAGACTGTTGCTCAGTGGGCCTGCACACTGGCAGCTACAGCTCATGTAGGCTCTCACTGGATCCCACAGCTGTGTCACTCAGACTGATAAACCTGTTTTGCTGGAGAAACTAAGAGTTGTCACTCCTCAAGTAAGATGCCCTTAAACTTGAGACAACAGAGAGAGGCTCAAGGAGAAATGCATGTACGTATGCAGACAGCTTTGAGGCAGACTTTAGCCATTGATCTCAATAGACCCCTCTGAGATCTGGCAGTGTGGGAAGAGGAAGCTGGGGTATATGTTGGAGATGCTATGATATGACACTGGTCCACCCTGGAGGTCTTGTCAGACTCCACTAACAGCAAAACTGGTAGCAGGTATTAAGGAACTAGTTTGTTGCTTCTGCTTGTCAGGAAGCTTTTAGTATTTAAGGCCATGAAAAGTCAAAAGCCAAGACAGGATGCATTAGGAGTTTAGTACTTTATAGTACCTGGAGCCAAATTTTCTTCTTCCTAGTACTTGTAAATAAATCTGATAAGCTAAGTAACTGCCTACTGTTGGTGCCAGTGCCTAATAGCACATCTGCAATCAACTGTATTGCTTAATCTCTTTCATAAACTGATCAAACTCTACTCTAAAATGGGTTGGGCTTTTTTGCCCTGCTTCTCAAAGTGAAAGCTTGTTCCTGCATTGCAATGCTCTGATAATTAGGAACGTCAGTCGAACTTCCCACTTAAATCTATTCATGGCTTTTTAAAACATATATATGTTCTTGTGCCAAAAGTGTCCTTAAGTACCTCTTTTCCTTCCCTGGTGTTGATCTGTCCTCCTCAGCATGTTTATGGACAAAAAGCATATTCTTTCAGTCTTTCTTTTCCTTGGTGGAATAATTCAAGCTCTTCTACTATTACTATTTTTCCTTAGGCTCTCCATTTACCCAAGCATCATAATAACCTGTCTCTATACCTGCCTTGGTCTGAATTAACTTTTCCTATAGACTAGAAACTAGAGTTTTACAGATCTTGAAGAGGCAGACACAGTCAGGGTTTTGACAAGTTAGGCATTATCTGCATGTCTGGCTCTAACCCAGCAACTTAAACACAGTCACAAAGACAGTCTCTGTGGGAGAGCAGTAACCAATAGAGTCTGAAATGTCTCCCTTACTCCCCCCCTATTTGTTTATGCAGTAAATATCACCATTCTAAATATTCTGAAAGAATTCCAGAAGCCTGGCACCTTTTTTTTTCACAAGAGCTTCACAAGAATTGGACTTGTCTCCAGCACACATACTCTTGATCCTCCCCCTGACAATATAAATTATGCTTCTTTACTAGAGTGCTTGTTCCAGATCAGTTCTTGAAGACTAAAGCCATACAATATAGGCAAATTTATCAGTCCCTTGCTCTAGGTTGGATTTTAATGAATTTTAAATTTAGCAACAGTTTGGACAAAAAAAAAAAAGTTGAAAGGAAATTAAAGGCTGTAGAATTCTTATCACTTTGTCTTGTCTGTTATTCCCTTACTCTTATCTGATCTCAGCCCCTTCAGGCAACAGCAGGAGCCTGGGATGTGATTTTACTGTAGGTGCTTTGACTGTTTGCCAGACGTCTAAGCAGAAAAGAAGCATCTTCCAAGCCCAGTATTTGGACAGCCTTGCTGAGTCTCAACAGTTCAAGCTTTCCACTCTCGTCTTACTGAAACTGCAGACTGAGCAGATATCTCTTTGCAAGAAAAGAAACTAACATTTACAAAGAGTCATGAGGTGATCACAGTTATAACTACTTAATTTCCAGTACAAGGATCAACTTATTGTTAGGAGAGCACAGGCTGAAAAAGGGTTCCAAGAGCAGAGTTTCAAACCCAGGAGTACCAGAATATAACCATAACTTTTTTACTGAACAAATGATCCCCTCATTTTGAAGGCATGACTAAGATCCTCAAATTTGGTCCTCTGTTTCAAAACAAAGTTACCATTGCAAATATAAACCATGAAATTTCTTAATTTCTTTCCTCTGAATTCCAAAGATATTAGCCAACATGATAAAACAAGTTAGTTTAGTTAGGTAGGTAAATGCTTATTTTTCTTTCTCTTTTTATTTAAATCAGTCTTGGTTGATAACTAATTTCTTCTGTTTTATCAGAGTAAATACATTAGATGACATTTCAAAATGTTAAAAAGTAAATGAAAATGACATTAAAAAAGCCCTAGAAGCAAAACCTGTCCATCAAACACTCAACAATCAAATCTGCTCAGAAACAACAATTTGAAAGGCAAATCCATAAAGTGGACACAGTTTCAGATTTTGGTCTAAAGTCAATCTACAAACTCAGTGGAGCAATTTTAGAAGAAAATCAAATTCAGCTGAAATAAATAGTGAGTACTGTCAGTACCCTCTAAATTAGAAATTGCTCCAGTCACTGATTTTTTGTTTAGATCTATGTTTTCCTTTTTTTGTTTTTTAACTGTTATTCAGATGTAACTAATTTTCCATTACTTATTTCCCTGCATTCTTATGTATACTCATTTATAAAACCCATGTTGATAAATGAGGAAAATACAATCCCAATTGTAACAGCAGTCAACATCCCTGTTCTACCTGCACCACTGGAGTGCAGCTAAAAATCAACCTGAGATTGTTTCAGTTTACAGTTTGAATAGGAAATTAAACTGAAGTTCACAAGAGTTACATGCCATTCCCAAGCTTTCAGAATCTTTAAGAAGCAGCTGGAAAAGCCTGCAGTCACTTTTAACACAGGAGACCATTGGAGGAACTACTTTTACAATATTCCTTTCTTAATGCTGCAACACAAACTCCATTTTTGAGATAATTTCTTTGCTGACAATAAAAACAAGGCTGGGGAGTGACTCCAAACTACTGACTGTGCAGAAGGCTTATTCTCCTGCATCATGCCATTTTTGATCCAGGCTGACTAGCAATCTCTGGGCAACCCCAGGCAAAGTCCGGGGGACTCAAAGGTTCAGGAATTACTTCCATCACACACCAGGAGCTGCACTGGGCTTCAGTGAGTTCAGTGGGTAAGGTTGGAAGGGACCAGTGAAGGTCACCTAGTCCAATCTCCCTGTTCAATAAGGGTCCCCTAGAGCACGTTACTCAGTATTGTGTGAAGACAGTAATGTAAAGAATGTGACACATCTGGCCTATGTAATTTGGCATCAGGACCAGAGAACATTGAAGATATGTTCATTAAGCAGAAGTCAAAAGGACTTCCACATGATAAAGTACATAAATAAATCTCAAAGAGCTAGGGAGAATATCAGGGAATTTATGAGAGTAGGAACATGATGAATATTATATTCTATGTTTAAAAAAAAAAGAAAAAATAAAAAAAGCATTTTCTTGCTAGAAGAAAGCAGCTTCTAGTCCTAGAGAAGTGAATCAGAGATCTTCTGTTCTTTAGGTGCAATAGTCAAAGAAGTTAAAATTCTTTTTCCCCCCCCACACATTAGTCTCTCTTGCTTCATTGAATATGATGTTTTTTTTTTTTTTTTTTTTTTTTTTTTTTTTTTTTTTTTTTTGTGGAAATATCAGAAGGGTGAAAAGAAAGAGCAGGAGAGGTGTAGAAAGAAGCATCAGTGTAAGGGCACGTTCCCATATTATGCCCAAAGATGTCCATTCTCTCTTAACTTAGAGTCACAGTGCCATAGGTGTTCAATGGTCCAGCCTGCTCCTGCTCCAAACTGTCCATCATTTTACTGATGCTTCACTGACTTGCCCCAGTAAGTCCGCGTCTCTCTTTTACTGGAGAGCCCAGAACTGGACTCAGCATGACAGATGTGTTTCACCAGTGCTTAGTAGAGAGGAAAGATCACCTTCCTCCACCTGATGGCAATGCTTCCCTCCTCGTGTAGCCCAGGGGGATGTTGGCTTTTGCTGTAAGGTCACTTTGTTGACTCATGATCAGGTGGTTACTAAGAAGGTCCCCTAGTTTTTTTCCTGCATGACTTTGCCAGATTTTGAGCAAGATGAGAAAAGGATAGTTTGGCAAGTGAATTAAGAGTTGCAGAATTTTTGCACGTATCTCTCTAGCTTAGCCTTAAAATGATAAACCTGCCACTGAATCAAATGTTAGAGCAAATAAGACACTCTGCCTTCTGGCTACTTTCAGCAAGTCTCTAATGTTGCCATGTAATGTACCCTTATGCAAATATGTGACATAGTTTGGGATCTAATCAGAAAGGCACTTTTCCTTGAACAAGCAAAAACAATTACACACCAGTTGTTTCTATTCCATGAATAATATTTCCAAAAATATTATTCCATGAATTATACTCTTATTCTATGAATAATATTTATGATAATAGTTAGAAACCTATGAAGCAGATAAAAAGGATCTTGATATATTTTGGGAAATCACATTTTTCCATTTCTAATAGATGTAAAACTTACATCATTCTCCAGGCAAATATGGAGATCTTGAAAAATATTCTTCCATTCCATAATCAAAATAATAAAAAAACCCTCATACATAGCATTGAATTTTCAACACATTGAAGAGAAATTTTTCTCTTTATTTTTCCCTAAGTCCTTTAAGAATCAAGAATTAGGAATAAAAATAAATCACAGAATCACAGAATGGTTTAGGTTGGAAGGGACCTTGAAGATCATCTAGTTCCAATCCCCATGCCATGGGCAGGGACACCTTCCACTAGACCAGGTTGCTCAAAGTCCCATTCAGCCTGGTCTTGGACACGTCCAGGGATGGGGTGTCCACAACGTCTCTGGGCAACATGTTCCTATGCCTCTCCACCCTCACAGTAAAGAATTTCTTCCTAATAGGTAACCTAAATCTACTCTCTTTCCATTTAAAGCCATTACCTCTGGTTCAAATATGATATTTTTTTGCAAAATTCTAAAGCTTTGATACACTGCAAAGGCTTCAGAAAATCACTGTGAGCCTTTATTAAGTCAATATCTAACACAGAGTGGCTGGTAGTGATGCTGTAGTTAGAGGTTTGTAATTTTCATGATTATAATATGAACATTTGGAGAAGAATATTTAGGGAAATAAATCTAGTTGTTATGGGAAAAAATCAACCTAGTAAAATGTTGCTTGTCTGTATTTTAAGTATAAAGTAAAACCAACAATGCAGTTCAAGATGCTAACTTGAGCAAGCTAAAGATTTTGATTTTAAAAACCAGCAGCAGTGGCACCCATGTTCCTGCAGTCTGTGGTCACCCCAAATCCAGGCCCACTTTGGAGAAACAGTGGTAGTCATAACTATTCTTACAGCACCGTGAACACTGATGGCCAAGTAAGCTGGTAAACCTGATCAGAGACCTATAGAAGAAGACACAGAAAGTGACATCTTAAAAAAGATATGATAAGCAAGTCCTACAAGTGTATGGAAAAGAACATTATAAAGCATTCACTTGGACAGCAAATTGTTCTCAATCATACCAAGTAATCCTGGAAAATGGAGTAGCTGGGGTGAAATTCATATTTCAGACATGGAATATTGCTTTAATTACTAGCAAAATTAGTATTGTTCCAAACCCACATTTGCTATATGTCCTCTGCATTTATAGGACAACTGATAATTTTTCTCTTACTTTTTTAAAATTTTCTGCAGTAGTACTGTGCCCTGTGTTAGCAGAATGCCTCTGCAGACTAAGGGCTGTCACAGCCTAAATTGTGAATCCTGGTTACAGTAAATGAAACGTGACAAACTTGTGTGGTAATTGTATCTTACATGCAAACCCACCAGTCCAGAGTAGCTTGCATATATTCATACAATCTTTGGGGATCAGGTGTTTTGCAGACAACAGTTTTTCTCTGTAGGAATAGAACTGGTTTTTTTGTTTACCCCATTTCACTGATGCTGCAGGTCCCACTGGTAACTGAATAACATCATACAGTGCAAGAACAGAGTGGTGAAACAAGCAGGACAATAGATATGGAAAGAAAATAAATGTGTAATAGGGAGAATATAGAAAGATTTGTGCTTATAGAGATATTTAAAATTCTCAGCTTCCCTGATCAGGAAAATTCTGGAAGGCATTTGCTGGGGAGGGAGGAGGGTGTGGAACATGAAAGCAAAAAAAAAAAACCAAAAAAACCCCCAAACCCACAAAAACCCCAAACAAACCAAAAACCAAACCAAACCAAAACCAAAGCAAACAAAAACCCCCCTAAAAGCTAGTTGTTCATAATTCATTATGTAATGATGAAGGTGACAATAATGACTAGTATTTCACTCATATAACCCATTACCAGAAAATAAAGAAAATAGAATCAACAGTTCTGTTTTGTTTGGTTTTTTTCAAACTAATTTAGCAAATCTACCAGCACCAGAATTGCAATTTCAATGACCTTTGTGCCTCATATGAAAAGCACCACTTATAAAGAATGTAGCAATTATGAAGCCCTTTATGTCGCATATAAAAATGAGGCACTCTTTTAGGTTTCATAACCAAGTGTTAAATCAGTGACTGCCAGAAACAGGAAAGGGATGGCTGCTACAGGTTTGTTCCTATGCCCTTCACTAAACTCCCCTTCATGGCTAAACACATATGGCAGTTCTTAGATATTCCAATATTCACAGAACAAAGACAACACTCCCTCACCTCTTCTGTTTATCAGGCATATTGTCCAAAATGAAACTTCTTCCTTTCACCTTTACATGTCTTCTCCCAGTACTATGACAAGAAATATGATCCCTTTTGCTCACCTTCTGCTAGTGCATTGTCCATAATAGCCATTTTGAAGAAATACTTTAAATTGGAAGAATTTACATAATAAATAAACAACCTTAGTTCCATAATGTAGATGGTATAGATAGTATCTTGGCTTTGCTTTAAAGTGTGAAAAAATTATCTCTCTTTACAGTGTCCTCAGTGTGCTGCCACAGGTTTCTATGCTAATATACCATCAGAATTTGAAAAGTATATTTTTTTCCACAGCTAAGTCAGACGTTTGCGATGACTAAAAGTAGCCTGATCGGACTCTATGACAAATAATAAAATGTTTCTTAGATCTCAAGTAACAACAAACATATGATACTATTGCTCATTAAAGTAAGGCAGTTGAAATTTCATTGAGAAAATAGATTAACCATTTTCAGAATAGTTGCTTATTACATATAGAAAGAGAGGCAAAATACCTTTTCTGCTAAGTCTTTGGAAAAATAGGAAAAATTTCCATGGACCCTTACAGACTTGAAAAGAGGCTGAATTTTCCCTGAGAGATTGCTACAAAACTATGTCCTGGTAAGATATCAAATTACATGGGATGAGATTCAGAACCTGGGTAAAGCAGAGAGTTAATCAGGAAAAGTTTAATCCTACCTTTAAGTATTTGAAAGGATCCAAATTTTGAAATGGATATAATTTGTACCAATTATCTTGAGTGGCATTTCTGTTTAAATCTGCCACACAGAATTGTTAGGATTTGAAGCTAAAAGTGAGCTTAGCTCTGCCTTCAACAGAGGCGACGTGCTTTGTTTCAGCTAGCACACTCAGAAGACAAGTAGATCCTGCAACTGGATTTTAAGAGACCTTAAGGAATTTAAAGCTCCTAGGAGAAGTTGTACTGACAGTCTCCAAGCCTACAGCATCCCTCAGATGAGGCACAGTACAGTCAGGAACAATGCCAGCTTCCGCTAGTTGCCTACCTGCATATCATTTCTCCACTCCTGAGGAACACAAGGTTTTATTTCTATTACGGGAAAAAATCTTTGCAAGATTTACTCAAAGGTGACAGCTAGAGTATTGCCAGAAGATTAGAAGAAGAGAGAGCTTTAAAAGATAGACTAAACCGAAAGAATTGCCTTTGTCCCTGGGAGGTGCCCATCTATACTTGGCGAAGTTGCTGTCAAGACTTAACTTGGTTTCATTGCCTTAAAACGGTCCCCAAAGAGAGCTCCTGTTCAAACACATTTTGAAGAATAAAAGCCTTACTTTGAGAGTAATGCCACCTACACAGACTTGAAATAAAGGGTCTAATGCCTCTTAGGGACCTGGGAATTTTTTAAACACCTTTCTTTTATGTAAGAAAAGTCAGAATTCTTTTTTCAGCACCCTTCTTAAACATTTACCAGAAAAGGGAAATAACAAATAATGATGTCAGTGATGCTATTGGTGAATTTTAAAAGAGATAAGTGAGTGGGTTGTTGTGATGTTAAGTGCCTAACACAAAGAGTTTGTTCATTTATTTACTATGATGTATGTCCACACTACATCTTACAGTGTTTTGAAGAAACATGTAAAACTCCAGAAAAAGACAGATCAAAAAGTCTCAGAAGTGAGAAGAATTAAGTTTTCCCAATGTTTTATGATACTCATAAAAAATACATAAAGAAAAATTTGAAATAACTGTTTGCAAAAATAAAAGCAAATGGATCTTCATTAGTGAGAATGTTTTCATTTTTGGAATAAACAGGACATAAAGGTCATAAAATCTGCCATGTTGGTAAGGGAACCAAAACAAATATTTGCAAATCCTGAAATATAAATATTTTGAACACTAAATTAAACTCATCAATTTTAGTCCTGGCTAATCCAATTCCCAACCACCAACAAAAGTATATTTCCATGCATTCAAACTTCATAAAGAAAAAAAATTTAGGAAAATGCTTTGTTACATTCTGAACCCTAAGAAACACACAGTATTGCCAAATACAATAAAAACCACGTTGCAACATGAATCTAAAACCATATTATGTTTCCACTTTATTTTAACCCCATTTTAAGCTTTTGAGCTAAACTACCTTTTTTTTTGCTACTTACTAGCCTTGATAAATGCCTCCCTGAAAATTCCCATTGCTGTTCCTAAGTGTGCTGGGATGGAGTTAACTACCTTCACAGCAGCCCATGGAGTGCTGTGCTTTAGATTAGTGACCAGAGCCATGTTGATGACACAGCAGCGGTTTAGCTGTTGTAGGCTGGGAGTGCACAAGTATTTGGGAAGGGACTCAGCCAGGACAGATGATGCAAACAGATCAAAGAGATGTTCCATCCCATATAGTTCTGTGTTCAGCATTGCATGTGCTCAGCATTACAGCCCAGGGATGTAGCCATTGCTGGGGGCACCAATCTGCTGGTGAGAGGTGGTGAGTAATTGCCTTTGGAACACTTGCTTTTGTTTTGTTTTCTGTTTTTTTTTTTTTCCCCTTCACTTACCAAACTTGTTTTATCTCAGCCCATGAGTTTCCCACACCTTGGCCCTGTGATTCTCTCCCTCGTCCTGCTGTGGGGGAATGAGTGAGCAATTGGGTGGAGGCTTAGCTGCTAGCTGGGGTCAACCCACCACACTATTTTTGTCTTTAATGATGCTGTTAGGCATTTATCAGAGCTGCCTATGGCTTCTCAGGAAATCAGAGAAAGCTGAATTTGATTGACCTAAACAAAGCCATGATGCTCCTGCAGAGGTGTCAGAGGGAATGTGAGAGCCCTGAGAAATCCATCTTGCTCGTCCTGTCCTCTCCAGACACCTGCAGAAAGGTACACAGGGTAATTGCCAGTGCTGTTGAAAGAGTGTGCTCCCATCCTGTGTCCCCACCCTCCTCCAAGGACAGCCTATTTTGCACAATTTGCAGGGGCAGTGGCAGCAGCCACCCTGGCTTTCCGGGGTTCAGAAATGGGAGAAGTAGTCAGCAGTGCCTATGCCCCAACTATCTGTTGTCCTGGGGAGACGTGTTTTGCCCAGGTTCATAGCCAGCCTTGAACTTCAGGATGCTTGTAGTAGACAGAGTAATCTACTGCCTTCAAGGTGCCATTGCCTTGAGAACAAGGATAATGCATCACTAGCCTTCTTTTGTAAAAACTGTGACAGAGATGGAACCACTACTACTTGCTGTTCAGGGATTCCCCTCTTCAGAGAACACATTCTGTTAGGAAAAATGAGTAAGAAACCATTTCTTCATAACCCCATGAGTCCCTCTTGACATGTAACTCATTAGCAACTAACAGTCTGGCAATTTCATGAGCTCTTAAGATTTGGAGATTTGTTTGTATTTTGCATTGGAACAATAATAGCACCCTAACAAAATCATCTTTTTTAGGTCAATATCAGGTTTCCATTTCAGATCTCTATTCCTATCTGCCATCAGAAGTGACTGGAGTGCCTTGGATCTCATAAAACTTTCTATTGCAAAAGCTTCCTCAAAATATACCTCATTGCAAAAATGTCTTTCCAGACAGTCCTATATTCTCCTAGATATTCTTAAAGTGATAGAAAAAGGTTTCTTTTATTTGAACCTATAGGTGAACATTTCAGTACATGCTTTAATAGATTTATTCTGATATTTACCTGATGTTCTGGTGAAATGCTGTTTGGAGGGCTGAGTTTTAATTTCTGACTAAATTATTTCTGAAAATAGAATGTCATCAAACTGGTGATGCAAAAGACAAAGGTGCAGGACAAAAATTCTCAAAAATGAGAAACAGAATGTGGAAATTTCACTGTGGTCTGAAAAGCCAGAGGAGAAGAATGAGACCAAAATCGTCAGGTGGCTGCATTTAAAACAAACAACAGCTCACAATTCAGACTGACATCTGACTGACATGTGGAGAGAAGAACTAAAGTACAGATAAAGTAACTCAGACAACAACTTTCCAATGCAATTTTAGCTGGAATAAGCATGTGATTGCAAACACCAGTGATTGATAAATTAATTCTTGAGACAGTCAAAAACACTCAGAAAGATTTAAGGAATTCAAAGTCAGACTTACTAGTGAAACTATTGGAGAAAGCAGGGTAATGACGTTCAGCGATGTGGTTATAATTCCTTTGTAGTGGCAGACTTTGACCAGGCATACCTATATACAGTAACAGAGAGGAACATTTCTTGTAATTTCTTATATCACCACCTACAGATGATGCTCCATATATTTATAACAAGATCCTCAAGCCCTTGCTGTTCTCTTTTTCATCCTCCCACTTCTTTTATCCAAGTAATAAGAGAGACATAGGCTAAAAGATACATGAAAAAGATCACAAGTGTTTCAAGAATGCAAGAATTTAAAAGTACCTCCTCTGTGTTTTTTAAATGTTACTGGCAGGCTATTCACCAATTAAACGTGGATTACTAATGTTGTAGAAGCTGCTGACAGAGATGACCATAAATTCCCAATACACATTCACTTCCCTCCTCACCTCAAGCACAGGAGCTGATTGATACAGACACCTTCAGAGCGAGAAGTGCTTATAGGATAATAGAACTACAGAATGGATTGGGTTGGAAAGAACATTAAAGATCATCTAATTCCAACTCCTCTGCCCTGGGCAGGGACACCTGCCACTAGACCAGGTTGCTCACAGTCTCACCCAACCTGCCTTGTTCACTTTTGGACAGATGTCATCAGTGGCTGTGTCTGCTGTCTGTCCAACCATCCCAGGAACGTGCTCTCAGCCATCACCAACCAACATGAGATATAGGTCATTTCCTGAGCTCTATAAAGGAGCAAGCCCAAGCAATGCAGAGATGGGGAGATGAGCTGCAGTGCTGTGGGGAGCATGGGAGAGTGAATTTGCTCTGTGGCATAGCCACTCTTCACTGTACACTTTCTGCACACATCACCAGTGACTCACCTCCTCTTTTCCATTCCTCAGCCATGCCAACAGAGGGGCATACAGTAACCTGGTGGAGTGGATTGAAGGTACACAAGATAATTTATGTTGGAAAGCAGGAACTTCAGCTACTCATCCTTTCCAGGCCATCAGCATTTCACCAGTCAGAGCATACAGTCAAATGAATGGTCCTTGTCCTCCCCAGATTTGATACATCTCTTGTTGGTTTTTTCCTTTTGTTTGTTTGGGGGTTTTGTTCTTTGTGTCTGTTTGTTTCATTTTGTTCCTTTTTTTTTTTTTTTTAATCTGCCCCTCTCTTTCCACCTTTAGTTTTGGCATGGCAGACTGTATTGGGTTTACATAGCTTGACCCATGATGCTATCACCATATTTTCTGCTTCCATCCGGTTGAAGAAGGGGTGGATTGGTGGGTACCTGGTGGCCGGTCAAGGACTACCTAACACATGGATGTAGTTTTGCTTTGCTGAAGATAAGTCTTACTCAGGCAAGGTGAGCACTTCCACTCTTCTTGAATCCTCATGGAGGTGAAATTAGTTAAGAAAACACATTTTAACATTGGGGAAAGATAAGAAAGGCACTTCACCTGTGTCCTAAAGGATTGCATGTTTTCAGAAACATGTGCATCCTTAGTGTCTTATTCCTGCCTCCACAGCATCCCCGGGTCCCTGTGTTCAGTACATTCAGTACAAAGAAAGTGTATGTGCCTGAGCCAGTGGTGCAAATGCCACTCCTGAAATGCTCTATTCCTAGGGCTGGCACCAGGCCACCAACAGCCAAAGCACTGAGCATTGCAGCATATAAACTTCCCTTTGGAATGTGCCCCTGGTCTCTTGAGATGATAATTTGCCTCCTCTGAAAATTTATTTCCTTCCTGTGAAGGCCAAGGAACCTCTGGCTCTAAACTAATGTATTTCCACACAATGTTTTAGCTTTAAAGACACTACATTTTATGAAGTAAAAGAGTTTTCCTGAAAAAATTACAGTCCGTGCAGAACAATGCTGTATTCTTTCCTCCCACTCACCTCATTCCCTAGGAAAAAAATAGAAACTAGTTGGAAAGAATTGGATGTATTTTTGTGAGATAACCACTTGGGATCTTCTTATGAGCAGGAAGAGAAAGCGTGAGATTAAAGAAACTGTGCTGCCTTTCTCACCTCCTCTGTAATACGCAAGACTGGATTCATGTTTCCACCTACCAGTGCAATTTGGCACTGATGTAGTTTACAGACTTCCATTTTGTTAATTCTCTTTGTCTTACAAGCCCTGTGCTCTTGTGTGCTTATGAGAGGTGAGTCTGGACAAGTCTCAAGCAGAGTGAAAGCAGTGTTAATACAAATATCATTAAAATTGTCATCAAAATCAAAAACCTTGTTCTGTTTGCAGGTCAGCTGCCACATTACTTTGCCATTCTTTCAAAGAATTTGTACTATTTGTACTATTTTCCTCTCTCTGAGCTGTAGAATCCATCTAGTTGCACATTTGGGACTTTTCATGTCTTTCTTTGTGCTTGGGACATCTATTCAAGCTGTTTAAATTTAGAAATAGAACATTCTACCAGGAATAACTTTAGATTACTTAAATAGTATTTATTAGCAGCAGAACATCAGGGAAATTCTCTGTCATCAAGATGAATAGCACTAGAGAATTATTTTAAAATTTCAAGATGCATATTGAGTCCTGTTCATTTCAATCAATTAACTCAGATCCCTGGTAACACTACTTCCAGTTGATAAATTATTGCATCTTTGGAACTACAGAAAAGGCTGTACCTATTTTTTCTTTTTAAATTATTTGATTTAATTAGTCTTATGTGGTTGTTATACACCCACACTCCAAGAAATTTTCCAGTTGGTCAGTTGGACAACACATCTGATTTTCAGAACCTCTAAAATATCTCAGATTAGTTATACCAGTATTTATCTAGTCATCTGAGATGTAAAAACTCAAAACACTGACATGTCCCATACACAAAGAGGAGGGAGAATAAAGCAAGCAGGTGGAAATATTAGATGTATATTGTTCATATGCAAATACATGATAGATATGAAGATTATTATGAATAGTACTATTCATTCTTATTATCCCCACTAATTATAGCGTTATTATTTCCTTAACTGTCTTTAGAATTAATGTGAGGATAAACTTTAACGAACTCTAGAAGTCAGTTTTGGTGGCAGCTACTGTTAAAAAAATCTAGCAGGGTTTTTTTTCTGTAACATAAAGACAACAAATCAAATGATTTATAGGAAAAAAGTAATGCATTTTCCTATATTTCAGTCAGCTCTTCAAATACATATACTTTGGAACATCTACTCCTGCAACTTATGAAAAACATACACACTGCCCTTGCTCTGGATCCTCTTTAACAGTTCGCGTAACTCTGTTAGGTGAACTTTGAGCATAAACTTGGATGCTTGAGTACTTTATGGACAAATTTGCTAACTGAAATGGAAACTAATTTGCCAATAATTTTTATCAAAAATCCACATTTAGGTTTTGAAAGCAGAACATGTTTCAAACGCCTAAATAAATGACATTTTCAAGGCATATGATTGGATTATGAAGGCAAAAGTGGTAGCACACTGCAATATTTCATATCCCTGCTGAAGTATTTTTAACCTAATTGCAGTCTTATTTTTTCTGACAGATCTTATGTTTCTTCAATTATTAAAAAAGAAAGGCAAGAAAAGAAAGGGATCACGGAGGTACCTGCACAGTCTTTACTTGGTGTCTAATCAGAGCCCCAGGAGGAGGAAACATTCCTCTCTGTCTTAAGTTTGGTGCTATACCTCTACATAAATCTTGTAGATAATCACATATGGCACTATTCTGCAAGATGGCAGGTGCTCTGTGTGAGATGCTCTGTTTTCTGAATGTTGAGTGGGAGTTGAGAAGTAGCTTGGACTGTGTTACACTATGATGAGAAACTGAGCAAGAATTGTTTATTTTCATGTTTACAGTTCTGATTTAGTTGAAAAGGAAAAAAAATAGACAGGAAGGCCTAGTTAAATTCCTGCAATTATTTGACTCTTTAGGAGGTGACAATCAGGTGACAACCCCTCAGAACTGATTCAGAGTGCTTAAAAACAGATACAGTGGGTATGCCTAGCCTTTTCCCAGAAATCCCCTTCTAGATGGGTCTTACAGAACATCCAAAAACTTAATATTAAAAGTTCAGAACATTTTGTCCCCCTGAAAAGCTGAAGTATTTGGGGAGAATTAGCTCCAGCAAGAAGTAGAGGAGTCAAAAACCCAAACTGCTGGCTAGGAAACATTTGCTCTTCTGTACTTTCCTAGTCTTTGATATCAAAGCAAGAATTTCAATTTGAATAAGATGAAAACATGTTCTTGATGTTCTAGTATCCCTGGCAAGACTGGCCTGCAGCTCAGAAACAGCAGTCCAGGAGTCCAACTGACTAAACTTCTGACGGTGAAGCTCAGAGCAGGTGCCAGAAGACTGGAAAGCTTAACGGGAAAATAATGCTTTCCTGTTCAGTCACCAAGAGGGATATTATTGCTAACAAGATAACAGTTGTTGTTCTATTTAAATTACCCTGGTAAAATCATCTTTTCTGACACCTATTCCCTATACTACATCTAAACAACACATGAGCAGGCAATGTGCCATCCAATAAGCTAAGCAAGACAGTTGTTAAGTGCAGGCAGCTTGCAGATGATTCATTTTTGTGATTAGTGGTAATGAGCTGTGCTCTTTCTATAAATGCAGTGATTTCTGTTGACCTTGTTTCATGGGCATTAATATAAGTCTGAAAATAAAAGTCCTTATTCAAAGCTTGTTCTGTAAGCTCTGGCACTACGGCTGGTGAAAAACTTACATGGGATTGTATGGTGACTTTAGCACACAGTCTGCTATAGCTTAGTCTCTGACCATCAAGGGGAGGGTGTCAGATAAGATCTGACTCACCGAGAAAGTTGATGTGAAAGTGGCAACTTTCACATACGTCGGATGATAAGACTGTATGACATCTTGAAACCCACAGCAGATCTTAAATAGGACAGAGTTGTAGTGCATCCTTTCCTTTATTAGGGTAAGCAGCATTGTTGGCCATGATCTCTTTCCCAGTTTTGCTCTAGAAATGCTGGGAAAGAGACAGTGACCATCTTTTGTACAGGTACAGGGAAAAGGCATGGGATCAAACAGGCATGCAAGCCCAAATACAATCTGACTAATAAAGTCTGCATCTGGTTTTGGTTAGCCTCAACTCTCTGACTCAAAAATCCCTAAAAAGCATTTTCTTGGTTTTAACGATTCTCAGATCTTTCCTTATAAGCTTCACATTGCCTTTACCATGACAATGATGAGAAGAAAGATGCCTACTAAGAATGAGAACCAATTTGTTTACCTGAAACTCTTGCTTTCTGAAAGTAAACTTCCTAGCAGGCTGCCTTCATACTTTTAAATATGCACGTTTTAGTAACATTTTTTATTCTTTAAGATAATGACAATTACTGATTTCCCCATCCATTTGCCCAATTATTGCAGTTACCTACTGTAATACTTCAGACTTCTTTTAGAAACTCACCTTGAAAAATAAATTAAACATCCCCTCACAACTTACACCAAAAGCCTTACCAAAAGAAAAGAAGAGTCTGCAGCGACTAGCAAGAACACAGGCAAAGATAAAATATTTAGAACATTAACAATTTACAATAAATAATTCTTTTAGTAATCAATACATGAATAGACGGGCTCTCTGAGCCTGAAATACCAAATAATAGAAGGTCACTGTTTAATAGAGACTGCTAAAATATTCCTAAATTGTGTGAAATTCTAAAGCATTTTATCACATTTATTTTTGATCTTGATTTTGCCGCTAATCCAGATTTAATGGCAAACCTGTTCTTTAACCTAAACCAGTAATTTAAAACTGGAGTTATGAATCAACCAAAATTAAATGCTAATATTCCTTTAAATCACATGTGATGAAAAGTTTGCCTTTTCAGGTTTGATGATAGGGTTACATGGGCTCTATATAAATGGTTTTAATGGAAATTTGGAACATAGAAGCAAGACTGGTGTATAAATTTTGCACTGCATGGGGCCATTCAAGGTTTTAACATCTGTTCAAGTTACAGTGATTATGAAAAATGTCAAGCCTCTGGTATTATCTGGAAATTCAAGTGTATTCAGAGGGGATTTCCCTCTGTTTTCTCTTTTTTGTTTCCAACTTCTTGAAAAACTGAGAAGCAGGGATAAAAATCTTCATGCCTCTTAAAAAACAAAAAAGTGAATAGCAGAAGCTGGAAAGCTTAGTTTTTTGGATGCCATTCTAATTTAGGCAGGCATAATGAAGGGGCAGATACTGCAAATTCTTATGTTTGAGTAATACACATTTCACAAGAACTCCCACAGAAATCAGATGGTATACAAGAGCACTTATCAGCAGAACTTGTTGGGTACCCAGCAAACCTCATGGACCCAGGAGGCTCAATCACAATCCAGCAAATATTTGAATCAGTATAAATCAGGAACTTGTCACTTCTCCATTATCATAAAATGTTGTAAATCTTTTAATTTAATTTGAAAAGGTAACAAGAATTCATAGTCTTCAGCTGACTTGATGTTCAAAAATGTGTTGCTCAGAGCAAATTGATGTTCAGAGGAAACATGAGGTGTGCACTGTTTTAAAGAATTGTTGGCATGTTATACAAAACTGGAGTCATGTAAACAAGGAAGAAAGGCAAAAAGAGCAAGCTCTTCTTAGGAAAATAGAGCCAGGGTGAATAAAACTCTCAAGATATCTGCTGGAGAGCACAAGAGCTGACTCAAGCTAAGGGCTGGCACCAGAGTACACTCATGAGTGTGTAGGTTTTGTAACATTCTGGTGCACTACTGTTGAAAACTCTGTTTAAAGATAGAAACACAACAGAATTGAGACAAACAACAAGGGCATGCTTATGCATTAAACAAGTGTTTGAATCTGCTTCACTAGGATGACCCCGCTCTGGGTAAATGGGCTCTTTGAGAAGAATGAAATGATGCCAAATATATCTTACTTCTCTGATGTGTGGTTTATGTGGACTGCTTGTATCACCAAACTGGATTAAAAATTAAGAACCCTCAGAAACAGTTGCAGACTATGAGCAAGCTAGTGGCAAACCAAGCAATATACACAGTGTCAGCAGGAACTGGTACACCACAGCCATAAGCAGCTTAGAATAGAGACCTCAGTGTGACCTCTACAGGAAAACTGATGTTAGCGATTCTAAACTAGGTTTGTGTAGCTCTGGAAGCAGACTACGCTAAGGGCACAATAGCTCAGGAACTGGAATCCTCTGACTATACAGCTAAATAAAATACAGTGTGGAAGCAGGACCATTATTCATCCCCACTGCTTAACCAAATGCACACTACCGCCTTAGTGTCAGGTGACACTCAGGCATAGCTTAGACTAAGTAACTAACATACTCCAAGGCAATTCCTGGGTCCAGTTTAAGGGCCAGTGTGTGCTATGGACCATTGCAAGTGCTGTATAGACAAGACAGATTTGCGTCCCTCCACAATCCTCCAGTGCAATCAAAAAACCTTCAGTTTCATGCTATGAAAAAAAATCACCACAAAACAACAGTTTGATGGGCTGCATGTAGCTCCAGCATAATTTCAGAGACTTTGAACAGAAACAATACATCATAGGATTATAGTGCCACAGGAGCATCATACAGAGGCAATGCAGAGACTCAGGGCAACTCCTGAGGAGTGTGGATGAAGTCAGTCTATGCCACTTTGTTGAAGGCCACCTCTGGCACTGCTTCACATAACCTTATAAACATAGCCTTTGAGAGATGAAGAGCTGTAGTGAACTCTTTTCGATAGCTACTCACAGGACAGGAAAAGACCATCCTGCTCCTGCTGCTGACATGGTCCGGAAGGTGGATGCTCTTTGCTCTCTGTTCTTTGACAGCTCTGGCAGCTCTCTTCCACAACTCTACCAAAGCTTTCTTAT
Source organism: Acropternis orthonyx (assembly GCA_035583155.1). Lineage (NCBI taxonomy): Eukaryota > Metazoa > Chordata > Aves > Passeriformes > Rhinocryptidae > Acropternis > Acropternis orthonyx. Next base: position 84,229,187 of record JAWWEU010000111.1, read on the forward strand.
TTACAGCCATTTGCTTAACTCATTGCTTGAGACTGAAAAAGTCTTTTTCACTACTGAGACTCACTCAATTTTCTGTGGGGACTCCTAAGCCAAAGAATCTCAAAGACTGACTGCAGGCTTTGTTGCTGTTATATTCCTGGCAGATATAATACAGAAGTCATCCATCAGCTGACCCTTGGAGAAGGAGTAGAAGGAAATTTCAGGTGAGTTTGGAAAAGACTTACTTTGAGGGACATAATTTATATTAGATTTGGGCATTTATAGAATATAGTGGATAGAATATGAATAAAAACATCTACAAAGAATATATGGTACCAGGTACCAGATAAGAACTGGTAACCAGAAGTTTGTATGATACAGGCAGCTACCTGCAAGTAGATGGATGGGATTGAAATATGTAGTTAACATTTGTGACATCTCAGTTGTCCCATGCCTAAATTGAAATGTTTTTTAAGAATTTTTTGTTTCAGAAAATGGAGACTTATCATCTTCTTGACTATAGATTCCACGGAGGGTTCTCAAAATTGTGATACTAGGCTATTTCATAGGGTATATTTGCTGTAAGAATACAGACAGCAAAACAGTGGATTCTTTGATTCTAATGCTCTTTAAGAATTTAGAAAATAACACAGCCTGATTTAAAATAAGTTTAGCTCCATCACAATTATTTCCCATAAAATAAAACCCAATGTATTTAAATTAATGAAAAAAATCATATAACAGATATTTGCTTCTATCCATTGATGATTAACAATTCCATGAGTTGGCAGCATAAAATGAATATGAAAAAACAGCTGGCAAAAATGATGGCTTTAGTGCACATGAAATTTAACTAGTGTAAAGTAATGTCCAGGATGTGTGACATTAAAGCATGACATGAGCTTTACCAGTGTTGGGTCCAAAGTTGCCCGATTCTCAAAAATGTCACAGATAATCCATAGATATTAAGCAACCCCACCAGAAATGTCATTGCTGTTACTGCTTTTGCTTATGTATTTCATTGCTTGTGACATAACACTACCTTGAAATTCCAAGCAGACCTTTCAGTTACACTGCTTACAGGACAAAATCATAGAATCATTTAGGTTGGAAAAGACTTTTAAGATCATTGAGACCAAGCATTAGCCCAGCACTGACAAGTCCACCACCAAACCATGTCCCTATGTGCAACATCCACACATCTTTTAAATACCTCCAGGGATGGTGACTCAACTACTTCCCTGGGCAGCCTGTTTGAATGCTTGAAAACCCTTTCCATGAAGAAATCTTTCTTAATTTCCAATCTAAATTCCCCACGGCACAACTTAAGGCTGCTTCCTCTTGACCTATCCCTTGCTACTTGGGAGAAGACACACCAACCTCACTACACCCTTCTGTGCCTTTAAGGTTTCTCTCTTAAAGAATGTCCAGTCTTCCTGGACTCCTTTGTCCTTCAGGACTCTCTCCAAAGGCAATCTGTCATCCTGGCTCCTAAACAGGACAAAATCTGCCCTCTGGAAATCAGGAAATCAGTTCTGCTGGCCCTCCTTCTTACTTCTCCAAGAGCCAAAACCCCTATCTTTATGATCACTGTGCCCAGGATGGCCTCTCATCATCACATCACTCACCTCACTTAGAAGAACCTCACTAGCACACCATCCCTCAAACACTGGCATGCTGCTGCCAGGCTTATCTCTAGTGGGTCTGATTTTATTCCTTTCCCCTTTCAAATTTAATTTAAGGCTCTGTCAATGAACCCTCTTGACTCCTGTGCAAAGATCCTTTACCCCTTCTGAGGCAAGCAGTTCTGGCATCCTTGTAAACCTACCCATGGTCAAAAAAACCCCCAAATTCTACCAGTGGCACCAGGCTTGAAGCCAGGTATTGATCTGCTGTCTCTTTCTGTTTCTTCCCTCATAACTCCATGCAACATAAAGGATAGAGGAGAACACTGCTTGTGCCTCTGATCCCTTAACTACATCCTGCAACTGAAACCTAGGTGTCAGCAAGTTCCCCCTGGATCTCTCTGGGCAGCCACATCAGTTATGGTGGGTGCAGAACTTATAGTGGCCGTGGCTTTCTGCTGGATGGATGCCATTGCTCCCTGGTCAAGCTGGCAGGGTTTGAGCACCCTTTCTGCACGCCCTTTTGTGTAAACTGCTGCTTGAACTGCCACACCACACCCTTGATGATGCATCTCACATTGTTGGCAGCATTCCTGGTTGCCAGTGCTCCCCAAGGGCTTCTTTTATACATGGTGGGGGCTTGTGTCACATTGCTCCTGGCCCTGGAAAGGTCTCATCAGCCACTGTCGCATGAGCTGCAGGATCCTGGTGGTAGCACATGTATTTAAGTTCAGGCATGGAATGGCAGATGTTATTTGACTAATGTGTGTGCTTTCTCACAGAGATAGTTTGGACTAATTACGCTGTAGCTGTTTTAAGCTGCAGTCAAAATAATATCCAAAGCTTTTGTTTCTACTTCTTTCCCTCCTGAGGGAGGCAGGGGAAATGTATTACAGAGAGCAGCAGTTACATTTTTTATTTCGAAGAAAAATTTTGTATCCTTTGAAACACAAGAAAGCGAGAAGAGAGTCTTTCAAGGCTCTGCTTTGTTCTCCTTCCATGATCTCTTTCATGGCTTACAAAGGAGGTGACAATGTGCCATAGCACGAGAGTAGCAAAGAACAAGATGAAGGACTTTCTTTTGGCTTGTTGCTGTACAGTCTGTGGGTGGAGCATCACAATCAAGGTTCGTGTCTCACATTGCCTGCAGCAACATTCAACTCTATAAGTATGTACAACTGAAGAAATAGCACCCAGGTAAAGAAGAGAAGGTGATAGTGATTGATGTCTTTCTTACTTCATGCGCTTCCCACTGAGAAAATAAGTGTTTCTTCTCATCACATTTTTTTTTCTCTTCTTCTACGAATGATTAAGAAAGAAATTAAAGCTGAAAACAAGCTGAAAGAACCAATCTAAATAATGCTTTGTTTTAGAGATACAAAGGATAAGGTACAAACACAGAATTAAACATTTTTGAGTTACCGTGGTAACATTTTTGAATTATTTGTGTCCATCAGCTGAGTCCATGCCTGCATTAACCTAGCAAGTCCCAGCTCCAAGTAAAAATGGGATTTCCTAAAACTGGGAATGTGTTATCATAGTTTACCCATTAATGAGTTAATTTAAGACTGTCCACAGTCACTGATTACATCAACTTAGCTCTCAACCAGGTACTACCCGAACCTCAATGCACTTTTATGTGTACCAACAATCAAATGCTCTGTAAGGATACTAACTTGTTGACCTGTTCAGCTTGAGACTGGTTATGGATTATATTTAGATCCTGAAAATAGCTGAGTCTCAGGAATAAATGAAATCTTTCCTATCAGAAACAGCCTTTCTCACCTCATCTGTGATGTTGGAAATGGCCTTATTTAGGAAGTATTAGGTCAGTAAGGCTCAACTCCTTGCTATCAGGTAACAGAATTAAAGCTAAGACAATTTCTTTGAAGGTCTATAGATCTTGAAATAGTCTGGTAACAGCATCTTCTACCTAAGCTGCTTTGGGGACCCCACTGATAAGTCAGCATGGGAGAGAAGGTGTAGCTCTGCTCTTACTACAGATGGGGAGATGGGTCTTTGTAGCACAAGAAGAAATCCAGTTCCTTGTTTCATGCCCTGCTGCTGTCCCTTTCACAGTAGCAGAGACCTGAGTTTCAAACCTTGAGCACTCTAGCCAGCAACAATAAACACAGCAGTACAGTCATGTTCTCCAGCTCAGTCCCTCACACTGTTTCGTATCATTTAAGAACAGGACTAATGAACAGGCCACATTTGTCATGTCTTTTACAGATGAAAAACTGAGGCCTCAGAGGCTGTGGAGTGCAGTTCCTGTTACAAGCCATTATACATTTCTGCAATCTCTTTGCTTATTTTTTCATGTAAGAAATATTTCAGATAATTTCTCTTAGATACTTCTTAGATACTCTTAGATACTCTTCAGATACTTTCTCTTAGACAATTCAATATAGGAAACAGTCATAGTAAGTAATAATATCCACATGTTTTTAATCTTGAAGAGATGAAATATCAAAAGGCAGCATCAAAAACAGAAATGTTATCATTTAAGTGTCTCTCAAGATCACAGATACTTATCAAGCCAAACAAAGTAAGTTTTTTGCATTGCTAGTGCTACAGTTTAAGTGGCCTGAGGTGAAAATAGTCCTATATGTGCACTAAAGACCTCTATGTACTCTGTACAAATTATTATAGCTGCAAATAGATGGGGGAACAAATGGAGAAAAATTATTCCTTTAATAGCGTGTTCCTGGCCCCCTATGATTTAGGAAACATAATTGTTCTGCATAGCCTGGAAAACATAGAAATATTAATGCATTATCCTCATTTAATTATTCTGCTCTTCTCATATTACTGTAATTCAATATTTATTTTATCCTGAGCTAATGGCTTTGTACAGGTAGGTATTTCAATATCTGCTCTTTTTGCTTTGAAAACTATATTTTAACAAAAGAAAGATCAACATACGGCTGAACGTATCTGCAGAAATACAAAAGAGAAAAAAAAAGGAAAAGAGAATAGGGGAGTGTTTCAGGGTAGTCTCAAAATTAAATATTGCATTCTTTCTGTGTTAACTACCATTTGAAAAAGTGCAAAATTAATTCACTATGCCCCGATTAAATTCAAAGATGAAAGTTAAATAGAGTGAAGATCTGGAGAGAAAAAAGAGTGATAAAGGATTACCACCCAAGTGATTCAGAGTAGTCAGTAAAGGCAATTCTTAAATGCACATTATTTTGAGGCCAGAGAAATCACACATTATTGTTAACCTTAATACTAGCAGAGACATTATCCTGATTGGGTGCACAGTCAAGCAGTCAGAGAACTAATTGATATTATTTATGTCTGCAATTACATGTAACAAAATGTTGCTACCAGTATTGGAGAGGACAAAAGGAAAGGCAAGTTTGGAAATCAAGCTCCAAAAGCCAAATTTCCTCTTGAAATCAGTGGAAGTGTGACCTAAGCACCAGTGTCAGATTTTGGCTCCAAGTTCAATTTAGTTTGATGAGCTTCACTGGGCAGTGTGTCTTAGGGAGCTGAGTCACTGTGAAGATATAATGTTTACAAACTGGGAGAACTCTGCACATGAAATGCCTTCATCACCTGGAGCCTTGCTTAGATATTTTCAATAGTAGTTTTAGAAAGTATCTAGCATACATATGAATAGCCAAAAGGACTAGGGATTAATTTCTCATATCCGCAAGCGAGGCAGCTTGCATTCACTGCAACCCCCAAGTGTGAAGTAGGAGATTGAAGGTGAGAACATAAACATCCTAATACTTGTTCTCAAGGATATTGCTACACAATATCACTGATGTTCTAAAATGCGTATATCTAAAGTTAAATATCCATAGATCTACTTATGTATTTACCAATTTTTAAATATACTGTGAACACCATGATATATCCTTATATAGGGTCAGGAGAAAAATGCCCATGTAAATATTTAAGTTTTAGGAGTTGAGAATTCAGTAAATTTATTACCTTTCTCTTTGTGAATGAAACTAACAATGAAACAAATATTTTTTTAATTTTTTTTTTATTTTAGTCAGAATGGCATAATTAACCAAACACTTGTACAGAATTGGAAAGGTTTTGTCCTTTAATTATTTCAGGACTCACTAAAACTTCCCATCTGTTTAAAAGATTACAATTGATAACTCCTGAATAAGCTGCATGCATCTTTTTTCAAGCTGATTTAAAGGAATTAAGCCATATGTATGAGATTACAGTCCTTCACGGGCCTTTTCTGCTAAAGGTATCTGACTAAGACATACAGTACAAGCTCAAAGCACTCTACACTTGTACTCAACAGTGGAGTTCTGCTGTACTGTAAGTGAAATAAATCTAAATTTTCCCTTCATACTTTTGCTTCCTCCCTATTTAAATATATTTATTCCTTTCTGCTTTGCAGGAAAATGCATTTTGCACTAGAAGAGTTTGTATGCTTCAGATATAAAATTTGCTTTATGCAAAACACAATTACAGCTAGCACCAGCTGGTTCTGTGTGTTACTGCTCTTGAACCCTCTAAGCAGGGATTTGAGTATACCAGCAAAAATGATGTTTTATTTGCTGGGGAAGTAAGTCACAACCCAGAATGAATAGGATCTATTCTGTGATCAGGCTAGTTTCTCTACCAGTTCTTTAGTTTTAAGAGGCCTTTGGGTTTGTCAGGGCCATTGAGCAAAGTAAACAGTAAGTATTTTAGAAAAGGAATCTGTGGCTTCACCATCTGAATCAGACACTGACTGAATTAACTGAAAACTGTTTTATTAACTATCTCTTTCTGGCTCTCTCAGGCAATATTCTCTACTTAGCTCCTTGATGTTTTGTGAAGCTGAATGGATTGCTGATTAGTATAGCATGACTTTTACCTCTCATTTTATTTCTATGTCTAGCTTTGGCATTGCTCACACCCCCTTGCAATCCACACCTCCTCAAAAAATGTTCTGACTGAAGCCATAAGGCAACAATCTCATTCTCAGGCAAGTTTCAGCATCTCCTTATGGTTCTTGGAGAACTTCATATTTCTTGCCAGGCCTAAGTATGGATGGGAGTGTGAGAGTAGGTGTGTGTGGCTTTTCAGCCAACCTGCTAGCAGGAAAAGCTGAGTTAGTCAGAGGTGCAAAGGAACTGCGTGTGGTAGGGAGGGCTGAGGGAACAAGTTTGCCTGCAGAGGTTGGGTGTACTATTGAGAATGCAGCAGAGAATGATGGGAGATTATTCTTATACATATTGTTCAAAGCCTGCAAAAATACAAAAGGCTCAGTCAGAGTACATGAAGAAAGTGCAAAGCTGTCAGGAATCTGCTTATATCTGCTTCTAAAAATTCCCATTCCAGTTCTTTCATGAAGAGCACTGGCTAAATTGGCAAGTTTCTTTCTTGATAGTTTATTTTCATGTCTGTTAGTTGATCTCATAAAGATTCACTGTTCTTGATTAGTAAAAAGAGACACAAGGAAAAAAAAACCCACAAGATAATTATTAAATTAAGGACTGAATCGACACAGCATAGCTTTTCTGCCTTGAATGGTAGTGACTTGATTCACTTTAGAAGGGACATTATCCCAACCTTAAATTCCCCAAAGGAACTTTACCTATGCTACAGTTCTGCTCCCAAAAGAAGCTTTTCTGAAGTATAGTCCATAGTATTACTTCTCCAGTACTTTCTTGCCACAAGAGTGCATGTAAGCAGGGAATGGTTTATTTTGACACTAAAGATTTATGATCCAAGGGCACTGTGGGAAGTGCTTATACTGTTGACTGTCATTTTAAATTGAGTGCATGTTGAGCCCAGTTTGCATTTATCATTTTTGCTAGGTTCCTTCCTCAACTGTCACTCTAAATCTGCTACAGAAAAATTCTTTTTTTCTAAATGGAAGTCAAGCAAGAACATTAGCATTGCTTGCAAAAAATGAGCTCTAACAAAGCAAAAACTTGCCAGCATTTTGCTATCCCTTTCATCCTCATAATATTGTGTTATGGGTTTAAAATCCTGGAATTTTTCTTTCATCTACCAACCCTGCACCTCAGAGGAATCACCCTCTGTCTCCTCTTCAACCGTGGAACCTGG
>JAWWEU010000111.1:84236926-84257818 GCA_035583155.1 Acropternis orthonyx
CCAGGGGTGCTGGGTTACACACTTGTTTTTGTGGGTTAAACGGACCTTTTTCCTCTGTACCCTTGTACTTATTGTGACCTTTTAACTAAACTGTAATTCTGACTTGTAATCTGTTTGTGTTAGACTCATTCCTCCTGCTGGTTTACCTTTAAACCAGCACATATTGGCTTGAAAAATTACGGTGGCCAAGAGATGCTAAAGGTGTCAGCTTGCAGAAAGCAAGAAGCAATCACTTCTTACATGTACCTTTTCATAATCCAAGCCATTTAATGTGCATACTTACAGTTCAAATGTGTCATAAATTCTTTTTATATGGGAAGCATTTTATTCAATTGGCTAAAGAGTAATTTATTTGCGTATTTTATTGTTTCTATATTTATGGTACTATTAAGAACACAGGGAATTTATAAATCTTCAAAATACCTGCTGTAAGAAACAAACCTTGCAAACCTCCTTTTAAAACAAACTCTTCTGAAGGGTGATGTCCTATCACTTTCTGAAATGAAATAAGGCTTTAGGACCTTCATGTCCATTTAAAAAAGAAAGAAATCTTCTGGGTCTAAACAGATCTTTGCCTCATGTTCACTTCTGATATGCCACACACTCCTTTTTCTAGGTGTTTAGTCCCAGTCCTCTCTATTTTCAGCCCTGCAAGGGAGTCTGCACCAGCATTCCTCACCTTCCCCAGCTTTAAAATGGACAAGATATTTCCCTGACACTGGCCAGGCACATCTTCAAAGTGCATAACTCAAATAATTTCAAATATATATATATATATAATAGGTAGAAGCATTTTTAAATGGAAGTATTAATATTTTCACTACAATAAATATTATATAGTAATAGAGACACCTAAACATGATAACACAGAAAATAGTGTATTGTATTCAATATCTATCTCCTATGTCCAGCACAAGCTCTCTGGAAAGTAAAACTCCCCTCTGGCACTGTCTGAAGTTAAAAGCAATTTCAAACGTTAAGTCCTGTTATCGTCCTGAAAATTAAAATGCAGCAATAGGTTTCTATTTATGTAAAACTAAACAGAAGTAGAGAACTATCAGTTTGTAGGGAAGGGACATAAAGACAATGGATTGTCATTTGTTCAGCATTTAGCATAGCAGAATGGGATATTTTGTTTTTTGTTTTGTTTGAGGGGAAAGAAAAGGCATGAGGACATGGTAAATATGTGATGACTACCAGAATTTTAAAAAAAACCTTTCAGAAGTCAGGGAGAGGAGAATGACATACTCATTTGCAGCACCTTTCAGCCATCAGCATGCAAAACCTACCTTTCTAAAACCTGTCCCCACAACAAGCAGATAAAGTTCCTGCCTTTCTCTGAACACGAATGACACTCCTCATGCAAACCCCTTTTACAGAGTTTGACCTAATACTTAAATCAAATAACAAATTCCTATTATTCCTATTGCCAAAGACAATAGTGCCTAAACAGTAACAGCTCAAGAGGGCCTCCTGTGCCTCTCATGAGCAGCATGAGGCTGGGGATGGGATGTGACTGCTGTACAATCTCCACTGTGAGAAATGATGAGCCATTATGGTTTGGTAGTACTAGCTCTTGGGGATTCAGCTTCATCCACTCTCACTCCCCACAATCCAGGAACCTCTGAAGAGCAGCCATCTCCCATGTGATTTCTGTACAGTGCTCCCCATCACCTCAGCTCACAGGAGTGTGAGGTATGCTGATATTCAGCAGATCATAAATAAATGATCCATGTGAAGGCTATAAACTAAATAGTTGATCTGTACTTACACTACATTCTTACTTCTTCATAAAAGTTTGCTGCTGCTCTATAATGTTTTTTGTTGACCTCAGAGTCAAGAGATCAAGTGTAGCACAAATGTCAAGTGTAGCACAAAGGAATCATCCAAGGCAATTCAAAAAAGCACTCTGCAGCGTTTTTCATTTCTCACTGAAACCCTTGCAAGGGTAAAACATCTGGACAACAACAAATATGTCTTTCAAAGAATTTAACTTCAGAGTTGCTTCAAGGTTAGTCCAAAACAGGTCTAAATACTTTTGTTGAAAATAAAATAAAATACTGTGTCTCAAGGTATCTTAAAATTAAGTTGCAGTGCTCAAAGAAAGTTCAAAGAACTCATTCTCTCTAGTTTCCTTAGGCTGGTCTCTCACAGTGGACTATATTCTCACTGATGTGCCATTACTTGCCTTATTGATTGCATTTCACTGGTCCACGCAAGTTCACAGAAGGGAGAGAAGTCAAATTGAGTAGATCAGAAACATGTGTACACAGCACTTTGATTTGAAAATCCCATGTCTTTCTATCCAAGAACTGAAAAATTATTTCCAATAAAACCTGAAAAGTAGACCTAATTAATAAAAAAATGCCACATAGTAAAAACGGACTGATTTTAGATCAAAAAAGAAAGTCAGTACAGGCAATTTGTCAAGGTGTAGTGGTATTTTCTACTTACATTTTGAACAGAAAGTTTAAAATTAGAGTTACAATTTTAGAAAAATATTTTTGAAAAATAATCAAGGCCTCTTATCAACTAATTTCCTATCATTTGACCTTCCTGCCTTTCTGATTTACTTTGTCATCCTTTCTTTTGCCAGTTTGGTGCCACCTGGAACATAAAACACAATGCTCATTTTAATGGCCTCTCTCAGAGTACAATGTTTCCATTGGAGCAGCTAACGCCTACGGATAAGGCTTGAGTCAGTAATGTAGTCAATTCTGAATACAGAATAGACAAAGGAGGTTTGATGTAAATTGGGAAATATTAATCAAATCCTGTGAATCAAGTATTACACACCACTGTTACTTTTAAACATATCAACACAAAGTACAAAATTACTGGTTTACAGGACTCAAGCAATGACTGTGTGACTTTGGAGGCGTTTTGGTTATATGAGATTAGGAGGAGAAAATGCAATAGTTGAAACAAAACTACACCATGAAGACAATTTAAAAAAAAATAAAAAAATCACTAGCTTCTCTTTACCAGGGTGGATTTCAAGCGAAATGTGTGCTGAGAGCTTTACAATCAATCAGAATCAGACCTTGATGAAAAGAAGACAGAAAATAACAAACGGATTGCTTCAGATTAGTTTCTAAGTCTTTATTTTCTACTGAAAGTCACACATGTCCTTAGGGGAGAATTCAAATTTTTCTCTGATGTTGTTCTGAGAAGAAAAATGAATATTGAGACACCATGTTCCTAAGTTCAGGAAATGCCATGTGGACTTGAAATACATGGTTTGCATTTGTAAGTGCTGTCACATGGACATTGCCTCTCATTTGAACACCATAAAAACAGAACAGCTCATGCCACCAAGGACTGCTGTTTGAAGAGAGAATGTAATTTGACATAAGGTCTCTAAATCTGAAAACACAGAGGATTTGAAAGAGTTCAGTTTCCTATATCCTCTTGGCTTTAACAATCTACAGAGTCTTAAAAGTTTCAATGGCTGACTAACACATTAATTGGGAGTGGGGTTTTGGAGTCACTAGATACACTTCAACCTAAGTTTCGGTTTATACTTAAATAGATGGAAAACATTTTTTTCACCCCAAATTTCTAGCAATTACCATTCTTAACAGCTGTGTTGTTAGAACCTGCAGCTGCTTACTAAAATTAAATTCTTGGCAGTCACAATGTTAGTGTGATTAAGAAATCAACAAGAATCTGAAAAAATTGCAACCAACTGCAGAGTATTTCAGGGTTCTTACCTTTGAGACAAACCAAATGGTAAGTTAAAATGTGTGCAGGCCATATGGAAGCTGATTAATGCTAGTAGTGGAAGAAACACAAAAGAGCATCGATTTCATGAAGTTGAATGTGAAATAACTGAGTTGTGATTTAACACCTGCTGCAATATGAAAAAAAACTAAAAAAGGGGAAGGAAGGGGGAAGGGAAGAAACTGCAGAAAATAGAAATTACTGTACTGATATTTGCTTCCCAGAAATTTGGGGAGGTTTTCCTTCTGTGAGCATGAGGAGTAGTCTCTGAAGCATGAAAAGAAGAAAACTTGGAGAAAAAACAAGCTGCTCGGACAAGACTATTCTGAAGTAATTGAAGTGTGACATTGCTGAAATGGTAACTGTGATATGTAACCAGTGCCAAAGGATGGAAGGTGACAAACATACCATCAGACTTTTTGGAGGTGTCCTGTGACTGATAGGATATTTTAAACTTGATATTTCAAAAAACAGGATAAGAAACAAATAGTTGAATGTGTATACATGGGTAAGTATGATATACTTTAGAGGAGACAACAAAATGTTTGGAGCAGGGAGTCATGTGCACAAATCTGTTAAAGTTCTGTGAAGCAGTCCATAGAACTGTGAATAAGGTTATTTGAGGGAGTGTACAAGTGCATATAACTTTTTTTTTGTCAAGAAGGTTCTTCGCCAGATTCTTTTTAGGAAGTTACATGGGCAGAAGAAAATAATTGTTTCTCAAAGATTCTCTCACTTGTTGGTAAACAGATGACAAAGGCTAGACATATATTTACAGCAAATTTTCATTATTTTGGGCAGCTACCAACAGGATAACCTAGGCACCCATTCTGGAGCCTACACTGTTAAACATACTCCTTAACAATTAGGAAGAGAAAGAATGAAATAGTGTCATGACAAAGTTTTCTGATAAAAGAAAATAATTCAGGATAATAAAAATTTGAACTGTCTATAAGATTTGCTTGATAATCTTATAATTCTCTCTGACTGACAATAAAATCACAGATTAATTCAGTGCTGGAAATGGAAAAGATGACAAATGAAGTGAAAAAAATTCCTAAATAAATATACATAATAATTGGTTGCAAATTATATTTTAACACTTTGGAGGAAGATCCAGGAGTCTTTGTAGATGGTTAACTGAAAATGTGAGCTAAGTGATGATTAAAACTGTAAAAACAAAGTTAGGAATTATTTGGCGTGGAACAGAGAATGTAGAAAATGTCATTCTTCCTCAGAGTATCTTCTTGGTGCAGACCTCATGAGAACCTTGCGATCAAAACATCTGAATGAAGGCACATGGTGGAGCTGGAGAGATGAATAAGAAGGTTTACCAGAAATGTGCACAGAAAGGATTAATGCCCTTCAATTTGCAAAACAACTTTTAAATGAGGAACATTTCTCTATTTTTCATGATAAATATCACAATATATATGCTAAGAAACACCTAATGAAATGAACAGTCAAAAAACTTCAAAAGAAAAAGGCAAGAAACATTTTCACAACACAAATCTTACAATCAGATCAAATGAATTCCTCTCAAAAAGTCCCAAATCTATTAATGTACAAAACAAATATTGTGACCCTGTATGTTTGTGAGTTTTCAAAATACCCTTTCACTAGTTGTCAGTTTTGAGCTAGTTATTGTCTTTTAGCACTATTCAGCATGAGCAATAGCCTGAAACCTTCCCACTAGGTATTCCAAGATGTCACAGAAGCGCAAATGAGGTTATTGTAATGCACTATTATTTTGTCATATAGAAATGAGGAAAAAAAAAGTCCAAAGAAGAAAATAAAAAAAAAGTGACAAATATTTATTTGCTCTGCAAATACATTTGTTAAAGCCAAAAAGACACTTTTGAAATGGCAGAAATCAAAGTTAATGTCAGATGAGGAACTCCAAAACCTGTAATAGCTTCTAGAAAGGGAGATCAAAGGAAATTACAGGCACATGCAGTGAGCGCTCTTTGACCTTGACATGGGTTAGCCAAAACAAATAGCTAAAATCTACTTATATCAGCCATTTTACAATCAATATATGCACCATTCATACCTTCCACATTAAGGTCACTGGAGCATTTAACTTTATCACCACAAGAATGACCCTTTGTAAATAAGAAAACTATATCATGCTTCGTTTATCCTTTCCCTGACAGAACAGCTGACCCTGGTACTGTTCTCTTCAGTCCTTGGTAAAACATGGAACTTATCCTGGCACTTGGAGGTTAATGGCCCCATAGAAAAGCTACCAGTGATTCCAATGTGGCACATTCTGGGTTGTTTTACATATTTGTGGAACAGGCAATCTAGAGGCACTTAGATCAACTTCTCATTCACACATCTCAGTTCAGCTGTAGTTTGTGGTATCTCAAGGAACAACATTTTCTTAAATGTTTATTGTCTTAAGTACTCCCTCTAAGAAGAGATCAAGAAGCTTTTGTATTCTTCTAATAACCATTGTTTCTTTACAACAATCAGTAACTAGCAAAAAAGATAGCGTTTTTCACTCCTAAGTCAAACATTTTCTTGGAGGCAGAGAAAAAAAATGTGGTAGCATATGTGTGGTTCAGCACACTGCTTGGAGACATCTGCCACAACGATATGTTTCACCAGCTAAGACCACCAAGGACCAACTAAGCCATCAAGGCTAACTGTAAGACATGGGTCCCTAATGCTGCAAACTGAAAGCTAATTTAGGAGGATATCGCTTATGAGAACTGAGTGATGTGAATAAATAATAATTAAGATTGCTAAAAACTGATAAAATTATTTTTTGTGAAAGCACAGTGTTAATGAACGTCAAATTAGCGAAGTTTTGTTCAGAAGTGCTAACATGGCCTGATTTGCCATCTTCTACATACCTGTGATGTCTCCAGAGTTTCCAGATATCTCAGTAGCACCAAAATGCTGTTTCTTCTAGCAGTATTGTCACCTCTCTGATCCTCTATTTCTTTTGCATAACTGAGCAAACATTTGACAATATCCATTCTTGTTGAGATATTTCAAGGGACACCATTACTCCCTATCTTCTTACTTGACAGGAGATTATATATTTCTACTGTTCAGTTGTTACCAGTTTCTGCCTAAAAGTGTGACTGTTCATTTCAACCAAGCTCTTCTACACCGTGAATCTGCACTTAATTCAGCCCTAACCTCTCTGAGATATTTCCCTCACAGAGATTATCTTAACATAGCATTAAACAAAGTCCCTAAAAGCGCACGTTATATGAAGCTGCATTTTCTAATTTTTTGTAGTCACCTTGCAGAATGTCTTAGAAATACCAGATAACTTACAACAAAACCTCTTAAACTTCATCTTTTATTTGTCCATGTTTTGATACCCCAGTGTTCTTGCTCCAGTCTGAATACTTCATCAGTTCTGCAATTTTCCATCCCTTCTGCTATGCTCTTGACAGTGCTTGGTTTTGTTTTGCACTGCCAGGTTGTACACTGAAAAGGCAGCAGAAAACCATCTTTGTCATAGATCACTAACAGTGACCTGAAGTTTGATATGTGGGCTAAAAATTAAATTTGTTTTTTCACTAGACTACATTTGAGAGTTTCTCCATGAGTCTGCTATACTGTCTGATTTCTTCTGGTAGTTATGAGCTATTCCTCAGCTTTCAAAATGTCAGTCCACACAGGAAATATTTCAATATTCCCAGCCAGAAAATGTCACTCCAAGCCAGATTTCTTTGTGAAATTATGTAAACAGAAGGCCGTCAAAGCTAGTGAAATTAAAAATTCTGTGAAGAATTTAAACATGTCTCAGAGACCCATTTCCTGCCTTCTGGCACTGATCCTAAGGAACACAAGTTCTCTGCGCATATCTTCTAATGGTGTATGCTAAAATTAGTCTATAGTGATCATAACAGGGAGAGGTGTGTTAGAGATAAGGTTAATTTGTTTTGAACACTGGGTTTCATTAAGATGTAAATATGTCAAGTGAAAGAAAGAAAAGAAATAATCATCCCTGAAGAAAAAGGACCCTTGTCTCAGTCACACAGTCTGCAGGGAGCACCCATGCAGCCAGGGTGCCTTCATATAGAAATAAACGCCCCTTTAAAACTCAGTAAAACTCAGCCATAGCCAAGAGGAATCCTTCAGAAAGCAGAAGAGTTATAAAAATTTCATTATATTAAGGCACAAAGAAATTAACATTTGAATGTTTCCTTTAAAATTAGTTTTTATAAACCTACATGAGAAATAAACACACACACACATACCCCCTTGAAACTATGCAGTGCAATTAGTACCAGTAACTGATTTGCTTAATGATCTTCGTGGTTTTTTAGTGATCAGTGCTCCTTATTTTTAATCTTAACAGGAGCCTTGAGATGGGGTGCTCAGGAGGTTATTGCCTCCTAAAGCAATCACCCATTAGCGATTGCTTTCGAGACTGTGGAGTGGTAAGGGTCTGTGGGAAAAGGTCTGAACATATTGGTCTATTTAGAAAATAATAGGCAAGCTGTGGGTTATGAAGGTCCAGAAACTGCAAATTTCACATCCACATATAAGCTGAGAAAAACTGCTTTGAATTTAACTAGACAATGTTAGTTCAGCTACCAAAGGGAAAAGGTAGCTGTATAATGCAGGGGATAGGAGTAGGGGGAGAATAATGACAGGAAAAGGTGAGAAAGGGATAAATCTCCTATAGATAACAGACTAAGACAGGGTATTTATTACCAGTAAAATGGAAAGACTCTCAAGAGCAGAGAGGAAGATTACAATATGCTTTAAGACTAATATTCCTCTCCAGTCTAGGATTTTTAGTATCTCACATAAGATTTCCCATTCTTGTCTTTTTGGAGGTATTTGCTGTCTCTCCCTTGAGAATCAGGAGGACAAGTGATTTTTTTCATAATAAAATGGTGACTCCCTGTTTTGTATGCTTTATAAGATCCTTGTAAAAGTTGATTCTGATGGATGACATTAACTTCAATTCAATTTTTTCACACTTCTTACATTTGGTAGATTGCTGGACTACATAACTTATGTTATGGTATGCATGTATTAGAGCCACCTGTAAGATTTTGGTAGTTCTGCTACAGGCAATGCTGCAGTTGGGGACAATGTCACACTACCTATCACATGTGAGGCTTTACAAGGCACTGTCTTTTTCTCCCGAAATCACCTCTTGGTGAGGAGAAAATAGGGGAATACAACAGCATAAAAGAGAACTTTGAAAAAACGATTAATATACCATTTAACAAAAATAAGTTGGAATATGAAACTAAACTTTCTATGCTAGTATTTTAGTTTGTATAGATAAATCATGGGCATGGTGAAGAAACAATTTTGATTTTGCATACTAAAGACTGTATTAACTGTTACTGCTCAAGAATGGATTCTTGGGGATGAAGTAGTTTGATGAAAATGTCAATTCAGTGCTCATCAGCTCTAAGCATTGCAAACAAGGCGTAGGAGTTGGGAAGAAATAAGGAAAAAACCATCTTAGGACTGTATAAAGCCCATATCTTGAATACTCTGTGCAGTCCTGGGCTGTGCATCTCAGAATGTGTAAAATTGTAAATATTACCAGGAAGGGCAGGAGGATAATATAGAGAAAAACAGTGAAATACTCAACAATGACTCTTCAGCAGGGAAAGAGAGAAAATGAAGGAGAGTAGAACAGTCATGAGTGACAGGGAAGTAGATGAAAAGGAACAGTTAGTTATTGTCTTCACAACCAGAACTAAAGCATATGAAATATAGTTACTACTTGGCAAGTTCGAAAGGAACAAGAGGGTATCTTTCTGATACTTCCTGATAGTGCACAGTTGTGTGTGCAAGAGATGCTGCTAGTTAATATGGATTCAAAGAGTCTTTGAAGAGTTCATGGAAGAAAAATGCCTTAAAGGTAAGAATGCCACATGATGCATGAAGTTCAGCAACTACTTGGGCTTCAGGCTGCCAGAAATCAAAAGACTGTCCCTGGGTACTGGACTAAATAAGACTTCTACTTCATTCAGTATATCCATTTTTCTGTCAAGTTCTCCGTTATTCCATCAGGATGTCCACTGAATTATGTCAGGGGCCTCAGCAAGTCCCTTGATATCTTTGTACAGTCACACACAAACTGATGATGGCACCTCTAGGTATTTCCCTAGAAAAGACATCAATACCTGAAGGGAAATTTACAGGAAAGAGAGGCCAAGATTATTTAGTGACAGGACATGTAGTTCAAATTGAAAGACAGTAGGTTTAGATTAGATGTTGTTGTTATTATGGAGGTCTGAACAACCTGATCTAGTGGAAGGTGTCCCTGGCCACAGCAGGAGGGTTGGAACTAGATGACCTTTAAGGTCCCTTCCAACCCAAATTATTCTGTGATTCTATGATCATGACATCATGAGAGAAAATAGCATTAGATGATATTATAGGAATAGTTTTGAAGATAACAAAACATTATCAGGGTACCAAATTATTCTTACTCTTATATCCCTGATCTCTTTACCAGTTACTGTGTTTTTCTGTTTACACAACAATCTGAATGGAAACTAAGGCATTTTAATGTTGGTCAACTTTTTGTCCTTTTTCAAGGCAGAAAGGCTCTTGCAGGGAAAATAAATATTTCTGGCTCTCATACATTTACAGTGAGTCTTGAAAAAAGTAAGTATTTTATATTAAGCCCCCATTTTTCAGTCACATGATTCTTTAAGAACCTCTGCTTTTATTTAATAAAAAATAAGTTTCTTGAAGCTTGGAAAATGTGCTAGATGATAAATAAAAAGAAGCCAGTAAAAAATATCCATGACTTTCTCTTTTAAAATTGTATGGTGAGGAACAAAGGAATTGCAAATTTCATGGTTTGTAGTACTGAATAAAATGTCCTTGACCCACAACACATTATTGATATTCCTGGTAGATGTATTTTTCCTGTTTATTGAAAATGCTCAGTAATGTCAACAACAAAATCAACAGGAGTAGGGGAAAAAAAAAAAAGAGTACATGGTGATAAGTCCTCCTTGCATAATATAACATTCTTTATATGACTTAAAAAAATAAAGAAAAAAAGATGCAGTAGGGACACATCAAAAAAATACTTATGTAGGTCTTATGAGTCACCGTATAAAATACATGGTCTTTTCATTGTCACTTGGCGAGAAGTACAATGCCTATATACACCAGGTTCATTTAATGTCCCCCCAGGTGCCTCAAGGTTTAATAGGATATTTTTAACATGTAGATTGCATTGCATTTTAGTATATGCCATACAGAAATGCATAACATACAATATGGAAGTACATCAAATACATAACTCCTACGCTGGTCTATATTCACACCAATAAAACATTTTGCCTTTAATTTCACATAAGGAAAGATGCAGAAGCAAAATGTTACCAAAATTTTACAGGAGAAATATATCAGCTTTTGCTCCCCTCACTCAAGTAAACATGAATTTTGGTATGAGAATCACACCTGCTCACAAGACTGCTAAATAAGTCAGAGATGCAAGATCTCACTCTTAGTTGTACAGAATGAAGTAAAGAGCCTGTAACACCAGAATTATGTTTTTGGCGTCTGTCTGAATTTGAATGATAAATAATGCATTGTTATAATTTCTCCACCCAAACCTTCTCATGAGATAAAGTGGCTTCTCCATCAAGTCTACTGTGTTTCCGTCCACAGAATTATATTGCACAACGTCAGAAGAAAACACATTACTCAGTTGGTTAAGAAACTGAAACCAAACTGTATTAATGGTCTGTTCCAATGTCCTATCTGATAAATTTCAAAATTAGAGGCAATGTTTATAGGTCAAGCAAATTGAAAAGAGGAACTGGGACATGTAACAGCATAAAAACTTTTATGAAAACAAAATAGTTCCAACTCTGCCTTCAGATCTAGAATTTTCTATGTTCATAATGTTGCCTTAAAAACTGAGGAGAAAAAAACTCCAGGCAAATTTAGTAGGAGATAAGATAAGGAGAGCAGAAGTTTTAATGAACCTCCAGGCTCCAGGAATACATATCCATAGGATGCCCCCAAAGTTCCCAGGTTCCAAGATTTTACAATAATGCCCATCCAATCACATTCTGTTATTCCTCCTGGTCCTGCCCCATCCCGCCCCTGGCACGCCCCATCAGGAATTGTCTTGGTGTTTGGAGCTCCTCTTTCATCGCCTTCGTCTTTCTCGCAGCACGTCAGGTCCTTGGAGGCCTTCCAGAGTTCCAGATTTGGTGTTTCTTTTGTCCATGTCTTTATCTTCTGGTGCAGGCTTCATGGCGCTTCTCTGCAATTCTACCTTGAAATGGAGACTAAACAGCTACTGGAGTTTTGGGGGATTGACTGATATAGGATGGGGTTGGTATGTGTAAACATTAAGCTACTGAAGTTACTTTATTGTTCCATTAAAACTACACTAACTTCTAAAATCTATAAAAATTAAAAATCAAAAATGAAAAAGCTCTGAGGCATCAATAATGTTAAGTGGACAAGAGGACATGCTATGCCTACAGATTCTCCAAAGGTAGTTTTTTTGCAGTGTTACATACAGGCACAGGGCACGACAAAAAAACATGCCTGCTGTGGAAGAATCCTCAGAGAGAGCTAAAGCAGAAAAGGGAGTGAAGGATGCAAGAAAACCTACTAAACTGAGAAGGAAAGAAAAGTACTGAGACCTGTATGACATTTTCTGGAAGTTTTCAAAATACAGGAAGTGGAAAAGGGACACGAAGAGAGCATTGAGATGAAGCTGCTGATGCTTATCAGTTCTCTCAGTCCCAGCAGCTAAGAAATATGAGGCACAACAAGTGCTAAAACACTCTTAACAGAAGCAGCAGTACAACCACTGCACTGCACTGATGACACTGACACAGAATGTTGACAGCTCCAACTGTGGGGTGAGACTTGGATGATCACCTGCTCAAGTATACACTGACTTTCATTGTGTCGCATTGGACAGTCAAGACCGTAGATGCAGAAATCAAGTTAGTCATTGTGGTGAAACTAATTAAAGAGTTGCAAGCCTCTTGGTAATTGCATTCATTTTAGATTTGGAAACAGTCGAAGAAAGTTTGTGTATCACAAATGTTTGCTACACGCTAATTCACTAATCATTATAGAGCTGGGAAGATTGCCAATAAAAGAAAAAGCAGCAATTTCAACAGCTGAAAATAGACTTATGTAGTTCATGCGCCAGTTTGTTGTTGTTGTTGTTGTGTTGAATGTCATACTGGTATGCTTTTTTTTTTTTTAAAAAAGCTGATCAAAGAAATACAGTCAAAAATATATTCCTGGGTCAACTCCTGGAAATGTTGTTAAACATGGCCAACTGGTTAAGTAAGGTGCAACTCTTATTCTAGGAACATTTAAATCAGATAATTTTCTTAGTACCTTGTCTTCACATTATTTTCACTTCCATACCTTGTCCTTTTTTCTTAAAAAAGAAAAAAGGAGAGGAATCGAACTGCATAATTACCAGTTGCAACATTCAATGGCATGACTAAAAATGAAGAAGCTTATTTTTTAATGAGCAAAATAAAATACACTCTTAAAATGATACAAAATATTTCCTGCCTAGATACTGTTTCTTTGTAAATCTCAAAGTGATAAATGCTTTACTTGATGGCAAGATGTTGAATTTTCCTGATAAAACAAACAAAAGTAAACAAACAAAAATCTCTTGCTCCTGTAATATCTGAATGGTGTTGTCTGAACTTCCATATTCTATCCTGAGTAGGAAACTGTTTGAAACAAAACCAGATTTTGAATCATATAATATTGAAATAAGTTTTGCCCTGTTTGAATCCTATAGCAAATACAGAGTTTATTTTTTAAAATCTGGGCAGTTCTTAAAATATGACAAATTACACACCCAAATCTCTTGCCAAAGAACTTGCACTTTGCAAAAAGAAGTGAAAAAAGTAAAGTAAGTATTGAGTCTCTCATATGCTTCTCTTTATATCTAGTTTTCCTGCTACAACATCCTATAAAAAGTACAGTTTTCAGGGAAAGAGGAGAGCAGATGGTTCAGCAAGGCCAGTACCTTGCATACATGGAAGTTTCCCATCTCAAGAAAAAGATGAAAGACTGGGGACTTGAGATGACAGCGAAAAATTCAAATTGTCAATAAGACTTTCACTAGAACTTAATAAGATCCTGCAGTCAGCAATAAAACAATGGGATCAATGCAAGGATTCAAGGCCTAAAACTATTATGGTCAGATAAAGAGAATATTGATAGTTGCATTTTGAATAGCTGGGAAAGGGAATTATATGTGCATTATCACAGAGAAAAAGTGATCTTATCAAATGCAGTCATGGTAAAATATTTATTTGCTTTTTGTCCTCACATTAAACAATTTCATCATATTTTCTCATCTATCAAGCTCTAGTCAAGACTGAAAGAAAAGCTAATTTCTGGAGGATCAACAGGGCCTAAACAGAATAATGCATGACTTGTACTTGTATCATACAGGAAAATTAAAGAAAGGAAGGATGGTCTTCTTTATAACTCTCTAAAACAACAGTGGAATGAATGGTGAATTGTATCCTTGCCATAAAAGCATAGGGAAGTTCAAACTTGTAGGAAAGTTCTCTTAGTTCTGCAGGATTTAGTGTAATTTATATAGGTTGTTTTTTTTGTAAGAATAACTCTATTAATTTCTTCTTTATTTTGTGTGAGATACAGAAAATAACACTATGCTTACAGATAATACAACTGTAATAGGGATAAGGTCCACAAATGTCACTGTCAGCTAGTGGTAATGTCAGTATTATTTCCAAGACACCACAGCATAAGTATGTACTTATTTCCTGGATCTGGAATATTGGCTAATACTGACTAATTACTTAATCACCCATATTGCTTGCAATAAAGAGATCATTGCAAAAGAAAAGACTTCCATGACCATTTCATATGCATATGCTTATTCACAACAGACATAAATCAATATAGATAAGATTTCAGCACTAATAGGCCAGAATTTTATCTTTGTAGTTAAGATCCTCCCTTATAGAAATATAACCTAAAAGCAACCTGACAAAACATCAAAGCCCTGCTTTGAGCAGGAGGCTTGAGAGATGACCTCCTGACATCCTAAATTATCCTGTGTTTCCATTATTTTAACTGGCCTACATATTTTCATATATATTTTCAGAAAATCACATTCTCAACAAGTATGAACTTTGGTATAAGCTACCCCAAAAGACGCTGGGTTAGAGATGTGATACTGTTTTGTTGATGCGTTCAACCAAAACATAAAGGGAGCCCAGGGGCCTTGAAGTAGGTCAGAATGCTTGATTCTCTTCCCACTGCCCTCCTTCTATATCATTCTGAAGTACAGCTACTTTGATCCTGTCTTATGTCTTTGATTTTTCTGAATAATAAACACAACTTTGAAAAATACCCTCTATAAAAAAGCTTGATGCTGTTGTACATAACACTTCATCCCTACCAAACCCATCAATTCTATTTCATTTGAAAGAGTTAATTCCAAATAATTTTGTCAATATCCTTCAAAACTGGGATTTCTATAGGCCCCATTAGCAGGCATCAACAAATATTTCAGCAGGAGCATCATCAGTACCATTTGAAGAGGCATACATGGTTCTAGTTAATCCTCTCTGACATCTCTCTGCAAAATAAATAACTAGCCAACATGAGACTAAATAAGTTTTCAAGTGATTTAATACTTAATTTTTACAGAACACAATTTTTTTTGAGAAAAACCCTCTGATTCAAGTCTCTTTCTATATGAGTCTATGAGGCCACATGCTAAATCTATTATTGCCCTGTTCTTCTATAACTTTTGAAAGCCACACATTTTACAGGCTTAAATCACTAGAAAGGTGTTGATTTAAGAAGGTGTTGGTGGGCATTAATCAGTATGGAGAGATGGCAATAGTTTCTCACCCCTTCTCTGTCCCTTAGATCACAGTTAGCCCTCTAAAGTAGAATTGCAGAGCACAGCTTGGTAACCTACCTGGAACAGATCTGCAACTCTTCTACCAGGCAGCCTAAACTCCATGTCTCCTAAACACAAAACGGCACTGCCCAGGGACCTTGCTGACCACCACTGGCTACAGGTGTTAATGCCTGGTTGGATAACAACACCCCTATATCATACAGCCAGTCCTTATCAGAGAAAGGAAAACACACATGAACCAGCTCCCAGGCATGAGTGCTGCCCTTGCAGAGAAGTGGAAGAAATGGGGAAAGAAAGGTCAGGAAAAGTAGGGAAAACCTCAAGGTGGTAGTAAAAAGAAAGGATTTGGGACTAGAAATGCATGAACCACAATGGAAATGCTGGCTTTGAGGGAGCAGACATGGAGTGTGAATCCCTGTTGAAAGAAATCCTTGCCCTGTATGCTGTTGGAGGGATGAGTAACAAGTGTCTAGGGGAGCGAGGGGTGGAAAGGAGGAGGTGGAGGTATTACCTGCAGTGGTTTCACTAAATAAAAACTTACCAAAAGAGATCTGAAAATAGTCATCTTATTTTTGACATTCTGAAGTGGTCTTATCCTCTCGCATAAAATTTTTCCAATAGCACATACACTTGTCCCTTAGGTGCAGATCTTTTCATTAACAGCCCTCATAAAAGACAGAAATCCACATAGCTATTTGAGCTGATACACTAGATGAAGTTTAGTTTTGGGATTGATATTATAAGATGGAAGTTTTTAAAATGTGCATTATGAAATGCTGTATAAATTATCAATCTGGACTGAAGACACATTCCACCTCTGCTGCACATTTTTACAAATTCCATTTACTGCAAAACCATATAAGTTTTGTTCCTCTTTCTGGATTGCAATACCACACAGTGTGCCTCTGAAGCATTCAGTACACAGAGCAGTGGATCACCATTCCTTAGTCTGTTTTATTCTCTCCTACATCATTTCCCAAAGAAGTGGGAAGAAATTCACTCTTTTCACTGCTGGCATTTAAGAAGTTGCTGTCACATTAGTTTTCATATATTTTCAAGTCAATTTGTGCTGAGTGAACCTTTTATCTTTAAAATTGTTAAAGGTGCAATATAGTCTACATGAAGCCATAGGAACTTGATGACTCCTAAATTGCAGGTATTTAAAAGTTTCACACTAAAATTCCATGACCCTTCCCAAATTCACACAATAGTTTTCAATTACTACTGTTGAATCCAACTTTTACCTGACATAAGAGGAATTTTGATACAGTAGGATGGAACTAAGTACCAAGGGGCAGAAGAATAAGTACATTTTTTTCCTTCGCAAGTAAAACAGAACAGTAAAACATGCAAATTAATTTACTCCATATTAATCCCATGTTATTTTTTTTCTGTAGAATGTTCTATTTTCCTTTAAAAATCACAAAATTTTAAAGTTGTTTCAAATACATGAAGTAAGCTGATGTTTATAACATTTGAAAGTCAGACAAACTAACTTTTTTTCTGAGGGTACCCCTTTCAGCAGTGTCCCCAGTCCCTTTGACATTGCTGTGGAAAACAATCTTTCTCTTTGGCAACACTGTTATAAAACCTATCAAAAGATATTTAATGCTGCCACAGAGTAAGCCTTCAGCTTGCTTTCTCTTTCAAAGGGCCTCCCCATGCCTTCTTGCTGGAACATGTTGTCAGCACTGACTTAAAAGGTTAAAGTGCTGTTTGTGAATAATCAATGCCACCTCCAGCAACTGGGGGGCTCCTGGTAGCTAAGGCAAGGAGTCAGGCAACACCTTCCTCCACATGGGTTAAAAACAAAAGCAATAATAGAATCACAGAATGGTTTGTGTCGATAGGGACCTTTAAAGGTCATCTAGTCCAACCCCCCCTGAAATAAGCGGGGACATCTTCCACTAAATCAAGTTGCTGGGAGCTCAATCCAGCATGACCTTGAATGTTTACAGGGATGGAGCATTGCTGTGGGTCAACCCCAGCCAGACATCAAGAACCACAAAGCTTCTTGCTCACTCCCCCACCAGCTGGACCACAGAGAGAATTGGGAGGATAAAAGCCAGAAGATTCATGGGTTGAGATAAAGAAAGTTTAATAGGGAAAGCAAAAGCCACACACAGGATAAAAAGCAAAGCAAGGAGTTCATTCAGTGTTTTCCATGGGCAGGCAGGTGTTCAGCCATCTCCAGGACAGCAGGGCCCCATCACACATAATGGTTACTTGGGAAGACAAGTGTCATCACTCCAAATGTTCACCCATCCCTCTTCTTCCTCCCACCTACCTGGTCATTTCAGGTCTGCTGTCCTGGCTGTGTCTACTCCTGACTTCCCAAGCACCTCCAATCCCCTTGCCAGCATGGCAGTATGCAAAGCAGAAAAGGCCCAAGCTCTGTGTAAGCCCTGCTCAGCAATGACAAAAACAAATACATTATTATCACTATGCCTCTGTATTACCATCACTGTATTCAGCACAAACCAAGACACAGCCCCACTCTGAAGCCATGCTGAAGAAAATTAACTTTACCCCAGCCAAAACCAGAAGAGGAACCTACCAGCTCTCTGGGCCACATGTTCCAGTGTTTCACCACCCTCATCGCAAAACATGTCATCTTTATAGCTAATCAACCCTCCTTTAGTTTAAAAATATTACCTCTTGTCCTATCACTGCCCTGTGACAAAATCTGTCGCTGTCTCTCTTACAAGTCCCCCTTAAGTATTGAAAGGCCAAAAGGAGCCTTTATTCTCTTAAGCAGCTCCCCTACAAGCCTAACCATGGTTTAATTTTTCTTAACATGTGGTCTGCCTCAAGCAGCAGAGGTCAAAACTCAAATGTAATGAAAAGGGGAACTTGCTGTCTCATTTATGTGACCTGAGAAAGGCAGTGAAAACAAAATTACATTTGACTGAGCAGAGGATAATAAGATCTTCGAGTTACAAGTGAAGTGGGAATTCTCTATGCCCTGTCCTGATAAGGGCAATTAGAGAGGCATTATCACAATAAAACCAAGTGTTCTCCAATAATCAGGTACAATTTTAGAGAATGTGATGGTGCTGAGAGATCACAGCCCAAAGAAGGCAGAGGCAGATAAGCTGGTGTTTGAGCTTCATTGGAATAAAGATTTTCTTTAGAGAAGAAGAATTTGAACTAGAAAATGAACCACTTAGGAATTAATTTAGGAAAATAATTAGCTAGACAGGACAAGAAAAAAAATGGTCCAAATATGGAAATAATTATGGAAAATATACATAAATAAAAATGGTCATAAAATAGAAGTCTTTGATTAAGCAGCATCTTTAGGCATGAGATTGTCTGTGCTTCTGCAGTACTGTAGTGCATGGAGTGCAAACACTTTGAGCTGTCTGAGAAACAGTTCCTCCCTGGTCAGAAAGTGTTCTTTCTGCACTCATTTTCATTTTGAAAAAGTTTGTTAATTCTTACAGTTTTCTTGAATATATGCGTGGAACTACTTTTTAAATGATGTCTAGTGGAAGCTGTCCATGCCCATGGGAGCAAGGTTGGAACTAGATCTTTGAGGTCCCTTCCAACCCAAACCATTATGTGATTCTATGATATATGGAAAAGTAAAATGGTTAAACTGTTGATAATGCTTTCCAGGTGGTTTAGGGAAGCCATGAGAAGACTGCAGCTAGCAGAGCATTTTTGGTATCAAGATACCAAAACTAAACTCTTTTTGCCACCTATGACAGCTGTACAAAAACTGGCAGATTATTTCTGTCTGAATTAACATGAAAATAAAGCATTAGCAAATCATCTCTTTCATCATGTACCTATTCATAATCATAGCTTAAGTGATATTATGGTTCTTGCACACTGCGCAAGGCACGTGTATCTCAGGGCACAGGACACTCCTCTGGGAGTAAAAATAATGCCTTAGGGATTCCCATAATGTTTACAAGAGCTCTGTGACTACTTGCCTCCTTTTGCAAGATTATAACTTTACCATCTAAATGGTTTTCCATGGCAGTGAAATTATTCCTTTAGTTGTGCAGTTGTGTTTACAGCTGTCTTCCCAGACCCATTCTTCAACAAAATTGAGACCCTTTCATGAATAAGAATTCCTCTTCTGCTGCTGACCCTGCAACTCCTGCATGAGAGAGGAGGGGAGTAATATGTCAGATTCCAGTTTCTAAAAGTTCTTAATTTTCAGACTCAATATCCAACTCTGAATTCCGTGTCAGAAATATTCATGTTTCATACTCTTTGCAGTACTCAGGTTGTGCAACTAAACCTGTTACTTTGCATATTAATCACATAAAAGCCATGTGTGTCGTGGAAGAACCAAGTGTAAATTTGAAAGGGGAAGGGCCTCAACAATTGCTGCTGCAGTTACTGACAATGCAAAACAGAATAAAATAGGTCAGTACTTTGCACAAAAAACATACTTGTGTGGTGAAAAAGTTCAGCTCAAGCAATTCATGAAGCAATTTCTTTATTAATATTAGTCCTAATCAGTAACCAGAAACAGATTCAAGGACTACTATACTAATGAACAGTGAAGATAACTATTGTCTTGAGGAATGATACCAAAACTTAATTAAAAAAAACAGAGGTAGAAGGAAAACAAATAAGAAGGCAAAAATTCAGAGAAATTTAAAAATCATAATAAAACATGATTTTCAAGTGGTTAGAAAGTCAAAATGGGATCTCCTGGAAACAGAATCTGACTCTTGTAAAGTGAAAGAAACTCCCAGCATTAAGAAGAATAACAGATATGGATTCAATAAACAAGACCAACAGGAACTGGAAAGGTAATAATTAAGATATCAAGAGAAAAAAAGATAGACTTCATATTTTCAGAAGCAGGAAACTTTTCAAAAAATAAATTATTAATATGGGCTACCAGGAAACAGAGTAATTTCAGAGAAGCTAGAGTGTAACCTGCAAAGTCCTTGCTCCTCCTGACTAATTTCTTACACCTTCAATAGGCCCATTGACTTCAATTAGTGGTTTCTGAAGGAACTCCAGTGGGAAGTACTGTATAAGGTGATTATAATGCACTAGCTCTAATAATTTGCTTTCTTCTGTCCTCTGTGTTTAACACAAGAGAATGATAGGAAGATATTTTTGTAGAGAACACAAAGTCTTTGCCTTATTAAATATTTGTGTTTCTGCACCCAAGTTTTGCATCACTCTTATAGGCTTTGCTAATCAGAAAATGAATAGAAAAACATAGGTGAGCAGTATGTTAACCTATGCTGGTTTAAAGGTAAACCAGCAGGAGGAATGAGTCTAACTCACAAACAGATTACAAGTCAGAATTACAGTTTAGT
>JAWWEU010000111.1:84257918-84299895 GCA_035583155.1 Acropternis orthonyx
AGGTGGAACTCTTTTCTATGGGGCATGCAGTCTCTTTCCAGGTTCCACGGTTGAAGAGGAGACAGAGGGTGATTTCTTTGAGGTGCAGGGCTGGTAGATGAAAGAAAAATTCCAAGATTTTAAACCCATAACATAACCTAAGAAGGTCTTTTGTCTGATTGATGTCTAAAGGAACAATCCTATCACATTATTAACACTAACCAGACTGTTAACCTGAAAGTGTACTAATGTCAAGCTTTTACGTCAGGACATAAACAATGGCATAACTGTGAAATATTTTCATTATTAAATGATCAGTCATTACTGCCGCTCTTAATAATCCTTCTTGAAGAGATTTTGTTTTCTTTTCAAGGAGAAGAAGATCACAAGTACATAATATGCACCAAATGTTATCCTCCTCTCTCCCTAAAATATTATAAAATCAAAATCAGAGCACAGCACACAATATATGAATAAAACTTCAATGAGCATTTTGAAGGAGTTTCAAAAGTCTATTAAAGGCTCTTAGTCTGGAATTGCTAATAATGAACTCTATCCTAAACATATTAGGTAAGATCAAAAGATAAAAGTGGAGGCTAAAAGAAGGAGGAAAAGCTATTGCTGCAGTGCGAAGAAACAAAGGGATATCTGTGTGTGGGTTTGTTATGCAAAGGGGTATTCTAAATGCAGGGAGAAAATCCCTGTATTTTATTCAAGATGAAAAAGGTACCGCAGCAAGGGGATGAGAACTCTAACTGGAACAGTGGGGAAGAGGATGAACTGCTGTGAAATAAAACAGGAGTGCAAATTATGTGAAGGTCAAAGTCTCATATTTGACAGTATGACCCAGCTTCATGATTATTTTCATGCCACCCACTAAAACCTCTCAAAATAATGATAACCCACCTTATCACTAGCCATTTTAATTATCAATCTGGTGGTCATTTTTGCGTGTTTTCTTTTCCATGTTCCATCCATAATTTAAACAATGTTATTACTCTCGAGGCAACTAAATTTAGTTAAAAATAATCACAGAATCACAGAATCTGCTGAGTTGGACGGGACCCAGGAGGATCATCAAGTCCAACTCATGACTCTGCAGAGGACTATTTCCAAGTCACACCATGTCCCTGAGAGTATCATCCAAACACTTTTTGAGCTGTGTCAGACTCAGTGCTGTGACCACTTCCCTGGGGAGCCCGTGCCAGCATCCAACCACCATCTGGGTGAAGAACCTCTTTCTAATATCCAGCCTTCCAGAGCTTTCCAGGGAGTCAACAGCTCCTCCCAGTTTTGTGTCATCTCCAAACTTGCTTGGTGTCCCTTCCAGTCCCGTTTCCAAGTCATTTATGAAGATATTGAAAAGCACAGGGCTCAAGATGGAGCCCTGTGGAACCCCAACAGTGACAGGTCAGCAGTCTGATGTTACTCCATTCACTATTATCCTCTGAGCTTGACCTGTGAGCCAATTGCTCACCCACCACAGGATGTGTTTATCCAGCTGTGTGGCTGGACTTTTTGTCCAGAAGGATTCTGTGAGAGACAGAATAGAAAACTTTACTGAAATCCAAAAATATTACATCAATAGGCTTCCCTTGATCAGCTAGGTGGGTAACCCTGTGACAAAAGAAAATCAGGTTTGATAAGCAAGACTTTCCTCTCATGAAGCCGTGCTGGCTGTGAACAATGACTGTGATGTCTTTCAGCTGCTTTTCAATACTTCCCAGAATAATCTCTCCATAACTTTTCCAGACATTGAAGTGAGACTGACAGGCCTGTGGTTTCTGGAATCCTCCCACTTGCCCTTCTTGAAAATTTGGACAACATTTACCAGCTTCTGGTCAGCTGGGACCTGCCTGGATTTCCAAGACCACTCGAAAATCATTGAGAGAGGTTTTGTGATGACATCAATCAAACCTTTGAGGATTCTGGGATGAATCCCATTAGGGTCCATAGACTTGTAAGGATCCAGCTGGAGCAGCAGATTCTGCAGTTTCAGGAGTGACAGAGTGATCATTCTCACAGTCATGGTCCTCCAGCTCAGGGCACTGAGATCCCCTTGGTCTGTCATCTGCAGTGAAGACAGAGGCAAAGAAAGTGTTAAGCATCTCTGCCTTGTCTCTGTTCCTATTTGTGGTGTGACCATCCTCATTCTACAATGGGCCAATGATATTTCTATACTGCCTTTTGCCATTAGTGTATTTGAAAAAAAACATTTCTTTTTTTTTTGTGCCCCATATGTTTGTTCACCTTCTTCTCCAATTGAGCTTTGGCTGCATGAATTTTCTCCCTACAGCACCAAGCAGCATCTCTAAATTCTTCCCATGTCACTTGACCTTTCTTCCACTGGGCATACACCTTCCTTTTTTCCCTTATTTGCAAGAGAAGATCCCTGCCCAGTCAAGCAGGCCTTCTGTCTCATCTTCTTGACTTCTGACATTTGGGAATTGCCTGCTCTTGTACCCTTAGAAGGTGATTGAAAAGTGGCCAGCACTGATGGATCCCAGCACCTGCAAAAACATTGTCCCATTGGGACTTTGTTTACTAATTCCCTGAGCAGCCTGAAGTCTGCTCTCCTCAGGTCCTGAGTGGAGGTTTTTCCTCCTGTCAACAGAGATTTTAAACTCAATCACTTCTTGTTTGCTGTGGCCAAGATAGCCACCAATTTCCACTTTGTTCACAAATCTGCTCTGTTGACAAGCAGCAGGTCAAGGAGAGCATCTTTCTGAGTCAGATTCCTTAGGACCTGTTTGATAAAGTTGCCATGAAGCATATTATTCATTTGCTTTACCTCATAAAGCTTTATGCAGTTTTTTAGAATTACAATCCCAATTACAATCCCAGATCAAGCAAAAGTCGTATAGAACCAGTTCAATGGGTTGTGTGAAGCAGGCAACAGTCTCTGCTTCCAATGCAGCTTTTCACAAATAAATCACATAGACAGGTACCATGAAAAACCTGTCAGAGTTCACAAAGGAGCCTCCTCTCACTAATGGAACTCTCAAGCCACAGAAAATCTTGAATGTCCACAGCTGCCTTCAAAGCAAACGTATAAAGGTTTCTGCAGAGATGTTCTTATCATGCTGAGATTTGAGACTAAATGAAAACAAAAACCAACTTTTGCCTAAAAATCCTAGTTTTGTGCTATGATTTTACTGTCTTTCTTCCCATAAGAAGAAAATTCTGAGAATACAAGAGCACAAGAGATGGTCCCAAATTGAATTTGGCATAACCTTTAGGTAACACATCTTGGGAGTGGTCCTATTTCTTCTTTTAGGTGTAAAGCCTGTTTCTTAGGTCTACAGATAACTTTCAACTGGTTTAACATTACAACTGGAAGATGACTGACCCTCAAATATGTTACACACTTATGCTTACTGTGAGATGTAGTATTTCAGCCTATTACCTCAATTTACTGTTTCATCTAGACCCTCAATTGCATGTCTTTTACATGTCAATTACATGGAAAGATCCTTCTCCAGCCACCAGAGAGGAACACTGTCTTTAATATTATTTTTACATCTTATTTTATTCTACATGTGTATTTTTACAAATGTTATGTGTGAAATTAGAGATACAGTTTTCCCCTATACCACACAAGCAGTGAACACCCATGGACACAGACATGGGTCTTTGCAGTGTGCACAGTATACAAGCCTTGTCCTGACTTAGTGCAAATATTGGAGGCATCTTTGAATGAAAACACGAAAGGATCTTAGGGAGCAGTAGAGACTAAAGTAGGCATGAACATATCCACAGTTGTCTCCCTACAAATGTACATTTTGCCTGGATCTCACTTTGCTTCAAAGATACATCCTTTTAAACAAAATATCAGTAAAATAAAAGCACTAGATAATCTCTAAGCATGAAATGCTTTATGATGAAAAATAACATCTGCAAATTACTAAAAAACTCTTGAGGTACAATAGGAAAGCTTGATTTGAGATCCTTTTGGGCTTCCCTTATTGCTTTTTATTGTCAGCTTTATAATTACCAATTTCTTCATGCATATGCAATCAACATTTATTGCTTTCAATGGATTATGCCTCACATCATTGTAATGATTATGTTGCTGTTGACTCTGTTTTGTTCATATTGGCCAGTCTTAATAGGAAAAGAAACTTGTTTCGGAAAGAGGTCCAATCTATTGCTGATTTATGTGGAAGATCTGGCTTTTGGGGCAACATCAATGTTTGGATTATATTGTTCATTTTCAGTGATAGGTTGCACAACACATGATTTCAACAAGGGGTAGTCAGCAAATAATTCTGTATGATAGTCAACAGTTTACATACAAGAGATACTTTATATTATCACGAAAAAGGAATGCTTCATTACATACTGCAAATCATCTGTTTTGCCTTCTAAATCAAAAGTCAACATCCACAGCTAATATTAATCCACATATTTTTACCAAATTTTAGAGAACAACAGAACTAAGGTAAATCCAGTTCAGAACTGAAGTGCTGAAAGATTTTATATGAAAATGACAGACTATTTAATATTATTGAAGTTTTCAAGATATTTCAGCAGCAAGTTATAGGCTTCAAATTAAATTTATTATTCAGTATGTTAAAGATGCTGTACTTAGAAGAAAGAGGATTTGTTCTTTACACTGAGTTTACAGTTCCTTTGCATCCTAATTAAACACCAGGTGAAGCCCAAGAGGGAAGCAAAATCACCAAACTCTATAGACACTTTGTTGACGGAAGTCAGTGTTTACACACTGTGCCAGGATGCAGTTCTTGACAATATAGTATGTCAAAAACAACACACTTGCATATAGAGTAAGAGGGATCCATAAGAGGGATTCATTAGGGATTTCATCTTGGTTGCTTAATAAGAAAATTAAGCATTATTCCTTCTCTTTTGTTCAAGTGGTCTTTGCACACCTTTTTAATTGAATTGACTATTTCCTGCTCATTGCAAGAGGGTTGGACTAGATGACCTTTAAAGGTCCCTTCTAACCCAAACTGTCCTTTGATTCTGTGATTTTGGATTTTGAAAAGAAATATTTTTGTTTTCTTCTGCCTTCTCCAGGCCCCAGTTATGTAAACTTTCTAGATAAGTGACTAATAACAAAGTATTCCACACCCAAAATTGCGGCAGTCTTGAGTATTATTCAGACCACTCTGGAAGAGATCTGTGCCAGTGACACATTGATCATGACTACTAAGAGACTAATTTAATGCATGAATTCCTTTGGAAGCTGCTAACAAGAGGTGTTTTTCAGTGTCAGTTCAGCCAAGTGAATCCTCATTTTCCACAGAATTACATATATTAACTATAATAGGTTCAAGAAAATGTCATTCTATCCCAGTATCATGTCTCCCAAAATAATTGCCACCAGATATAGAAAGAAAAGTACAAAACAAATGCAAGCATATAAAGATACTTTTCATTGTACATTGCTATAAGAAGAAGTGATCACGAGGACAATAATGAAGACCAGAGCTCTATGGCCACTGATTAATAGCCATCAAGGGAACTGCTTGGGCACAGCCATGAGAATTGCCATGAAAGGTGTAACTGATAAGGAATGGAAAAATGAGCATTAGGGCATAGTTCAGGAGGCTTGTGAGGAATTTTGGATGGGCTTCCAGAAAGGGTTTGTGGGATTGTGTAAAATATTTGTGTAAAAATATTTAGGTAAAGATGAGAAAAGGGAAGGCTGTAAGGAAGACTGCATGTGCCAGTAATTTGCTACTGGCCACACTTGCACTTCTGCTGGATTTTGCTGGGTCTATAAAACCTTCAATAAGAACAGCCTGTTGCAATTCTAAGATCTCTTTCTGAAATGGTGACAGACAGGCAGGTGCAACAACTATCTATTAAAAGGAAGGCTTTTTTTCTCTCCATGTCTTGCATATATCTGTGCTGTGTTCCACCTGCCATTTTATTTCTCTCAGTCCATCAGTGTCAGTCAGTCAGTCAGTCAGTCTCACAATGCCCTTCTGTAACTCTGCAATAGGTTGTTTTTCATACCACAGATGACTGTTCATCTCTACATTCTGCTGCACCGAGAAAGCTGACCATCAATTCCAGTGGTTTTTTTGCACTTTTTTATTTTCAAATTTTTACTCATTTTTAATGAGTTACTTGTCTATGTAGTGATGCTTTCTGTTATCCCAATAACACTGAAGTTTCTTTGAGAATCTTTTTGAGTTGCTGCTTGAAAAACAGATGTCACCTGGATTCTGCTTGATCCCATTGCCTGTGATTACTCCAAAAAACTGACAGATTTGTGAAGTGCTAAGAGCCATATTGACCCTTCTCCAACAAACTTATCCATGTTTCCTTGTTACAGTCTGTATCTTTCCTTCCCTCCTCTCCTTCTTTGTTTCCTCCCTTCCTCTGAATCATCATTTGGTTATTTAATTGTGTCTCTATGTTCCTGGACAACTTGGACAATCTTCTGTCATAGTTCATAGACTTTTCTTATTCTCTAAATGTGCTCTAATTATTTTTAATATCTTTTATTCCTCTGGAGACCTCTCCTGCAAATTCTTCCCTTGACTGAGATGAAGTTGCTTAGTAGTATAAGCACCCTTGACTTTGGGAAATGCTGGACCTCTTCTGCATTGAAATGCTGAGTCCTTTCAGACTTATTTTTTTTAAACTTTCTTCTGAAAATTTAAATCTGGACAGAATTAGTCCTCCTGTTCATATTGCCATCAAAATTAAACAATCAAGTTGCAGTCAGTTGATGCAAACCTTTTGTTTATAGTTAGATTATAGATGAATGGATTAGCTAAAGCAGGCCCAAGATAGGATTTGGATTATGGTTAAATTAATTTTAAAAAAAATTAATAATCTTGTTACAACCAGAAGTGTTAGACCTTATTATTAATAATAATATATATTGCCTAACAAGTGCTTTGGAAGTTAATGTTTCTTGTTAGGATAACATTTCTAATAGCATTTCTCTCTGCAGAAAAATTAGCCAAATCTGATAGTGGGGTTCAACAGTAGGATCCTAACACTCACTACTGCAAGGGAATTCTTCCTCATTCTTCCCTCAGTTACATCATTTTAGGGGGCCTTTGTTTTAGCTGTGGAAATGCTTCCATTATTTTACTGCCAATTATAGACAATAAAAGAGAAATATAACCAACCATTTCATTCTCCATGAGCAACATTCAGTTCATAGTTTAGTTTCAGTCATTGCTTCCCAGTTCTGTTTCTGTAAGTCCACCCTGTACAGAATTTCACCTTGTTCTCACATCCTGTTAATTCTCCCATTTGGTTGCTTATCGGCTTGCCATTGCTTTACAAATACTTTATACACTGGTATGTTTAACTGGCCACTGTCTGTCCCATCTTTCATTAGGCACTAATTGCATTGCAGTGCAGTTTTTGTTGTTATCAATATTAGCACTGTCTTCCTCATTGATCTCTCATTTTCTGCTTAATGGTATTACTTCATCCACTGTCACATTTTAATTCCTCTTTGTTTTATTTGAGGCTTTATGTCCTTTTTAAACTAAGCTCCTTGATCAGCCGTCATGTAGTCTGGCTCTGCCATGCTCCATTATCCCTCAGTACTCCTTTGGCTGCAATCAAAGGCAATTGATGCAAAGAAGTTTAATGCAAATTTTAATGATCTAAGAAGCTTGAATTAAGTGCTTTTGAAATCCAGGTACTGACTAAGCCAAACACACCACAAAAAGATGACAAATGGTTTAGAAAAATAATTTTAACATTATTTAAAACTGCATAACTGTTCTTAGGTTGGAAAGGGAGTGCTTTGGAAATACAATACTAAAGTTTAACCCATTTGTTCTTCATTGCAAGGGATGAGAAAGCTGAGTAATGAGGATTAGCATTGAACACATTATTCTGTGTTAGCTAGCTGTGCCAATCATGTTTTGTAATTAGGAGGTACTTGAATTAGGGACTAGGCCAAGCACCGAGGAATTTAAGAGAAATGTTTCTATTCATAAATAAAAAAAAATATTTAGATTGGTTTATAATAGCCAGAATCTGATGCAGTTTTCAGCGAAGCTAATGGTGATTAATGGGAATAGAAGCCAATTTAAAACACTTCTAAGCTGACCTTCTATACAGCTTAGAGTTCTGAGGTCTCACACATATGAATGTCTGAACGGGGTTATGCACAACACTAGGGGTAGAGGGTTGACTTTCCTATTAGAGTTCCCTTCAAAATTGCAGGAGTCCTTTACAAGTTTTGGCAGTTGAGAAATGTATATCTTCAACAGTAGAGGTTCCAATCTGAATGATTCTTTCAAATTTTTTTCATATTCTCTTGAAATAAAGTTTTAAAGAGTTCACTGTTTTTCTGAGGGATCAGACTGAAAAACAATATATAAGAATGGTGAGAGTTCTAGAGAATCAAAGAGAAAGAGAAAAACCAAAACCTACCTGAGAAATTATCTTTTATTCAGAGTCCCCAAGAATACTTCTCTGAAGTATGAGATTTGCTCTTGAAACCAGTGCAGCAATTCTGCCAGGAGTCCAGGCCTCCGTTCCCATACTTATTTAGCTTTTTCTTACACACAGCAGATGATGCTGTGCAGTGTCCTCTTCCCACAGAAGTGGATTCCCTCAGTAAAGAAACTTTTTTAAAGTTTAAAGTCTTAAGTAATTTTTTCAGTGTGAGATGTATGCAATAGA
The DNA here is from genome assembly GCA_035583155.1 of Acropternis orthonyx. NCBI lineage: Eukaryota > Metazoa > Chordata > Aves > Passeriformes > Rhinocryptidae > Acropternis > Acropternis orthonyx. Next base: position 84,266,532 of record JAWWEU010000111.1, read on the forward strand.
GAGGGCTTTACAAAGACAACTTTGCTTTGAATTGGAAGCAAAATAAGGTCATTAGAAGTTTCTGTCAGGAAGTCAGGAGTCACCTGTTTATATCCTAACATGACTTCTGGGCTATATCTTAACTGAAAACCCTTAACAAGAAACTACAAGAGTTCCAAACAGTAAATAGCACAGTTAATTATTTTAAACATTTTTTAACCCACCAACTTATAATCTTCATTAGTTAGTTCTGAAAGGTTTTGTTCCTTTCATATGTTTTAGTTGTGAAGGAAAATTATGACCTGTAAAATGAGCCTGACAGAAGAGGAAAGACATTGAAAAGAAAAGGTAAAAAATTAAGAGAGCAAGAAACCTGAGTTTTTGATTTGTGAAGTTATTATTTGGGCTTAAAAAGTAGTTTCTGAATATGACACCACAAGGCAAATTATGTTTTTTTCTGCCACAAAACCAGGATTAAAGCTGACAAAATAGTTTTTTAAAAATGCATCCCAACCATACTGCATATCAATTGGACATCAAAAATTTATCTTATGGCTATAGGCTACACATATAAATAATCTGATACTCCTTTTAGAACAAGAAGCTGCACCATATAATGAAAATACTCTTTGTTGTGATCATGACAAATGTATTGCAGAGTTTGCTGACACATTTGGAGCTAGAAATATTTTGTTGTGACAATTTGAGTCAGAAACTAAAGAAAAATTTCTTCCTCCAGGAAACCTCCTATGACCCTCTAATCACTTCCAACCTGCTCCAGTTCAGAAATTCCAGCATTGGTGATCTTGTGATCCCTGTCTCCTGCAGTACCTCCTCCCACCATGCCCTAACCACCCTTTCTCATCATTTAAATTGCTCCCACAGCTCCTGGTTGCTGGATGGTGAAGAGGCTTCTAATATGGCTGGTTCTGAACCACTCAGATACTGATTGGTTTGTTGGCACCAGCTCAAATTAAATAGCCTGCAGCAGCGATTCCTCTAGTGGGTGAGGGAAGAGGGGAGAGGAACAAAGAGAACAGAGATCTCTCTCCTCCCTCTGCCTTCTATAAGAAAGTAGAGGAACACAAAATCTTTGTGGTCTCTACTGGCCCATCACATATGGCTGGAATTATTCAGTCAGTTACCAAGTTCTCTGGGAAGTGAAGGGGAGAAGACAAAGTGACAGATAAACAAACAGTATGATTTTAAAAGCTTAATTTCCTTAGAAAGCAAGGTTTCAAAAATAATAAAATAAATAAATAAAAATTAAATAATTATGTTTTCACTACTAATGTTTCTAACTAGATGCCAAATACTGCATCCAAGTTTCTTTTTCAAGTTAGTTTTGCAGAATCTAGACAGTAAAGAGAGCATACAAACAGCAGTGCCTAACTGGCTCTCAAATGTGACATCTTTTGAGGCTTACTGTGTTATTCTGGCATTGACTGACCTAAAACACACATTTTATGCAGAACAAAGAGAGATGCTGGACATCACTGGGCTGTCGCATCCAGGGGAGATAGGCATAACAAGAATCAATGGCTGGAGACTGCAGCTAGACATATTTACACTTATAACGAGGCAATTTTTTAATTGCAGTGGTGATTAACTATCAGAGCCATCAAGCAGAGTGATGATACTTCTCCAGTTGTTGAAATCCTCAGATCAAGACTGACGGCTGTTCTGGGACATAAGTTTGAGCCCATTACCAGTTATTTGGCTTACTACAGAGCTTAACTAGCTGAAACTGTACTACTGGTACAATTGTTGGTGTTATATTTAACTCAGTCTAAGTGATCTAGTGATCCCTGTTGGCCTTCAAATGTATGAACTGATGAAGTGAAGCTGACATAAAAAGTTGGAATTTGCAAACAGCTGGAGTTGAGGGAATACAGGATGCTTCAGTTTGGTGGTTGAACAGCAAAGAGAAGAGCGGCTTGAGCTGACTGAAACAAGTTTTATGCAGAATTGGAGCAGGGCTAAAAAGGAATGAGAAAGAGAAAACAGGTTAATCAAAAACGCTTCATTTAAAATCTTTGCTGTAAGGTTATTTTCTTTTCACTGGGGATAGCTTTGAAAAGATTAAAATTTTCCTTCAAAACACTGAAATTAAGTACCTTGTATATAAAAAAAATTTCCCTCAACAAAAGCTGTGATGAATTGGCTGCAAAATGTCAATAATTATCTGGTTTTCATAGTTCTTTTTTGGCTGAATATACATTTTTTTCAGGGAAAACAAATACATTCAGTCAGGCAAGGAATGAAAAGCATATTGATAAAAAAGGTCAAAAGTGTACCAATAAACATTACCATGGCATGTCCGGATAAAGAAAAACAGGTGGATTGACAGGTAAGATTACTCAAGGAAAAACTAAAACATGGTTAGTATGACGAATAAGAAAAAGTGTCCTACCATAGAATAAAACTGAAGTTAGTTTTAAATAAAATCTTGATAACACTTTTTACATATTTTCCATGAATATGAAATCAAAGAAGACAGAGGTGAGAGATGGATCAATTGATACTTGTGTCAGACAAGGGAAAGGGTTTATTCAGATTAATATATTTAAACAAAATAGTCCAGTGCAATACTAGAATAAGTAGTTTGCCAATATTTAGTCAAACAAAATTAATCAAAATAATACCTATAAGACATTTAACGATTGTTTGTGAAGTTTTCTTAATTTATCTATATCTTTCTATTAATTTATGTTCAAAAACTTTATACAAGACAGGGCAGATATACCTACTAACAAAGAGGGGTTTTGACACCAAGATGGTGAGTGGCTTTCTTTAACTGCCCTTCTTCAGTGGCTTCCCTGTGACAATCATACAATATGCCATGGTCCACCTTCTACCGTGAAACTTCCTACATGGACAGCTGCATTCCTCCACGGTTCCTTATGAATAAACAGTCAGCTTTACTTCTTGAGAGTAAATAAAGAATATCAGGGGCTACAGGGAAGAACCCAAACCTTCTCATTTAGCTATTCTACCTATAACAGTCTCTTAAGAAATTTACCAGAAGGGACCATTAACCAACTCACTCACAACATATATATAGTCTGCTGTCAAAGCCAATTTTAAAACTGGTCCTTTTAGCTCTGCTTTTGAAACATCTTTATTTCTACTCAATAGCAAAAAGAATTATTCTCATGTTTCCACACATAACTGAACAAAACCCACACCACATCAATACACAGATTTGCCAGCTGTTAAGATAGGGTCTGTTTGAACATGTCAGCCTCATCTGCTTTTTTCATAGATTTAGATTACTGTGATCCATGTGCTATACAAACAACAAATCTAACACTTTAAAACCCTAATAGCTTTTAGGCCACCAGTGAAAGCATTTGCATATTAAACCACAGTAAAAATGGCAAAGAAAAAAACCAAAACCCATCCACCCTCGCCCCCAAAAACACCAAACTCAAAAAGCGCAGAAATGTGGTATAGGAAGTAAAAAGGAAAAGGGAAAATTCTGTATTCTAGTAATGTATAATAATTTTTTCTACTCTATGTTTTTCATCTCTGACCTTTTCATCCCATAAATACCAAGAAAGAGATGATGCAATTAAAATTATACCTAATGTTTAGGCTGAGAAGCTAGAAGTTGCACTCTAGATTACATTAATATTTTCTCATATTTTTCTGAGAGCTACACATGCACACACAGAAAGACACTCATACATACAGAGTGAGCAGCAGAAATCTTTTAGTTCCCTTAAAATGGATCTCCTGTACATTTTTCATTTGCAAAGAATAATAGGTGGGGGATTTTAATTATTATTATCATTTTTCACATCTCCAAGAAAGCTAAAACTCATAAAGCTGGATTAAAAATCCCCACAACACTTGTCTTCTGTGCTTATCCACTAATTTAAACAAAATCATGGAAAGACTTGTTAGGACTTAGTCCTGATTACTTTCGAAGAGTTTAGTTTTGTCTTCTTATACTAGATTTCAACTTCAAGCTTTAAATTTCTCATTCCAAGTTCAACACTGATATTGACTTTCTTCTGAGTACTTCAACATGCAACTGCCACAGATGTCTTGAGAGTGACCCTTAATTCTTCAGGTCATCATCAGAATAACGATTTTTTCTTCTTTCAGTTCTCAGAGGAAAATACAAACAATAGTGGCCTTTCACTAAATATAACCTTGAGTAGAAGTTTACTTGGAAACACTCATAGAAAGCTGTCATTTATTACTGGAGCTAGCCATTGACATCTTCTTTTCATCAGTGAGATCTATCAAATCATACTAAAACTGCATCTAAAGTGGGAGGGGGCCATTTCAAGGCTACAGAGCAAAGATTTTTGAGAAGAAAATAATTGTCTTCCATGAGAGCATCCAAGGGAATACAACACTTTGAAAATTTTCAGCTAATTTCTGTCAGTGGGTTTAACCTGACACACTGCAGAAATGAATCAAATTATTCTAGAGAAACATGGAAGCAAGGAAATGAAGATTTGAGATGCATACAAATGTCTTGCTTTTGGAGATGGTATTTAGTTCTGCAGAGAGAAAAATCTGTCAAATGAACTGCAAGTCTAAGTAGTAGTTAATCTGAAGAAACTTAAAAAACAGCCTTTCCTTAGGAAACACTCCATCAGCTTGACTGATTAAGAAAAAGACAGCCCTTCATTCTCCAATGCAAGGCACAAGTGTATACTAGAGTAGTTTAAATACCTCATCTTCTGCTGCAGCAAGACTGACTTGCTTTAAGACACAACTGCATGAGACACTGCAAGCACAGTTCTGGCTGAGTCTTCTCCAATGCGTACATATCCTGATCTGAGCAGCTCAGTGTACGTGACAACTGAGGGAACCAAAATTTCCATTTTCCCCACATCTCGCTTAAACAGATATTGTGCAGATTGCCAAATGCCAAACAGGCACAACACAGGTGAGAGACTACCTTTTTTTTGCTCAATTCATCCTGTTGACCACTATGAAAATCACCCAAAGAATGTAAGGAACAACTCTGCTCTATGTGCTAAGTCACTCTCCCTCCATAACCCCAAGCACTTCCTTTCCATTCACACATAGCCCAATTGCAACTTGACACTGCTAAATAAGAAGAAAAGCTGACACTTACATGCCTCTCTAAGCACTTTCTACTCATTCATTTCCTCTATTTCTGGCTCCTTTTGACCCATATTTTAACTAAACATTGGAGATGTTATTAAAATCAGACTATGTCTCTTCCTCCTAACATAATATTCCTGTTACACACAGCACAGGTGTTGTCATAGAGCACAAGATAGCTCAAGAATCAGTGCTAAACCTGCGTAGCATGTTTGGTAAGATGCTCTGCTTTGAGGACACGGCATCAAGTTGGAACCAAACTTGGCAAGAAAAATTCCTTGTGCCATAACATTATGGGACATGCAGACTATGCAGTACGCTCTGTATGTGTCAGCAAATGTACCGACTGAGACTAGGGTATCATAGAATCATTGAACAGTTTGGATTGGAAGGAACCTTTAATGATCATCTAGTCCAATCCTCTCATCTAGTCCAACTCTCTTAAGTAAGGAGGTAAAAAGTATGTGTCATGGGAATTTTCTTAAGGTGTAAAGTTAGGGCAACTGTCATGTTATAAACCAATTTGGCAATGATTTTATTCAACCAGAAATAAAAACCTCAATTTCAGTACATAATTTAAAGTCAAACCACCTTTGACGCCACTGCATGATCACTTTATTGCAGTGGTAGTCTTCATAAAGAAACATGTTTCATGGGGTCTTCTAACAGATATATTTGATATTTCTTCATTGGGTTGCTTCAATTGCTCAACTATTCTTCTCATAAAGCCAAAATCATTGATTGCTGCATTCTATAAGTGCATTGTGAACAACACAAGTTAATGCTTTAATTTTATAGTTCAAATTGAATGGGCACAGCACCAAATATATATGATTGGTTGGCCAAACCGTGGCTTTAAACTGTTTTCCACAGCCTTTCTATGTTTGGCTGTCTTTCAACTAGATCTTTATGCAACATGCAGTTTAGTAAATAATATCTCTCTGAAAACTTCCTCACATTATCTTGAAATTTGAATATATTTTTTTTTCAGACTGCACTTATTTTTTTCTTGTTGTTTTTTGTCTCCAAATGTAGAAAGTGATATTGTGTACTGTAAGTGTTGAATATAATTCAATGGCTGTGTTCTGTTCTTAAAGATCATATTCTCACTGTGTCAACAGGCCACCTGTCTCACCTTTTGTTATTCCCAGCCTTTTATGTATCAGCATCACTTATTTTGTATTTTAATGATGGAGTAGCCTGTAAACAATATAGGGAATACTTTTATGACAGTCATGTATCATTTTTCTAAAACTGTGACTCCTTAACCTTCTGAGAACACTCTCTCTCTGATTGCCTGATGTATGGTAACAAATGAAATTCAGTAATTACACATACATCAAAATAGTCTAAAACTAGAAGATGGGCAGCAGCAAATTACAAGGGCATAAGAATGGAAGGAGCAAAGTTTTTGAAACAGGGAGAATACAGCCATTTTTGCTAGACAATATATTTTCACTAAGAGATGAGGAGCTGTTTGAGCAGCCTGAAGCAACATATATCTTTAGATATACAAAAGTAACTGAATGTTCTTTAATGAAGGCAAATAGTGATGATACACTCCCACCTAAGTAACAGGGTTTTCTGCTTTGCAGTCACCTGATTACGGACACCAAACACAAAATTTTGCTTCAGTCAAAACACATCTCCTTGAAAAGTTGCTTACACTTACAATAGTCATTTTGTCTGCCTTCACAAAAAGAATAACCAGGAAAAGAGGACAAGTATTGATTAAGGAAGAATGCTAGAAAGAAGGTCAACATGAAGCTTCTAAATATGCTCTAACAACTGTTACTCCAAAGACTCATGTGTCCAGTCTCCTGTTTTGGAGTCTGACTATTTGCTGAGATAGAAATGAAGAAAACAAAAGCATAGAGCTATCCTCCTCATGGTAAAGACTTTCAATAGCACAGGGACTTCCTGAAATGGAAGATGTATTCAGACATACCTTTTGATAGTCATTAAAATCATCAAAAATTTGTATAATAATAAATAAATTTGTATAATAATAAATGAGAATCCCATCATACTTTTGCTGTCTGCAACATCCTGGTACAATAATTACTTGTGTATCAGGTTTGAGCTTATAAACGTGCTGCCAGACTACCTTTATGTTCCTTCTCATTATTGTAGTGGAATAAATAATAAAGCCAATAAGGTACTTAGTTCAGCTGGAATGCTCCTCTATTTTTGACACCAAATCCCAGTATTCCAGCTCACTGTTTTGGGGCACCTGGACTAGCACTACTGCAGTTTCCAATAGCAAGTACAGTAGACAAAATTCATCCCTTAAGCAGCCATTTTGTAAAGATTCTGAGAATGATAAGAACAGAAGAAACTTTATCTACCAGGAAAACAGACAGACATCCTCAATTCCTTGTGCATGTGAAAGAAGAGGCTTGAATAACCCACAGGAGCTATACAGATGCTCAATATGCTAACCATAAAATTGCAGCTTATTAGCCATAGTAAGCTAACAGGAACATTGTGTACTAACAAGTGATATTATCACTGTCAATGCAAGGATGTCACATGAGAACAACAATGAGGAAAGAAGATGATATATCATTACATTTATGAAAAATTAAGGATGTTCAGTTTCATTTCTCCTCTGCTAAATCCTTTCAAAACTAATGATTGAATCAAATCTTTGCCTAGAGCAGTGACAGAAAAAAACCTCATCAATTTTCTGAGAAAAAGGAGATCTAGTCTAAGATCAGAAGATATAAAATTGGTAAATGTTTTTAGACATTTTGAAAAAGTAAGCAATAGCAGCAGGTAGACTTAGAATTAGAAAGAACAAACCATTATTTGAGCAAATGATAAAACAAAGAATACAAGAAGTGACAGTTTCACATATTACAGGCAAGAAAAGCCTGAATGCATTTCAAAATATCTTCACACACATTTCTAAGAGAAATTAATGAAGGAAAATTGGAGGACAGGAACAGAAGAGGGTAAGGAAATTACAAATCTTAATAATAGAACCTGTCAAGAGGGGCATGAAAGTCGAGGTGCAATACTTATGACTTTCTGCTTACTGAAATGGTTTGCAAGTAATGCATGACCCTTCTCTTAAACCTGGCTAATGCTAGGTGCTTGACAGGAAGTCTCAGGAAATCCTGCAGTAAACAGCTGCAGAAGTGCTGGGGGTTTTAACTCTGCTCCGTAAATTTGGTGGCTGGTTTATTCTCTGAACAAGAGCTTATAGTCCTGATCCGTCTTCATTGACTTAACTAGATGATCAAATATCACATTCTTAATAAAAAAATAATAATAATCTTGGTCCAGTCTGAGTATGAATGTTCTCTTCATCCACAGAAGTGCTCCATAATTTTTGATATAAATTCTTGGCATCAGTGATATTTTGTGACAGAAGGTTTAAGGCATTAAAAAGTCCTGAAGGAAATGTTGTTTTCCAAAACATGTAATTTAACTTTAAGCTGTATTACTGAATGGTAGTTATCAAGCATATACTTTGCCTTGTCAGTCAGCATGATTACTTGTCCAATGCTTCAGCACTTTAGTGCATCTCTAATAGGCTATTACTTAGCAAAAAGAAAGGGGGAAAAAATCTTCATTGGTCTGGAAAAAATCATTATCTAGTTTGCTCTAAACCTTTGACCCCATGCAGTCTGTATCTTCTGAATTGTGGTTGTTCACTTTCTGAAGCCTTTTGTCAATAGTAATTTTGACAGGGAGTTACTATTTTCAAAATATTCACAGCTTCTTTGTAAATTGAAATCAATAACAAACATTAGAGAATAGAGAGAAAAACAGCATTACACAATCTACCCTGCATTTTCCTTGAGAATAGAAACCCATTTTATGCTGGATGGTGTCATCTAAGATGATGTTATAACAAACATCAGCAGCCTATTAGTTACCTTTGAATGGGTGACCAGTATGGGATGTATCTTTTCTTTTTCACCAGGACATGGTTAGTCTGGGAGCACTGCAGCATGACACAGTCAGCTTGAGGACTGCAGCCTTGAAAAACCCTTGAACAGAAGGCACTTTTTATCTCTCAAGAAGCAAATTGTCTGTCTAATAAGCAACAAGTAGATAACACATCACTGGCGTGCTTTTGAGTTACTTCAGTAACACAGAGGAAAATTGCATGTTATTTTACTGCTTTCAGGTTTTTTCCTGTTCTGTTTTCTGTACAAACATTCAATGCAGGTAAGAATGCATCTTATATTTCTCCAGACAGATACTACTTTAAAAGAAGGTAAGTCTCATCCTGTCAGCTCATGTAACCTGTAAAGCCAATGTTTTTTTTAAGCTATGCAAATCTTCCAGATTGGGCCCTTGGGATCTGTCATGCATGGTGTTTGGTTAATTTGTTCATCATTTGCTCTGTCCTGTACTATTTTCTGCATGGTGCAGCTGGATAGTAGGGAGGAAGCCTTGTCCTGGCAGCTGTGTTATGAATCAGGTTGATCCCCTTGGACAGAGTGTAAGAGTTTGCCTATCCTGAAAACAAATGAACATTCCAAGACCAAGCAGCTTCTCAGGGACAGAGACAGACAGGAGAGAGAGAGGTGCATGCAAACATGCAGGTGGATACTGTTGGCAGCAGGGAAACCACCGGTTCTCTTAGAAATCATGGAAAGACTTGCCCTTAGGATGTACAGACAACTGTGCAGAATTCACTCCATGTGGGAAGACCCTGGGAGTTGTTAAGAACAACCCTAAAGAGGAAGAAGCTGTCTGACAATTAACTGATGTACAGACTCTTTTCTTTGCTTTAGTCATTGCCCTGAGTAATGGTTTAATTAGTTCTTCATTAGCTTAGTTCATATTCATGTAAAACCTAGTTTCTGAGATTTCAAGTTAATTTTCTACTTCCATCTGATCTCTTCCAGGTAAAAACATAGGCACAATTACCCTGGTCAACTCACACTTCCTGCAGGCCTTGACTATTTTTAGCTAACTTTAGCACTTTGACAAACTGGTAAAGGGATATGAATTAGTCTTCACATGAGTCAACTGACCACAGTAAGCCTAGGAGACCTACAGAGAGCACAAACTTTCAAGGAAGTATTAAGTCCCATAATATGATGTAGGTACGGGATACAATTCACTCAACCCGTGCTGCACAAAGACCTGATATTTTAGTCTTTGGTGCAGAGTATTTAGCTTTCAGTGCAGGTAAGCCTGAGGTCTTCTATTAAATCAAAACTCATTTTTGACATGTTTTTTTCCAGTGAAGGAAAAAAAGTTCAATAGGAAAAAGTGCAAAGTTAAAGGCTGGTAGGTGAAGGTGCTTAAAAGTCAAGGTCTCAAGGCTGTGCATGTTCAAGATGCTCCCATCATGCCAGGATCTGATTACTGATAATTTTTAGTGTCCTTTGGCCTCATTCTGAGACATGGTCTCTTCTTACTTTAAGAGAGTAAGGACTTGCCAAGGAAAAGAGAAATGCAGAGATTCACAGTTGAGAAGATTTGGCAGCATGTGTCCCTAGAAACAAACATTTTAATGAACACTTCAATATCCTTCCTATACTGAAAGCTCTATAAAAGGCACAGCTAACTGTGTGTCACAAACATGATAATAAAATGCAGCCAAAGAGAAAGAGAGTCAAATAACAGTCCTATAAACAGTAAAACAAATAGAATATTTTTAGTCCTTTTTTTGAACTGCAAAACGGACTAGAGATTCAGTTGATAAAAAACACTAATTATCCTGACTCAGGGAATCCAAGGAGACCTCAGGAAATACACATTACAAAAAGACCGTCTGGCCATATGCATTCTGGCAAGGTCTGAGGGTTTTGGCTGATTAACTGAAGAAACTGTCATAGTTAGAACCCCTAAATAAATTTAGGTAGTATCAGTAGTAATATCTTGTTCTTGAAACAGATAAAAATCTAGATCGTGCTGTAAGAATAAAGCAGCAAGGAAATGAAGACAATGAGAAATGTGATTGTGGGACAATGAGAAATTATTTAAATTCCAGGAAGCAAATCCTGTGATTTCAGCTATCTTGGATTCAAAAAGAATTTATTTATAAAGTAGAGAAGCTTGCCTGCTGCAGGCTCCTGGGATATCAGAATGCAAGAGCACCGCCACTCTAGCACAGAAAGGACATAACCATTGTGCAGAGGCACAAACCCTTCAATTCCTTTCAGACACATTTAGCTATTATCCGTACTGAAGTGCTAACCTTTCTCATCTTTGTGCCTTCTTGAAAAGCATGGCGGGAGGCCAGTGAAAGGATATCTTTAATGATACCAGAGTCTATTGCAAAACTCAGAGACTTTAGAGATTATAGCAGTCATAACCAGTTCCACATACAACGTGTCCCGGAGGAGTGTGAAAAGTGGGGACAATAAAGGAGGAATGCATCACGAACAGTGATCAGGAAATGCCACAGTAAAAAGATGGGAGTTTGAAGAGCAACAGATGACCTGCTTACCCTCAGCACAGTATTCAGAGTGCTGTATACAGCCATAGTACATTTCATAATCCCCAAAATAACCACAATGAATCACACTGAGCTTTATATCTATGCCTGTACTCAGGTTGTCTATCAGTTCTGTTTCATATCCTTGTTGTGTGCCAAACACAATATCCTAGAAACAATACTACCTGCTTCAGATGGTGCTGTAGAGAGAGACTATGAGGTGCCTTGTCTTTACAGAATAGAGTAGTGGCTGACTAATCAGAGTTGCAATAACAGGTACAGGTCACAGCCATGTTTTTCTCTGTCCCTCCTCAGAATAAAATTAACATCGTTCTCTGAAGCATCTGTTATAATGACACTGGAGAGGATTATTACATTGTAAGCTACCCATGGGGGTACCTTCTTCCTTATCCATCACGAGCAGAGTTGAAAGTGCCTTGAGAAAGCAGGATGCTGCATTTTGCAGCTGGATTTCACAGGGAAAGGATCAGATCTGCAGTTAGTAGCTCTCCCTGAATCAGAAAATGTTCCTTTGCATGTGCCAGAATGAGGATTATCTCACAATACCGAAGTGTTTAGTTATCAACATGCTCTGTAATACCTGAAGTCCTGGCTTTTCATCTGTAACTGTTACAAGGTGCTATTCATCAGTATATGCAGTAGATGGAATTTAAAATCACTGATAAGAAAACAAAGAACATTTCCTATTTTGAAAAAACAAACAAACAAACAAACAAACAAAAAAACCACCAAAAAACAAGACAAAACAACCCCCCCAAACAAATAAACCAGCAGCCTCTGGTTTTGGTCCTTGCTCTCTGAGAAAACTTAGTCACAGTGAGACTTGTCCACAACACAAGCCAAAATTTTTTACATTTATGAGTCAGCCTTACTCTTGCAATCACCCTTCTCAATAATGGATTAATTCTGATCGTTATAAATCTAGAGCATTTACAATATTAACCCTCACTTCTGGCATTTACTGAGAAGGGTCAATGCCACGGCATAGTCTTTGTCTTTCTAATAGTACGCACAACATTGTGCTGCATGATATTCAAGTCAAGTACTTAATACAAAGCTTCTCCAGAGGTGCTGTGTGTGAGATGCCATACTAACTTCAGAGACAACCAAAAGACCTTTTCTCCACCACTGCCCTGAAAGTTCATTTCAAAGAAGGGTAAAGAAAAAATGGTACCAGTAAGTTTGTGGGTTATAGTGACAATGTATGTATGGCCAGACTTCGCAAACGCAGATCTTGGGAAGGGCTCTCCCCACGTGAGTGTGCCCTTCCAGCCTGCGCGGTGGATTTTTTAGGTGAGGCACAGCAGGCGCAGAACTGGCCCCACCTTTTAAGTCCTAAGGTCCATTTGCCACGGCTGAGCGAGCTTGGACAGTGACAGTGAAATCCTCGGGACTGTCTACAGCACCCAGTACTATCCGGGGCTGACCCTGATGAGCATCCGAGATGTGACAGGATCGGATGGCAGGCAGGCATTTAACTGCCATGGGGACGGTCCCCACTGAGACTCGAACTCAGGTCCTTGGGATTCAGAGTCCAGAGTGCTCTCCTTACACCACGGGACTGCCCAATAGTGACAATACTATGCTGCTTAATTACATTTAGTCATAATTTCCACAGGCTGCAAGCTCTGAAAACACACACATGAGGAAATGCACATACTCAAAAAGAACAATATTGCAAGTTTACTAGATTATTAAAGGAAGTTTACTATAGGGTTTATTCACATGGTCTCATCTCTGCATCTGAAGACATTATGCTAAAAAATGGAGTTACTACAAAAGAAACATTAACTCTTCCATGCTCATAGTGAACAGGTCTTTAAAAGGAAACTGTCTGCACTGCTCCCAGATGCTTGTCCTTGCCACCAGCACTGTCCCACCCCATTTATGTTCCCATCCCACCTTGTCTTCCCATCTGTCTCTCAGATCCTCTCCCTTCTTCCAGGGTTGAACAAAAACCATGAATCACCAGTTAACAATGGGTCACCACCTGTGCTTCCTCCTTAACTACCCTCTCAGTTGTCCAGTGCCTAACACAGACATATAGACCCATATTCACTCTTTATTTCCCAACAGCACAGCCTGTAGATAACACACCAGCTCTCAGTGTTACTGTACTTAAAGCTGAGCACAGGTACTGCTTCAAGGCAGCACAGCTTTCAGACACGGTTCAGGTCTCTTATGGACACTCGTCTCTACTACATCTCACTCGTTTTCCTTCTCATTTCAAACAAAAAATCCTCAAGGAGCTATTTTGGACTTGAGAATAATTTATAAATAAAATGGAAGAATTTTCCTGCTGCAGGCTCCCGACAGATCAGGATGCAACATACATGTGTAGGCTTCTCAGGAGTTGATTAAACCACTTCTCAGACTGGATTTTGCTGTTGGAAAAGGAAGCAAGGAAGGAAGGAAGGAAGGAAGGAAGGAAGGAAGGACTACACAAGAAACAAAACTACATTACCTTTTTGTTTCTTTGGGTTTTGGTTTGTTTCGTTGGATTTTTTGCACTGAAGTCCATAGGATAGGATGAGTAGAGAGGATAAAGAATAAAAAGATTTTTTTATATATATATTATTAAGTTGCTTATGTCCCTATTAAAATAAAGAGTCCTTTGTGCTAGTTGCAGTAGGGTGTTCTGAACTCATAGCAGATCTTTCCAAAATGTAGAAACAGACATACTGTAGAATAATACTTCTATCATATTCTCTCTTTGTTCAAAAATACACACAACTATAAAACAAAAGATGACTGCCAGTCACAGCAAAGAGCTTGTGTGTTTCTTTAAAAGAGTCATGGCTCCCACAAATAGGAAAGCAACTAAAGAAAAAGAAAAACTAAAAGCAAACAAATAAAAAAAAAGACAGTGAAGAGTAAAACAAAAAATGTTCTTCAACAAGGAGAAAAAAGCAGGTGTGAATGTAAGTGAAGTATTTTTTTCAGCAGAAATAGTGAATACAACTATGCCAAAATATTTTGTGCAAACTGTGCTGAATTTCAGTATAAGGGACCAGTTTCGAATATTTGATTTTTTGAAAGATATTTTCTCAGCCAAGGGAAAGGTCACAATTTACAATTTCCCTAGATATGAGTAAGAGTCATGTAACCTTATATCCATACTAAACTATGGGTCAGAACACTGACATAAATCCCTATCCAGTAAAAAATGGCTATGAACCAAAATTGTTAATATATGGATATAAAACCTAAAATGTCAATAAAATGCAGATTTAACAATGATGATATTTAACATTTCTCCATTTTGCAATGAGTCATTCATAGTTTTGCTTTAAGAGAAAGTCTTGTCCACATCTTTTTATGGGAAATATTACAATAAAAAAAAAGAGTAATAGAGAAAATTTTTTGCAGAAATTTGATGAGGTTTGTTTTCTGATATTGGACAGCTCCTTACAGTTTTAAAAGGCAGACTGTCTCGTTTTTCCTATATATCATTCTTGGTTTGTTGGCATAATAAACTTTCTAAAAAGATTTAAAAAAATCCCTCATTACATGCTCACTATATAGTACTTCAAACCTGAGATGATCCCTAAAGAAAAACTTTCATTATAAAACATTCAGACTTCCTTTGAAAGAGATGCTTCAGAATGTTCATCTTCACAGTACAGCCCAAACTTCTTAAGGTAATTTTTTTTTACTAGAAATGTCTTAATTTCTAGAATGAGAAATCTAATTTTACCAACTTTGGAAATCTGATTTTACCAACTTGTGGACAAGAACCAGCAACATCTGGCTGCCATATTTAGCTTCAGAATAAGACGCAGAATTACATGACATCTGTTTGTAGTTTTCTCCATCAGGACAAAGAACCCTTCCGAGGATCTGTGCCCTTCTTACAGCATTGCTTATAAAGAACATACATTTAGTTTCTGAATGTTCTTCTCTATTGCTGAGGCCAGAATCACCACTGTCCAGGCTTTTTGTGTATCTATGTAGGTAGCAAAGGGTTTATAAACCCTGGTGGCTTTTCTGAGCTCTGGATTAAACTATTTGAACAGATGCAACTTGACACTCTAACACTTCCCAGAAGCCACAGCAACTGTTCGGTGGTGTGCTTGATGAAGTGACTTTTGCCACGTGCACGTGTGTTGTGACTCAGCAGAACTTTAATCTGCTTATAAATGTAGTTTGAAGTAGGTTGACTGTCCCTTAGAAAATCTCATAAGATTAGTTGCCTCAAAAAAATTCTGTCTGAAGGTTCTAAAACAACAACAGAGATCAGATATCTACTTTCATGTATGGTCTACAACCCCTTCCCTAGACTGTGGTCACCAGAGGTGACCAGAGAGTAATTGCCTTTAAAATGAAAGTCAGTTGGGAATGTAAAGGGAAGCATCCCTGAGAAGCTGACAGTAAGATATTTCAGAGAAATATATTACACGTCCCACTGCACTTTTCAAGTTTGTGGGTTCATAGTAGATAGGGCACAAGCCACTAGCTGGTAAAATCCCTGTGCTCAGTTATCACAACACTCTGTTTACAGTCTGTGTGGGCAGTAAGGGCTTCCTGAACCAGGCACAGTGATGAGGTTGCTTTGAAAAAGACTGAAAAGGAGTTCAGGCTCCAGCAGTCTGTCAACATTGTTCACTACAAACACATGCAAAGTATTTCAATAATAGAAGCACTGGAAAGCAATCTTTTAAGTTTTCACCAAGACCAAAACAGTATTGTTTTATTCTTAAAACAAGTGGAGATACAATTCTAAAAACACAGTCAGCTTCCTATAATGTGCAAATGGTGTCTATGGCACGTGGACAAGCTAAGTCAGGTGAGTCCAGGTGAGCAAGGCACATTGATTTAAACTCACTTATCTTGAACTCAATGCTTAGTGACTGTGATTATTCTCTTTGCAGATCTGTCTTAGGCCCAGAAAGACCTGAGAGAGGTTGTTCACCAGAGATTAAATTCAGCCTAAAAGGACAGCATTACTTCAGTTTTTTCCTTCAACTGGATGGTTTAAACTACCCATTTTTCTGGGTGACGAAAATTAAGTGCAGGAAACCTAGTAATTTCCACAGGACAACAATGGGATTTTCCAATAACACTCTACTCTTGCCACAATAGAACCACACTGTTCCTTCAAAGTTATTTTTAAAGCACAAAAGTACAATACAGCTACCCTAAGGCTTTACAAATTAATTCAGAAGGTTTTTTACAAAGCATCAGTGCATTAAACCATGCTGGAGTTGGCTGTAAGAAAAAAAGCTTTTAAGCTATGGTCACAGTACCCTTCCTTTATTTAAAATCCTGTTTACAAGCTAAGTCATCTGGAACTGTGGATGAAATCAGAGAATACTGCATGGGGAATTTTTTTTTTTTTCATCAGCTGCTACTTTTTACCTCAAAAAACTGCTTAAATGTTAATCAGGGACCACATGCTACTAGCCTCAAGAGAGGTACAGATGTTGTGGTCTAGTTGTGCACTTTTCAAAATAATTTCTGCAATTTATCCAACCTGACATGTTTTGGTTTCTTTTTTTTTAAATAGGTTGTTGATTACACATTTCTTTATGAAGTAATTCAACAATTTGTTCAACATTTGGAACTAGATTTGCATGAGGGATTTTTTTTATTATTTCTTTGAAAAATAAGCAGCATACCTGCTGCTTCAGGTGAAGGACATGGGTAATTGGTATGACTCTGGAATTGATTATTTTGTTACTTAACTCTAGATGCATTTTAAGGTTTTAGAGTACTAAAGATCAACAATGTCCAGCCCACCCCACCTCAACTAGCAATTGTTATGGTTTAGTAGAGCCATACTTACCTTCTCCCTTGTCAGTATCAGTGGATTTACAAGGAACTAGGTGTTGACAGGAATAAATTCTAAATAGCAGGATTAGTTCTGCAAGCTTCCGTGAATCTACTAACAGCAAAAAAGAGACTCAGTAGGAAAAGTTCTCAGATCAGGTGCCAAGATTTGCTCCAAATTTTATAGATTTTCTGAGCATATTGTATTTTATTATCTGGTTGTGAATGGCTGTTAAGATTAGCAAAACTGCTGAGTGACAATTTCAAGGCCATAAAATTTTAGCAGTCCCTACTGTATGTAGGTCTGGCAACTGTAATTCATGAAAAGAAGTTTAACTTCTCTTTCAGAAATAGAACAGAGCAGTAAAGATCCTATCATTTTGTCTCTGGACTGTCAGGTAAAGCTTATATATTTTACAGTGCTTATCATGCAGCTGCCTTCAGAGGAATAAAGCTGACAATTAAGTGAGTCTGGAAATTAGATAAGTGAAAATTCCAGAATCATTGTCAATATACTGATTACAATCCAATGACTGAAAGCTGTTTCTTGTGTTAGTATGAGAATACTGATATCAGGGCTGGAGTTGTTAGACGATAAGAAGTAACTATTTTTTACTAATTAGAGGATGATGAGTTAAACTCTCCATCTATTGAGACCTTTTACTGCACACAACCTGGAACTTGCCCTAACAGAAGGTCAGCAGAGCCAGATGAGCAGTTTGCAAGGGCCTGGGTTCAAAGTCCGTGCTGCGGCATCACAGTGAATTTCACCTGTGTTAAACCTTTTGTGAGAGGTCAGATCCTGCCTCTGCTAAGATCCCAGCCTAAGTGTAAAGAAGGATTAGGAATGGTGTATTTATAAATTCACAGGCATACAGTTTTGGATTCTTCAATAATGGCATTAGAACACAGCTATGTAAGGCAAAATAACACTTTGCGGAGTCACAGAATGGTTTGGGTTGGAAGGAACCTTAAAGACAATCTAGTCTAATCATTTCTGACAGGTACAGCTGGCATTCTCTGACACTTGCCTGTCCAACCCTTCTTCCTATTCTGTTTCATTTTTTCCAAACTTGAACCAACTGTATCAGGTGTCTGGCCTAAGCATGATTCAATAAAATGGGTTTGAATAGGCTTCTAAGAGCTCAGTGAAGAAAACATTTTCCACATCATAAAAAGGACCGAGTTTTGAATGGAGAAATAATAGTTTACCCTTTTGAAAAGAAGGGCCAGTTAGTGTTTGAACACTAAATCCTTGCTCTCAGCATGGGTTTTGCTTAGTCTTTTCCATCACAAACCTAGTCCTTTAGAGGTCTTAATTATCTGAGTTTGACAGCACTCCAATTACCTGGTGTAAGAATTGATACACACACGGGTAGCCCAGAGGACCAAGACCATTGCTAAGGTACTAAGGAAAAATTTATTCAGAAGCCGGAAACCCAAATACACTGTTAATTCACACAGCAGGCTAAAAGAGCACATGCAGGCCTATTTTCTGGTGTTTTTATAACACCTTTCACATGTGCATAACTTCAAGGCCGTGCTCTTCCCTGTCCTTTTATGGGCCCTCTCTCTACCAGCAGGACCCTTAGAGCATGTCTGTGAGAAAGCATTATCTCTACACAGAAATCCTACTTCTCAAAACAGGCAGAGAATAAACATCCATAGGTGTAATAAATGGAATTTTCTCGCACTGATCTTTTTTCCAGGTCTAGCTTTCCTAGCAGTGAAAACTTCCTTGAGCAAACACTCTTCTTCCTCCATGAATAAATCTTCCACATTTAACTTTCCTATTCCTACCCCGGGTCTTACTTTTGCTTTACCACCTGGGAACTAAGGCCCAAATAAGTAAAAGCTAAAACTGTCAAAAGGATTCACTAATGTGGTGCATTTAATTTAGCATTAAACATTAAACCACCATCCTCCTGAACACCTAGCATTTCATAGGACCTTATATGTTCAAAGCCCAACTTTAAGTGATTTCAGACACAGTTATGTGCTCAAGGCTTCCACAGATCTGTTCCTGGATATATCATGCTGAGCACACAAAAATATAAAACTAACTCACAGTTAGTGGCCAACTGTGAAAGAGCTGACTTTTTGCTCTTGGCTCTGTTTGAGTTTGCTTTGCTTTTAAAAAGGACTAAACCAGACCATCATGCAATACACAAACCTGATTCATTTTTAAAGCACAGTTAATCTTATAGGCTAACTACTAGTGGAAGGAAGGAGTGCAGGAGGCCAAAAAGTATTAGTGAGGTTTGAATTTGCTTGTCTATTTGTTTTGGAGGGATAAGGAGCTCTGTCAGCAGAATTTTGGCAGTGAGGTGAAGACAAAAGTGTGAAAAGGAAAGAGTTGGGAGAGAAGTCTGGGTGAGGTCTCTAACATCTCTCATGAACTTTGATCTCCCATTCCAGCAGATCTGATCTTTGATCATCTCCTGTCCCCAAATACTGACTTAGCTGCCTGTGCTTCCCAGGCTATTTCTGCATCAGAAAGTGACCCCATAGTAGAGGACCAGGACAGACCCCTCCACAGGATGTGAAATGGGATGTGGGAAGAAGTGACAAATGCCACTGAGAGAGCAATCTCCCCTTTCCCAGAAACACAGAGCACTGCTTTATGCTCCCTCAGCAGCAATAGCAGCAAGCCTGACTGTGTGTGAGGCTGTGCAGCAGGCAAGAAGCAGCTTGACTGCTCAGCAGCAAATGCTTCTCTGACAGATGGTCTGAGCTTCCTTGGAAAAGAGACAGAAATTATATAGTCAACAAAGCTAAAGACCCTTCATAGGGTCCCAATATAGCCTTTCCAAGGGATATTTCATTGTAATTTTTCCTCTATAGGTAACCTGTGCCCAGTACTGACCTTGTCTCCAAATGTTTATCCAGAAGGGAAGCCAGGTAGATGGAAGGGCATAAAAGATTTAGGTTGTGCAGAAAACATCCTTTCAGACACTTCCTCATTCCCAACTACTTGATTTTGCACCAAAACATACTTTTTTATGTGAATGATTTTGGATGCATAGACATCAAACAAGCAAATATTAGAAATCTCAAAAAGCCTTGAAGAATGCCATGTCCTAAAGCCTGAAAAATATAAATGGACAGTCAATCTGTCCTGCAGGATCTCTCCATCCATCTCTGACTAAAATTCACAAAAACCTGTAATACCTTTCACCCGGGTTTCAAACTAATAACACTTGCATACTAAAGACTCCCATTAACGTTAAAGAATGCCTTGATCCTGTAAAGTGCGCAGGAAAGTAGCACAACAGAAGAGGGATTACTTTCTCCTTTCCTGTGTACTTTATAGGGAAGATAATGACATATGTCACAAATACTCAATAAACCTGATAGGTAATGTCCTCTGCCTGCAAAGAAAAGTGCAAGAAGACACTTTAGAAGACCCAAATTTATTTATATATATTGATTCAGCTACATCTTTACTTCTGTGCTTTGAGAAAAGCAGGACTGTATAAAACATGTACAGTCCAGTAAGGAGATGGTACTGCAGGAGTTCACATTCCCAATTTCTTCATCAGGTTTCCACTGTTACTGTACATCTGCAACTATTATCTCCTTGTATAAAGTTATCTACTCCGATGTGTATTGCTAATTTCATATGCAGCAGAGCTTGGTAGCTTTGTGTATACTGTGCTCTGTCAGAAAGCATTTGGGGCCAGAAGATGCTATTGGAGCTTAAGCTTGTTAAACTGCCTAAGACATGAATGAGAGATGCTTGCAAAGATGAGAGACACAGAGTGACCTCAATGAATACAAAATAAAACAACTTTAAAAGAAGGTTTTCCTATAAGAAACTGAATCATTGACTGACTCTGTAACTTGAAATTGTCTTCGGGGACATATATATGCATACATGGAAAAAGAAGACTATTTAATGCATCTATCCTTGAAAAATCAGCACAAGATCAGGAAATGCTTGAACTTTATAATTTTTTATTTATTCCCTTTGAGGAAATTCTAGATATTTTTTAAAAATTGTTTTTTCAATAGAACAGGAATATTATGTATTATAAAAATCCTCCCCTCCAACATTCATCCATGACAAATTGTGAGAATAAGTTTATGAGAAAAATGTTCTCAATACAACAATCAGCTTTCTTTTCTCTGTTCCACTTTCAGGGCATTCTCCTACAAGCCAGTTTACACCTTCATATTGCCTATGCTTTTTCTTTGTTTGTTTTAGTTTTCCTTTCCTTTGCTCTTAATAATTGAGCGGTCTTTGCCTATGATCACACATCTGTTCATAAAGACTGAATAAAATGCCATTATTAAATGCACAGTTCTACCAGTTAGGATTAACTGTTCATTTTCTCCCTGAGGTTCCAATATATAATCGTTTCAGTATTTCTTTCACAGATTGCACAAACTTTTTTCCCTAAAAATTCCAATCACTTGACACATCTCAATTCTTACTCCTATTCTCCTTCCACTTATCTGCATTGTTCTGGTGTTTATAAGCCCTTAAATCAAAGCCCTCTTTCTCTCAGCACAGTATCAATGCTTGATATACTCCCTCTTCTGACTACCTATAGAATTTTATGGCATTGGTATGAATTTTGACCCCCATTTCCAAAACCTGATTTTCAGCCAACTTATCCAAACTTGAACTGATGCAAAATTTCACCTGCAATTTATAGGTAGTTTAGGGCGACTTTTTTACAAGGCTTCAGTGGCCTGTACAAGTTACACATTCAGTTCACATTTCCCTTTTCCTCCTCGTAAGTGCCAGCAATCAGTGAAGGCTCTACATAAATTTGTCACTTGGCAAACTCCAGCTCCTTGGGAATTTCTTTGCCATTGCATCCCTGGGCTGCTGTGAGCTGCTGCAGGCTTTGCTGGAACAGAATTTGGGAGACACAAAAGTTTGAACAGAAGTCATTTATTTCCTTACATCCCAAGTGTAGCCTCAACCTATTGCACTCTGTTAATTAAACTGGCTTATAATATGATTCCACATAACTGGAAATGCAGGAGACAAAAATTGAAAGGATGAGAGGAAACTTTTCCAGAAAGCTTAGGAAGAAGCAGGAAGACTGGAAATCAAAATTGTGGTGGAATCAAAAATGAAACAGCACTTGCACTGAATGTGGGGAGGAAGTAGGGGAAGATGAGCTGATGAGGGGAGGGTGAGAGAGCAAGACCTCTTGGTAAAAATGAGAATGAGTGAAACAGAAGTCAGGAACAGGGAGAGAGTCTATCACAGAAAAATAAAACAGAATAAGAGGGTGGAAATCTGTAAATGCCTGGGTGACAAAAACTAAAAATGGAAGCCTGGAGATCTAAGAATACAAAGAGTTTAGGGAAAGGATGAGAAACAGTAATGCAAGAAGACAGATTGGGGTAAAGAGAAAGACCCAATATGTGAGCCCTTGAGGAAACAATGACCAAAGACCTTGTGATACAACACAAGAGCTTCTGTGCTCACCAGTCCTCTGCCATCAGCAGAACAGCAGCAGCTTTGCCATCCAGGGACACAGCACCCTGCCCTCCTTGAACATGGGTCCAGTGATAACAGTTTGTCACATTTCATTAGACACTTTGGTAATTCAACTGGGAAAGGTCTCTGCACAGGATGAAGAAACATTCATCACTGCTGGTGACCCCAGCAGGTGTAGGTATAATGCCATATGCTCTAATGGGTTGAGTGTTTATTTATCTTCTAAAAGCCATATGCAGCTTATACAAAAGTAAACTATGCATTTTTAAAATACTGCAGAAGTAAGTTCTCATAGATTACAAACTCACCAGTCACTTTTATATACAATATTTTCCTCCAGTCTTCTCCAACATTGAAGCCATATGTTACTTTCTTAAGGGACCCTGCCTCTCTCACTGTACTGAAGGACTAATATTTTGGGAACAGATTATATATGAGCCCCAAAGACCTACATATTCAACACCTACCTCATTTGTTGTAGAATGGTAAAAGAGCATGACAGGGACCTATAAAGCCTTTCTCCAGGAAAATTGCCTCTACCACAGACTATATGGTCCACATTGCACAAGAGGTACCATATAGCAAAGGGCAGCATAGCCTACTCTTCATATTTTTCAGTCAACATCTTTCCAATGACAGTCATACTGTGCTCAATATTTTTGCTAGTGTATGTGTGAAAAATGATGATAAACAACCTGGCAGGTAGTCAGGAAGCAGACTGAAAATTAATTCATTAATGAGTATTAAAAGTCTTCAAAGAGAACTCTCAATTTAATTAGGATTCATCTTTCCAATGATATAAAATAAAAGTAAACAATTTTTTCCTGTGACTTTATATGTAAATGGTTTATATACGTTAAAATAACACATAGTGCATTTGCCAAACTTTCTCAAAATTCTCAATAAAATACTTCAGAGCGAATAATTAACTTGGGAAAAAACCCACATTTGACACATATCACTGCAAATATTTTAGGAATTTCTACAGTGTTATAGTCAACAAAATTAGGCTCTCTGCTTGGTGTGCAGCAAACAGAGCAACAGACATCAAAGGAATACAAACCCTTTCTATCAAGGCACAGGCTAAACTTGGGCAGATCTTCATTCTCCCAGTCACTGCCTTTGCCTTCTGTGATATGGGCAGTGTGACTGAAGGACTTGTTGGTGAAGACTGAGGTAAAAAGTCACTGAATATCTCAGTGTTCTCCCTATCCCAGGCAACCAGGTCTCACATTTCCTCCTGGAGAGGACCCATGTTTGCTCGAGTCTTCCTTTTATTACTGATGTACTTAGAGAAGCTTTTCTTGTTGCCCTTGACACCACTGGCCAGTTTGAATTCTGTCAGGGCTTTAACCTTCCTAATCATCCTCCAAGGATGCAGACTACACATGTCTCTGGATACCTAGTGCCAGTGTGCTTAGTCACCCTCACAGTAAAGAAGTTATGTTTAAATGGAATTTCCTGTAATTCAAACTGTACATGTTTCCTCGGGTTCTGTCACTGGATACCACTGGAAAGAGTTTGGTTTTGTCTTCTTTATTCCCTCTATCAGGTATTTATACACATTGATGGGATCCACCCAGAGCCTTCACTTCTCCAGGATGGACAGTCCTCAGCCTCTCCTTTTATGAGGGTGCTCCAGACTTGTAACAATCTCAGTGGCAGTTTATTGGACTTACTTCAGTAGGTCCATATTTCCATCATACTGTGGAGTCCAGAATTGAACACAGCACTCCAGATGTGACTCAGCAGTGCTGAGCAGAGAGAGGGCATTACACCCCCCAGCCAGATGGCAACACTTCCCCTCATGCAGCCTAGGATGATATGAGCCCTCTTAGTTGCAAGGGCACATTGCTGGTTTATGTTCAAATTTGTGTTCACTGGGGCCACCAGGACTTTTTCTGCAAAGCTGCTTTCCAGCTGGTCAGCCTCTAAACACTATTGGTTGGTCTTTACCAGGGGTAGGATCTTGTACTGCCCTTTGATGAACTTCATGAGATTCCTGTTGGCTCATTTTTTCCAGCCTGTCAGGCAGGGTCCATCTGAACAGCAGCACAACCCTGATATATAAGCTGAGAATCTTGCTGAGAAGGTACTCTGTTCCACCATAGAATCATCTAAGTTGGAAAAGATCCTTAAGACAACTGAGTCCAACATTTAACCTTGCACAGCCAAGTCCCCCACTAAATCATGCCCCTAAGCATCACAACTACACTGTTAAATATCTCCAGGGATGGTGATTCCACCACTTCCCTGGGCAGGCTGTTGCAATGCCTAACCACCCTTTATGTGAAGATTTTTTTTTTCTAATGTCTAATGTAAACATCTCCTGGCACAACTTGAGGCCATTTCCTCTCATTCTGTCACTTTTTACCTGGGAGAAGAATCAATCCCCACCTGGCTACACCCTCCTTTCAGGTAGCCATAGAGAGGGATAAGGCCATTTTTCTCAAGGCTTAACAAGCCCAGCTCTCTCAGCCACTCCCCTTCAGAAGCTTTTTTGTCCTTCTTTGGACATCCTTATGTTAATATGTTTGTTAGTATTGGTGCCAGTATTGAACCCTGGGATACACTACTCAAGACTGAACTCCAGCTGGACTTTGCCCTGCTGATCACAACCCTTTGATAGTTGTTACTCTTGGCTCCTAAAAGGCATGAAAGACTTTCAAAAAAACACCAGTTTCTTGTTAGCAATTGAGAGGGACAGTGAGGACAGATCAGCTGCCACACGTTGTCCTGCTGTGACTGACTAAACCCTTGGACACACACATCATATAGTGTCTGTTAGCATATGGTGAAGAGGAAGTGGAACCTGTGAGAGAATGAGTATGAGCCAGAGAAATAAGTTTTATTTACTTTCCACCTAGCCTCTCATAAGGTCTTACACTAAATTTTATTACATTAATGGCCTAAGTGTTCTGCTAAACAGCAGCTTAGATTTTTTTCAGATTAAAAAATTTAAATAGATATGAGTGTGACAGATGTATACCAAACACAACAGCATAAAAAGAAAACATCCATGAGCAATGCAATACAGTCAAGCCAAATTGCAATTCGATTAGTCACTGCTGAAGCAGAAAATGAATACAGGTAGTAAAGGGCTGATGTACAACTTCCAGTATTTGTGTGGGCAGACACAGACAGACACACACACAAACAAACAACTTCAGTAATACACATTCCTTTTGAAGCTTATTTTTCATACTAATCTTTTATATTCAAAAAGTACAAAGGACATGCTTTGAACACAGTGGAAACAGCTCTAAGAAATCTGGACTTTCTTGAGTCATAGATTAAATACTTTTAGTTGTATTCAAAAAAGCGACCTGTACAGTTCAGCAGAAATGTGTATTTCAGATTTCACTATGTACCTGTAACATTCTTTTCTTTGCCTATGATTCAAGCATGATATAATACTCCCACCCTGCTGCAGCAGTGACTTGCCACTACATATGCAAGTGACAACTAGAGACTGAGAAAATCCATTTGCACAGATATGAGATTAAAAGTTAAATACACCACTGTTCAATCTAAATTCAGATCATCTTCGTAACTATTTACCACAGAAAGGAAAGAAATCTGAAGGTATTTTTTAATACATTATATTGCACTGAATATTTCCAAACGGAGGACATAACAAAAGACCTAGAGTTGAATAGAGAGGACATTTTCAACTTCTGTAAGAGTATTTTAGATTATTTGACCCCTTTTTTTCACCTGTGTCTTGTATTATCTGAGATATATGACCATATGCCTAATTGGCTTACTCCAGCCTTGTAAAACCATTAAAGCCATTTGCAGTACATGTAGTGTGTTCAAAATGGCATTACTGAGGCTGCAAACTAAGCAAGAAATAAATGGAATTCTAAGACTCTGACATCAGGTTACCTAATTTGCATACAATAGCTAAACAAAAGAAAACTATTACATACATGCAGTCAAGTAGAATTAGTGTTATTGCTACAATCTTCCGTCTTGAAACTGTTGATTTTGATGATTTGCTCTGAAAAAGAAGCCTAGAAGCCATATAAAGGCCAGATTTTGCATATAATTATTTGGCAATATTTCTTTCAGGAAGAAGTATTTTTGATATCAAATACTTAAGTGTTTTCAGGTAATGAAAACATAATAAGTGCTCTTATAAATACCTATTTAAAACCCTGGAGAAGCTTTGCAAATAGGTCATGATCTCAAGGTCTACAAGTCTCCAGGGCTTCATGGGTGACCAGTACACATCAAAACTTGACCTTGCTGAGCAAGTCAAGTTATTTGAATGCAGTGAATGGTAAAAATCAGGTTTTACAATTATAGTGATGCAAGAGTTTGAACCATTTTAAGCTATATTACAGTCAGTCAATACACATTAGTTAGGATACATTGAATTCAGTACACATAAAAGGGAATCCCAACATGACTGACCTACTGCAGGTCTATAAATCTGTAAACACATCAACGCAAGAAAGTTTATTTTCACAGCTCTACCTATTTCTACCCATTAATTTTTTAAAAAAATCTTTTTAATTTCTAAAATACTGCAATATGTAGGTCCACATTCTGCTTTTGTCATAGAATAATTTCAGCTCTCAAAATTTGGTTTCATTAAAAAAAATCTGCAGTTTAAAAACTATAGGACATCAGCATTTACAGTGGAAAATATTTTGTCTTCTTCAAAATTTACAGAAGACTGGAGTATTGTTGACACCAGCTTTTGAGTTTTTTTGCCAAATAGAGACTCTTCCCCAGCAGTAATGTTGGCATTTTTCTCCTGCTCATGAAGCAACAATTATGGATGTTTACAAACAATTAAAAATAAGAGTGCTCAGTTGAACCAATTTCTAGGCAGTTAGATGAGAGCACTTATCACACCAATGTATATGCCACCATAGGTACACAGGGATCATAAAAAAAAGAAAAAAAAACTTAATAAAAAATTTACATTTCTCTAAATTTCATGATGAGTTTAAGGAACAGCTTCAGGTAAATACTCAAATTCTAAAAATATTCTGTTTCCCTGGTTTGACTTATCTTCATATCAGCTATAAAATGGGATTACTCTGGTTTCAGCTACTCCAAAAGTCACTGAGACTCTCAGGACAGGACAGGCTGTCTGTCCCGTCATGTGCTTGTTTGTTCATACCTCTCAGCCACATCGTGAGATGCTCAGAATGCCAAACCTGGGGTTAACAGTAGGAGTGTGGCTGTGCAGAGACTGCAGTTCAGGAAGGTGGAAAGCCAGCAGCAAGGCACATGAGAGGGCACACAGGTTGCGATGTGCACTTCTGCTCCCACCCCCAAAGAGACATAAAACCTGAACCCCAGAATCATCAGAACAGTGTCCTATAGAAAAGAAATACTGTGCAAATACAAGAGTGAAAAGCACTGGCCCAAATCCCCTCCCTGTTGGAAGCCACAGGGGTGAAGAACAGTCAAACAGACTGATTCAGAAGAGTCTAGATGGCTGGGGTACAGAAAGTGGTGAAAGGCAGGTATTCAGAGAAGGCATCCTTACAATCAGAACACAGACACCTGTTTGGGATAGGATGAACCATTTCCTAGGTTTCCATCCTCCCCATTGATCCAAGATATCTAACCTTGTATCCCACCCCTCTCCTCCACACTCTTAAGCTACACTTAGTGTAAAAAGTTTGGGTATGAAGTGTAGGCAATTTCCATAGCATGAGAGAAAGAGACAAAAAGAGACAAAGTAATTATATTTTTAAAGGAACATATAAACAGCTACATTGCTCTTATATCTTCTTTTTCTTTTATTCTTTTCCATATTGAAATACAATGCAGATTTAAAACAAACAAAACCTCAAACACAAACAAACAAAACTTCCAAAAAACAAACAAACAATAAACTTAAACCACAAAGCCAAAAAATTATTCCAGTGGAAGACTACGCTGAAGGATTTTCCTTTGTTTCTTTTTCCATGATGTCATGAGAAAGAAACTTTTGGCCTTTAAAAACTAGTTTGTTCCAGGTTTGTTTCAAAAGGCAATTATGGGAACAACCCATATAAAAATGGCTATAATTATTCTAATTTTAACTAAAACAGATGCATAATTTAATAACGGCACTACAGCATAATTTTTCTTAGTATGAATTTTCCAGTTCCCTACTTTCCCTCTAAGTGCAACAATGCAGCCAGTGATTAAATGAGAAATAGGATCCAAACTTCCAATTTAATTACAGCCGTAAGAAAAACAATTGCAAAAATCACATAATAAGTCAATGTATTAACTCTACTCACCAAGAGTGAGAATGAGCAGAAAATGTATCAAATTAATAATACTTCCAAAGCTTCTGAAATTCTGAACTCCTCATTCATAAAAGTCTTCTGGTGGAAATTCACAGTAACCAGAGTTCCTAAATATTTGTTCAAGGAAACATTAATAGGCATGCTGATAGTGTCAGGTACCCCTTATAACCACCGGATGGGGAAACTAGAACTGTATAAATAAGAGATTTTTTAAGAACAGCAGAAAAAAAAAATTAGGATTAATTAGTTAACTTTAATCCAAGACAACCTTTTTTCTATCCTTCTGTTAGTGAAATTAAAAAAAAAAATATTTTCTGGTCACTTTGATTTAGGAAGAAAAGACAACAAAGGATTAAGATGGCAAACTCAAAGGAGATTATTGTAAAAGTAAAAGTAAAAGGCTGCTATGTCCAGCCAGGTCACTGTAGGAATGAAAAATAAATATAATAACTCACAACTCAAGGACAGCCTCTAATCAGTGGATTACTATGGCAATAAGCCTCTTAACCTTATTGTTGGCAAAGTTTTACTTGGCACTGATGTTCCTCCATCCCATGTACCTGTCTTTCCTACCACTCTCTCTATTAACAGGAAGACACTTCACCATTACTGACATTTAGTGAAACTCATCTGATACAGGGGTTCAGTTTCTCTAGACTGTTAATGAAATTCAAAGAAAGGGATATTTTTCTATCATTAAACTATAAAAATGAGAGGAAGAGGGAAAAACAAGGAAGGAAGACATGCACTTACCCCTCAGTAGATGCTTTGTCTTAGTACGCAGAGTCCATTATTTCCCTTATCATCACATTATGTGATAAACTTTTCCATATACTTTCTATGAAAAGGTCATCTTGTGAGGCTGATGATTTAGGGACAATACTTCTTTTTTTCCCATAACTCTCAAAACTACTTGTTTCAAAAAAAAAAGACCTGCTCTAGAGAACTTGCTGGTGTTAAGATCAGATTCTTAAAATTTGTCATCTGCTTTCTGAGAAGCACCTGGAATTTGCTTCCACAGTGGACTGTTGAAATGTATTGTGAATTACTCACTACCCTTAGGCTTTAAAAATTAAATCCAAATTTTATTTTTTTAAAAATGAAATTCAGTACTATGTTATTTCATCTGTGCAGAAGCTTAATTCTGGGTCAAACACATCTCCTTCAAAGGTTCCATTCACCTGGCTGCTTTCAACAGGGAGCTGGAAGGAAATGGAGGAGAAAATTAATACAAATTCCAATTAATTTATTTCCTGGAAGTGGTAGTAACTTTTGGGATAGATTTCTAAGGCAATGGAAATTTTGGGCTGAAGCAGAGCTGACAGCACAGTGGTGGTTGCACAGATATTTCTACCACCTCAAAGTCCTTTGAAAACTGCAGTAATGCTAAAATGTCACCTAACTGATGATAGATGGATATAGTGCTCCTATACTTTGGTATCTGGATTCTGAATTCTATAAATTGCAACCTGGCTATAAAATGAAGGAAGTTGTGTCTCAATGCACATGAAGGAGTTATTGAAAAAATAAAAATAGTGCATTTTGCCTGTACTAATTTCTGATGCAGACCAAAGAACTGCTACAAGCTGAGCTTGTGTTTCTTAACACAGGAAAGTCAGGAGGGAAAGGGAGGAGATATTGTTCTAGTTCGGTTTAGAAAACAAAATTATCTGTAGGAATACAACAGAATATTTGTATATATCTTGTCAGTCACCCCTGTGTGTGTGAAAATTATGCATTTAGAATTTGCATACAAAGAAAGCAGCTGCCTGTTTTCAACTAACAATTATCTGATCAGTGGAGCCAGACTCAAGTTTGAGAATAGGTTTTATAATGCATATATGCAAATGCATGGAAAATTCCCATAGAAAAATAAATTGCAAAAATCATACTCCTATCTTTTAAGTCAACTCTCCTATATAATAGCGTGAAAATGAAATCAGTGGAGTCTCACAGACGCAGTATGGGTTACTGTACAAATCATGGAAGAATCTCCGGCATTTAAAGATAATTTGGGATGTCTGTAATACATGAAAATATCCAGGGGCTTTCAGCTCATTGCGCCTTTAGAAGAAAGTTTCTCACTGACTTTAGTTTTATTTATTTTATCTTAATGTGAAAAACCTATGTTCAGCACTAATAAATTAGTGTTTTCTCAGGTTACAATGACTATAAATCCATTCTACTGTGTAGGTAAGGAATGAGTACAATTAGTAGAATCCCAAGGGCCCTCAGAACTAGTGTATAAATCTCTGCACATTCTTAAACTGACAGCACTTTGGCAATCACTACTAAGAAGACTCTATAGAAAGCCAGAGCCTGCAAATCACTATACTGCAGGAGCACCAAGAGGAAGCTGAGCAAGTTTGTTTTGTTTGAATCAGATTGTCAATTCTCCACACAGAAATGTGGCCTGTATCTATTGTTAAAATATAATTTCATTAAAAAAAATTATTTGAAGAAGTGTTATTTTGTTAAGGAAAAGGAAACAAGGAGGACTCTGTAATTCTAAGTAGCATTTCTCCAAAGCATTTTTCTTTACAAGTACTTGATTGCAAATGTTTTCATACACAGTGAAACACCATTTTCCAGTCATGCTTGAGCATCAGAGCTTTGATCTATTTACATAGATACAGAAAATTAGTTTAATTATTACAGCTTTTCTAATAAAAAAATTAAAAGGCAACTGCAGTTACAATAGAACAGGGAGCTGAATTCTATCCCTATTTGCATCTCTTAAAATGGAGGAACTGAAACATAGATCAGAGATTGCTTTATCATAGGTCAAGTTATGCCCAGCTGAAAGCTCTAATACAGAAAAACCACTGAAATGGTCAGTCCTCTGAAGTCTCAAGTTATACTTAAGAAAAAACATTTGCAGAATTTGGATCTAAAACATCTGTCTCTGAAGTAATTCAAGGAACATTAGTCACACTAATCTTTTTCAGATTTCATTTGCACTTGAAGAGATATCTTAAAAGTATTCAATCAACAACAAGACAGTTGTTCTGAAATGTGCTCTTTGAATCAAACTGCACTAAATCACTAAAGCAAATCCCATACAGGGCAGATTACTCATGTTTTCCCTGCAAATTCTCCTCTTCAAATTATCTGGATAACTTGCTCACTAATAAAAATACCAGAAACATCTGCTTCCATGTCATCATCTTAACCTTCTCATGAAATATTACTTAAATCTGTAAAACAGTACAGCAAGGATTGTCTATTGAAGAATCTGAAACACTTGTTTGGGCCACAGTAGGAGAAGTGTTGCCAGTAGGTCAAGGAAGTAGATTTTTGCCTTCTACTCAGCACTGATGAGACACACCTGGAGTGGTGTGTCCAGTTCTGGGCTGCCCAGTACAAAAAAGATACACTGCAGAGAGTCCGAGAGAGGTCCCAGAGATCTGGGACTGTTCAATCTAGAGAAAAGTAGGTTTAGGAGAGTTTTATCAATGTCTATGAATATCTGAAGGGAGGGTGTATTGAAGACAGAGAAATACTCTTCTCAGTGATATTCAGTGACAAAACCAGAGACAATTGGCACAAAATGAACCACAGGAGGTTCTGTCTGAGTGTCACTTTTTTACCGTGAAGATGACTGACCACTAGCAAAACCCCTGCATTAAACAGTATGGGAGGCAGTGATGGGAATACACTCAGCTCTCTCCCAGGGGGGTGTCCTATGTGACAGATCATGTTACTTCTTTTTGACTTTACCTCCTACCCTTCAAACTCTATATTTCTCTCCATAATATGGAGCCAGTATGCCAAAATTAAGAGGTTTGAACCTAGAATACATAGATCTAATTTCAAATCAGAAACTGAGCCATGACAAGTGAGGGTTTGAATCCTTCCCTCTCTGTGATAGCTTTACCTGCAATGAATGATGAACAATTTACCTCCAATCATTAAATATTTGAAAGACGGCTGTGCTTCTTGCTCTGTGCATTGCTACTGTGATGTGCTGCACTTGCTTATAATATCCTTTCCAGATAAAGCCCCCAAAGGATTTCTGTGGAGGGCTACCTTGCCTGGGAACACTGAGGAGCAGACAGCTGTAGATATTCTCCACTCGGCCACTAAGGTGGCAATTTCACATGCACAGCTGTAGAATTTTAGCTGTCTATAAGTTTTCTCGGGAAAGTGAAGTTTCTTAAAAGTTAAGTAAGATTTTTGGGTAGGTCTGTCTGTTGATCTTATTTGGAATGCCTGATATCACCTCCAATAATCTCAGTATACACACCTATTTCTGAAAGGCACAGCATGTAGCTGTAGCATCCTAGTGTTGCCATAAGCCTTAATGTAGCTGTAGATTTTTATATAGTTTTATGGTTTTATAGTCCTTTGCATTTGAAAAATAGCTTGTAA
>JAWWEU010000111.1:84299995-84324995 GCA_035583155.1 Acropternis orthonyx
ATGGGTTAATTAGACATTGGCTATGTTCTATAGATAAGATAATTAAGTAGAGTTATAAAATTGTAGAATGCTGTACGCCGGGCGCGCACATCATTGTACTCTGCTGAAAGCTTTTAGCCGAACTTAGTAAAAGACCTTTTTTTTGCCTTCGCCCTGTCATGGAAGTTTTCTTCCTTGGATTTACGGCAACACTAGTCTGTTAAGAACACAAAGTTAGCCATATAGTATTTCTCTATTTGCCATTCAGCAATACATTTTATTTTCCACCTGTATGATCTTGTACTGGAACAAATAATCCAGAAAAGTTGTATAATTTCCATCCTAGGAGGTTTTCAAGAGCTGATTAGATAAATCACTGAGTAACTTCTGATCTCAGACCCGCTGCTGCTTGGAGTGGGAGATTTAACTATAGATATGTTGAGGTATCTTCCAGTCTCTTTTTTCCAATGATCCTATGTGAGGTTTTTTGCTTTATCTAAATTTTGTGGCAAGTTTTGAGGGCACTTGTGCAAAAGTTGTAAGTAAAGGATAAAATCTGACTGTTCTAAAGTTGAACCCATCCTCAGGGCATCTAATTGCAAGTGTAATTTTATTCTGATAGAAAATGTCTGCTAACACGGTCCTTTATTTATTTTGATTGACTGGGTTTTCTTACCGGGCTGGATGGATAAACTCAAGGCAATTTTGCAATGGGTTTTGTCTATACAAGCAAACACTGTACCATGGGCACTCACTAGCTGCTTCAAAGTAACATGCATTTTGAGTCGTGCAAGTGATCATCTGAGTTGCACAAAGCAACTCTTGCTTCTCTCATTAAATGACAGAGACCTAAAAAGAAAGGCTGCCAGATTGATTTCAAGCTCCTTGTGATTTTCCTAAGACAGCTGGGGAAATAAACTGGGAATTATCACATTAAAACAAATTCATTCTCTTACTTTCTTTTTGTCTGAGTAAATTAGTTCAGGCAAAATGTGCTGGAGGATAATGAAATGGAGAATCTCTTCCAATACATGTCAGAGCTCTTACCTACTTCCTCTGCTGTATATGCTATATCCTGTAACAATGTGCTTTACCCACACAAACATGCTTTATGGTTCTGCAATTGTGAAGTTGCAGGTGACTTCAAGAGTTCTATGCCTTGCCTTTTCACTTGAATAATTGCATCTAATTTTGACATTTGGCATTGAGACTGTGGAGCCTCGATTGCAAGTTTTCGTAGCTCCATTTTGAAAGCCTTTTTCACATCTTGCAAGAACAAGCCATTAACTGGAACTACTACTGAAAACAAAATGATTCTAATAGAATCCACGTTTTAAAACACAGTTTAGCATAAAACCTTAACCCTCTGACATGCATGCTGATGGTGTGTCCTTTGCCAGATTAGTATGATCTCATTCTGCTGTCAAGTGAGCCCTTTTTATGAAAGAGAAGTGGGAATGAATGGATATCAGAGGGAGTGATGAGAAAACTGAGAGCATGTGAGGGTTAGATGTGGACACCTCTTTACCAGGGGAAGGAAAGCAGGGAGTGAAAGAGAGATAGAGAGGGGAGGCGGGGTGCCACAGGGCTCTTTCTGGATCTCAGTGACAAAGACCTGACTACAAATGGCTTAATAAAATAGCTATTTTTAATAAGACAGAATAGAAAAGGGTATACAAATATTGCATGTAATATCTTATATCCCTTCAGATGTCTGGAATCCCATGTTTGTGCTCCATTGGATGAATGGGACCCACTCAGCATACTGTAGGAAAATCCATCTAGGTTTCGTCTCTCTCACCTCATCCCTCGCCTGCCTTGCAACCCTGCCCAGTGTAGAACATGGGCAATACTGGTCAGTGTTACACCCTTCCCAGCACTGCCTAGAAAAAGTACAAAGACAGTGAGCACCAACTGAATCACAGGAAGTTACATTTAAACACACTGAAAAACATATTTTCCCATAAGAGCAGTCAGACTCTGGAACAGGTTGTACAGAGGGGGCTACTGAGTCTCCATGCTTGGAGATACTTCAAACCTCATTGGCTCTATGAGGTCTGCAACGGCTGAGCCTGCTTTGAGCAGAGTGGTTGGATTAGACCATGTCCAGAGGTCACTTCCCACCATTCCCATACATTGATTCCATAAGCCAAAGTAAAAGGTGTTTTGTAGTCTTTGCATTCTACATCATTATTAAGACAAAGTTTCTATACAGAAACAAAACCTTTTCTACTCCAACTAGTATGTTACCCAGAACATTAAAAATGAAAAGGATATAGGATGTGCCTGAACCAAATTATTCAAAAGCTGAGAAATGTAAATTATGTGAATGCCTTAGCAAACTTTTTTTTGACACTTTCACAAAAGATGATTTATAAAAGGTTCCTGAATATTGTTACCCTGTCTTTTTAACTCTTTAATCAACATTAGTCATTAGCTCTGTAGCTATTCTAATGACACACTGAATATAATACCACCTATCTCCCTGCGGGCACAGATTTTGATACAAAAAGTAGATGGTTAAAGATCAAACTTTATTTCTCTCACTTTTACAGCTAGTGAACGAGTTACAAGATTCTAGTTACTATTAACTTTGCAGTAGTAGGGTTGAAATTCTTTGGTGTCTTTAAGATGCAGAAAAAAGTGTTCATAGTAATTTATACATTCAAAGTACATCTTCAGGCAACTCTGCCTGCAGCTGTGATTACTCAGCAATTACTTAAAAGAAGCTTCAGGTGTCATAAGTTGGATCCCTTGATAATGCACCTTCAATGTCCAGTTCTGAGGATTTCTGCTCAAGTAATTTGCCCTTCCTCTTATACTACCTTTGTGGCAGAAGCAGGGGCAGAAAACAATTTCTCAAGCTTATATTTATCTTCCTTAATCTTCTGAGTATTTTCTCTGTTTGTCATCACCCATATTCTCTGCATAACACTCAGCTTCATTATCAAATGAGGCAAGGACTCAGGTACCTCTGATATGCAACCTAAATTAATCTGAGTGCGCTGGACAGATGTATCCTGTGCAGTAATAGACACATGCTGTCTTTTGGAAGAACTGTGACCACTGAATAATGAGATAACCAAGAAGTGCACAGTTTGAGAGCTAAAACTTATTTGTGTTAACAACCCTGGTGTCCTGAGTTGTGATAACAACTCTGACCATTTCTGAATGCTTTCTTCCAGCACTATGTGTGTATGTGTGGAGAAATCCCCTGTGCTCCTCGATATTTGCAACCAGCATGAGAAGGAAGAATCATATAGCAGCAAACTGAGATCCTGTCCCTTAAATCAGAAGGAGTTTTAAATCTTTTGCATCCACCATTTAAGCCAACACAGCTGTAGTCACAACACTTCCATATGGAGCAACCACTAGATGAGAAACTGCACTCCTTGCTAAAGCATCAGCAATTTCTTGATCATGGAGAAATGGCGAGGTGCCAGCTCCTGAGCAGCTCATTTGTAGCTGCACACTACTTTTTTTCAGGACATCAGCCCTACTTATGTGTTTTGATTCTTCTATATTTTTTAATGTTTGCTGCTAGTTTTCTTAGACCTAAATGAATATTCAGTGCAGTTTAATGTTTGCTATTGGGTGCTTTGAAACTGTCATGATTTCCACTAAACTCTGTGGGAGTTTTGACTTGGAGTTCAGGATGATCTGAATTTTATCCAAATACATAGAAATATTTTTACCCCCTATTTTGAGAATGATCACACTGGTCAATCACATTCTATATGTCTAAATTGACAATCCTACAGTTGTCCTCAAGGACCTCAAGTGGGGTCCTAAGGAGTGGTTTTTCCTAGGATATCACTTTTATGCTCAATAGAGAAGGAGAAATGACAAAAACAAATGTGGGGGTGATATGATAACTCCCATGATGTATTCCTGTGTAAATTCCCTTACATTGGAAGAAAGACTGCTGAAAAACATGCCAAAATAATCTCCGCTTAAGATGAGGTCCCTAGCAGACAAATTCCATGTATATTTATAAGAACAGTTTGTGATGATAGCTAGATTTCCCAAGGACATTTTAGTGGAAAAAAAAGACTCCACACATGCAGAGTGCAAGCAAAAAGAACTGCAATGCTCAGTTGTTCTGTTCTCCTTGCTATACTGGAACAGTATTTATTTTAAAATCAGTTTGACATGATCACACTTCCACATTGAAAATATCTCTATTACTTGTTGCATGTGTGACTCAATCATTATTTATGCTTTCAGTGTAAAAGTCTTCCTTTGACTTCACCAGTGAATTATCTATTTTTAAGTGTTGTCAAAATCTTAACTCTAGGTATAAACGAGCAATGACTTTCTTTACAAAAAAAGTTTATCTCTTCTAAATGGTATTGCCAGCATTTGCTTATTCTTTTAAGGATCTTGTGGGCCAGAATCACATCTGAGCTATGAAGTTCTACATCAATTGACTTAGTTTTTAAATAAAATTACTCAGGGTAATTTCTAAAGATGGTAGATAACTGATGGGCATGGGTTTCTGATAGAGTCAATCTTGTAGAAACAAAGTGAGTCCTTGTTAAACTAGCAGACCAATAGAAAAAGAATGTTTTGAAAGAACCAAAACTGATTTCCTCTTTGCAGTCAGCAGGAGTAAAACTAGAATAGCTTTCTGCTGCTGAGAAAGAACAGGAACTTTCTAAAAGTCAGTAATTTTGCATAGAGGCAGAAAATAAACTTGATGTGCTCAAGTTCCATGATAGCTTTTATAGAAAAGTTTGCTGTAAATGGTCTGTTCCTTTTTAGCTCGTTGCCAGTGACTTCCAGGAATGCACTCTAGTTCCTTCACAATAAGAGCGTGATCAAAACAGCAGTAATGATGCTCCAGGTTGAACTAAATGATAGTAAAGAGCACATTATCAGTCAAGAGTCTCACTGTCACAGAATCATTGAAGTTGGAAAAGATCTCAAAGATCACCAAGTCTAACCATTAACCCGACACTGCCAAATCCACTACTAAACCATATCCTAATCATGAACATTTTTGGTTTTTTGTAGGGGCCATTCTCCTTCTCTCGCTGTTGCTTAAAGGCCCTTATTTCTGTCTCTGCAGAAGGGTCTTCATGGGGACACCAACCCTCATTTATGCAGGGAAAAGTTATAGCAGAGAGTGAAAAATAATTTCTGTGCAGGTAGAGATTTTCAGGAGTGTTTAAATGACTCAGGAACCACAAGCCTCACTGAAAATAACACAAGGGCTTTTCAAAATGATTATCTAATCTTTCTTTCCCCTGAAAATTGAGTATGTCTGCAGTTGGTTATAGAGAACCAAGATTCGTAATGAGTGGTTCAATGTTTCTTGACAATGAAGGACTCATGTCCTGAAACATGAAATAATTGAAGTTATTCCAAGTCAGTGCACATGAAAAATATTTCATTTCACAAAATAGGTTACATTTTCCTGCTGAAGAAGTTCTAATTTTGCCTAAGCAATCAGTATATGATTGAGCTGAAACAGCTTGAAGTGAATATTTCATTATAAAGAATTTTTCCCTCAACTGTACTCAATAAAACAAAAATTACTCTGAGTTGCTTGTAAAACAAAACAAAAAAATATAGAAAAAATTAAAATTGGTCTTTTAGACGGCTGTTTTCTTGCAGCTTTACTACAAACATTCATTCCAGGAAACTAGCTGCAGTTGCCAGCTAGCTCATATCTCAGGTTTAAATGCATCACCTGACCAGTGTAAATAAATTTCAAGTATATAAAATTACTTTCTTTATGTTACTATTCTGTCTTATAAATGTTTATAACTCCATTAAAGATATATGAAAAATAGTAACACTACCCCCTGAGCAACCATTTCAAGTGCTGATGTGTTACACAGTAGTTATAAATGAACACATTCTTTCCCAGTAATTACTTAGAAATAGTAATTCTCCATCCCTGTTCTTTATTTTGCATCTTAGAGCAAAACAGCAGTCACCTAAATTCTATGGATTTTTAAAAATAACTATATAGAACCTCTGAGGAAAAAAAAGGTTTCACTTCCCTTTCTGGTAACAAAACGTGTATCATCACATTCCTATTAAAGAGCCCTACATCATGGTGGAAGACAAATGCTATCATCTTTGCTGCAAGGCAGCACTTCTTTAATAAATATTTGAGAGTAGTAGACATAACAGCACTGTGGGACCACTTATATTCCACATAAATAGCGATATATAACTCAGTTAATTCCCATATTAAATACTGAGATAGGGGGTAGAAAGTATTGACACCAATGTTTTTATGGGAAAAAGGTATTTCCTTCTGTTATATGAAGCACGAAGAGAATAATCCATGTGTTTAAATAATATTAAATTTGAATATTTTTTCTGTTTTGTTTAAGGAAAGATTTTTCAGTCTTATATTAATTGTCCTGTTAGGAGTATGATTCCTTTTTGGTAATATTTAAATTTATGCAAATCTCGGTAAATTCAGTTTCATATCTTAGCTCTTATGATGTCTTTTTCTTCAATTTATCAGTTAAGCTCTATTAGTCAAGTGTTTCAATTACTTCTGGGATCTGCTCTTTATAGTAAATCTACTGGCATAAAATGGGGCCTGTCTTCTGTTTTAAATCTCATTTACACATACTTCTTCTCCCCACCCTCTTACTTCTCATTCTCTCCAATACAGATGATTACCACTTTCATCTCAAATGAAAGACAGGGTAGGGGAAAAGGACGGTTTTTAAAAGCTAGGTTGGAAATTAACTAGCAGCTATTTTCAGAGAATTTTTTTTCTCAGCTTTTTATAAGCAGTCCTTCTGTAACTAACAGAAAACAAGAATTGTTTCATAAGACAGGATTATGAAAACAAGACAGACAAAAATTCAGTAAGATGCTGTGGGGTTATCATGGTAAAATAAATATTCATATATTTTTTTCTTTCACAAGATCAACTGTGTAAAAGCTTGTCAACCAATCAAGGAAATACAATGCTTGTTCACTGAAGATAGGACAAGAACTAATGGGTTATATTACTGAAGTATTTGATATTTAGGATACTCCATAGCATATCGAAGGTACATTGCTGAAATTTTCATCAATGGACCTCTCCTCTCCTTCCCTCCCCTCCTCTTCCCTTCCCTCCTCGTTTAAAAAGACATCTGCCAAGCCAGTTTGTGAGGAAAAAGCAAAGTGGTGCTACTTTCATGAAAGTAGTCAGGGACTAGAAAGGTTTTTGAAGAACATTTGTTTTTAAACTAAAAAAGAGTTTTTAGTTTGAAGTTCATTTATTTTCAAGATCTTTTTTTCCCTTACAAGATACAGAAGAACCACATATTTAATTCTATGCCTTTAGGACACTACCCCTGGTTTACTGAAGCAAAACAAACAAGTAATACTGCTTCAGAAGCCCATTATATGCAGACCATGCATGCATTTTCCCCTCTGTGCATGGTACTGGAGCTAAGCAGGGAGTCCTCATGGGACACTCATTCTTACAGAGAAAGACTCTCCTGAAAAGAAAACCCTGCACAGTTCAGAGGGATTGCACATGAGGGCTTCTCGCATGCAGGGTTTGGCTGAGCCCATTACCTCCTCTGCCCCACTCCCACCCTCAGGCCCAGCTCCCTGGCTCCTGTGGGGGAGCTACACCATGCAGCACCCTGACACCCTCTCCTATCCACTATCTCAGAAAACTCATGTTGTTATTGAAATAAAGATACAATTACCCAAAATTTGGGGGAACCCTGACGGTTCTCCAGTTCCCATTAGCAAGTTCTTCTGGTGTGTTTTGTTGTGGCTTTTTTAACCTGATGTAATTTCTTTTGATAAAACTTTAAATGAAAATGGCAATAGTTTGGTATTTCTACAAAAAGGCAGTAGTGGATAGAAAAAGGATGAAAGCTACATCATTTTCATATATTGTTCACCAGTGAAGAGGTAAACACTGATCCACCACAGAGTGGCTGTCATCTCACCAGGGCTAGAGTAAAGACACTTCCCTCTCAACTCCATCCAGCTACCTTTTACATTGGTTTTGTCAGTGCAAAATCCTGCTAACCATTGTTACCTGTAATCTATGTCACCTCCAAAAGCAGTGACAGAGGACCAGGAGAGCCTATTAGACCTACTAAAAGTAGGACATGGCTCCCAAAAGCCTGAAGCAGTAAGACATCTACTACATTAAATACTTTACCATAACCAAAAGAAAGTACAAGTGTCAATGAAGAAATTATTCTTGTGCTCAAAATGAGTAGTATAAATCTTTTTTTCTAATGCCACCAGCCTCATTTTCAGGTTTAACAGTAATTACTACATATCCATTAAAAGAATGATTGAAACCTTTGAAAGACTCTGTGGCTTGTTTGGAGAAAGGCATGCTCAACCAAGAAATGAGTCACACAGGCGCGACTGGGAGAATGATGGTAGGGCTGGGAGTTGCCACAGGGAAATCTTACCCCTGTGTCCTCCACACTTGCTCAGATGTAGCATCTTCATAAACTTCCTATCTTGAAATCCACCCTATGCAACAATAAATTTATTGAGTGGATCATGCTGTAGGTGCCATGAAGAGGCTTTATACAAAAAACTCAAAGTTGACCTGCAAGTTTTTTGTCTGAAGTGAACACAACTAGAAGTCTATTGAAGTGTAGCATATACTTGCATTACGCTGTTGTGGTTTAGCAATGGTATTCTCTAATTTAGTACTCCCACTAAAACCACATGCAGCTCCCCCTCCATCTGGAGGCACAAAAGGCAAAGATCACAGGCTGAAATAAGAATAATTTACTGGAAACAACAATTAAATAAGAAAAAGAATAACAGCAACAGTATTAATAACAAAAGGTAGAAGAAAAGAAATGATTGACACAGAAACTCACTCCCTGCTTCCCAATAATAGACAATACCAGACAACACTCTACACCATGTTTTTCTCAACCAGATGGAACACCTTCTCTCCAGAAGAGAGTCCCTTTCCCTCAGTCCCAGCAACAACATGAGGTGGTACAGAATGACCTCTGGTTCCTAGCCATGCCGCCTCCCAGCTACTGCAGAAAATTAACCTTGCCCTGGTCAGAATGAGGGCATATGCCTAAAGACACCAACGTACAATTCTAGGCTTTCTAATGTACGTAGAGCCCTAAACACTACCAGTTTTGGCACCACAGCAGTGCTCAGGAAAAGTCCAGAGACAATGGGAGAGGCAAGAGGAAGCCACCATATAAACCCACTTAAAATAATCATATCAAGTCATAATGAGATACCTGGAATGTTTTTCTGAAGAAGACACATCAGACTACTTGAGATGAAACTTGATGCTTTGTGCGTTTCCAGAGTTCATTTCAGCAGCACGAGATCAGTGCCAGCACAAGTGGGAGCAGAACAGCTGCTGCAGTGTGATGTGCCAACCAGGCTGGTACATGCTGCTCCTCACAGCACACGTTAGCAGCCCAAGGATCACACCAAGCTGGTGCTTACCTATCACGAGTGCCCTGCAGCAGGCTGATGTGTGTTCCCTTTCATCAGTCTCAATGTTATGTTTTCACATCCTCCATTTCACAGTAAGTCAAAAGAAAATATTGCCTCCATGCTCCATACTCTGGTGCTGCACAGGCAACTGCTACAGGTTTAGAAGTCTGTATTCATTGCTGAACTTCCTAATTAAATACTAAAGAGGAAAAAGCCCAGGCACTATCAGTTGTGGTACAAAAGGTCAAACCAAGCATTAAATGGAAAAAATTTAAGGTATGTAACTGTGTGGGCAGAACAGAATGAGATACAGAGTCTTTGACCCCTGTGTTTCTGGTTAAAATCTACACACGGTTTTTATAGTCAGTTAGTTATAAAAGGTATCTTGCCATTTGACTCATTTCTGTATGTCAAACTTCTGAAGCAAATTTATTCTTGGTTATATTTGAATCACTGTCTATATGCCTTGACACTTCAAATCAAAACACCAGAGAAAACTAATGATTTTAATTCTAATGATTTTTTTAAAACATTTAAAATTAAGTCCTACCTGGCCTTCTGTATTATTTTTCCAGTGGGAAATCTCTCAAGACTAATTTCTAAGTCACAGTCTTCAAAACCTGATGGAGTTTCTAGCCTGAAAAAATCATCTTCTTGCTCTGACAAACCAATATCTTTTTGCTCTTTCCCTTAACATTGTCCATCCAACCTTGATTTGTTGTTCTTCAGGCTTTGGACTCTGTTTTTGCACTGAGGACATGCATTTTCTTGAAAAACAAAAATTCAGACTGTAATCAACATTCCTAATATCCACACTACAACATGGAAGGTGTGTCTGTCACTTCTGTAGTCTTGGATAGCCTTAAATTGATTTGCTCTTTTGTCCATAACAGAACAGCTGTGTAGTTTAGTGCTAGCTGAAATCCATCTAAACTTGTATGCAGAGCCAATTTTACAGGGAAGCTGTCCAATATGCAAGTGTGAGGCCTCCATACATTAATTTCTCTCTTCCAGACATAATGTTGTCCCTGAGCCCATCTCTATATTTAGGTGTTGCATCCAGGTTGCACGGGTGTGACATGCTCAGTACAAGTCACA
This sequence comes from Acropternis orthonyx, assembly GCA_035583155.1. Lineage (NCBI taxonomy): Eukaryota > Metazoa > Chordata > Aves > Passeriformes > Rhinocryptidae > Acropternis > Acropternis orthonyx. Next base: position 84,310,493 of record JAWWEU010000111.1, read on the forward strand.
GTGAGTTTAAAGTCAGCTCATATACATACTCAGTTTTGAGATACACTATCATCTAAATATCAGCAGATTACTTCTTGTGAAGGCTGAAAGTCATATAGAAATCTCCTTTTTGCAACAAGGAATTATTACCAGGCTCTACACACTCAAAATTAGGAAAATCAAGGAGAGAAAGGGAGAAAAAAGGCTTGCTTACTGCAGTGTGTGGACAATCCCTGTGAACTGCAACAAACTGGTAACATTAGCATATTTACTAAAAGGGGTTTGTGCTGTAACTTTCATCCCACACATCTAAATCCTTTTTCCTACAGTTCTTATGTTCCTATTAACACCATAGAGACCACACTGGGAGTCACAGTGATCATATATAAAAAGAAGCCTGAAGAAAGTGGAAGACAATATGTATGTAACAGAAAGGTACAGAAATTAAAATACTTGCATATTTAAATCTGTTTGGGGATTTGGAAGATGGATGTGCAGTAGAAGCAACTTCAAGATATCCAAGTTTTGTGTTTGCTACCTGTGCTTCACAGAGAAGGGGGATGAGGGGAAAGGAGTAGGTATCTCCAAAGCATCCAGCAAACATCCACTCTGTACGCCAGAACAGCTTATTGCAAATACAAAGCCAATAGTAAAGCACAGCAGCAGCAGCCAAGAGGGCAGTGTGACAGTAGAACATCATCAGCACATTTTTTTTTGGCCTGCAATACTAGGAATTTGTCAGAAAACATTTTCAGATGGACTGTACTCTGTTCTATTGTAGAAAACTACAACAAAACAAACATCTTCCCTCAGAAGTATCTCTGCCAATCCTATCAAGATAATATTTCTTCTCAAGTTAAATCTAGTCATCAGTTAAACTCTGGACTACACATGAAGGACAGGCCCAGTTACCTTCCAAAAGCATTAGTGCCCATAAATGCCCAAGTTATCCAACCAAAACCCTGTCCTCAGCTGAAGTCATCCTTCAGTGTCTCTATTTGGCATTGCTCCAGAAACAAAACCAAAGGTGTGAGTTTAATGGTTGAATGAAGGAAAAACGTAAGTGGATACCACTTCATTTGTATGCCCTGCACAGCAAACACCAAACTCAACCGAGCACAGTGCCTACCCTTCTCTAAGGAGTGACAGTATTGATGTCCAGTAGCAGTTGATGTCACACAGATTTTTTGAATTTGCAAAGGAAAGTGGAGACCTTCTGGTATAGCTGACCTCCAACACCATTTGCTCTGAAGCGCTGCTAACCACCAAGGCTGTACTGTGCTTGTATAGTTCTTTCCCCCTTGCAGAATAAGCTCATTGAAGCTAATACCAGCTCTTTCCAGTCATTCCTGCAACATTCAAAACCTGTTCACACAAAGTACAAAGTTCCTGCTTCTCTCAATTCTGTCCTGACACTGCTTTCCTCCAAAAAGAAAAATGAACAGCTGAAACCTGTTTCAGATGATGACAGCGCAGCAGGATTACATAAATGCTTAAGAAGCAGAAATATTTTTCTCTTTTCATGTAAATATTCCTAGTGCTAGATAAAAAATTAAAAGGCATTGTTTGCAGGGGGCTTCTGAATTTTTGAATACAGCTTTGGAACTTATGTATCAGTTAAGCATATTTATCCTTTTGGAGCTGAATGCTGCATGCTGAATGCTTCCACAAAAAGTGGAAGAAATAAGTTCTTGCAAGTTCCTGTTTCAGCACCCTTTCTTCCAACCCACTGAAAGCAAAAGCAGCACAGGGACTGTAGGTGCAGATGCAGTCCTCACATGCTTTTTTTTTCAGCAAGGAGAGAAAAATATCCCCTTCTTGAGACTTCTGGTGCTATCTATTGCTTCTGTAACGCAAAACAGCAGTGTAAAAATTTCTCAGACTTAACAGCACTTTAGAGAGAGGCAAAGGGTAAGTTTTATTATTATTAGCTTAATTCCTACTCTTTTTCTTCACACAAAAACATACTACTGGGCCCAAGGGAAACATTAACAACAGCAGTCTCATTTCTTGTTCTTAACGCTGGCTTTAATTAAATATTGTTTTTTCCCTACTTAGCTAGGTGTCATGGGACACAGGAATTATTTGGAAAGACTTCGAAGTGGACTCAAAGACTGGTACAGTGGAATGAATCATTTCCATGCAAAAGGAATGACTAATTTTCTGTCAGCTTGCTTTTAACTAGTCCCTGTGATCTGCCTGCATGTAGCAGCCAAGATTTCCATCAGGTAAAGAGAGCATAGTTGTTCCACTGCTCCTATGCTTACAAAAAACCCCTTCAGAATGCACACACACACATCACAAAAGAATGTTTACACTGCACTCACAGCGCTGTTTCACATGGGAAAAGCAGGAGTATCAGATGTTTGTGACTTGATCAATATTGCTTCAAATCAGGAAGCTGAGACTCTTCATTTTTCACCTTTATTAAGCTATTATCATACCTGAAACAATTGCCTGGAGTTGGTCAGTCAAAGATAGGGAATAAAGATAGTTAATTCACTGCTGAAAGAACAGACTTGCATGAAAATTTGCCTCTCTTCTCGAATTCTAAGTAATGCAACTAATGTAACTTCAACTAAGAAAAATAAAATTGATTTTTTTCTCTTTCTTTAAAAAAACTAGTTAATTATCAAATTCCTAACTGTATGTTTCTAGAAGTTTACCTGTAAAGAATCAAATCTAATGCTTTTATACATGGGGATAGTTTTTATTTAGCCAAAGTAATGGGAAAGGAGAAATAGATAACAAGGGGGAAAGCCTCCCTTCCTGAGACAATGTGGAAGAAAGCTGATAATATTCTCTTTCTATTAAAAAAAAAAAAAAAACCTAAAAAAACCCAATCCCCCCCAGCCAACCAAACAAAAAAAAAAACCATAAAAATAGAATTCCTTTCAGAAGGAACAGCATGGACTCTAGGCACCTGAATTTCTGATAATCTAGGGCAGAACTTTATTCCAATTATTATTTTAATAGTACAGTACACTGAGGGAAATGCCTATATGTTCCAGGAATATATATATTTTTTTTTTTTCTTAATTGATACTCACAGTCTTTGTACTAATCCTGGCTAAACAGGGATGGATATAAAGAAGATATTTGGCTTTCAAGTTTGGTATGCTAGGAGCCAGGAGACTAATTTAAGCTTAGTGAACAGCAGAAAAAACAAGCCATAGGCAGTCTGGCCAACAGTTTTTGTGATCCGTAGAGGTGTGCAGACAACATGTAATTATTGGAAAAACACATCTAATCAAATCATGCTACAACTCCTGGCAACACAGTATTCAATCTATTGCCTTTGTGCTAAGTTTAATGGGTTGCTTCCAGCAGCTGCCTCAACCTGTTGCTTCAATTACCACCATGCCTTCCCAGTTCTGTTTTGCTACTTTCGTCGCTCAAAATACATTAGCCATTTGAAATGGGTTTTCTCTTCTTACAGGTCATTTTGTGGGACAGATACCTTTGTGACAGTGGCTGTGGCAAAGGATTTTGGTATCTGAGAACCCGTGGACTGCTGGGTGTGAGCCGCAGAGCTGAGCAGTCAGGACTTGGCTGTGCATTAGTGGGCTGCTGGAGAATTCACAGGGCATTTGGGTTGCAGTTACAGTGCCAAAAAGCATCTCCAGAAGTCATCTATCAACCTCAATCCTCATCTTAACATCTCTTCTACCATCTTGATCTTGAAATTCTGCAGCAGCAGGGATTCTGTAAGTGCCTGCTTAATGTTTCCTTGTGCTTTGCTGTCCTTTAAGGTAGGATTACTTTTTTTCTAAACCTCATCTTTTTCACTACAGCTCAGATGGATTCATTGTTCTTTTTCTACTACAGAAAGGGAAATATATTCCTTCTTTGCAGGAGCTCTTAACATATCTGAAAATTTAGCTGCTTCTTTCAACTTCCTTTCTTCCCCCTAGTTTACTAGACTGCAGAAAATTCTCATTGTTCTCACCAGGCTTCTGTTCAGGTGAATTCTTGAGTGTCAAGTCAGAAGAGACATCCCTCCTCCTGAAATACAGTCTGTTGGCCTGAATTTATGAACAGAGGAGGCCTTATTAATGTTATAAACTAATCTCTCTGCCATACTGAAGTACTGCAAATGATATACCCAGATCCCTGCGTGGTTTTGCACACAAGGATTTCCTTGTGATCTAAATATTGCCACAATGGACTAACTATGGAAGTTTTGGCTTCTACCATCAACTGAGCTTATTTAAAAATCATCTTCTCCCAAAAAAATTGAGGGCAGAAGGGACACATTGTCTCATTCCTCTGTACTGTAGAAGGAAAATTACACTAGAAAATGTTTTTTAAGGAATTTCTTCACCTATTGATGCAATTTTCCTTTGAAAGACAAGGTCTAAACTTTCCAAATCTAGGAATACATATATGCATTTCATGCTAACCCAAAGAGAACCAACAAACATGTATGCCTTTACCATTACTGTACAGACTATTGCATATTTAGATGTCTTTCTCTTTATTCAAGTATTCCCAAATATAAACTGCTGAAACTGAAAGCAGGGATAAATGAAGTAACTCTTTCACAACAATGCTGTGTCAATACTAATGTGCAAGGATGCTTGGGACACATCTGTGTTCTGTCTGTCTCATTAGCTCTAATATTTGATAGTGTAGAATCTGCCCAAAGACAAAATTTACACTCACATCTGAAATCTTTAATAATCTAAAACAAGAAAAAATCTTCTGGAATTGTGTTTGGAATTATAGAATTTCAATTTTAAAAAAAAAAAGAGAGAAAAAATTAGAGATGTTAGAAATTAGAAAAAATTAGAAAAACTAAAAAGAAGATATTTTTCACAGTGCCAGATAAGATCTTTTTACTAGATGAATCTTTACATGTTGTCAAAATCTCAATGGAGGATGAGTTTTTTGTTCTTTTTCTCCAAGTATTTTGCAGTTTTATTCTGCAAAAGTTGCTAATTAATTTGCAACAAATAATATCTTTAGACAAGCTTTAAATGTTATGAGTCAATAATGCTGGTCAAAACACATTTCCTTTTGCTAATACTTGGTTTCAATCAAAACTTCTATTCACATATATGTACCCAGGTCAATTATGAATAATAAAATAAAGGAGGGGGTGGTACGATATTTTTTTGAATGCAAACTACATTCAGAATCCATAGATAAAACTGGCTAATTGTTAAAGGTCCTGAGAATTAATATGATCTAAATAAATTAGATCGGAGACCACAGCATTGAAACAGGCAGGTGTTAATACATACACAAAAATTAACTATCAAAAGCCAGTGGCAGCTGTCGAGTCTGCAACATTTCTTTGTTCATTTTTTAAATTTGTTCTATTTCCTTCTGAGGAAAAACAAAGAAGAATCCATATTTTACTGTATGCTGCTGAAGTCAAGCAGTAACATGAAAACTAACTACAGAATAATGTGAGTGGAGATACACAACAACAGGTACACAACTAGCTATTTTTGTTCAGTTTTTCCTTTTGTTTTATTAACAACAACAACAATCTGAACAAAGTCTGATTTTGGCAAAGTGAATAAATTCATGCTTTAATATAAACTAATCAGTTTTTTACCTGTCTTATTAGTTTCTTCTACAAGGACATTTTAGCATAGTCTATTAAATTTAGAGAAGGAATTAAATGCAACTTGATTGAGGCAGTTTAAGGACCTGTCACTACAGACTAGGGTCTGACATGTTATAAAGCCAGGGACATCTGCTACAGTAATGTGAAGGTGCAGCAGAGTATAACCCACATATTACACAGGGGCTTAATGTTGCTTAATAAAACTGCCATGTTTTAGTGGTGTTGTGTGTTGAAGGACATTCAATAGTACATACGTCTTTCACTTGGCTCTCAGAGCTTGGACCATCCTCACAGGTCAGTGACAGTGAGGATTTCCTGCTCTTCACAAGTGAACATGCAGAAACTGTATATTTATAACAATAGGAAAAAAGGTAAATACTTGTCTTTTTATACCTGAATTTCACTCAATAGTCATAAAATACACCTCTGAGCATCTATGTTTGCCATGACATCTTGTTAGGAGTTAGTTAAAATAGATTTTTTTTTTCTTGATTATAGACATTGTTCAACAACTAAGTAATTCACACTCTTACAACTATTTGTAGTCTGTTACTGGCTGGTATGTACACAGACCCATCAGAACTCATTGCAAAAATCAGGACTTACATTGTTACACCACATTCCCTTCACAATGAATTATTTTTATCTCCCTCCAAAATGCATTAGGCAAATGAAAGAAAAAAAAAAAAGAAACCCAACAAAAAACACCCATGTTTTTTCTTACTTTTTGTAGAGGCAAAGCAAGTGATACTGAATATACGTTCAAAAAGAGCTAAGAGGAACCTGACCATACTGTGAGCAGAAATCATTTATTTGTATAGCTATTGCCTTTATACTACACTGATAGATTGGGCACTTTTTTCCAACATTACTTACCTTCAAAGAAAAAAAGAAGAATACAACAGTGGAGTTGGGAAATGTGTTTTGCATCCAAGTAAATCCTGTATTTTCTTTGATATAATGATAATAAATTTTTCAGTTATTTATTTTTCTCAGTGAAATTACAATAGATTTATGTTAAGACCTGAGTGAGTGCAGAACAGAAGGAGGAGATATACTGTGAAAGCACAGTTCTATATTTTACAGGTGATGTTTTGGAGGAAAAGTTTCAGAAAAACAAAAGAAAATACTGCATGAGATGCAGTCCTGCTTGAATCTCTGAATAGGACTACATGACTTGGTGTCCTTGGAAGGGCATGCCATACCTGAATCCACATTCAGATGGCATGGCGCCCTAGTGCAGCTGCCTTAGACAAGTGCTAAAGATGACATTTTGCCCTACAATGAAGACGATCTCTGGATAACCCTTCCCTCTGTCCCTGTCAGAGTTTTAATATTCAGAAATAGGTGGATCTCTACTTACTCACAATGATTTACTCAAATAGTTTATTACTAAGACAGGCTGTCTCCACCAAAGTGCATGCCCAGGGCAAGCCCTGTGACATCTTGGCTTAAAGAAAGGGATGAGCTTTGAGAAAATATATGTTAGATTTAAGAACTGTCATGTTAGTCATTTGTCTGATCTAGAGCTTTTGTAAACTTGACAAACACAGCCTTCAGTTAGGAGTGGCAGAAAGATATTTTTTACCAAAGTAGAGATGGAAGGACCATTACTTTACAGGTCTTCAAGTCCTGCACATACTACTTGGAAGATAAAATACCTTAAGCAACTTCTGTAGGCACAATGAAGAAACAAGTACTGAGGAAGATGAGTGAAGAGAGTATCTTTCTGAATCAATGAGATGTCTAACAGGATATCAAGAAGTCCTCATTTTAGGATGAGATCTCCTTTGGCACATATACAGAAAAAATGTGCACTTTCACTAAGTCCTGAGTGATTTGGACTAGCTCTGAACTGCTTCCATCATTAAGGGTGTCCTTAGCACCCTAAAAATAGAGAGACGTAGCATATCTAGAGTTCTTTTTGTAAAAATGACACCTGAAAGGCTTTCACTCATAGTCTCTCAGGCCAAACATCATCAACAACCCTAACCTTGTTCAGTAATCAGCTATTGGTATCTTTTTTTCCTGTTCTGGCCCAAAGTTTTTATCGATAAAAACAGAAACACACATAACAGTATTCCCATTCATTGGTTGAAAAAGAATGTATCTGGTGAAGCAAAAAAACAATACCTCTTTTGACAGAAATGCTACTGCTATGGGAAAGGTACTCATTACTCTTTTGAACTTTGACCAATAGTTTGCATCTATTGCTTGCCAACAAAGACAAATTCCTGGTTTAAGTATCTCCCTCTGAAGTTAAATGCAGCTATAGCACCTTATAGTGTGGGTTTATTTGTGTAATACATACCATCAACTAGGGAGTTTTCTAATCTAAAATATTTTGTCAGTTTTTCAGCTGTTTCTAAAAGTCATCAGCATTAACTTCTCGCTATAGTCCAGTTACATAAGGTACTAATTGATACGCTTGATGTCACGGAAGAACTTTCCCATTGCTGCAAGAAGGGGACTAAGGCAAATAAATGTACACACAAACATAAGTATTGTCAGCAGTAGAGCTTCATTTAGCACTTTACTCCAGTATCTCTTCTACTGACATTAGACTCTTAAAATTCCTTTATTGCACCTGAAAGACCTTATTTTATTTAAAAAACTTACTATCATGTCTCACAAAAAGAATAAAAAATGCTGATACTTACATTGTTTATCTCAACTTTTAGGGTGTTCCTCCATACATGCATTTTTTATATTGTTAGCCACATATTTTATTGCTGTGAGGTTATACCTTCAACAAAGTTGTTTATTAGACTTCACCACTTCAACAGCTTCCCAGAAGAAGAAAGTTATGACCATTTGCTTGAAGTATTTGCTTCTAGAGCTCAAAAATTCCAAGGAGTTATAGCAAACTGATGGAGAAACTCAAGTGAAATGGAAAATCGGTAGTACAATACTGTGGTGTACTGACTCTCAGCATATCAATTTATTATACTTTTCCATCATCTTTTATTAATTAGTTTTATCTGAAAAATATGTCAACGCTCAAATTTACTCACACTTATGTTTTTCAGCATATTCTGATTCTGAAAACAGACTGGTGAAATAAATCTCGATGACTTTTAATGATCCATTGGTACTGACATGGATATTTCAGCAGCACAGTGGAATTGTTATTTCTTGGTAATGTACCTTGCCTCCCTGTAAAAGCATTTGTTGTGAGGAATTGTTTGCTTTCCTGAGGATGTCAGAGAAAAGGCAAAGATTTTTACATCAATTTTCTTTTTGTTTTGTATATACTTTATGAAAAATTACTCTGAAATTTAGAAGTTTTTTCTAACTTGTCCCATCCCATATCCAAGTCTCATGTAGGCATGGTTCTGTACTGTGTAAGATGTCTTTTCTCTTAAAGCAAATTAAGATGTCTTCACTTTACACAGCACCCCAACTGCAGGCCTTTATTCAATAAATACCTACTAAGAATAAGCCAGAAATAACCAGAGCAACAGTGAGGCAGACATCAGGTATTAACAAGGCTGCAAGGGAATGCCTGCTCCAGGAAGAAGGATGCCACAGCGCAAATCTCCATCTCCAAATTTTTGTTAGGGTGGAAGATACAGTAAGAAACAGTAGTGCATTTCCACTTCAAGGATGTTGATGGGGCCTGAGCAAAGATCACCAGAGAAAAGAAGAACAAGGGCCACTACTCCTTTCTTCACCAGAGGTGTTACGAAAGGAGAACCATAACTGTGTGTAAAAAGGATGAAGGAGAAGTGATCTCTCCACCCATTAAATTACTCAAAAAAATAGGATAAAAGAAGCAGCAGGAACTGAGACGCAGACTGAATTAATGGCTGCCAAATATAACTATGGAGGGTAACTGCTTCTTCAGCCCCTTTATTGTCTCATCAGTTGTAAAGGATAAAGGGAGACATTTCAGATGTATGAAGAAGGACTATCTCATAGCTGCTCAGCACATGGCAAAATGACTGTGTGTAACATTTCCACAGCCCTTCTTCTCCACAACTGCCTTTCACCTTAACTGCCCCAATGACCCTTAACTACAGCTCAGGATCAGTCCTGCAGAATATATAATGCCCTTATATATTTCACATTTAGTGGAAATGGTATTAAATTGTTAGGAAGGCTTGACTGGAGTTTTTTTTCCATCTGGCAATGGCTTTGCTCCTTATCAAATTACTCTTTTAAAGCTGCAAATATTTGTAATAAAAATTACAGAATAGTTTTTTTCAGCTTTGAAAATTATTTCAACATTACTGTTCAGACCTTAGAAACATTAGGCAACTTGATTTACATTCTTTTTGTCTGGATGGAAAAGTATGATCCAGCTCTAGCAATCTCCATGCAATTCCATAAGAGGTTAGAATTCCTTTAAAAATATAAAAGCATTTAGAAACATGGAAGCAGAAATATATCCTGAAAGCAAGTTTCCTTCAGCAGTTCTACAAGGCTGTTTGTGACAACCCAGCTGCGAGCTTTTTTTTTTTTTCTCTCGAAGCTTTAAAAAAAAAAAGAAATACAGATGAAGGTCACTTTTTATTATATCCCCCCTCATTGAGAATGGGTTTATTTCTTTCTGCTTTTACTGCTAAGAAACTGCCAGTCTCAGCAGCAGAGATAGTAAAACACTTGTATTTCCCCTGCTATACTGTAAGGTTTTTAACAGATGGGAAAGAAAGAGAAAGGGGCTCTTGATTCATACCTAGGATAAATTTCTTTTAATATCTTCTTAAGGACTCTCATGAATGGGAGGCAATCAAGACCTGAGATACAAAAATGACTGCAAAGAAGAAAGGTTCTCTGCCTGGAAAGAAGAATCTCCTACTCGTCTTTGCTCCAGAGCTATCCATACCTCCCCAGCAAACTCTAACTGCAGATCAGCTGCACCTTCACATTTTACAATTAAGGTTAAAGCCAACACTTCTCCCTTCCAGACTCACAGGGGTGCATTCTTTTTTCTTGTGTTCCTGGAAGGATATTCTTCATGAATGTGCATAGGTATGCTGAGAAACTATTAATATTTGTGCCTTGGAGGTGTAAGTTAAACCTTATTAAAGAGCTAGGATTTTTTTTTTTTAAATCCTACTTTTTCATTTTTCTTGGTAGTATGGAAAAATTTCTCCCTTGAGGACAGTAAATCATACGAAAAAACAACATAAACAAACCCTTTCAGCATTCTGTAAGATTAAATTTGTTTTCATCTCTCAAATACAGAAAAGAATTTTTAAAAAATCAAAACTTGTAACTAAAGTTGTAACACGGAAAGTGCCTACATGCAAGTAGAGTCAAACAGAAAGAAAAACTGATTCCTTCCTCTCTTCTGCCAACTACTGCTGTGGAAAAGGAAATACAGTTCTGAAGTGGTAGCAGCAACAAAGTTCTGAAGGACTAAAAAGTTATATAATGTGTATATTTGTATGCACATGCCTCCAGTGCCCCAAATGCCTTGACATGGCATATCTGATGGCAGTTGTTACAAGAGGCTAATAGTTTAACTACATTTACATATCATTATACTTACTGTAATAGATATTATAAATATTTAAAATAACCATTGATAGAGTGTCCTTTCAACTTTTAAACTGCTTAATGCATTATCATGAAAATCCCTACCATGACTGCCAGAGCTCTCTCCAATGCTTAACGTGGCTCTGAGTTTATAGCTCTGGCATTGAGAAATCCAGCTAAAATGCATAGAATGGAAAGTGAGTGTACAAAGAAGTATAGCAGATCTCCTGTTGTGGGTCTGCTAACAACATCAGATGCTAAAAAGTGCAGCAAAACTCCGAGACAAAGAGAATCAAGAAGAGTTAGATTTAACAAAAACTGACGGCAAATATCTAATAAGTATGCTTTCCATTCCCATAGCAACTTCCATCAAAGAAACAGAAAGCACTTTAAACATCAATCAATTTACTCTCAACAATACTGTGTGGAAGGCAAAATATATATTAGAAGAAGTAAAGTTGCTTCCTGGTGATTGTTGGACTCTATTTTAGTAACCCTTTTTGCTACCTCTGCACTAACTACCTCATTAATATTCAGACTTTCAGTCTGTCTTGTTCATGTTCTCTCACACAGATTGTGACATAAGAGGAGTGATCAGAGACATTGGGATAAAGAATGAAGATCTTGGGAAGAAATGAATTTAGCTATTACTAAACAACAGTTACCAGATCCACATAGCATAGTCTAAGCAGTTTTATGCACTGTAAATTATCACTGCAAGAAAGTCTCTGCAACGGCAGATGTCCAAACAACAGTGGTTTTCAGCAGTGGCCTCTTTTATCAAGAATTTTGCCAAAGTATTTGTACAAAAGACATATTTTAGCTATCTATACTAGGCAGGTGCAAAGTGCATGCTGTAATGCCCAGTGGGTAGGCACCATGACCCAGTATAAGGTACTTTGTGCCTGTAAATGATGGAGGGCTTTAAAATATTTAAAAAATATCTTTATGGAGTCAGTATGTCTGAAAATAAAAGAGCAACCTAGCAGATCTTCAATCAGTATATGTGACATTCTTGTCCACAAGAGAAAATAAAGTCAACCTGGTTCCTCCTGCTCTTGAATTTTAGGAGTTGGGGAGCTAAAGCCTGAAAAAGCAATTTTTATGCTCTGTAGCCCACACAGAGAGAAATTGAAACGGTCATCTCTTGGCAAAGAGTTGTGCTAACTCTTTGTGTTTTCTTTTATTATTCAGGTGGCTCTGTTGGCTGGAATGAAAGTGAAGATGACAGACAGGACTTTCATCTCTAGAGAGAGAAGATCTCATTTAAGACTGACTGTTGCATGGTCTCCACCACTGAGAACAAGGTTAGAGCTGGTCATGGCCCATAAATTACCTCCCTTTCACTCTCTGGATAGGTTCCTTTGCTATAGAGAAAATGAGGGTTAGGGTTAGATTAAGGGAGTCTAAAGAGTAAAAGGACTTTTTTTTTCTTGTGTGTTGAATGGCTCTAAGAGTTCTTGAGGAATACAAAGGTCCTTTTGTTCAGTGCTTCGTATCTGCTTTTGCAGAAGAAGTGGGTCCTCTAGCTATGATCAAGCTGACAGCTGAAGTTAGCATTTGGGATCTAGTAATTTAAGATTTTGGCTGAATGGCATTTCAGAGTTCAAATGAAAGTAGATGCCTCTCGGGAGCAGGAGTTTGTTGTGGTTACTACTCACAGTGGATCCCTGGGATAGAATGAATTTGAAATTAAGAGAGGGTTTGGATTTTTAAACCTTAATACTGAAGAGTTCCTTTTCTTGCTGGATGCTAAATGGCAGGTGCCACCTTCAGTATTCATTTTTCCAGAAGAGAGGGATTCCCTTGGCTAGAACAGAAAGCTTAAAGTTAGGAATGGTGTCAGGATTTGCTAATATAGGGATAGAAAAGTGTAAATGTTCAGAGTTAATCAGAGGTTTAGTATCAACTCTGACCAGTATGAAATGAGCTCCTCCATTGCTGGGGTAGCTCTTCTGCATTTAATTGCACTAAGAATTAGGACAGAATAATATAAAATATAAAGTACACTCTTTGCTGAATGCTAATGGACCAGAGAGTAGGAAGAGGTTAGGTGTTTTTTAAGTCCCATGCCTTACGTACATATTTTCTGAAGAGATGGAACCCTGGGCTATAATTAAGGTTAGAGTTAGGGCTACTGGTTGTATGTCAAAAGCAGAGATCCTGACTTAATACTCAGTACTGGCTGACCCATGGAGTGAAGAACTGCACTGATGCTGCCATTTGTGGTTGATTATTTATGCTTTCTTTCACTGCTCAGGTAGTTCTGCTAGCTATAATGAAGGCAAGAGCTGCTAAAGATTTAAAACCCACAGGCTGAATAAATTATTTCCTTGAACTCTGTGTGTTACAGAGGTTTTGTTATGTATTCTACAAAACTGCTGCACTAAACAGTTCTTTCAGTAAGTCACCAAACCAAGTTATATCTGTTTATTAAGTCTCACATATAAGACCGGATACATGGATATAATTCTTAGTTCAAAGTTTAGATAACAAGGCAGAAATTGCCCTCAACATAAGCAGTGAAATCCACCAGGTTCCTTTTTAGCTTTGGGATAGCTCTGAGAAAATATTTGGAGAAAAATTGTTCTCAAGATACCACCAGACAATGTTGAGTACTGCTGGTCACTTGAATTCCTTGTTCAGGAAGGGGCTTCTTAGCTAAGTATACATCAAAACTTTATTTCAATTTTGATTTCAAAGAAAACAGAAAATGATGGGTTCAGGGTTTGTACCAGCTTTCACCCTCTGCTCAATACTAAGGAAACAGAACATGTTGTTCTCAGAGGCTGAGAATATGTCGTAATTTACAGGTCTAGGGGAATGCACTCTAGTTTATGGTATTGTAATTTTTAATAGCTTTTATTCAAAACTGATGAAATTCCCATCTTTATTTTCTTCATTTATATAATGCATAAAAATACATTAACAAGAAATTGAGCTTTTATGTATGTTGAATTTTAAGATCAAACTCAAAACCACTTTTCTGTTCCAAGAATAATAAAATGTTCTTTACACAAATAAGGATTTACCACATTTGACTTGAGAATACCTGAAAATAAACACACTCATAAAGAAATAACCAAATGGTTTCAAAATCTACTAATCCTGTCTATGCCTTCTTCACCAGCTTTCAGCCTAGAACACACCAAACAAATCAAGAAAAAAGAAGGTGTGATGGGTTTGATAAACCCAAAAAAACCCTCAGAATAAGGCCGTAGTATAGGTCTTCAGCAAGCCTCAGTTTTGGGCTATAGGGCTCTCTGTAAACTCAGAGGGACAGGCATCACCTGACTTAAGCAACCAACTAGATATTTAATATCATATGACGTCAGGTTAACTATAAAACCAGTGGAGATGTGTTCTCCTCCCTTCTTCTTCCCTGCTGTGATGTGAGAAGACATGCTGTTGCTGCTTTCTAAGCGACGGGCCTCACCGCTCCTGTGCCAAGATATCCACATC
>JAWWEU010000111.1:84329077-84433300 GCA_035583155.1 Acropternis orthonyx
TAAATTGTAGTTCTGACTTGCAGTCTTTTTGTGAGTTGGGTTCTTTTTCTCCTGCTGGTTTACCTTAAACCAGCACACTGCCTCAGAACAAAGTGTTTGAAGAATACTTGTCTGAAATATATGCTGCCTCTGAAAATATGGTAGGTAATATTAATTTTGGAGGTAATATTTAAAGTGTCAGTATTGAGTATCAAGAAGAAGACAGTCCTATCTAAAAGATTCAGGGGAGTCATGTTTAAAAGGTAATAGCACATCACAGCACAGAAATGGCTTTAGGATTTTTGAATATTTGTAGCCACATACCTGAATGCATAATTTTCCTGGTATATAAAGTCATACATCTTTAAAATAGAGATAACAATTGTAGAATGGTAGACATTACAGACCATGATGACTGATCATAATTACAAAATGTGCATGCAACCCAAACCCATAGATACAGAACTCCATATGTTACCAGAAAATCCTTAGCTTCTCCAAACTTCAAAAAAAAATGTATTAAGACAACTATTTAAAATACTAAACATCTTCAGGCTGAGATCTTCAAAGTTCAGGAATCTCTTATATTTTTCATGCTTAGCAGTTATCACTTACCACTTCAACCAGTAAGCAAAGAGCTCAAAAGTACATTTTTCAGTCAAATATATGGAAAGTATATTGTCATTATTTTTCCTGTACCATTGATTCTGCCTACAAATTTGCTCTGGTTCCCTTGGAATATATATTACCACAGTTTATGAGAATTAAACCTGATCTTTTTTTAAGTTTTAAAGAAACCCAAGACTATTTCTTACCCTGTCAGAAGTAAAATTGATTACTGTCACAGCTCAGGTTGGATAGAGGTTTTCAAATGAAGAATATTGGCTGATTGCCAATATATTTAGCTGTTTTATGAAAACAGAAAGTTTCACATGGAGATATAAGTAATTAGAGTGTTTTCAGTTCACACTTTGATAAATTACTTCATTTGAATGATAAATTCATAAAGTTAATGCTGATTCTTTGCTTTTGGATTTAACATTTCATTTGCTATTACTCATCATGGTATTGAGTATTGCTCACTGGGAACTAGTTTAAAGTTGTGCCTTAATATCTGCTGATGAGAAGGTATGTAGGAGAGAGATGAATGGCTCACTTATGGTAACCACCCAGGTCGAGCATTAATTCACGGTATGGAAATTGCAGCATTAACTATCATCTGTGCTCATCATTGTATCTGAGGCTGACTGAATCAATCTGTGGTATGTTGTGACATATTAGTGTTCATTGTAAGCTTATTTCAAAAGAAAACTATCACGTCATGCTTTCATCTCACTTAGACCAGACAGTCCTGTCTATGTAACCCTCACTTTTCTTAATTTTGCACATTCTCTACTGATGATATTACATTACTAAATCACTAATGACTAAATTTGGGCATGTAAAGGCTAGATTTTATGAACTTCCTCAGTATCTTATCAGTCTTCAGTGATGCTTGCAGCACGTTTTTTAGGTTACTAACTGATTTGATGACTGTATCTAACTGTCCCTATCACTATATTGTTTAAGTTCATTTTTAGAGATGCCCATACTCAAGTATCCACACATAAGCCTCAGGTTTATGCAAATAACACAAAATACTTGTTTTGAAGTTTGTATAAGCACAAACTGTTTGTGTTTGATACCTATATGTTCACTTTTAAAGGCCCTGGACCAAAGTTTCAAAATATAATCTATCTGTTCATGATTAACTTCCTGTAGGAATTGCTGCACAGTAAAATAATCAGTGGGTATAGATTAATTTGTCAGGCAATCTCATGCTTACAAATTGCCCACAAAGAAACTTTTGAGCACTACAAACATTTACACAGAAAAACTAACCTCATGTTATTGCACTTCTATGTTTGAGTATTTTAAATAAGTTCTACCAAAGTAGCTTACAAGTGTCACCATTTGCTTTAGTCAGTTATTAATAATGAGTATTAGGCAGCCTCCAGTTTGCATCAGATATATTAGAAGCCTGTGAGACTGGACACACTTCAGTGATTTAATTATGGAAACAGAGAGTAGCATGAAAGCAGACAAAGAAAGAAATTAATCTAATATCCTTTACGGTCCTGTGTCTACCTTTTTTGTTGTTGTTGTTAAAATACTAATAACACATCAGAAGAATCTCCCACCTCTTTGTTTATAGTTCCCTCCTTACCTGCTGAGGCCACGATATGTGCTGAGATTCAAAAGCAGTAAATGTCTGCTCCTGACATGTTCAATGCTGCTCTCAGGTCTCCCTGGGAAGAGACAAGGCTCTTTAGTGGCACTCCTGGCGGCTCCCTGAGGAGTGAGGGAAACCTTAGGTGGCTGCAGCTGGCCCATAACTCCTGCAGTCTGGTGCCCTTGCACTCTCTCTCAGTCACTGCTGCTCTACATTTCACCTTTTAACACAGCAAGGCTCTCATAAGGCAACTGGTTGAAAAGCACTGAAGCTCTAGATCCCTGGTTTTTTCTTCCCAGGGGAAGAGCCTTCCTGTGGAGCTGACTGCCTTTATTTAAAGTCACCCTCTCCAGAGTGACATAAAGGAGGACATTGTCCCCAGAGACTGTCCTTTGTCCTTTTTATTCTTGTCCTCTCAGTTTTGTTACTGAGGATGATTTAACACCATGAAACATGTAAAACATGAAACATTCCCATACAGCAGTGTTGAATCAAAATTCTAAATGTGTCTGCTATGGCATCAACAGCCTGTTCAGAAAAAAATAATTGAGCATACAGAAACTTTTGTAAAATCAGCACAAGACAATCATAATCATATCTATGCTTACATTCCTCCACTGTATAAAAACAGACTGAGCAAATAAATTAATCAGGACACCACAGATTTTAAGATACAAGTGTTTAGGCTTCTTTCCTACATGGCACTGACTGGCCAAGTGAATGAGCGTGAGCTGGCAGGAAGCAGAGCCACTAAAAAGGCTCCTTAGAAAGAGGATTCCTGAAAAACATGGACCAAAGTTTGAGTCTCCTCTGAGGATCCTCCCTGGAGGTTTTCAGACTGTTTTCTATGAATGGCATCAGGGGGCTACTGCACTGGCATTTGGCCAGTGCCTATGCCTTATGGCTTGGATTGCAAAGCATGTGAGTATAGTTAGTCCTACTTAAGGGAACAATGACTAATCAGTTTTAGGGAAGAGATGATACTGCTTTCTGCAAATGAATGCATGCTTCACTCTGTTACCTAATCATGTCCTCCTTTTTTCTCAAGAACACAGGAACACTTCACTGGAAACTGAATGGAAATGAAAATATAAAGTGGAATACAAGCTGGATTTAAAGCCTGTATATAATCAGGCTGTGTGAATGAGATGAAGGCTCAGTTCAGTCTCCTCCCCTCTCCCTGCTCAGGGGGTGCTGACACAAGAACAGAATTTATTGCACAGTTACTATACCACAGTTGCGATTTGTAGTTGTCCTTTTCAAGTTATAACATTAAGAAATAATATTTCAGGTACACATGTGCTATTTAACCACTCATCTCCATTCAATTTTGTGAAAACTGTTAGAAAAATAGGATGGTGAATATAGAATTAGCATAAGGCCCTGACCTGGATTTTTAGGGAGCAGTTGTTTTATTACCTATCCTTCTCTGCTGTAATTTTCTCATCATTTGATGTTTCAGAAAGCATGAGTTCAGAAAACTATGATTTAAGAGCATTCATCCTTCCAGCTAACATTCTGAACTTGCTTTATGAAACCCATTTCAGACATTAATCTATAGCAAGTCTTTCAATATATGCAACAGGAGGAAGCTGTGTACTGGTTTTGACTTTGGTGGTCACCCATGGGCCTGATGGACACCTATGCCCATCCTAGAGTTTGCATACATGAGGAAAGCTGTTTGAAGATCTGAAAATTGAAAATTAGGTGTACCAATATTTACTAGCCTATTTTAAATCTAATTTCCTTTTTTACAGGGGTTGGAATGGATAGAATGGGCAGGCACACAATGGTCATCAGCCTGAAAATGCAATAAACAATAGTGCTGAGCCTGATTTTAAGAAGAAAAAAAAACAAAAACAAAACCAAAAACCACTTAGATGAAGTCTTATTTTTCTGTCACCTCCAGGGAACAAGAACTTCTTTCTCCAGTTCTCTGCAGAAGAAGCATTCTCTATGAATTTAGGGATCTTTTATCAAGTGAAATTGAAGAATTAATTGCTATCCCTGGAACTCCTAAACCCACTCGTTGTGAACAGTACTTCAATGCAAAATACACACTTCTATCAAAGATTTCTTCATCAACTGGATCTTTGTGATTTTAGTGCAGGGCATAAAGAATTAAAAAGGTCTGGGTGCTTTTTTTTGACACTACAGAAAGAAAAGGAGGGAAACATTCAATTTAAAAAAAAAAAAAGAAATCAGCAAGGTACATTTTCTTCACTGTTATGCCCAGAAGAAACTGTCTGGTGAACTGCCTTGTAAAGTTCTGCAAAGATACAAAACATCCAACAGACATCAGTAAGAAATAAATGAGGAGTTTTCTTGTTATTGTCTTGTCAGGTGGTCTTTTCAATTAGCTGCAGATGAAGAGGAATCTTCTCTTGGAAACAAGGCAAAAAAGGAAGGTGTATGTCCAGTGAAAGCAAAGTCAGGTGACATGGGAAGAATTCAGAGGTGTTGCTTTGTGATGTAGGGAGAAAATTCATTTGACCAAAGAGAGTTGAAGCTGCCAGAAATGTGGGATACAATAAAAAGAGTTTTTTCAAATATTTTAATGGCAATAGGCAGCATAAAAATACCATTGGCCCAGTACAGGATGGGGATGATCACCTCACAGACAGGGACAGAGACAAGACAGAGGTGTTTAACACTTTCTTTGCCTCTGTCTTCACACAGATGATGGACCAAGGGCGTCTCAGTGCCCTGAGCTGGAGGACCATGACTGTGAGAATGATCAACTCCCAGTCAACCTGAAATGGTGTGGGATCTGCTGCTCCAGCTGGATGCCTGCATATCTCTGGGACCTGATGGGATTCATCCCAGAATCCTCAAAGAGCTCTTTGATGTTATCAAAAAACCTCTCTCAGGTATTTTTGAGTGGTCTTGGGACTCCGGAGAGGTCCCAGCTGACTGGAAGCTGGTGAATGTTGTCCCAGTTTTCAAGGAGGGCAAGTAGGAGGATTCTGGAAACCACAGGCCTGTCAGTCTCACTTCAGTGCCTGAAAAAGTTGTGGAGAAGATTATTCTTGGAAGGTATTGAAAAACACCTGAAAAACAACACAGTCATCGGTCACAGCCAGCACAGCTTCATGAGAGGAAAGTCCTGGTTATCAAACCTAATTTCCTTTCATCACAAGGCAACCCACCTAGCTGATCAAGGGAAGCCAGTTAATGTAATCTTTTTTGATTTTGGAAAATCTTTCCATATTGTCTCTCACAGAATCCTTCCGGACAAAAAGTCCAGCCACACAGCTGGATGAACACGTCATGTGGTGGGTGAGCAATTGGCTCACAGGTCGAGACAGAGGGTAATAGTGAATGGGGGAACATCAGATTGGTGGCCTGTCATGGGTGGGGTTCCACAGGGCTCCATCTTGGGCCCTGTGCTCTTCAACATCTTCATAAATAACTTGGACACAAAACTGGAAGAGATGCTAAGCAAGTTTGCAGAAGGCACAAAACTGGGAGGAGCTGTTGACTCTCTGGAAGGCAGGGAGGCCCTGAAGAGAGACCTGGACACATCAGAGGACTGGGCAATCACCAACCATATGAAGTTCAACAAGACAAAGTTGAATCTGAGTCAGCAGTGCCCTGGCAGCCAGGAGGGCCAACCGTGTCCTGGGAGGCACCAGGCAAGAGATCCCCAGCTGGTTGAGGGAAGGGACTGTCCCAACTCTGCTCTGCACTGGGGCAGCCTCACCTTGAATATTGTGGGCAGTTTTGAGTGCCACAATATAAGATATTAAGCTATTAAAGAGCGTCCAAAGGAGGGCAACGAAGATGGTGAAGGGCATTGAGGAGAAGCCATATGAGGAGTGGCTGAGGTCACTTGGCCTGTTCAGCCTGGAGAAGAGGAGACTGAGAGAAGACCTCACTGGAGTCTATAAATTTCTCATGAGGAGAAGAGGAGGGCCAAGCACTGATCCCTTCTCCTTGCTGACCACTGACAGACCCAAGGGAATGGCCTGAAGTTGTGTCAGGGGAAGTTTAGATTGGATATTAAAAAAAGATCTTTCCCCAAGAGGGTGGCTGGGCACTGGAACAGGCTCCCTAGGGAAGTGGTCACAGCACCAAGTCTGACAGAGTTCAAGAAGTATTTGTCTCATACTCTCAGGTACATGGTGTGACTCTTGGGGCTGTCCAGTGCAGGGCTAGGAGTTGGACTTGATGATCCTTAGGATTGATTCCCTTTCATCTCAGCATATTCTTTGATTCTGTGATCTGACACCATATCAGCTTCTGTGAGTTAAGGACTTAATAAACAAGCCAAAGTAGCATCAGAACTGCTCTTACTGCAGCGTCTCCAGTCAGCAGGTACTGAAGGTCAGTGTGACATTTTTCTGAGCACAACAGGCAAGTGGGAGCCAAAGATGCTGCACCAATATCAATAAAAGCATATGAAGAAACCCAGAGACAAAACACTAAAATAAGTGTTTTCTCACTAGTAATATTGCATTCAAAGTGGCAAACATGAGGAAAAGGTCTGTGCAGTGAGCAAGTTCAGAAAATCCTACTCTGATTCAATTCAGAAATTTATGGTCCAAATCAGTTTGACTCCTGAAGCATGGCAAAGAGATTCTCCCTCTCCCACAGCAGTGTGCCCCTTAATCCTTTAGGTCTTTTTATTTAGCCTTGGAATCCCAAACTGAGGGGAGGAGGGGTAAAGGTTTTTCTTGTTTGCAACCATTATAATTTGTTGACTCCAGCCTGTCCTTGGAAGGTTAATATCATCAAAGAGCCTGATGTCTCTTACCACAGAACTAAATGACACAAAAAGGTTAAAGATTAGTTAACAGCACAGTATGCTTAAGACATTTCACTGACTGCTATTGTATTAAAAGACAGAGCTCTCATTTCTTGCTGTTACTCTGAGGTGTTACATCATTCCTAGAACCTGGTCACTCTGCTACATTGTGAAATATGTCTGAGGAGAGCATGAAGATCGGAAACTCCAGTATATATTGAGAATGTGTGACTGCAGCATCATCAAAACCATGCTAACCCACAGCACCTCACCCTCTGGAATACCATTTCAGCCTAGGAAACACCATTCATAATTCAGTCCTGCTGCTTCTCCTGAGCCTTTGCTTTCTGAAAGGGATAATAAGAAATCTACAGCTGTGATTTTGAGCTCTGCTTGATTAAAGATTAAGATCATATTTCATCTGTTGATGAATTAATTTTGCAGTGAAATAAAATAATATCTACTTCTGTTGAACAATGCACACAAAGCAATAAATCCCCTCCTCGTTATAAAAGAAGGAGGGATGGGTCCTACCTGCACACATGTAGGAGAAAGGCAGCAGAAGAAACTAAAAGAACTGATCTTATGTCTGAAGAGGCAAACACTGCAATGGACAGAGTGATGTTCTGGACAAAGAACCCAGAGATTAGGCTGGGGTTCTGCCAAGGGCTTTCTTGGGCAGGCAGCCCAAGTGAGCACATGGAGAGCACGCTCCAGAAGGACCAGGAGCAGGAGGGTTCTTCAACATAAGTGTTGCAGTGTTTGGCTGAAGCAACATCTGCATCGTTAGATAAGGTGAGCACACATAATACTAGGGTTAAAAGAAAATGCCTATTTTTGGTTTTTAAAATTTCACAGCAAGGTAACCAGACATATGTATGAAGATATTTACCATCTTTGCATAATTGTTCAGCCCAACCTAAATGTTAACCTTCGATATGCCATTTGAAAATTAACTATAGAAAAAAAAAAAATAGCAGTGAAGAGCATACTGATTCAGTAGTGTGTTCATTTGGAGTTTGTAATCTCAAGCAGACCCCAGATAAAAGAAATTGATAGTAAAATAGAAACTAATGACAATATTCTGTTCATGCTCAAATATTTCTCAAGGAGGAAGGAAATTAGGCTATGTCTGGACAAGTGTTCCCTGCCACTGTCTTATGTAAAAATGTCCTGCTTTACAGGAAAAAAAGAGGAGTTTCATCTTTGGTCTGAGAATTGAACATTAAAAGGAACTTCCAGTCCTCTATGGCATGGCCATGATGCTGATTGATATTTGATCTAAAGAAGAAAGTTTAAAGGAAAACATTTTCTTTATACCTTATGAGCCCAGATGTTTGAAGAGGCAGAACTGAGAGCAGAGGCAGCTCTACATGAAATACAGCAGCAGAGGCATGTCAGGACACAGTGAGATGCGTTATCTGACTTGGTCCACAGAAGCTCAATACAAAATACAAGACTGAAATCAGGAATTGTGATGTTGAGATTGCAAGCAGTGCTGGTGCTACAGAAGCCTGCCAGCTGGACCCAAAGCTGCATATGCTTACTGCCCAGAAATGGTTTTTCAAACCACGTGATACACTACCAAAGCCAAAATCTGGAAAGCTGCAAAAGTCTCTGACCTCTGTGGGATGCTCGCTGTGCAGCTGCAATGTGGTGGCAGACACCAAGTATAAAAGAAGACCAGTAGAGTTGGTAGCAGGAAACCATCTCTTTCCATCTCACTTCTCTGTGGAGGCTGGACTTGGAACAAACACACAATAGCCAAATAGTCCAAAAACTAAATTTTCAGCTAAACATTTGTCCTTTTCTCAGCCAAAGGTGGTTGGTATTACCTGTTCTTCCATGGCTGCTACCTTGAGTGTGAACTCAGAGAGCTTTCACATAGTCCCTTAGAAGTGGCTGCCTCTCTAAAACACAACATGAGCCTCTGTAGCACTAGGAGCAGCTTCACTTATCTGTGCTTGGGACTATGTTGTTTAAACAAAGCCTATAAGCAGGGAAAGGCCTGTTCAGGAGCACCAGAGCAGGTCTCAGATTGGTTGCAAGCTATTGCAGGCAGCATACCAAATAACTAACTATATAAAAAAAATCAAGTTTCATCTTCAGAGATTTAGGTTTTTTATATAAAATCTTGTTTTGCTCTACTGAGTGTTGTACTGCTTCAATTCCCCCACTTCTCAAGGTCATCCATTTCCTCCTGAATATTAGGCCACTTCTTTTTTGAAGTGGCAACACTTCTTAAGTTTGTGACATTAGTAACAGGTATGAGCGCATCTGGTATTCTATGTGAAAACCTGAGTCTTCAATTATTCTGCTAACCTCCAGCTTCTCTTTCTTAAGAAAACCTGATAATTTTTATTACAGCAATTGAATCAAGCATTTTACTGAGACTGAAGCAAATTTGATTTAACTTAATTTCTTTTCCTAGAAAATTAAATTTTCTCTAATGTCTTAACTACTGAATGAAAACAAGTCTAAAGGAGCATCACTGCCTTGCATCAGGGTCTCTTTTGGTCAATAGATCTGCCACCTGTTGAATCAGTGTAAAAGCTAGCCCTATCTTTCTTTAAGACTCTGTTCTTCAATGCATACCTTGAAGCTTAGTCTTCTGTGAAGACTTTTTAAAGACAATTTACACACAGTCCACCCCTCATCCCTCCATCACAATTACAAAAAAATTCTCCACGATTCCACAGTTTGGAAATGTCCAGTCCATGTTTTTGCTGTTACGTCTTGCAATTACTGTAATTATCTTTATTTCCTCTAGATCCCCACTGATGGGCTCCTAGGTTGACCTTGGCTGCCAGGCAGGTGCCTACCAAGCTGCTCTCTCACTTCTTCTCCTCAGCAGTTGAGGGGGAGAATATAAGATTAAAAACTTGTGGTTCAAGATAAAGGCAGTTTAATGACAAAAAGCTAAGGCTGTACCTGGAAGCAAAGCCAAAAAAATAAAGCTTTATTCTCTTCCCACCAGCTGGTGATGTCCAGTCAGTTCCTAGTGTGGCAGGATGGGCCAACCCTGATAAGATCTAAAATTCAATCAGAGAATTCATATTATGCAAGCCATTGTGCCGGCTATCAGACAAGCTCAACTGCTGGTGCCAGGATGCTGTCTTGGTGTTAAAATATGCTAAAACCATCCTGGTTCACTCAACTTCGAATACCGATCCTGCTTTTGAAACAGGATTTGACAGATAAGCTGGTCAGCCAGCCTATAGATCTGTGACTACCAGTCAATCACTTCATACTGTAAAAGTCCAGTCCCCTTTCATACAGTCAGATTCTTTAGACATAACCCTTCTTGGGTGTATGTGTGGAGGTTCCTCCCTTGGCTGGGGATGCCATCCAAGGATACTCCTCAAGGCTGAGAGAAAGATGTCTCCCCACAAGTGTTGGTCTGGGTGAGTTACATCAAATCTCTACTTCATAATTATATCCTTTTTGTTAGCTGTAATATAATTGCTTTAATACTTGCTTCAATATAGTGCACTATCCTATCTTATACTATACTATTTTATGCTATATTATACTCTAGTAGTAAATTTTTAGCTTTTTATATTGTGTAGTAAATAATTAAGATCTTTTGTCTGTTCATTTTATATAAATATTCTCGTTTTGCCAATTATTAAAACCTGTGGGACAAAGTGGTTCAATCACATATCTGTAATTCCTTAAATTTGAAACCTTGACATAATCTGAGGCTACATTTCACACTGATGAATTCCATACAGTTTACATTAAAATGCATAATTTTAGGATACTTAGGACATGAAACTGACTAAACTAACTGAGGTTATATATTTACTGTGTAAATATTTATTAGAAAATAGAGTTTTTTTAAGAGCCAGTATTAAGATTCTTCTGATAACCTTAGCTATCATATTGTCTCTTGAGTGTTTTTGTATTCATAATAACTTCCTTTTCAAGTTATTAGCTTTTAAAGGAATCCTACATAGTCTGCTAGTTTTTGAATACTGCAATAGGCCTTTTGTATCTGTCTCAGGCTCATATCTCCTATGTATGAAAATGCTTCTGGTCTATTCTGGGACATTTTTGGAAGAATTCCATGGATTATGATCCCCAAGACAAGAGAGGTCCAAGAAGACAGGTTGATTTTTAAGGGTCATCTCCGCCAAGTTCAAGAGTAGGCCATCCTGATGAGCAGAAAATCAAGCAAAGGTAGCAGGAGACTTGCAAGGATGAACAAGAAGCTCCTGGCAGTAGAGGTGAAAGTGGGGAGAAGTGACTTTGGAGGAGTACAGAGACACCCTCTGTAAGTGCAAGCAGGAAAGCCAAAGTCCCTCTAGAGTGAAATCTGGAGAGAGGGGCTTCTGCAGGTAGGACAAATAGAAAATGGTCTGAAATGCAGGGTTTATTAAAGAGCTGTGATCAGCAGCACAAAGTCTATCCAAAAACCAGTCAGTAGTAGTAGGGGGTCAATACTAGAGCCAATACTATTCAAAAGCTTCATGAATGACCTGAAGGATGAAAATGAGCTTACCCTTGTCAAATATGGAGATGACGCAAGACTAGAAGAAGTGGCACAATCAGAGGATTGTGCTGCCATTCAGAGGGATCTCAAGGGTCTGGAGAGGTGAGTTGAAGTGTTGATCCCTTGTTAGGTAGTTCAGCTAGTGAAGTGCAAAATCCTAGACCCAGGGAGGAAGAAACCCATGCAGTAGTACACAATGGGGCCAACTGTCTGGAAAGCAGACTGACAGAAAATATCCTAATGGTCCTGGTGGACAAGAAGTGACCATGAGCCAGCAATATGCAATTTTATCAAAGAAGGCCTACAGCATCCTGGGCTGATTATGGAAAACATTGCCAGCAGGTCAAGGAGGTGATCCCTCCCTTCTATTTATCACTGATGAGACACATCTGGAGTGTTGGATCCCAGTCTGAGGTCTCCAGTGCAAGAGAGACATGGACATACTGGACTGAGTCCATTAGAAGCCATATGGGATGATAAAGCTACAAGAATATATAACATATGAGGAGAGGCTGAGAGCTGGGACTGTTCAGCCTGCAAATGGAAAGGCTCACAAGGATCTTATCAATGCATATTAACAGCTGGTGGAAAACCATAAGAAGACAGAGCCAATGAGAAGGACAAGACACAATGACTACAGAATGCAGAAAATTCTATTTAAACATAAGAAAAACAGGGGAGATTCTTTTGGGTTTTGTTTTGCTTTTGTTATATTTTGTTTTACTCTGCAGATGGTCAAACACTGGAAGAGATTGCTTGGAGAGAGAAACATGGCTTTGCACTACCTGCACTAGTTCACTAAGTTTTGAGGACTGGACTACATGATCATCAGAGATGTCTTACTACTGCATCCATTCTGTGACTCTGTGAAAGTCAAGATTTTTCAGATATATCAGATTTAATAAATACAAAAAATTGTATATAAAATACTTCCATAAATATCTATATTTTTGATTTGCCTGTGACTTCCATAATAGCAGTTCTGCCAAGCTTGTACTGTAATTCTTTCCACATAACAATTGTTATTTTCTACAAATATATTAAAAACCTAACACTTTTTCACCTAGACATGTCTTCTGTGTCACTGCATCCTTATATCACATAATTTTGCCCCAGATAACTACTTCCTAGGAAGCTCTTCATGTCAGAAATCCCTTGGGTACTAGAACACATTGGATCACAGATACAGGGGTAATGTGGCCATAAATGAACACATAGTGAGATGCATATTCATTTCTTTGGTTTCTGAAGTGCCATCATTATGAAACATCCTTAAATTATTCATAAGTCTCTTTTAAGAGATGATACCATTAATTGTAATGTTAATTGCTGCCAGAGAAAGGTCCCTCAAGTTACCAACCTCTGTCCATTATTCTCTTTCCAAACCTAACTCTACAAAGCTGAAGACACATACCTTAACATAAACATCTCACACCCATTAGTTTAATGGAGAATTTGACAGACAATTTAACTCAGTCTTCCTCTCTCCCTTTTCCTTTACTCAAATTCAACCAAGTTCTTGTAAAAGATATTGGCTTTTTAGTTCTATCCATTATCCCCTTTCAGACTCAAGGAGATAGAGAATTATTATACAAATATAAAACCTATGGAGAAAAAATTCATTTTGTGTAAATATCATCTGCTACTCTGTCCACCTGATCACTATCAGTGGTCTGCTAGTGCAAAAACTTTTTTTTTTTGTTTAGATGAGATAAAAATGTTTAAAGCAGTAGCAAGGCTTATAATAGTTATAGATAGATCAAACCCAAAAAGTGTAAAGAGCTGTTGCTGTTTTGTCCCTGTTTAGACCACAGGGCACCAATCTGGTAGAGACTGATCTGTTCTAACAAACATAAAGAACCAGAGCATTAGCAGGGAAGTCGAAAGATGTGAAGATGTGCTATTGAAAAACTCGTGTGAGAACCAGTTTGGAATGAGGGCATCTGAAATTAGTTTCCTATATGTGCACTAGCTGTCTAAGCACCTATTAGTCTGAATGGATTGCTACTCAATGCAGTCAAAGGAGCCTGAAAAGTGTTCAGCACACACTAAAATAGATGTTTCTTGGACGGCCATTTGAATCTCGCCCTCTTGAAAATGAGGACAGACTAGGACCAAATGACTAGCTGGTATGGGTTTACATTAAGCACAGAGTATTCCAGACCGCATGAAGCATACTAGCTCCCAAGTCCCTCAGGTAAGAACAGCTGAAAATAAGACTCTGTGAAGATAATAATTATTTTTCCATGATCTCCCAATACACTGAAGTGAGAAACCTGTGAATACAGTTAGTTAGGCAGCAGGTGCAACCCATCACAGACAAACTGAAGGTGCAGCCTTATGATGAAAGGAGCAATAACCTGGGCCACTTCTAGCCCTACACCAAGTAAAGAACCCCAAAGGAAGTTAGAGACTTCCTGGCAATGTGAAAGGCCACATTTAAGTCCTGATTTTCTAGGTCCTGTGCCCTGGAATAGCACCTCCCTTTCTAGGAATTTAAAAACTCCTAGAACATCTGAACAAATGAACAGAAGTGTGACCATTTCAAAGCCATGTCAGAGAGAAAGTGGAATTTCACTAGAGGCAACATTGGTGTGACTAATATTCATGGCACAACACCGAAGAATTAGGGGTTGCAAACCTCCTGTTTGGGACTCCTGCACTGTGGCACTCAACCTTCCCAGTTCTCATCAACAGTGACAGATTTAAGAGAGGAATGGCTTGAGAATTCACACACAACTCTGAAAACAGGCAAACCATAGCTGTGTCTGCACTCTCAGAAGACCTCCTTGTCTTTGTACAGTTCCTTTTCACCATGACATCTTTGCAATGGAATTTGACTTCATTTGTGGCTGCCTGATCTCCAGCTCTGCACAGTCTCTGCCTGTTCTTCAGCATGGCTAGGTGAGGTAGTAAACCTGGAACTGAAACTTCACATAACAGTACAGATGTCATATACTAGGACAGCTGCCATACAGTACACCAGAAATTCATTGGACTCATTCTTCTACTTTGATATCTGAGTGCATAGACATCTGCTGGGCCAATTCACTCCAGGCCGACCAGAAGTCATGCATTGCAGGGCATGCAAAGAAACTTCTCATGCAATTTCCACCACACCTGGGTCAAGACTATTCTATAAAATTTCAAATGTCCCAAGACCTTCACTATGCCAATCCCTGCTTAAATACGTCCAGTGAATAGCCCTGCATAAAGCACATTTACTCCAAATTGTCTCCAAAGTGTTTAATACAGACATGAAGAGATGACTTCTGTAGCGTTGCGTTTCTGCTTGACTAGCAAGGCAACTTTTTCTTCCTGGACTTCTGACGCAGATCTTGAGTATGAAGTGATTTCAGATGTCTTTGGCAGCAGTTCTTGCTTATTTGCAAGTTATATAATGAATTAATTTTTCATATTTTTTACTGATAGAGCCTGGCTTTTCACGGATTTCTCTTCAGTTTGTGCTAGAGTTAGCAGGAAAAAAGTTTAGCTGGAATATTTTTTCACTGAGAAATATAGTTCTATTGATTAAGGAAACCCTGTAGATTCTGTTGCAATTTTGTTGTGGAGAGTAAAGGGGAAAATGTTCAGAAACTGTCAATATATTTTGTCATTTTCTTATAAAATGATTTTAAAAGTTTGTTTTATTTCATATGTAATACTGTAACACAACATTTGAAATTGTCAAAAATCAGAGAATTTTTGTCAAAATGAAATATTTTCATCAACTCTAAGTGATTTTTTTTGACATTATGAAATTTAGAAATGTGTTTTAGGCTCTCATTTCAATCTGAAATATATCAGATAGAACAGACACCTTCAGTTCAGCAGTGCTGAGCATGCCCCTCTCCAAAGGACAATAGGGTCAAGCAGCAAGCAAAGGCAGCTCTAAGATGTGTGTGACTCCTAGTATTTGAACCTGCCATCAGTTATAGGTGAGGAGTAGCACCTGACTGCATATAAGCATTTCAAGAGAGAGAAAAAATACGTCAAGATGGGTGCCAGAACAAAAAAGGCCACAAAGATTAATAAAGGAGTTGATGCAGGTGAAAAACGGTACAAAAGTGGTGTAATTATTTGCATAGGAAGATTTAGTCTGACATTATGAGACATCTGTGAAAACCTCATGCCTCTGTTTTTCATGCCAGAAGAGTTACGTAGCTTCCAGAATACAAGAATTAAAAGAAGACAGGACTCCAGAAAAAAATGAATTAAAACAACAACAACAAAAAAATAAAATATATATAGTGGTAGACCAAAGATTATGGTGAAAACCCTGCTTATACTCATTTGGAAACAAATGCCAAAGAAACAATTATCTGGGTATTTATCCATACTGTTTTTTTCCACATGTCTCTAACTGAAGGATGTGGTGCTAAGTATATATGATTACCCTGAGAAGATAAAATAGATATATAAAAACACCAATTAATTTTATACAGAATAGAGACAAGAATTCTGCATCTGCAGTCAGCAGCTACAATCCTTAAGGAATGAATGTGGAAATACTACTGGTGTCATGATTATTTATAGACTTAAAGACACATACACATGTATATGTGTCAGATGTTTCTAAAGGCTTTTTTAAATTATGGCTGTCTGTCTTTACTGGCATGAGAAGTCTTGCTTGGCAGCATTTTCCTACTGAACAGAAATAGGGGAATTCTGCAGCCATTACCAAGACCCACAGGCTGTTACCAGAAAACAAATGTCCATATTCATAGCAATTCTTCAGGGTTATGATTCATTCATTACACTACACCTCATATTATTAAGAAAAATTACTTTTATAGTTCAAAATTCAGTGAAATATAAAATACACATTTATATATTAAGCGAAATATATTATTTGGGCCAGGATTCATCCCAACTAACTTCAACTGGAAAGCCAGTCACTCTGATCTCCCTTTATACTAAAAGAAATAGAAAGCACTTGAATAGAAAATAGGTGTTTTTCAGGAGGGTCCAACAAAGGCCTGCATCAGGACTTGGGGGTGCACCTCTCCCTGTTGGCTGCATTGTAAACTGAGAGTGGCTGTGCCTAAGACAGGGCACAGTGAATCCAGTCCTCAGTGCCAGTTTTGCAGTCTGCTTGAAAGCACAGTTTCTCTGAGGTCTTTTAGGTGCCTTATCTGCCTTATAACCATCATAAACTCAAGAAATAGCCCTTGAATACTGAAAGGTAAACACGTTTTTAACTAGTGTAACTAGATTAAGGAAGAAGCTCCTCTAGAAATGACTAAACTGAGCTATCAGGCTCCACAAGTCCTGGCTACTTGCTTTGGTGTATTGTTGGCTCTGTCAGCTCATGCTGGGTCCTCAGTTTAATGCATGGATGAGGGTTTGAACAAAGGTGCTAATGACAGCATCAACATTTTGCTTTTGTTTTCCTTCTAGAACAGCTATATGCAAGCTGAGTAACAGAAACAGCATTTTACCTGTATATAAGGCAGGCTACATAGGGCAACTTAGTTCTCTGACCCATGGACACTTCCAGTCTGCCTCTTCTGCTGTGCTTCACATCTCTAGTTAGCTCAGGCTGTTTCCCAGATAACCTTACAGTCTGAAAAAGAAGACTCATTAGTATCTGATTTCTGTCACTTCTAGTTTCCCAAGCACAAACTGTTCTACATTGCTTTCTCCTTCAGTAACAAAACCAGAGACAAATAACTTCAAAAGATTCAGAGTAAATGTACTAATATTAATGGATAGTAAATAAAAAGGACTTTCACTAGGTGATGAATACCTAATAATATTTAATCAAAAGCAATGTTTTTTCTTAATTACCTCAATTATGTGGGTTTTTCAAAAGCAGAAAAATATTGTAAACCCAGGAAGAAAATTGTGTGAAACCCAACATTCTCCTAACTGTTTTGTAAGGAAAAAGAAATGTGAAATAGCTCAAGAACACAGAAATATATTGCACCCATTGAATTGAAACCATGTTCACTGATTCAGTGGTCCACAGTAGAGGCCAACTTGCAAATATACTAGCGTGGAATCAATACTTTGATTGTTCACTAAGATATTCTGTGTTCAAGAAAAAAAAAAAAAAAAGACCTTTTGTGCTCTTTTATGGATCTCTAAAACAAAGTATACACATCTCCTGCAGCATATGTTAGTGGGTTTTCACCAGACTGAGTAGACAACTACCACAGTATTTCTGCTTATATTTGTTCAGAATTTCAACAAGATGGAAAATTCCTCTCTGTACTGTGCCTAAAAGTTTTCCTTCTTGCAACAGGGTTCTTAGTGCCATGGCAATAATGTCTGTTCTGCAAAGCCTCAGCATAGGAAATAAACCCCCAGAACATTTATGGCAAAAGATAGGCAGCTTCACTTTTGAGATGCTGCCATATATGACATCTTTATATTTGGTGAAGATAACAACTCTACTAAAAAATAAAAAACAAAAAACAAAAAATCCAAAAAAACCCTGAACGATAAAGTCAAAGAGACTTTCCTTAAAATGAGCAGTTTGATGCCTGAGAAGTTTTGAAGTGAGTGTCAATTACTCATCTCATATAATTTTAAGTAACAACATGTCCTGGGTGGTTTGGATATATTTCTCTTGTTACTGCTAGGAAGGAAATCTTCAGGTGTCAGTCATGTAAGACATTTCACATTTCAATATAAAGATAGTTTTCACATGTAGAGGCCGTTGAAATTCCATGAAATTGAGGATTCCATAGCCAAAATCCACTCAAAGCAGGCCTACTTAATGTTCTAGATATATGCAACAACAATTAAGCATTGTATAGTAGCAGTTAAAGATGGGACTCATCTAATGTGATACCTACCTTAGCTACATCTGCACTTGTTGCCTGGTGCTTCCTTTACAAATAAATTCTTCCAAAACATGATTGATTATATGTCACCTAAAATACACCAGATGAAATGGAGTTTAAAGCATATTTTGTTCTGCTGACTATAAACAGACCTTCTAGCAACACGCTCAGATGAACATCGCTAGGTAGTGGGTGAGATGAATGCCATCACAGGCTACTATGACAAGGAATTATCTGCCAGCAGCAGGGAATAATGACAGATTATCCATCTAGAAGCATTTGGGGATTACGTGAACAGAGGTATCTTTGACTATTTTATTGAATTTCTCTTATAAGACACATGATCTTTTCACCTTACCAGGCTCAGAGAAGAGGTCTCGCAATGGAGGCTAAGGAGGGTGGGGTTTTTTGTGTGCCTCTGACATACAGTATCTTAACTCTCATGAATCAGAGGGTTTTGCCTCAATTTTCTATTGAGGCCAGATAATAAAGTGTTAATAAAGCTTTTTCGTTTTGGTTCCCCCCCACCACCCCTTTTCATCTGAACTGCACAGTGTAGGTATGTAAAGCTATACAGATATACTTTGAAAAATCTGAATACAGAAAGGTTGCTGCAGTTTTTTTAGTAGTACAATGAAGAAAACCAGGAAACTCTAATCCATCTCTGCATGGGCTTAGCCTTCATCCTGGCTACAAAATCTGACTCTGTTCTGAATACTTTATCGTTATGAAAGATGTAGCATTGACGTTGCAGAAAAAGAGCTTCTGATGTAAAACCAGTGACCTGACACAATTGTTAATAAAAAGTCCACTTTAATGATTCAATCGCAATGAGTATCCTTCATAAGCAATTTAAAAGGAAGCTCATAACAGCATTAAAACCCAAATGAGATTTGAATGCATGACACCTGCATTCTGAGGGTTCAGAAGAGACAAGAGAACTTGCTGAATTTCTAGGCAGGATGACATTTTTTGCCTGATATACTGTGACACAGTGCAATATACCCACAGATTTCTGAATGGCTTGAATTTCCAGACTTAGTTCATTTCCATCATACATATGTTAGCTTGAGTTAGCTGTTCTGGCACAAACAGGGACACTCAAAAGTACTGGATGTTTTGACATTTTCTGCTTATTTTTCCTCAATTATAATTACTGCTCACTTCCCTTACATCTTTCCATAGCTATCCTTCCAAAGAAACCACTGGCAAGAACATTGAGTACTAACCTCAGAGAGTGTTGTAGTGCTGAAAGGATAATTACAATAAAGAAGAAACAGCAAGCTTAGTTAGAAGGTCAGTGTAAAATTTAGAAAAGGACCATTTCAATTAAATGAACTGTGTGAAAGTCAAGCTGAACAGAAAAAGTTGGTGGAGATTAATTTGACAGCAGGAAAGTAAACTTTAGCCTTCAACTGAGTAAGTAAGAAAATGGTGCAGTTGAGGGCTGAGGAAATTTTCCACAGTAGCCTGATAAAGATACATTTCTAAGTGGTTATGCTTACACTGTGAACTTAGCCTAGGTCTGATCCTGAGTCTATCCCTATCTTATCCTTCTTAACGTAACTGTAATTAACCTTGCAGAAGGTTTGCAGTCACAGCCAGGTCTGGTGAAGCTGTCAGTAAGCTGAAGGCCAGGGCTGCTGTTCAGGGGGAATTTGATGGGCTGTGGGTTCATTGGAACTTCATGAAGCTCAAGAAAGACAAATGCAAAGTCTTGCACCTGGGATATCATAACTCCATGCAGAAGTACAGGCTGTAGACCAACTGACTAAAGAGCAGCAAGGCAGAAAAAGGCCCTCACGGTGTTGTGGACAAACTCAACACAAGCCAGCAATATGCCCTTGCACAAAGATAAAGAGCCTCCTGAGCTGTATTATAGAAAGTGCACATCCCACAGGCTGAGAGAGGTCATTCTTCCCTCTCCTCAGTTCTGGTGAGGCACCTGGAGTGCTGGGTCCAGTTCTGGGCTCTCAAATACAAGGGAAAAACAGTCCTCTGAAAATGCCTGAGAATCACTGTGAGCACAGGGACTGGAGCACAGGACATAGGAGGAGAGGCTGAAAGTTGGATTTCTTCAGTCAGGAGAAGAAAAGGCTCAAAAAGGTCTTACTGCTGTCTACAAGTACCTAAAGGAATGATGTAGGGCAGCCAGAGCCAGATTATTCCCAGACATGCATAGTGGAGGGAAAAGAGGCAGCAATCACAAGCACAAATATGGGAAATTTCATCTCGATGTGGAGAGGGGGAAATATCACTGTAGGAGTGGCCAAATGCTGGTGCAGAGTGCACTGAAAGGCTGTGGAGGTGCTCAGAGGTTCACTGGACACAGCCCTTGACTACCTGTTCCAACTGGACCTGCTTTGGGCAGAGTATTGGATCAGAAGAGCCCTGGAGGTCCCTTCCAACATAAATGACTCTAAAGTACTTAAGTCTGGTTACAGTAACCCCTTCTAGTGTCTCCAAATTCCTGTCAACCTTTGGCTAAGGGTAAGGCTAATGTGCAAGATGAGGCTAGACACAACATATGGACAGTGTCTGTCTCTTCTCCAGAGAGACCAGGGTCTTTCTGTCTTCTCCTATTCCAGCTCAAAACAAATCAGTTCATTTAAAAATATGTACATTTGAATTTTTTTTTGCTGGAACAAAAAGGATTAGACATTTTATACAGCACTGACATTGGTTTTGATGCAGCAAATATAACCTGAGAAATAAGTCTAGATCCATGTCATAAAATTCACTGTGCCAGACCATAAGGTTTACAACCTACCTCACACATGTGGGCAGACTCAGTGAAAGAAGGGAACCAGCCCACAGCTGCTAGTAAAGCATGAAAGGCTGAAAAGAAATAAAGTTGAACCCGAAAGAGGTAAGTGAAGAGAGGAAATATATGAAGAATAGGAGAAATCTCACTACCTGGTAGCACAAAGCATGGAATGGAAAACAATAACCACGGAAAATGTCCTGTATTGCAATGTTAATCTGTGCAATTAATTACCATGTATAAATCTGGGGTCAAAATCTTAAAAATACCAAGTCTTAAAGAAGGTTGGATAACAATATCTAGAGTTTTGGTAGTTATACAACAAATTTGGTACAGTGTATGAATCCCTACACTGAGACTTCCAGCTGATTCTCTTGCAATATGTAAAATGCAATGCCTACTGAAAAGTTTCTTCCTCTTTCAGATGCAGCTGATATTTAGCTTTACCTTGATCCTCTGTGACAGTTGCCACGTAGCAAAGGAGACAGAACTGAGAGCAGAGCGTCCTGGGAACCAAATTACTCCTGTCACCTGGATGCATATTTACATTCCAAATAAACCAACTAATTCTTGGGAAGATAAAAAAGACTGTGCAGTAAAGTAGCTGCAGGAGAGATTTTTTGATGGAATCAGAAAGCTCACAGACACATAGCAGAAACTGAAGCTTTGGGCTATGATAGTGAAGGAAAAACTTAGCAATAACTATTGGCATAAACCAGTGGAAATGTATACCAGTAGTGGCTCTCCCTGTAGCCTGGGAGCGCTGTTACCCCACAATACAGGGACATGCAGGTTCTTTTAGGGATCCCTAGTGGAATGAGGAATAGTTACAGAGTCATAATTAAAGCTTTATTGTTACATTAAAAAAAATTAGTTATCAGCAGAGCTTATCATTATCTGTGATTTCTAGCAATTAACGTAGTCTACTGCCACACAGAATTTTCAGAAACTATCACAGCTTTCATAAACAAATTTCTAGTAATCCCTGTAGCCTTTGTACTATCTAGAGTCTTCAGTTACCTAGTCACTGGTCACCCAGATCCTCTGCAGATGGGGCCAAATTCTTAAAAATCAGCAAAAAAATATGATGTTAAAAAAACAAAACAAAACAAAACAAAAACCCCACCCACACACAAAAAAAAAAAAAAAAAAAAAAAAAAAAAACACCAAAACAAAACCCAACCAAAAAAAACCCAAAAAAACCCCTTCTTGTTTGCAAGCTTGAGTCCCTGAAAAATGCTGGCATGTGAAAGAACAGCTTCTTGTAAAGGTACCTCTCTTTCAAAGACATGAAAGTATCTAATGCAAAAATATTCTTTTAGATTATCCAAGGGTATATGCAACATGTAGGTGAAATTACATACTTCTCTAAATCCACTATCAATGTTATATTTACCATTGATAAAAAAGGCATTCCCACAGATAGTGCTTAAAGCAATTTGAAACAAAGAAAGCCATGCTTTTCCCTGCACCCGAAATGAAGGTTTTTGCCTCTGTTTCTGAGAACAGCTATTTACACATGGTGATTGCAACCTGGTTTAAAAAGAATTGAAAATCCGTATTAGAGGCAATATTGTGAAGACCTGTTAAGCCTTTAAAGTGTGGCTATTGTACACTCTTGGTAATTACAGTATCTGAAATTTCTGGATAAGATTCATTCCATCTCTACACATAATTACAGAACTGGAACACAACAGGGGTTTATACGGTTTGGAAGAGGAGGAAAGAATTAATGTAATTTTTATGTTATTTAATTGGTGAATTGCATAGAAGTGGGAGGTTGACAGTTCTAGACACATTCCAGTTCATTTCACAATGATGTACTTAATATCTCTAATCACTCCAAGAAATGTTACTTGTGCCGTATCAGTAACTTTTGAGAAAAATTATTTTTAATCCTCTCAATATTCATATATACATCACATATAGGTAAGCCAATACAATCATAGGCAACTCGTGTACCTGTTGGTTGCTAAAAGTAAGCAACTATATATTTACAATATCAAAAATCTTTGTAAACAGAGTTAAATATATTGATTATACAGATGCAAACTATGACATCCTGCAAATACAGAAGTGCCATTCTGCCAAGGAAAGAAATAGTTTACCATCTGCTATTCTATTTCTTGAATTTTATTTGCATTCTGTTTTGTATTATTGCATTATTAATCAAATGCCTATTCAGCACATGATTTTTAGAAAGTGAAGGTTGCTATATATACTCAGGAACTGGAGACTTAATGAGGTGAACATTGCCATTTCTTGCAAAAAAATATAAATTATAAGCAGGAGGTTTTCAAAGTATTTTGAGATGTATTCTTGTCCCATTTATGTTATCATTTCATAATAAAAATATTATTTAACCACAGGAGATAATGTTTTAAAAAAGGAAAAATACTAATAATTCAGAATGGTTTACCTAGACAGATAAAATTTCTATGACACCCAGAATATCAAAGAGGATTATGTAAATCTGATTGTATTGAAGTAATAATTACTGTTCTATTGCTGTAGAATAACGATTAAGGAGACACTGAATTGTAGTCATCTGCCTCAGAAGCCTTATAAAACACATTGCATCAATATCAAAATCATTATGTAGGTTGAGAATTTTCCCTACTTTTGATTTGAATGTAAAAAAGTCAAAGGAAATAAAATTGTATTGGTCTTTAATTAAGTTAAGGAGCCTAAGTACTAGGAAAATAAAAATAACTCAAATTCTGCATGAAGTAGAAGCAATTAGATTTATAATATGAGATTTACACATCTCTTTATAAAAACATTCAAGTTAACATTTTCAGTCTCCTTTTAATAATTATTGGTTATAAGATATATATGTGTATATATAACTAACACACACACACACACACACACACACACACACACACACACACACATACATATATATTGTGTATGTTTTCTATGTTTTCACCGTGTTTTTTGTTACTCGTACCCATCTTTCTTCTGAGGTGCCCTTGCAAAATCTGTGTGAGGCTCTGCACCTGGAACTGAACAATGGTTTATCTATTATGGAGGTGTCACTGCTGTTAAGTCAGTCTACGCATTGTGTCAAAACTGCTTCCACAAAGAAAAGAAGATGGGTTTTGTCATAGGAGACTCCCTTCGGAGTGGACAGAAGACCCCCATATGCAGAGCGGACCCACCTCTTAGGGAAGTCTGCTACCTCCCTGTGGGCGAGGTTAAAGTGATGAGAACTCATCCTGCCATGTGACTGCCCTCAGATTGCTGTACCTTATTGGTTTTCCAGGTAGATAGTGATGAGGTTGCAACAAGAAGTCCAAGGGCAATCAGGAGAGGCTTTCTGGACTTGGGACAACTGATCTAAGGGACCAGGGGCAGAAGTAGTGTTCTCCTCTGTCTTTCCAGTTATAGGGAATGAAGAAGGAAGAAACACGAAGAGCCAACCTAGCTTTAAGCCGGTGTTGTGGGCAGACTTTGGGGGATTTTGATCATGGATTGTTTTACAGGACATCAGGGCTCCTGTCAACAGACAGGGTACACCTGTCTTAACGTGGAAAAAGGATCTCTGAATGGGAGTCAGCAGGGGTCACTGAAAGAGCTTTAAACTAGATTTGAAGGGGGAAGGGGGTAAGTTCAGGCTTACTAAGTGAGTGATGGCATGCTAGAGAGATCCTTTGGTCTGCCACCTCAGTGAAGGCAGGGGATGGAGATCCCTGTGGCAGCAAAGACACAAGGGTTATTGATGTGTTGGAAAACATG
Organism: Acropternis orthonyx; assembly: GCA_035583155.1. Lineage (NCBI taxonomy): Eukaryota > Metazoa > Chordata > Aves > Passeriformes > Rhinocryptidae > Acropternis > Acropternis orthonyx. The sequence goes on from JAWWEU010000111.1 coordinate 84,353,807, forward strand.
GAAGTGCCTGAGAACTGTCATAGAGGAATTAGGGCTTCTTCCCCCTAAAAGGGGCCAGGATCAACAGCCCAACTGCAATGTATCTACACCAATGCACACAGCATGGGCAACAGGCAGGAGGAGCTGGAAGCCATTGTGCTCATTCTTAACTGAGTCACCCAGTAGAACCGATCACAGAAAAGGGATATTCCTCCAAGAGGATGATTTTGAACCATCCCCTAAAGCTGAAGAAGAGATTTCTTTCTTCCCAGAAATGTAAGTACTTTCTATTAGATAAGCAAAGGTCAGTACGATCCCTACTCCTCCTACTTTTTGAAAACCTACTGTTGGATTTTCAGATACTCTGGGACTAACTCCTTAAGTTATTGTGAGGGACTGAGCAAAGGAGTGACTGAAAGGGGAAGTGCTGTTTGGATTCTTGTCTGAAGTATTTGTGAACATGTTCAGCTCAGGAAAGACAGCTGCTTATTATCATATACAAGCTCTAAGTATATGAGAACCTTTATAATTAAAATGTAAGCACCAAGGATGCGACATCTGTGTTAGGAAGTAACTTCCCTTCTTTTCCCCTTTGTGTCCCCAGGGGTAAGAACACAGCCAGCTGTGACAGCGTATTCCCTGTCTGGAAGAAAGAAGATCAAGGAAGAACAGGTCCTTGCTGCAGTAAAATTGTAGCTCTGGAAGTACCACAGTGATACTGCCCCATACCTCGCTGCATGCAGCCATATGCTGGAAGAATTACAGTTAGCACTGTTCATAGTCTCAGTAGCTGAGAAACTACACAGGACACAAGTATTTATAATGAAAGTTTTATGAGGTCTCTTTATATTTTGCCTTTAAAGCACCCTGCTTCCCAGCATAACAAGTACAAAATATGAGCACAAACACATAATTACAGTAATGACTGCTAACAGTAAAAAATGTTGCTATCAGTTAGCTGCTCAGAAGGTAAGGCTATTAACAATCCCTTGGTAGAGCTTATTCTGTCATAGAAGAGATCACAATCATAGTGGATGGAAGCAGATGGTCAGGATTACACACCTGTGGGGAGGAAGGGGAAGTAATCCATCTGTAAGTTAAGTGAAGGATAGAGGGTGAAAGGGAAAAGATTTAGTTGTATGCACAAAGAATTCAGTGACAGGAACGCAACTCAAGTTCATCCCTGTAGGAGATTTCTGACACAAACCAAGAGAGGAATCACATAGATGGTGTCACTTTACAGTATTTACCACTTCATTAATTTATGTAACTGCAGGCTGTGTTCTGTCAGTAGTGGTACAATCTAGTGCAGTATATATACTGTAAATATCCTTTGTTTCATTATTATTGATGTAGGAAATAACAAGTGAAATAAGTGCAGCTGCTAATTATACTGGTATTTATGCGAGTTAAATTCAGCCTAAGAAAACTGTACCAATATCCAAATCAGAAGACAAAGTCATCAGCTACACTTGCTACAGTTTCAAACACTGCAGCATTGCAGAAGCCAGTAAGTCAGCAGCAGCAATCAAGTCATATTTTCCAATCAATTACTCTAGTAAACATGGTATAACAATTAGTGAGGCTTCAGTGAACCAGTTACTATAAAAAATTTACAGTCATTAATATGAAATAGAATGGTCTTAGCTAAGAACAAGCCTTGAGGCTGCATTAGGACAAAGGTAAGCAGTTCTTAAGGACTTCTTAAATAGTTGGTTTAAATTTAGCTGTAGTGCAATCAGGAACATAAGAATCACTTGATAACTTATGTAGAACGTAAAAAGCCAGATTCAGTTTAAGTGGGACTATAACCCTCTGGCTGTACCAATACTTTACCCACAGCTCAGACAGAGTCCTAGTCACCACAGTCTGATCACTTCAACTATTCAAATTGATAAAATTTTCCCTGACATTTTGAGACAAAACCAAGATATTTTCAATTGCAAACAATTCCTACACATAGTTGAAAGGTTAGTATAGGGTATGTCTGTCTTTTCTGAGACTAGTAATGGTGGCTTAGACACCAACTATTCTGTACCAGCTGGACTCAGTGCTGGACAACAGGTCTCGCCACAGCTCAGTTTGTGAATACAGGCACAGCCATTATGTGCTAACAATCATATATTTCATGCCTCACATGAAAATAGTCATTATGATCCTCTGGTTTAGCAGTCTTTAAGTCCTTAATTTTTACAACTTGAACTTTTGCAAGTTTACTAACTGTAGGGTTAGAACCCAACTAAACAAACAGAAACCTACTCAGAACAATTAGATTCTTAAAAAACTCAAGAGCCACACACAGTGCTGTAGGGACTGCTGTATCAGTGGCATTCTTCAGGTTTCACCTGCCTTGACACATAAAATTGCTCCATTTAGCGATCTTGCAGAAGAATTTTCAATACCCCCTTGCAACTACAGTGAACACAGAGAAAAAAGAATTTCAACAGAAAGAAATCATACATTTAAAATATAGTCAATTTTCAAATTGTGTTCCACAGTCAAAAATTCCTTGCAGGTTATTTTTTGATACATTATGCCTTTGTTTTCCTTTGATGTATGTAAGAGCACAATAAAAACATATTCAAAATGAGTCTGTGTCAAGTGTACAAATAAAATATCACAATTTCTTGCATTTGCTTACTGCAACACCATTAAGCAAGTTCAGGTATTAAAGGCACCATAAGATTTTACTCTGTGTTTAAATTGTAATAACTGGAATATTAAAGGTTAGAAATATATATATATATATATATGGTAGATTAATTCCTTAATAAGATTAATTCCTTACTATACTATACATCATATATACATATATTCCATACTCATATATATAATATATATAAATCATACATATATAGAATATAAATCATAGAATGGCTTCCAGAATCTCATCCAACACTATTGTGAAACTGGTTATATTTCTTCTACTTCATTAAATTTTGGAAAGCAATACTCAAGCCACATTGTTCACATAATTTGAAATATTGATATGAAGTTTCGTCTAAAATTACAAATAGTTAGTTTATATCTGGTGTTGTGCTGGTAATACTGTATTCCAGTTTAAATAATTTTAAATAATCTTTTATTTTCTTGGTGTGTATGCTACACTGTATTCACAAAGAGCAGTCATACCCACTTTTGAGCAACTTTTTTAAAGTGGAATGTTATGTCTTTTAATCCCCTCCTGCTAGATAGGATTTTTGTTTCTTGCTCTCTTAGTAGCCATTTTCTTTATCCAGAATTTACCTTGTTTCTAACATCCTACATAGGATCTTCCAAGGCTGAGTAAACTGATAGTATTATTGCCTAGAAATAAATGACTTCGGATCACTGTGGCTTTTCTTTTGTCAACTTAGTCACCCACAGACATTCTGAATCAAATAAAATTACTGGATTTTTCATAAGCCTCTAATTTTAAAGAGAAATTGTATTAGCCATATCTTGATCACCATAAAACAATCCTTCCATTCCTACAACTGTCATACCTGTAATGATTCAGTTCCCTACTATATAAACAATGGTCCAAGTTTGTGTCATTATCACTCATCAGCATATTGCTAATTTTTGCACCAGGATGTTAAGGAAAACTTTGATAAGATCTGCAGCAAAATGAATCCTTGAAAAATGCCAAGTACTGTGCTCTTCTCTGTTCAGTAAAACCTGTTTTGCTGTTGCCATTTCCAATGCAGAAAAAAATTTCTGAATGCCTTAAAGTCGTTTATAAAGTTGAGATAAATTTTTTCTGTATAGAACTGTAAAATATTTATCAATTAAGTACCATGATATTAGACCAATTATTGCATTTTCCTTGCCTAGAAAATGGCTTTTCAAAGGAATTTTTTAAAAGTGCATATGGAAGACAGAATTTTATTGACAGGTAAATGAGCCAGAAGACATGAGAAACAACTTCCTACATTAAATTTCTGTAGCAGCTATTTCTGACCATGACAGCAGCACTGTAGGGACATAGACCCTGGCATGGTTTAGTACAGCTCTGCAGCACATTCCTTCTATTTAGCAGGAAGATATATGATGTCTTACTGCCTGGGCCTAGTAGATTTAAGCTCCTGACTAACAACACAATTACACCACAAACCTCAGAATTTCTCTTTTAAATAAAGTAATTTTAAACAAAAAGAGAGGAAGGAAGCAAGGAAGGAAGGAAGGAAGGAACTAAATATATATCTTAGCCAGCCACAGTCTCTTATTCAAATGTATCTTTTAGCTTCTGTGCCAATTGTAATAGGGGAATTCTTTCTTCTTATAATTCTTTATAATCATTAATTCTTTATAATTCTTCTCCTTTATAACCATTGTCAGCTTCATTACAATCAGGTTAAATCATAAAAAGAGTTGTTTGAAACCTGTCTAGGTTGATCTCAAAAGCTGTTCCTGTTGTCGAGAAAGAGTATAACATATTGCATGCTGGCACTTTTCATCAATGTATCTCAAAATACTTTGCAAAGCAGATCATGAGTTCATTGCCTTTATATTGTTTGGGAAATGTGAATATGGAACAGAAGTGACTAAGTATATTTCATTGTCAGTTCCAAATCTAGAGTACAGACTGAAAGACAAGGCTGCAAGTCTTTCTACCATCCACTGCTCTTCAGACCTCCACCTACATGTCCTCATATTTTTCTTTCAGTTAATGACTGTAAACATTCATGTGCTGTATTTATAAGCTTACTAACCTGAATCATGTGATTCACTGGAAATTAGAAATCCATTTTCAACTGAAAACCACTCTCATAAAGAGAGTTACAGGCTTTTCCCCTTTTAGATTTTTTTTTTTTAATTACAGTTTGTAGAACTGAAATTTGATCACACTTCTGGGTTACAGATACTCATTTTCTTTACTGTCATCACCTCAGCCCATTGCAGGTCTCAGTTAGGAATTCAGGAATTTAAATTTAATTTTTATTCTATGTAACTCATTATTGAATAGGTTTTGCAAGACACTCCTTTCATTGTGCTGTCACCACAAAGCTCAGTTTGGAGAAAACTAAATACTTTCTTCATCCATGAAACGGTGGCTTCCTGAAATTTTGAGTGAGGTCTACATTAAGGCTGTGTGCCAAAGAACACTCCCTAGCACTGAGCTCATTTGTACAAAGAAGCAGTGAGAAAGATTCCTGACACAATCAAATTCAGTGAGTTAGGTGTAACTTGATATATTTCATGTTTGGCTGCTCTTCAGCTTCCCAAATCATAGACACAGAAGCCAAGACTGTGGCCGAGAAGAGCAAGGTAGAAGAAACTTTGAATTACTTAGACATTTTCCATATCATTATTCATCGTCTTAACTCTCTATTCAAAAGACTCATATTTTCTCTAAAACTCCTTTTGTGTTAGGAAATGTGTAAAATCCTTTCTTGTTACACACTGTGCCTAACTATAAACAATTTTACCTCCAAGTGGTCTTTGACCTTCCTCCTTTGTACCATAATGTTTGAACAATGCTTTTAGGCACTTGGTGTCTATCCTTGTTTGCACTTTTTATGTCTTTTTATTTTTTTTTTTGTGTTGTAGTCCTCCTCTCATATTACCTTTTTTTATATTGATGGATTATAACACTTTTCTTTGACTGTATACTAAACATCAGTGGAACTAACCAGAAGAATGTCAAACTAAATAGGCAATAAAAAATGTCAAAATTGACCAGCACACATTTTAATCAGACTTGCATTCATCTTATTATTTCTATCAACTCTTTAAACATCAGATGAAATCAAAAATTCCCCAGTGATAAATGTCCAATTCAGTCACTGTCTGTTAGATGAGAGACAAATGTTTGGAATGAGTTGGTAGACCTGAGGAAGTATGATTGATGGATCTTTGGAACTATAACAAAGAGTACACAAATTCAGCTGAATATGTCTATGAGATTGCATTTTTAAAGAGGCTGAAACACCACCCGTTAGGAATAGTCACATACATGCATGCCTGCACTATGATTTCCCAACATGCAGTTACAATTGCAGATTCTAATTCTGACTACACTGATAAACTGAATCACAGGATTCAAGACTGTAGTAGTCATAGAATTCAGCCGTGCTCTCTGTGAGTCAAAATCATTCAGATGTTTATTTGCAGCGTTGTTTCCAAATAACAAGTTAAGAGAGTGTATCATGTCATTCAGGTAATGTTTCACTAGGTCATTCATTTATGTAGGAAAACACCTGTTCCCTGGAGTGTACGTGTGCATATTTAGGTGAAAAGTAATGAAAATTCCAAGGGAAGTTTGGCCCTCTGTTCTAGACTAGTCTGAAGAGAACGTTCATACCAAATTATGTCTGTGAGAATCATCATTGCAATACAGTGATTTTGAATGGGACAGTTAACACTGCAAGTACTAGATCTGTTGGGGAAACTGGCCTTTGGCAAACAACAATAAAAATCAGATCTGGTGGGAAAGTTTGTGAAAATCACTGGTGTATCTGCCTTTTATTTAACAGACACTGAATAATGGTAGAGCACGTTTCAAGGGAGTGCTGGAGATGCCATTTTCTCACAAAAAAAATAAATAATGCTGAAACTGCCTTTAACAGAAGTCACTGCACCTGTGCTAAAGATGGAGGGAGTTTTATACATGTCAGATGTATTTCATTTTAGCTTGTTTCAACTATTCTTTTGATTTCATTGAGTTACAGTTCCCTCCGACAAATACAAAACCAGTCCTCTTTCACTCAGTAGATTTACTAAGGCATACTACTTCCTTGGTTTTCCTTGCATGTTAGTGGTACTTCAGTTCTTCATATATGCCAGACCTCTAGATCCAGAAATAAATTTATTAAAAAAAATTTTATTTGCCATGATGCTCACATAACTCCCAATTCATGTGAATATTTTATGTTGTGTGTGACAAGCACACTGGAAATTATCTCGATCTGTCCATTGGGCAGAGTAGGAAGGCAGCTCAAATAGTCAAGAGATGAGGACCTGCCTGGTCCAGAAAACTTTTTTATAAAGGCATCAATTTTGTTGCTTGGTAGGACAAACTGTATGCAAGCACAGAAGCATTATTCAGAAGCGTAACAGTTCTAATTTTTTAGTATAATTCTTCTCCTAGGCCAGCCAGAGTGCTGTTGATCCTTTTGTGCAAAGAAAATAGTGTTTCTTTTCTCAATACAGCATCTATTGTTTAGGGTGTCGGCTTCACACACCAGTAGTTCCCCAAATGAACCAACAAACTTTTTCATTTAAAGAGTCATCTCCTGTAATGTGTGACATTTAGCACTTGTTTTTAAACACTTTTTTTTTTAATTTTTAAACATAAAATTCAGTTTTATTTTAGTTCTAAAGGAATGCAATCCTGTATTGGAAGCAACCACAAAAAAACAGATATTAATTTAGAGAACCTTACACAGAACAGAAAAGAGGCCAAGATCCTTGCCCACACCAAGTGCTGTCATGCTGAGCAATTGTAATGTGTTTAATTACTTATGAATTTGAGTATAGATTAAAATTCTTATAAATCTGATATGTTAGAGTTGCAAAATTATGACTTAACAATGTGTCCTGGAATGCTTTTAGCCTGGATCTTTTGTGTGACTCAGCAGGCCTCGCTACAGGGAAGAAAAGAGGTAGCAAGTGGGTGTAAGCAAAATGGACAGCTCATCAGAACTGGACTCCAGGATACATTGACAGCATCTACTTAACTGTACTCAGATTGTGGCTTTCCTTTCAGAAAGCACAAATTTCATGGATACTTCACAGTATCTTCACAGCTTCTTCACAGGAGTAAGAAAAGGGTCAGCAACCTGAATTGCTTTCAGCTTGTGCTGGCACAATATATTACATAGTTAAGAAAATCATTCCAGCCATCAGACAAATGGCACTGCATCAACATGGCTAGAAATTGATGTTCACAGCATCCATATTATGGAATTTGGTTCCTGCCCATTGTTTTTAGTGCTGATTGTCATCACTTCTTTGTCATTGTACCAGGACTTAGCGAAGTTCCCTCATTTCTACAGGAAGGAAATGAAAGTACTTGAATAGTACAGTATATGTCAAGTTTAAGTGAATGTGATAAAAACTCCTGGTGTCATTGAAGGCACACTGACAAGTCATCTTACTACTCCATTAATTACCTTCATAAATCCAGTCATCACTCTCCTCTCTACTCTCCCATATAAAAAAATAAAGGTGACCTTTTTTTACCTTTGTTGCTGTACATCAAATGACAGGCCATCAGAATACAATCAGAAGTCCTCACTGCCCGAAGAAACAGCCATTCAACATTTAATGAGATGGTGTCATCTTTGGCTATACATTTATTAGACAATCATTTTGATCTCAGATACTGCAAAATATGAGCCCTTCAAATCTGTAAATGAGGCAGTAATGGAAAATAAGAAAGGGGATAAATATAACAGTCTAGTTTTTTGTCTACCTTCTGTCACAGCTTCTGCTGCAATGGAGGTAGTCAAGCATGCTCTATGTTTCAAATCCCTTCTTATCACATTTCCCTCTCAGAGCTGTATCAGCTTCATCCCTTAAAACTTTCAAACTGTGAAAAACTCCCTTAGCTTCCATCGGTCCACTTTCCTTAATGAAATGCACTCTTCTTTCAGCAATGTTAAAATAGAAAGAATTCAACTTTGGCCTTATAAGGTTCCTATACTCCAGACCACTCTTCATTCCAGAACCAATGTCATCAGGTGAGGTCAAATCATATATTTTGCTTTCAGATTTTTGGGGGTTTTTGTTTGTTTGCTTTTTTCCCCTGGTTCCACCATTCCTAGCTGATGATTTTCTCCACCCGCTACTTCACACAGAGGAATTTCTGGCAGGTCTTTGGTGGGGGAGGGGAATATGCAGCTTGCTATGGCTTTCCTTTAGCATAAGTCCCTGACTGCCTTTCCACTATTCTGCTGCTGTGATGCAGAAGTATTAAAACCTGTGTTGTCTCTTTCTCTATTGGAACACATACCACATTCATAGCACCATGTGATCTATTACGACTACCGAAGATTTTTTCTTTTTAGTAAAAGTAGAACTTTTTACATTTGACTTCTAAATCTTTGCATCACTCAGGGAGGCTTTACCACACCAGCTGGTAACAGGATCAAGGTCCTTTCTGATATGATCCAGTAGTCTCAGAGTATTTGAGAGACTGGCAAAGAGGTTTACGTGAATGTCTGCTTTAGTAGCCTCCTTTTCTAGAGGCTTCCTTTCCAGTAAATCACCATCACAGCTGGATTCTCTCTTCTCTTGAAGACCTGATATAATTTTTACGTGTAGCACTCCATGAATCTTAACTAGGTTTCCTGCCTTTGTGGGATATGTACTTTCACAGGGATTTCAAAGGGGTTTCTCCTAATTACACTACTAATCACATAGGTCAGTACAATCTCATGCAAATGATCCTCTTGCTGTTTTCTCCCCCAAGTCATACTGTTACTGGATTTTTAGGCAGCTTGTGAGTTGCGGGAACAATTCACAGCAAATATCATTTAGTTTTAAAGAATACATGACCTGGAGGAAGAGTAGCAAGAGAAGAACCTCAGGGCCAGGAAAGTGCTTAGCAGCTTTATTTGAAATTCTGTTATGATTAAATCTGCAGCACAACAGAGTGTGATGTTAAAAAAAAAAAAAAGAAAAAGTGTTCTCTAGGCTTCAGCTGAATCATTTCCCAGTTGCACTTAAGCAGTGACTATGCAGGCAAGGTCAATTAGTCTCATTTTAAAAAGTTATGAGAGCTAATCAGAAAGTTCTAAAACCTGTTATAGGAAGCATACACACAGGATGAAGGTGGAGACTGGGTACTGTATTCATCAAAAAAGCCAGGAGAGCAAAAAGTATACTCACATCTAAGTTAATTCAATCAAAATAAACACCAGTGAAGAAGAAAAATCAAGTCCCCACAATGTTCATAACAAGGAACTGGTAAAGGCATTAGGAAAAACTGTTTTTAGCACAGTATTTTAGGCAATTCACCTAGATCCTTTTGCAAGGAAACAGAGGCTGAGATCGTGTCACAGAGAATTCTATTTATCAGTGTAGAAAACTTTACAGTTGCTCAGTGTCCAGGTGTATTCATCACACATGTCTATTTTAGTCTTCAGTATTGCTCTTCTACTATTTTCCCACTTCTTTGTCCCTTTTTTCCTATTCTTTTTTTATCAATCTACTTTATATTTTAAAACTCTTGAAAAAAATTATTATTTGTGTTAGTCTGTAAAACTTCATGCCAGCATATGAGACTATAAACCTCCTCATATCGTCTTCAATAATTTCTGTGTGATTTCGTACAAAAAGAAAAACAAATGAAGATTAACAGAAATTGCAATTAGCACCCCTGAAGAAAAGCAGCAATTTACTTATGAACTTCTAAGGTTCCTGGCCAATAAAAAATGCTTCTTATGGATTTATATAAGATTCAGATACCATAAATACAGTCTTTTAAATCAACACGGGATGGGGCAGAAGGTATAATATAAGGATATTCCCCACATTGAGGGAAAAAGACATGCTAAGGACTGCACATTCCCTCTTTTCCTGTTCAGGCAATCTTAATCAGTCTGTAGTTGCTAATGAGACTTCTCAAAAATAAATATTTTGGAAGGGTTTGTCCTGTGACGTCTTTTGTTCACATCTTCTCAGCTTTCTCTGTACATCATGCTTGTTGTATTTCATATTGGTAACATTTCTAACTATGTATGCATACACAGAAATGTGTTTATTCATTCAAGCTTTTCTTGCTATCCTCTGTACTTATTTTTCATTAACTGTTCCCTCTTCTTCAGGGCTTAGTAATACTCCTTTTATCTACTCTACTGATGTTCTTTCCTTCATAACAAAAGACAAATTTACAGATAATATGAAACTTCTACTGTTTTTGAGCTTATAGAGAGTGAAATACTGATCCTAAAAAAATCAACAGAACTTGACTCTTGCTGACTTCATTAGTACCAGGATCTCAACTCTAATTTCAAAAAGGAACATGAGAAGTTAGCCACCATATTCTTAGAAGAGTGCCAGAAGCATTTGAAACCAGGCTAAACAAATTTGACTGACCTGAGGTTTTTTCTTACATAATATAAATGCAGGTGTTATTCATGGGTTTGACGAAGATACACCTAATATAGATATATTTTCAGTTCCAAAATTATACTTGCAAGATTTAGATATGCAGTGATATGCAAAGTCAATACACACATTTCTTTTTAAATGTACATTTACAAATCCATCAAACCAACTCATTTGTTTGCAGTGCCTACTGACTTACATCATGTTTTATTGATATATGAAGTTCTTAATAAAAAAAATTGTGCCTTGCCTTGCCTTGCCTTGCCTTTCCTGACTTTGCCTTGCCTTCTGATTGTACTGAGTAATGGCTCTTGAGTACAAGTAAAAATGGAGAGGAAGACCCAAAGCAAAATCACTAATGTGTTTCCAGCTCCTTAGTGTCACTGAGTTCTTGAGAGCTTTTCTGGTTCTGAAAAACCTTGACAGGTGAGCTACAGAAGGCTACTAGAAAGGGTAAGTAGTCTTGAGGTAAAGCACAAAAAAATCATCAGTTGATGACTAGGTAGGAATTGATAATGAAATCAGAGGATTCAACAGCATTATATTCCCTCCTTCATTAAAACTTTATGAAGATGTATTTTTACCTTCTGTACCAGGTTTGATATTCTTTAATATACATGCAAGTGATTTAGAATGTGGCAAGGGGGAATATTGAGGCAGCTGAGTTTGTAATGAGATAGAATAGTTCAGTCAAAATCAGAAAACAATGTGAAAAGCCTTCAGAAGACCTGAAAAACTGCAGTGAATCATAATGATGTATGAACATCCATACCAATGAAAACAAACATTAGAGGTGAAACAATGAAATATTCTAACCAAATTACGGTTTAAAGTAATGATTGCAGGTTAAGAGGTAGACATGAATGTCACTGCACTCCAATTAATTAAGACTTCCACCCAGTGTGCATCAGTAATTAGAGGCAAAGGAAATCTTTAGCAAGATTACTGAAGAATGGGATAAAAAAAAATAAATCCAAAATTGTTATAATACAGTAATAGCAGGCAGTGCCTCACTCTCAGTTGGACAGCCATCACATAGACTCATAATTAATGGAACAGGAGAGTTTTCCAGGAACACACAATGCAAACTAAAAAGGTTATATGACTGACTATTTAAATGAAAATTTTAACTCTTTTCACTAATGGGAACAAAAGTGAACAAGATAAAATATGCAAAGGCATTGTTTCTACACAGAGGATCTATCAGAAATTTCTATTTGCTCTGTTTAAAGTGCAAGAATATCAGTTAATCATAGAAATGGAAAAGTGGATAGGAAATACAAATTCAATACAAAAATCCTTTTCCATACAATGTACAATCACACTGTGAAATTGTCACTTGATACTGCTGAAAACACAAATTTTAACAAGGCTAAAAAGGTATTAAAAAGTCACATGTAACATTGATATCAGACCTGTGGCAGTACCTCACTTAGCCCTTTTGTTTTATTCTGGTAGGTTGGAAATGGGAAAACATACCCTGAACACTGAATCAGGTTGTTTTCTTGCAATGGTATTAACTCTGCATTTGAGGGGTCTGTGCTGGCCATTGGCAGAAAGAGGAAGAAAAGATAACCAACATACACCTCTAATTCTTCTTCTACTATTAATGATCTACTTAGTGTGTTTGGATGAATAAATCCATCCAAAGAATATCTAAGTCTAGGATCTTGTGCCTATTAAAGTAGAGGTATTTGCCCTTGCACTTCTTCTCTTGCCTGCTCTCGTCTCATGTCATCCTTCAGATCCATGGTACAAATACATAATCCCAACTACTTCCATTCACAGTTCTCCCTCAGAGGTACTTACTGTACCTCCTTTTGACATCATAGTAAGCATGGTTCTCCTGTAAGCTCAGTTTGTGACTTTCACTAACCTAGCAAGTTAAAGAGCAACCTCAAACTGTTAACTTACCCTGACTTAAACTTCATTATAAATTTATTTGGCTCTATTACAAGATTTAAAATAATGCAAAAATTAGGATTAAATTATTTGACTATTGTAGAGGCACAACTATATTAATGCAATTTCTACCCTTCTCCCGTTACCAAGACTAGGAGTGGCCTGGATTTTTCATCTCTTGTTTAATCATCTTTTAGTACAAATCTTACTGCTTCAAATTCCCCTGCTTTTGGAGAAAAGCCCAGTGTTGGCCAAATACACACAAAAGTAGTGCTGGCCAGCTGGCCACCTGGGCAATTTTATTTTATGCTTTTCATACTAAGGGTAACTTAAAAATTGTTGACATTTGAGAATCCATGTCTCCTGGGCTGACCTGCAGGTAAGATAAATAGCTGGAAAGACACTGGTGTGGTCATCAGGTCTGTTTAGAAACCAACCAATTTGCACTGAAGTGCCACCAGAATAGACACAGTTGCTCACATGCATTTTTGAACAGAAGAAGCACTCCCTCTGGGAAGAGTGAAGCTAAAATCTAGAGGTAAAAGTAGGCCTATGTGCCAGTGAACATTGTAGCTTTTGAGTTTTAAAAACACTACAAAAAGCGTTATTCTGCCAGAATTAACCTTCCTACCAAGGTGACATGTCAAGATCAACTGTTGACCAAAAATAGTCAGAAACTAAATAATTTCAGTGCCTAAGCATATGTCACTTCTAAGCAGTGTACATGTGTGTATATATGTATTATTTACACTGTAAGATACAATGTAATTCTTTTTAAAGATTCCAATAAAATTAATTTTCTCTGATCTATCTTATATTTACGTTTGCATGTTTATATCCACTTTTACCTAATAGATTCTGTTGACCTCCCATACTGTTGCTACTACCATCCCTGGGTTTTTTTCTCTGTCTAATACTGCAATTTTTTATTCCTATTCCATCATAAATAATAGACCAAAGTTTCAGCTTGAGAGGATCAGTAGGCCATCTTGTTACTTGTCAGATAGGATTCATATAGCTAGAAAAAACTTCCACTGTTATTCAGTCATTCCCTTCTGGCTTCAGGAAGAAAAGAGTGAAAAAAATTTTATTTGTTTTAAACAAAATCTAAATTCTAAATGTGAATTCCTATCACCTTTGCATTACTCATGAAATAAGATGCTATGAAATAAGTATACCAGAAAATCAAACCAAGGTAAAAAGAAATTGTTTTCCATTTATATGGTTTTAGTTTCATAATATTTACTGACTTGGTACTCAGCTGATTTCAAGAGAAATTCAGATTTCACTTCTATAAGACTTTTTAAGTACCTTTCTTAGTATTTTGGCTGTGGTGAAAAGCTGAAAGACTAAATAAAAAGTTGCATAAACAGCAATAATCTTCAAATGTATTACTACTGTTTAAAAAAAAGAAAAAAAAAAGTCTTTAAAGGTAATAATTCGCTTTTTAAACTGGCCACATGGAGTTTGTATGCTCAAAGGAGATAGACTGAAGAAGTCTGGAGTCCTTGCCTTTAAGACAAGTACATAGTTCATAAAGACAAAACAGACTCACTTTTCCATAAATATCATAGAACAAAAAAGTAGTAACTGTATTAATCCTACTCTCAGAGGCAAAGAAAGCTGAATTGCAGCTGTCCCTTGGCTTTCTCTCTAATGTAATACAAAGCCTTGAACTATACCTAAGCTGTGCAGACTTAGCCTTCAAATCTCCATGGTTAGACTATAAAAATGAAAAGCAAAATGAAAGCTTGCAAGAAATGAACAGGTTATTTCAGGGAACGGTACTGCAGCAAGAAGTGCCACCTGCTGTCCTGAGGTTACAAGCTCTCTGCTCCTTTGTTCCCTCCAGCTCCCAGTGCAGCCACCAAGCTGCATCCCACAGCAGCACAGGGACCAAGGGCACCCTCCACATCAACAAGGCAGCTGCTTTCCAAGGTTATAGTGTGAGTGCTTAGTCTAAAGAGCAATTCCCAGTCAACTTTGCAAGGCAGTTAAAAAGCACAGCTGATTATACACCAATTAAGTTTCTGTTTAAAGTTAGAAGTTTGTGAGCAACTCGAGTGAAATGAATTCCATAAAAAGGTTAAAAACTAATCTTCTCTCAAGCCAATCAATTTCTACAGAAGTTTTTACTTTGAACAATAATGAATGCCACATGCAGATAAAATTAAACATGACTGTAAGAGAACTTTATTGTAGAGCAAAATCTTAAATTTGTTACATATATACAGTACATACAATGCAGTTCCTTTGAAATAACATGAGCATAATACCTACTAAGGAAAAACAGATTTTCTACTTGCAAACAACCCAGGCAGGCAGCAAGAATTTCAACTTATTTGTATCATTGTTTGACCTGCCAGTGCACCAGATAAACTCAAGAATGTTAAATCTTTCTAAAGAGTAGGTCTATGATGTACTTCAGTTTTCTGAATAAACAGGATTCCTCTTCTTAACAAAAACACTCCATCAAGCTCACCGGTTAAAGAGAGACAAGGACTAATAGCTAGCCTCAATAATTGCCACATAATGCTACTCCAAGCAAGAAGAAAGAGAAACTAGAAATAGAGTGATTTATTCAAGGTTAACATTATATTCAAATACAGTCTAAATATACTCAATTATTTTTTCCCATGGTACATTATACATATATATTATAGATGGATTCTTTTTCTACTCCTAATGACCTTGCAGCCTGCCCTTAAAGCACATACCATCTCTGCCACATCAGTTACTTAAACAATTAGGGCACCATTTAACAGCATGTTTAGATGCAATATATCTGTCAGAAACAAAGGAATACTCTTTGCTTTACATAAGCATTATGACCACTTCTCAAGCATCCAGCCCAATGTAATCAATCCAGACCACTGGCCACTGCCAACAGCAGAGCCTGAAAACCTCCCAACAGTCAAGTTTAATTCATTGTGACTATTAAATGCCTTATGACAATTCTTAGATAAAGGAACCATTTCTAATAGGAAGATAGATGTAGTTGAAAGTGTTAAACAGACAAAAGTAACCAATCTCTGCAGTATGAATATACGCATTGCTTTCAAAAATTTGGTTCTGAATGCTGTCCTAGAATTACAGGATTCTAAATGCATTAATTCCTACATCTAGTTTTACCAATCAGTATATTGGGTGTTGTTTAACACTAAGCTGGTCATCTTCACTTCATGGGCTGTACTTTACAATACACCACACATCTGTATTTTCATTTTATTTCTGACTTTTTACAAGATCAACAGAACATCAAATGCATAAGGATGGCAGAATTCAAATTTGTCTAAAAATGAAGTTTTCAAAATTTCTCTATTGAACTTTATATCTGGATTATTTAGCTTGCCATATGCATTAAATCCTGATGAATTCATATCAAATTCAAATATATAATGGATGACTGGTTATCAAAGGAAACAGAAAGATTGCCATTTTTTCAAGAGCTGAACAAGTCAAATGCTAAGAAGTTTTCTGCATTGACCTTTACATTGATAACTATATTTTTGAGGTAGTTTAGATTAATGCTTGCTGATTTTTTTCATAATAATCTATCTGGTTTACCAGATTTTACACATTTAGAAAGAGAGAACATAGTTTATAATACCCAGACCAAAAAATAACAACAATACAGACCACTGTATTAACCTAAGTATACCAATTCTAAGAAATTACTATTATTAAAGTTATATTGATTCTGTTCCTTACTCTCTGCTCAGCTGCTGCTTAAGGGAAATTTTCATAAGTATATAAGAGAACAATAACAGTATTAAGTCTAAAACTGCTGACAAAACTCAACAAGACTTTTCAAGAAACATATTTGAGGGATGTCCAGCTAGTTTACTTGTCATTCTATGTTATTTGACATTTTCCAATAAACCTCTTTGAAAATAAAAATATTTCACAAATTTTAATACTGATTCCTGTGAAAATAACACAGCAATAAAAAGGTTCACACATAATATACATGATGTTATCAATATTCATAAAATAAATCATATTACTTTGCATTCCACAATATGTAGAACTCACAGTGACAGGCTGTGATTTTTTTTAACAAGTTTTTCCAAAGAAGTACCAACTTGTAACATCCACCCATGACATCCTTTTTATACTACTCTTTCTCACAGAGAAATAATCAGTTTGCTCTGACCTGGTCACAAATGGCCACAACCTATAGGACTTTTTACAAAGAAAAATCAGAGGATTTTTTTTTTATGTTAAAAAAATTCCCTAAATTCTTAAAGCCCTCCCTTTCATGTTTTATACTTCAGCATCAAATGAGAATTGTGTCCCTGCTACAAGTCCAAAACTTCTACTGTCAGCAACACTCATAATAAGTCAGTCACCAGAAATCAGTTCTGTGTCTGTAAATGGTTTTTCTCTGGGATAATGCCTCAAGGATGGGGAAATTGATATGAGAGAAGGATGGGACAGGATGTGGACCTGGGACAGAGAGTTTCATAATGTTTCTTTAAGAGTGCCCTTCAATTCATATTTCATGGCTCCTGCATCAGACAATTGCCTACTCCAGCAAT
This sequence comes from Acropternis orthonyx, assembly GCA_035583155.1. NCBI lineage: Eukaryota > Metazoa > Chordata > Aves > Passeriformes > Rhinocryptidae > Acropternis > Acropternis orthonyx. Next base: position 84,371,266 of record JAWWEU010000111.1, read on the forward strand.
GGGAAAAAGGTGGCAATGTCCTTGTCTTCCATTTCAGTGGTCACGAGCTTCAGGGGAAGTGGGCAGGGGAGAATAATATTGCAGGTCTACAACTTCACTGTCAAGCTGCACTTTTGCCATCACTTACCACCATCTTTGCAGATTTTAGCTACTCTTCTGTAACACGGAGCTTACAAATTATCCATGTGGAAGAATTCTGCTTCATGGGTTGTCTGGGACAGCCTACTTCTGATTCACCTTTGCGATAAGAAACATTCTCTTTTTTGCTGACCTTCTGTGTTCACTTCTTTAAAAATCTCCTTTGTATAGATGTGTAAAAAGCTACACACCAGCTTGGAATGCCATGATTTCTCTTCAAATGTATCTGAAATATGTTTCTGGTGGACCAACACAAAATAAAAATACACAATCTCCCCCCCTCCCAGCAAACAAAATGTATTTTATTAGAATTGTACTGCCCCACACTGTACCTCCAATCAAATATTTTTATTTCCTGGAAATTAAAAAGACAGAAAATCCCCAAATACTTCCTTTGTTGTGACAAATTATGTCATTACTAGTTGTTCATTACCTCTTTAATATAATCGGGCTCACAAATAAGTGAGGGTGAAATGCTGTAAGTAGTGTTCTGCCATGTATGACAAGTGTGGGAGGAAGCACATTTTATAAACAAATATCTTGAAGGACAGGCTCCATGCCCTGGAACCTGAGTACACACACAGTGCTGCAGTAGGAAGAAAGAAAACAAGTCACAGACAGTACCATGGCCAGTATAATACACTAGACAATACCAAGCAAGCACTACTGAAAACTAATGAAGCACCTTCTCAGACTGATACCAAACCCCCGAAATTCCCAGACAGACTCCACACTCAGGGCACATCTTTCTGCTAGACTCAGTATAGGCAGGAGCACACATGGTTCTGTGAAAGCATCATTTACAAACAGATTCTCACCCTTGTTCCCTGTGCAGATGAAACTAAAGACTGGAAAGGAACAAAACCAACGAGAGCTGTTCAGGCAGGTGGTTCCTGCACCACTAAATCTTCCTGGGCAATTGTAAATACTCAGGTTTAGTTGTATTACAATTTTTTCATACTGTACCTTATTTGACAGTGTAAAATTCCACTTCTTATTAGCAGTCAGTGGAATTAATGCCAGGGCTCTGAATTTGTTTTTACATTTTTGTAAGCATAAGAAACCCCGCCTTTTTCCTTCAGTACTTACTGTTGTCCATCCAGTTTCAAGAAGCGTAGCTACGTCAAGGTGGTTTATTAAGTACCCATGCAATCTTCACAAAACAATTAAAAGGCTCACCTCAGGTCCTCAGGTTAGCAAACCTTTATGCTTTATTTGGAAATAAATAAGCCTTTATACAATAAACATAATTAAAATTAGTCACGTTTAATACGTACTGGTTATCAGTTTCCTCCCAGCTCAGTGTAAAGATGCACTGAGCCTTAATGCATAAGTGTAAAATGTTTCCTGTGAATATTCTTCTGTTCACAGTTGTAGGGACCTGCAGTATTCATCTAGTTTTGTCCTCCAAACCCATTTTTTAGTATTTGGTATAAAAACACAGTTGCCACATCTCTCTTGTGCTTCATGCATGCTTTGCCTACATCCATTGCACCTAGCATTTTACTAGCTATGGATTTTTACTGCTACCTGCAAGCATCTTAAATAGTAGTCTTATACTATGAAAGCATTTTAAAACATATATGTTTATACATATAGTTTGACTAGTAATAATCCCAAAGACAGAGCTATGGAAGACAGGAGCTGCTAAAGTCAGAAAGAGAAGGCAAATCATCTTACACTGCTTAGACTGGACTGTTCCCACATTATCCTAGAAAGCCTTTGGAAATGCTAGTTTGATATATGAATAGCCAGTCTGTCCAGAATAATAGGCAGAGTCTGACACACATTAAATAAAGCAGTGTCTAAATGTGACAGACAAGAAGGAGTGCATTTGGATTGAGCTAATGATTTTTGGAGTGTAGGCTCTTCACAGCAAAATCATGCTCTCAGTCTCCATAGCCTGAATACATGTCACCCAAATTATGCTATTGAGCATCTGGGTGGCTGTTCTCAGCTAAGCATCTAGGGCAAAATTTAGTTCAACATTCAGATCCCTACATTTGAGCATTCACATGTAGGTGTCTACAGGTGCACTAGGTATTCATACCTACCTTGTGTAGGACTTACTGTCTGACACCTAAAACCAGGTCCAGTGTCCTGACTGGAATTCAACTTCTGCTCCAGAGTGTGCAATTGCCCACAGGACCAGTGCCATGTGGATGTCCTTGTTCACCTAGGTGTTTCCTTTTTCCTACCTATCTCCTCAGCTGTCATCTACCTGCTCCTCCAGTCTAGTTTTGGGACGGCCCCACTGCATAAGGACAGCTCAGAATTCTGAGGGCATTGCCAAGTTATAAGGAAGAACTGTGAGTATCTGCACAGAGGACAGCTCAAAAGAAAAACTGTGATCAGGAAATATACAGAAGTTGTAGTGAAACAGCTGGGAATCAGATGACAACTCAGAAGCAATAAGGATCAGGGCATGCAGGGTTCAGCAGAGGCCCACTCTTCCCTTCTTCACTTATGATTTCTTGGTCATCAAAAACTCATTGTTAGCTCAGTGGAGATGAAAAGCATAGTAATTCTTACCGTAGGAACTCATTAGTCCTCACTATCTGTTGTACACTTTCAACAAATGAAAAAACTGTTTTGTGCCTTTAAGTGGTGTCTGCCTTGCTTACATGCATTAAACTTACTTGAACAAGTTGACACACTGAGAGTTACACAAACCATCCTAAACAGCCCTGATAAACCCTGTGTTCAGGCTAATGTCCATGCAGTAACACCCCTGTGTAGCCAATGAAGCCTAGGCAGATACTCTGCTGCATGTTGGCTGGATCTCCACTGACTAAAAAAGGAGCTTAGACTTATGACACCCACGTAGATGCTGAATTTCAGATGTCTGGATCTCACCTGACTATGGTATCACAGGCAGATTTACAGTGGCAGGAACTGATAGGTCCTTTTTTGCCCCTCCTTTTTCAATCCTATTTTCCAATCTCTAGATGTAGCCCCAATGCCATCCTGGTGGTGCAGCTGCTACAAGGCAAAGGAAAAAGAGACAAATACTGTGGCTACAGCTAGATGGGACAACACCACTCTCTTCAGATCTGTTGGTCCATGTCAGGAGGTGGTTCGTCTCAGTCACATGGCTCCAGGCTGCTGTAGTCATGACCTTCCCCATGCCTTCACCAGGTCTGGACTCAATCCCATCCTTAGCTCTGTCCCAAAGTGTTCCTGTCATCTTGTGAGTATCTGTTTCTAGGTATTTTAAAGAAAAATTATGATAAAAACACTAAATACTGGTAATTTCAGGCACTTTGAAGGAAATTAGAGAAAAATAATTTTTTTTTAGCTTGGTGGGTGACAGTAATATATTTAAGCTTTTTCTCTATGCAGCAAGAATTCAAATAAGTCTTTATGCAACCTCTTTGCTATCTAGCCATTATTTAATTCTTATGCCAGAAAATCTTACAATTTTCTTTAAAAATTATTTTATTCCCTCCAGACAATAAAAATAGTGAGTTTTTAAAGCGTTTTTCTATATCCTATTGTCATTTTCTTAAAAAATAATTTTTTGCTATCTGTTATCTTATCTGCTCATACTGGCAATTATCTTGTTACCACTTTCTATAATTTAATTTTCAATTTTATTTTTGAACCAAAGCACCTCTTTATATCTGAGAAATTTTTTATGATCACTATTACTGATCTTCTTAGCAGCCTCTGTCTGTAAGTCTTTTTTTTTTTTTTTAAATCAACTAAAGCACATAGTGAGAGAGAAACTATCACCCAATAATCATATTTTCTCTTTCTGTTTTTTTTTTCATTAACTTGTCTCTAGACTTCCTCCACTTTCTCTGTCAGAAACATTTCACTTCTTCAGAGGTCTAATATCATAATTCTGTTTTTCTTTTCCCTCTTCCCTCCTTCCCACTCATAGTTTGTAATTTGATCTGTGACAGCTTTAGAACAAAAACAAGTTTGATTTTAGTATCTTTCTGTCATTTCATGTTTCACTAGCTAGCTATGCAGAACTGAGATCCAAATACTCCCAAATTTGGAAAAAATCAGATTCACATTCAAATTGTTCTGCATTTTGTTATAAAGAAATCCTCCAAAACTCCACTGTAACACAGGGTGCAAGTCAACACAATTTCAGGAAGAGCTTAATTCTTTCCTAAGGAGAAAAAAAAAAAAAAAAAAAAATTTACTACAAATACCAACTAAGGGAGAATGTACAAGAATTAACATTCCTGGGCACATAATAAATACCTATCAGAAACAAAGTCTGATTTCATAATCACTGTTAAATCTACAGCTGAGACCAGTGTTACTCTGTTTTGTATGCATTATTTGCTCTGGTATCCTCGTGAGAAACAAGTCACCCTCCAACACCACCCATTGAGAGTGCTTTGGTTACGCTGTATAGATGATGCCAGCTTTTTCTTGGAGTCATTTTGGTTTATTCTGAATGTCTTTTCCCTGAATATCACCCTCTGCTACTTGGGTTATTAGTTATGTACCTGGTTACTGGCTTCTTGTGGGACACCTACGTTGTCTTTGTTGCCACAGCAGGCCTGGTGGCAGGGGTCAGACTCTCTGAGATTGCACTGGTGACCCATGAATGCTGTCAGAGGCACCTCATCTTTTGCACGAAACAAAACTAAGATGTTTCTTTTCAAGACTTAGACCCTAAGGACAACAGGTGACCCATAATGTATGGGACACAGCCCTCCCCAACACACTGCAGCTGAGACATTCAGTTAATAGAATAAGTCCATTGCAAGGCACAGAAAATTTAAAATTAGAAAGTATTTAGTTTGGCTAGAAAACTCTTGATAACTCAGAAATAAAAGCAGAACTGTATGTTTTTCTAAGGTACAAACTAATGCTTTAAGGATGTAATTATAGGAAAACAGCTCTCTCTACAGAAATACAAGAAATATCAATGAATCGACAGTGCCATTTTCCCATGACAGGCATTAAGAGAGAACCAAAGGATGACAGGACAAAACGCTCCAGTGTTCTTCGAAGAGAGAAGCTTGACGGTATGACTTGTGCAGGATACATTCCTGCTGAAAGGGTGATGTATCTACAGCGAGCTTCAGGTCAGCTCATATGTGAAAATCTACTACATGTCTCCTTCCTACAGGAATTCCAAACCATCTGAAAACAGAGTTCAAGGTACTCATGTAGTTTTTTAACTGCAATGTCATTTACAGTCCCCTTATCCAAAACTAAATTTGATAGGAATCTGTTTTGAATTATAGTCAACTGTTATTCCTTCTTGAGACAACTTAACAGTGATTTATTTTTAAGTGCAATTATTACATGTATAAGAAATTTTGACTGCATTTCCTGGTGCACTGCATATACCCTATAATTCAGTCATCATGTATATAGAAAAAATCAACTCCACATTAAAAAGCTTTTACTTATATAGTATCCATGATTTGTCTTAGAAAAACAAAGTAAATTAAATAACTTTTGAAGTCTCCTTTAAGTGAGTTACAAGTTGAAGAGTGAAAAGAACAAGGCAAAAAAGAACGTGTTTTGCTCCAAGTTAGTGTTTGAGTTTGTTCTTATTTTTGACATCCTTTTTCCCTTCAAATTTTAAATTATTTGTTTCCCTCACCAGAGCCAAATTGCTTTGATCCTTTAATTATCTGAATTATTTTTCTGTGTTCCTTGTTTCTCTGCCAATCATTAATTCATCATGTTGAGAACAGACTGCTAAAAATTTCAGGTTTTGCACAGCATGGCAGTGACATATAATATGGTTAGCTTTTACATCCAGGAGTTTGAAGACTTCCTTATTCATTCTATGACCCAATGAACATGTTTATCTAATGCTTTGCAAAAGGAATAATCTTGATCTGTTTGTTGCCATTGTTTCCCTTTTGAGTATCATATTCTCTTGAGTACCACTGCCAAACTGACTTCTGCCAGAACTAATTAATTCCTCTGTGATTGTATCTTTAAAAGAAACACTGACTCTTAAAAACCTCTGTCATGATAATAACAATAAACCTAAGAGCTGATCCTCTTAGTGTAAACTGCCAAACCTAAGAAGCTGCTCCTTAAACTTGAGTAGTTGGGAACACCATATGTTTCAGACATGCCCTGGCAGGGCTCTGCAGTTATAAGTAGTTTTCAGCTCTGTACTAGATATTTAACCATCTCTTCTGCCCCAGTCACGAGTTTGATTTCTTTCCTTCTATTGCCCTTCCTCACCTTTCTTCTCAGTCTCTCACTGTCCTACATTTCCTTTTTCTCTTTCAGAAAATTTGCTGGTTTTCTGTATTGCTAACTCCTTTCTTAAACACTGAGTCCATTCCATATATCCCCTCAGTCTCGAAAATCATGTGATGTATCATCTACAACAAATGCGTCAGCTTCCTCTTCTGCACCTGCTTACCTTCCGGCTTGGCTTCCAATATTTCTGCTCTACTGAATATACTCTCACTGCTGCCTCCAGGTCCCTTTTCAAAGTCAATCATCAGGACCCTTTCTTATGAATTTGCCTTTTTATCTACTCTTTTATTTTAGATTTGGATCAACATTTTAGCCTTTACTTAAATATTCTGGTACACATTTGAAATTATGTCCTTTTCCTGCTGCATCCTCCCGTGACTTCTTCAGCAGTCCTCAAGAAGGTAATTTCCCTGAGAAGATTCCCATGGTTCCTAAGCTGGTAATTTACCTTTTAAAGATCCACTTTATGATCACTTACCTGAATCAGACCTTCAGGGACCGTGAACTGACCCTTTGTAGAGATGCAAAAAGAATACAAGCATATACTAGAAATTTTGCAATCGAATACTTTGTTCTGAATTTGTTATGAATCACCAGTTTCCCCAAGGCAATTGTGAGATTATTTCCCATATAAGAAGCATTTTTTTAAAAATTGTTTTTCTAGATAAGGAAGTCTAGAAAAAAGAGGTTTTTTCCCCCCCTCTTTGTGTATTAAGAAACAAAAATATCATGACTGACCAGAAAGCCATTGTTTGCTAATAATACTGCAAAAACAAGGAGAAAAGCATGCCATTATGAAAATTGAGTTGCAGTAGTGAAAACATAAATGAAGGCTAGCCTAAAAGAAGAAATGCAATGTCTCCAACAGAGCTCAGACTTTTAGGAAACAGAATGTTCCTACCAGGAGAAAAGTCACAGCAAGACTGTGGTTAATCCCTAAAACTGAACACAAATTCTGATGTTAAAGAAAGAGAGAATAAAGAGACCATGGAAACATTTGTCAGCTCGAGGAAACAAAAGTTCTGTGCAAATATGAGTCAGTTGGTATGAAAAACTAGCAGTGGGGATTTTCATTATAATGGTGCAATGTAAATGATCATATATAGACCTGAAAATATAGCAAGCACTATAAATGGGTTAAATAATTTATTTTTATGTATTAAGGAAATTTTTATGAATTAAACAAACCATTTCAGACATGATGCTGCAGACATACTACTAGACTAGTCCAATAAAAACTATTCATGCAAAATGGTTTCCTATAGAAAAAGTACACCTCTCTGTATGTCAATCTTCACACAACTTCTGTTCCACCTTTTTTGTACAGGTAATAGAGTATATCTTGATCGGGAAAGGAGAGTGAAAGGTTCTAGTTCAACAGTAGGCATTATTTCAAACTAATGTGTCGGTATTTATGATATAGCCTGAAAGAAATTAAATGCAGACTGAGTCTGCCATGCATCTCTTTCCCTTTTAATTCAAAATAAAGAATGCCTGTTAAAAATATTTACAGTTATTCAGGTATTCATCAAGGCCAGGATAGTCCGACTTTTTTTTCAATATTTCTTTTTACTGACAGTGCTAATTACAACAGTGTTCTTAAGAGAAAAAAAACTCCTCGCCAGACGCCGCTCTCAAGTAGGCAAGCATAAGTCTGGAGTAATCTGATTGCTCTTGAGACCACAACTCCAGATATTTGCTCATATGCCTAACAGTTCAATCTGCCCCAAGCTTTAGTAACTAGTAAACCACTTCTGTTCAGGTTTTTTCTCTGTTGCTTTCCATCCCTTATGGTCTGCTACATGAAATCCAAAAATATGACAGGTATTGTGATGGTTTAGATTATTATCTATCTTATTACTGAATTACTGCATTGAAAAAAGACAGTTAAAAAATTATCTAAGTCAAAGATTTCATTGTTACCCTTGGGGTTTTTTTCTGCAAAATAGTCTTTAGAAGAAAACAAGAAGAGCTGGTAAAATCTGGGAATACTTTTTGCTTGAGGTTAACACTTGTGGAATATGTTTATCACGTTCTGTTTCAAAGAGCATTTTGCTAACTTGATATTTAAAACAAAATATTGACTCCGATATGACTGTCCAAATATTGGCAATTCTCTGTGCTAGGAAGGTAGGAGTCTGATTGTGAGTTCTGTTGTTTTACAGACAGCCTCCTCCTGAATGTCTAGCCAACATCCAGCTTGTTGTGCCTGCCATCACAGTACAAACAACAAATAAATGGCAGAAAGGGTATAGGAAGACATTTCTTTAACACTGAGTGATTCCTTCAGAACTCATTATTTTAATAATGAACACAGCCCATCCATGACAGGCACAAGACTGAATTTTTATGCAAATAGATTCATCAGTTCTGGAACAACTCCAGTCCTAAAAATCAAATTAACAATATCTATCAAGAGACATAATACATTAGCAATCACAAAAAAAAAGGAGGAGATGTTACCTCCTTAATAGCTGAGAAGGTTAGTAGTATAGATAATGGTTGACAATGTCCTTCTATAAGCACAAACACCACCATAGCAACAATTGCTATTGTTTAGGCATAAATGTTAAAGTTTGAGTACAAAAAGTACTGGATGAAGGTCTAAAATAATAGATTAAATAATTTAGGAAATAGCAATATTATACATCTAACATTATTTGTCATTGATTAAGTTATAAAATTATGTGGACAGAGATACTGAAACATTACATTTATAGTTCTAAAGATATAAAAGATCTAAAGACATTCAGCTACAAAAACTATGAATCCTAATGGAAGCATTGTAGTCAGTCACATTAATTATGCAAAGTTATAAAGTAAATTTGAGTCTTTAAAAGATGTCCCTGCAGAACCTACCTGTTATGAAGAGAAAGTCTGAATAAAGCCACTATGGTGAATGGAGAAAGTAAATTTTCTATTGGTCAGCTTGTCCTGGGGATCACATATTTTTAATAAGAGATATTGGGCAAAACAGCTGTAGTTAAACAAGTACTATGACTTGAAAGTAGGAAAGAATAATAATGTCTAATTTTAATCTGACGAGGTTTATACAAGTGCAACACACCACATAGTTACAACACAAATGGGGATGTAGTGCCTTTTTTGGAGACCTTCACAGACAGATGCACAGAGGATACAGGTAACTGTGCCCCTGCCTCATTGTGCAGTTCTATCAGAATCAACTGTCCATTCCTTGAATCTATTAATTTCTTAAAAATTAGTTTTTTCTTTTTTTCTTCTCACCTCCTAGCTGTGTGTCTGACTGAAGCCAGTCTAAGAGCAAATCTGCCAAAAGGCTCTAGGAATTATGCAGCCATGGAGTGGACAAGATTGGCAAACCAGCTTTGGGAAAAAAAAAAGGCCCAGAGGAAAAAAGAAAAACAAACAAACAACAACAAAACAAAACAAAACAAAACAAAAAAAAGCAGAAGAAGAAAAGAAACCACCTGTTTTTATCTCAGACCAGTGAGTCAGACATATTCAAACCACATTTGTGAGCTGACTAATGTCAGAGCAAGAGACAGAGTAGAAACATCATGGCAAGACTAGAACAGGATGAGACTGTTCAGCCTCAGTGCAGATTTACATCAGCTTAAACTGCCTGGGAAGCTCAAGCTGCTTCATCTGGGCACGTCCTTTAGGAAAAATGAGCTCAACTGCTATGTCCTAGTGCTACAAAAATAATATTTCTGTGTATAATCTAATGCTTCAGGAACTGACGTATCCCTTTAGGAAACAACATCAGCTATCTTCCTTCATTCCTTCATGTGGATGAAGATAAAACTTCTCCTCTGTAGCAGTGGCAAGAGAATTCACATTTAAAATATCCAAAGTTACTTGTTTCCTTATATTCCAAATATTTTCCCACTTGCAGGGAAGGAAGGGAGAGGGGCGGGGGAGTGGGGAGGGCACGGAAGCAAACTAAGGAAACAAAAACATATTCACTCAAATTATAGGAGGCAGATGCAGTTTCTCCTGTTTCCTGAGAGGATCTGAAGCCATGTCTCCTCAACAATGACCTAGCTACAACATTGTAAGATGTTCTAGAGACATTTGTTCACAGTCTCTCCCACTGATTTTTGTTCTGTCTTGCATGGACTATTTAAATATTCATTAAGTCGGTGAGAAGGAAAATTACTCCGTACTAAAGCACTTTCCTGAGCACTTTCCTGGAAAGGTGACAAATCTTGGCTCAAGTCCATGTTTTGATTCAGAGCAGAATTTAGAATGAAGGTCTGTCTTTTCTCAGGAACGTACTCAAGCCAAGTTGTACTTACTCTTTTTTTTATTGTCTTAGAGAATATTTAGCCTCTATAAAAGTGGCAGAGAGTCAGCAAAAGGTGTTGTACACACAATACAGGATAACTTGGTAGCTAAGCCATCCTCGAAGTTACAAAGTTAAGGAGCTGGTGTGAACATGAGATGAAATGGATAAATTCCTCAGCTAGAGGGCATGCAACTACAGTGCAACTGGCCTTTCCTCCTTCACATTTTCAGTTTTGCAGTTCTACTTACCTATGGTGTTTTGAGTCTTATGTCAGTGTTCTGCACTACAGCAGAAAGCAACAAGTATTTTTCTGATGGCAGTTAAGAAAAAAAGTGGACAGGTTATTACACTGTAGCTCAAGTCTCCCAGACTTCACAAGAAATCTTAGACTTAAGTTTTATCTTACAGCATTAGGATTTCTGGGGAAATGAGTGGTAGAAGCCATCCACAGAAAAGGTCCCCTTTTGCTTCGAGGCCTATCCAGTGCAAAATGGTTAATAATCTACATTTATGTTAATCTATGGTAAATATTAATGAAGTACTGTCTGTCTGACTGTCCGTCACCAGCAATTGTGATGGCAAGACCAAAGACGCCACTGTAGAACACACATGTTAGTCAGAGACTATGGAAGGATAAAAGAGATTACTTGCCATGGCTACCATATCCCTGAAAACTAAAAGAAGAATTTTGAAAAAAAGACAACCAGTATTTCAGCTCAGAGAGGAAATGAGATCTGTTTTTCCTTCAGTATCTTCCTTTAAGAAAAAGATAAAACTAGAAGCATATCTTGAAGAGGAATGTGTTATTTTATATTATTTATATTCTGAAACATCAATTATTTTGTTTATCTAAGTTGAAACTAGTACAATTTCTTTTACTGTTTTAGATTTCCCAGTTAATTCTCGATGAAAATTAATTTAAGACCCCTTAGAAACTTAAAAAGGAAAAAAAAACTAACACAAAGAGACAAAAAATATTATTCCTTGAAACACTATCTATTTATCTGGAGGAATGGTAAGTCACATTTCATGGCATTCAGCCAGGTTACAGCACAAGACCTGAGAGTAAGAAGCTTTATGTTCTTCCCCTTGCCTCACTGCATGAACTTGAAAGGCAAGAAGTCACCCGATGTGACCAGAAGACGCACTGCAGTCCCAGCCTGTCAGCAGAGAGAAAAAGGAAAAGGGAGGTCAGTTGAAAACAGCAACATCACCAGGTCTGAGCTGCCCCGAGGGGACTCTGCCACTGCACCAACTCAGAGGCACCCAGACAGCACAGCTTTCCTGCTGGCCTGCCATTCCCACTGACCTCCCAGCCTCCACCCTCCAACAGCAGGACATATTCAGAGCCCTTCAAAACCCTGTAGGAGATCCCTGAATTCAAGTTTCTGCTTAAGACTGAGTACTGACTGCTCCAGGGTCTTTACCATGAGAACCAATAGGAGGAAGTAAAGCAATTAGACTGACGTGTGTGTATATGCAAAAGAAAACCTTTGTCATTCATTAGTGTAGAAAGCTTTCTTTTCCTTGCTGTTTTTAACACCTGATATTCATAACCTGGTGGTAATTTCTAGGGCTTTTGCTTGTCTTGGCAAGAAAACAAAAGGATTTTTTCTATCATACATTTTAAGATCCTTTTTCATTTGTTCAAGAATGGCATTTCCTAATGTAAGACTTGAATTTGCTCTCTCACATATTCCGCTGAAGAAAAAGTATACTCAGAACTCTCTTTAAATTGGCATTGTATTTACCATATTAATAACATATGATAAAAAGATTTGTTATTAAAAATACATGATGATTCCCATCAGTTCTAGCTTCAGAAAGAGCAGATCGGATGAAACCTTCCTTCAATCTAATGCATGTAAGCAACAGTATTACACCCACAGACAGATTGATTTTATACTGTCCAGGCAATGAGTCCAAAGACCCTGGAATGCAGACTTAGCACTCTTGCACAGCAAAGTTCCTCTCCCTACACCAAGTGTAAGATGTGTGCTTTAAATGGCTATGCTTACCCTCATGGGTTACTTATTCTTTTTTTTTTTTAATTCATTAAAAAATAATTTTGTCATCCACAGACAGAACCTGCAGAAAATGAGCATTACAGCATTTTCAGACTTTCTTGCTGACAGGAGCTCTCTGTTGAAACCTTCTGAACTCTGTTAATGAGTTGGAAAAGGATGCATTGCGCTTCCATTACTCTAACATTATACCGGTGAGGTTCCACTGCAGTTGAAGCTTGCTGAGGGTTCAAAAGTGTCCAGCTGCCAGCTGGAACTCTGCTAAATGCACACCATCAGAGCAAAGTTTTTACAAAAGTTGCCTTAGAACATGAATGTTTTGCAGTGAGCTCCAAACATAAATTAAATTCAAGGCAATTTTAAATAATTTATTTAAATAGAAAAATAGCATCTAGTTTTAGAACTCCTCATCTTGCTTAGGAAAATAAGCTCAGGAGAAAAGGACACATTAAATTATAATTACTGCAACATGAATTTATTTCAATTAAATATAATCCCAGTATCTTCTTGGAACTTTGTGAAGCAAGTTTTAACTTTAGGTATTCTAAAGTTGAATGTTAGTGAATTAATCTAGGATGAGTACTAGTTTAAAAAACAGCCCTGACAACCATATGTACAGTGACAGCTCATGAAGACCCATGCTGATCATATTCAAGGGCAGAATGTCATTTCTGAATTATAGTGAAGTCATCTTAGAATCTAGTCATCAGATAGAGAACTCATCAAAAAAAAAAAAAAGGTTAATTTTGGGAAGCAGCAGTCAAACTTGCCCATTTATTTTATTCTTTAGCTTATGTAGTTAACAGTTCTAAAGCTCTATGCTGTCTACAGGTTTTTGAAGATATAGTCCATTATCTACACAAAATAGACTTCTGTAAACACTTAAACATTTTTTTTCACAATTCATAAGTACAAATATAAACCATAATATCATATATTAATCTATATGTATCTACACAATTAAAAATATAGATTTGGCCTTAGCTTTCTCTAATCACTGATGGTTAAATGTTGGTATGCAGAGATTAATGGGATGGGATCTATCTATCTATCTATCTATTTATCTATTTGTAATAGAGAGTTTTTTAGTAACCAAAGTATGTAACCATGCTTTAAAATATACTTTAAAATCTCCAAATATGGACTTGACAACTTTGTTTTCTGTTGGGGAGCACAGACAGCAGAGGGAGGCTTGGGAGGCTTCATTAGTCAATAAGAACACTCCATGCCACTATGTCTACTCTCATGAGCCCAGGAAGAAGGAGTAGCCACAACAGCATCAACTTCAAACTCCACTGGCCATGGAGTGCTTACAACCACAGCTCCAGTATTACAGCCTGGATGTTTGTGGGGACAGATGGAACTGACCTGTGTAACATCTGAAGGTGTGCCAAGAGCTGGTAAAGAGTGGACTCTGCAACTGATTCTTCCTTTATCCTTTAAAGGTCAAAAATACTCTCAGAAGAACACAGAAAGGTTGAAGGGCTTCTGTCTTGATCATAGAACCATAGAATCATAGAATAACAAAATAGTTTGGGTTGGAAGGGATCTTAAAGATCATCTAGCTTTGAGTCCCCTGCCATTGACATATTCAACTAGACAAGGTTGCTGAAAGCTTCATCCATCCTGGCCTTGAACACTTCCAGGAATGGGGCATCCACAACTTCTCTGGGCAACCTGTGTCAGTGCCTCACCACCCTCACAGTAAAGAACTTCTTATTATCTAATCTACACTTAGCCTCTTTCAGTTTCCTTTTCAGTTTCCTATTCAGTGTCCTATCACTACATGCTCTTACAAAAGATCTCTTTCCAGCTTTCTTGTATCCCTCTTCAGGTACTGGAAGGCTGCTGTAATGTCTCCCAGAGCTTTTGCTTCTCCAGGCTGAGTAGACCCAACTCTCTCAGACTGTCTTCATAGATGTGTTTCAGCCCTCTGATCATTTTTGTGGCCCTTCTCTGGACACTCTCCAACAGGTCCATGCCCCTACGCTGGAGTCCCAGAGCTGAACAGAGTGCTCCATGTGAGGCTTCACTAGAGCAGAGTAAAAGGGCAGAGTGACCTCCCTCAACCTTCCGGACACTGTGCTTTTCATGCAGACCACGATACAGTTGGTATTCTGGCCTGCAAGTGCACATTGCCAGGTCATGCTGAGCTCATGTTGACACTTATTTCATATTAACCAGTTATATACTTCATACATAAATGCTTCATCACATTTGGACTCTGATCTTTCCTGCTGTCATTATAACTGAGTCACTAGCTTGCCTGGCAGCTGACATCAGCAGTAGTCGTGGTAGCAGTGCACTTCCATTTAGGAAGTAAGCCCAAGTCACAGTTCAAGATACCAAGCAGAACAGCGCAGAGATGCTTGAATTACTAATATTTAGGACTTGCCTGCTCTACAAGCGAAAAAAGCCCAACAGGTATTTGGCTCCACTGTCAAGTAATATTCAGCTGTCTAAACCCTAAAATTGTTTCTGAAATGGAAAATCCATGGTTGCATTTTTTTAATGTCTCTATTAATACCATATTAGTTGCTAGATAGCTCTTGATAATATAAAAACAAAGGGTCTCAGAAAAATTAGAGAACTTTTTCCATGGCTTCAGCTTCATCATCATTATAGTCTTCACATTTTTCAGTTGTCGTATACAGGCTTAGGAAACATGTTGACATTATACAGGAATACATAAAATATAGGCAGTGTGCAAACCCCTTTCTGATTAACATTAAGAAGGACTCAACTTTCTCTGTTTTCAGGCATTGTCCTTCAAGGAAGTTGTGGACCAACTGAGCAGAATTCTTAGGAGAGCAATGAAGAAGTCAGGAAATCATGATCTATAAAGAAAGATTGAAGGGTCACTAAAATTTAAGCAAACCAAAGAGGCAAGCAACACTGTTCAAATACATAAAAGGCTGATGAAAGAAGAAATAAAATAATTGACTTGTGGATAGTGCAAGAAGCAATTGATTTGAATTAGCATGAAGAATTAAATTTAATACTAGCAAAAATATTCTGATGTGAAGTGTAGTAAAGCACTGGAATCAACCTGGGGAAGCTACTGAGGCTCTGGCAGTGGAGATTCTTTGGAACTGCTTAAAAAAACAACCATCTGACAAGAATGACCAAGACCCAGTCATGCTCACTATGGAGGAGAAGAACCCACAGAGGCTCTCCTGAGGTCCTTGCTATTCCTGTGCTGTGATGCCCATAATGAATAGTGTTCCTCCACACAGCAAGTTTGAGAGGAAAAGCAACCTTAACTGTCTTGTTAAAATTCAGTTGCAATTATTATGTGTATTTTATGGAATATTGTCTCCGCTGAATGACAAAACTTGAAAACAAAAGTGCATCTCTTGTGTATGGAAAAAATTGTGAGATCATGATCAATAGGAAAGAACCATAACATTTCATCTGCTTATCTATTTTATATTTTAGAGTTTCGGATTCATATCAGCTCACTTTTGACATCTAAAAGTCAGATAGCCACTGTAAGGCTCCTTCTTTAAGATGCAAGACATCTCTTTAGGTGAATTCACCCTACTCTTACTGCCTAAATTAAACAAGGTGCTTCGTTTACTGTGTCTCTCTCTCTCTTGGCAACACAGGCAGCCTTATCAACTAGACAACTATTTCTATGGGTTACCAAGATAATCCTTGAAGCAACTGAAGAGATCTTGATTTGTTCCTACAAAGAGCAATGCCACTGTGAAAATGGCAACTACATCTCAGTTCATATTGCACTACTGATTAAATGGCACCAGTGTAAATGATCAAATCTGTTTTAGGGGTCATGCTGAGAAGCTACTACTTCTATATAACCAGGTATATTTACAATGTTTTACAATTGTCAGGGATTGTTTGAAGTAGGTTGCGATGTTATGAGTCAGTACATTCAAATCAGCTGTACTGCTCAATGAGCAGTTTCCAGAAGGCAGACATGAAAACCAATTTCTCCCTAAAACCAATATACGATTGCTTCCTTAGCTCTGGGACTGGATTTAAAAACCTAACCCTCCTGCTATGCCACTCCATTGCTATCTGCAGTATGTGTTACTTCAGTGTGCCTTCTACTAAAAAAAAGACATATCTGATTTCAGCAAGGTTGACAAAGTCCCTAGAGTTGCTGTCAATATTTCATAACAAAATTAAACCAAAGTACATTTGAACCCAAATATTAAGCAAAAGAAAAGCTCCAGATGATAGCCCTAATGGATTATCTGGGATATCCTGGGCCTGACAGCAGTAAAGAGATTTCTAATTAGTCTCTATGAATAAGGAAGATATATAAATATATAGGATTTTATTATAGTGCTGCAATATTAGTAGCCTTACTTTATTAGTAACCTTATTTTGAAGCAGAATATCTAATTTTAAAAAACAAATTGGTACAAGTTAGGTGTTGTGATGTGAATATTATTAAATCAAATTTTATTGTGTGAGAAAGAGCACAAACAAAAATCAGTCTTTTCTAAGTTATAACTGATGTTATATACAATATGTAATTAGCATAATTATTTCCCTACTGATTGAAAAATAAAATATATTTCTTAATTTTTCATACTGCTTTGGAAAATTTTCATAAATGCCGTTTAAATAAAATTTAGTTTTGGTTTGAATGCTGTGATATCTCTCAGAACATGAGCTCCAAATTAATTCCAAAATCAAAACACAACACAGCAGGGAGCTGCAGCTGATAGGCAAAGATCTGTTCAGTGCCTGATATATTAATTAGCAACATTTAAATGTGCCCCTACCATTGAATACAATGTTAAATGAAGGTCCTGCCCAACATAAAGTTAGCATGGATGAAAACAGATAATTTCCCTGTGTCAAAAGGGTCGGTGGAAGCAATTTGGCTGCTGTCAGCTCAAATGGCATTCCAGTAATGTATATATCCTTGAGGAAAGTATTTCTTTTTTTCATAAACTCTGAACATATTCAAAACCTCACTGGACAAGAGATTAAACAACCTGCTCTTTTCAGCCCTTCTTTAACCTGGGTGGGCAGACTGAATAATTTCCAGAGGTGTCTTCCTACCCCAGCCATACTGTCCTTCTGCCATTCTGTGAAGAGGCAGGCAAAACAAGGAAACACAGAAAGTAACTGCAATGTAGTAATATGAGTGAACTGTTCCTTTTTCTGGAAGGTTCTCTCTCCTTTGGAACAAGTTCATTATTTTGATTAGCTAATCAGCAGTATCACCCCAAACTTCATGTTTGCAGATAGACTAGCTGTCCCAGAGGGGACTAAATCACGAAGAACAAAACCTTACACATCAGAGACAATGCTGCATAACACTATAAGAGAAATACATATACCTAAACAAAATGAGAGTAACATTCTCATCCATCATCTGTTACCTGAAAATCTGCCACCTATTACAGCCTAACCATTCAAGACCTCTCTGTGAAACAGGTGGGATGATAAAAAGGACGTTAGGAGACTGATGATTTTTTCAAACTGGACACTTCGCTTTTAGATAGGAAAGGTTATGGAACATACATTATAAAAAATGAGAGAGACACTCAGTGAACAATAGTCTCAAGTGAATATTAGAAATGTGGTGTTAGTTGAAGAGAAGGCAAACACGTATCTTACAATATATTTTTATATGTTCAAACCTCCACACAGATTTATCATCTGTCTTTGTAATTAATCAGACTTGAATTTTTTCCTTCAACAGGCGTTTTTAAAAAAAAAGACTGACTCCCTTCTTTGAGAAGAGAACAGTAATAATTCCCCAGGACAACATTTCTGCAGTGTTGGATATGCATTTTTCACCCTCTTGTTGTTTGAATGCTTCTATTTATGTTCAGATTTGATCAGAGCAACAACACAGCCTGCATGCTCTCAGGCAGACTAGAGCAGACATAGATGAGCATGTGCCAGTTGCCAGGAAGGCTTTGGAGAGATCAAGTAGAATTCGCTGTGAGACCATCTCTCCAGTACACACCACTCTATAAAACTTCTCAAGGTACCGCACAGTGTATCTTTCCTTGTGTGTTCAGTCATTTCTTCTGGACAGACCCAAACAGCCTTATGAAATGCATCACACTCCTGACCTCTTTGTTCCTTCATCTAGCATTTCTTTTAAATGAATATGCCTTTCCTCCCTCTTCTTGTCATTCTTTCCAATTGGCAGGTGCTTCTGCTATTGCCAGCCTGAACAATATTACCGTTGGGACGAAAGAAAACCTGTGAAACTTGAAGACCTTCTGTGAGGAGAGACAACAACACTAATAGGCGTGAACTGTGGGGAATGGAGAATAACTTATGTGTATTTGGATATAATATTTTTGCAAAGTAGTACCCTGTTAGAAAGCAGAGGATAAGTATCAATATTAAAAAATGCATTTCCTGTCTCCCTCATTTCCATGTGTTGTTCGCCATAAAAGTGCTTCTAGCCCCAAAGGCTGCAATTTGAGGAGAGTACTGATAAAAAGGAATGTAGCACCAGTGATAACACCAGTGACTGTGGTGCACAGGGGACCTCAAGGAGAGTACGCTAAAAACTCTGAAGCAATTTCCAACACTAAAGAAGACATGGAGGTGTCAGAGCTTCCACACTTTTCCCCTAGACAAGGCTTGAGAAGTTTGAAGCATACTGGTTAGAGACAATTATTTGGATTTCCAGTTCCTACCTCTACTTCCCTTGAGAGCTAGATTGATTTTAAGGAGAATCCTTACGTATTAAATTTCATATGTCAAGAGTGAAACCTGACCCTGCTGCACCACACTGACTAGCAATTATGGAACACAATACAGTCAATGGACAAACAAATGAAATGTAAAAGCAAGATTTGTCTGGATGATAAAATACAGCATTCAAATAATGCTGCAGGGAGCTCCGTGGGTCATAGTCAAATCAATTGGGAAAAGTCAGCTTTACCTTTTTTTTCATCACGCTCTGCAGATGCCTCACAGGAGGAATGGAAAGCAAAGGCTCTGGTCCCTATTAGAAACCAATTCTAAATGGAGTCTTCTAGCTGGGACCCAGCAATTATTGAGCTACAGAATGTCAGCTGCAGCAGCTGGGCAGGAATTGGAGCACAAGACAATAAAGGATTGATGGTGAAGGAGGGTAGTTTGCTATCATCTACCACTGTAAGAGATACAGCCTTTTTTGATGGAAATCATCAAAACTGAACAAAATCTCCCTCAGACCCCAGGCATTTTTCCAGAGGATGTGCAGGCATGGAATCTAGTTGCACACCCAGTTGGGCACCTAATATTCTGTAAGTGAATTTCATGCACAATAAGTTT
This sequence comes from Acropternis orthonyx, assembly GCA_035583155.1. Lineage (NCBI taxonomy): Eukaryota > Metazoa > Chordata > Aves > Passeriformes > Rhinocryptidae > Acropternis > Acropternis orthonyx. The sequence continues at coordinate 84,391,165 of JAWWEU010000111.1, forward strand.
TGATTAGGATTTCAGCAGACGTGCACAGTGTAGTACCATTCAGAACAGATGCAACAAAAGAGAAAACGGAGAAGGGACTGCTTAGAGAGGGCAGAGCCAGTGCTGATTTCTCTCCTGGCTCCTGCACAGCTTGTCTTGAATACGAATCCCTCCAGGAAGGCTGTGAACTCACAGTATCTCCCCAACAATGGGTGCTTTCAGGCATGGGAAAGAGACTAAGGAAGAAGGGATAGAGTCAAATTGTACTGTAGATTCCTTCTTTCACTGCAGCACAGTGAAAATTGCTCCAGAGAGAAAATTATGAGGGCATAAAATGGAAAGTCATTCTGTACAGGATTTCTGAGCTTGTGAATCTTCTAACATCAGTTCTACTTCATTCACAAAGAGAAACAAAGCACCATGGCAAAAATGACATTAAACCTTACCAGAGGATAGCTCTTCCATGCACCACGAGGCAATGTCCATGACACATGGCACTCCTTCCCTCTAATGGGGAATGGATGCAATAGGACTGACTGTCTCACAGAATGGAAGTTTCCTACCACCCAGCAAATTCCCCACTGTATCACTGCAGCTCAGGTGGGCTCACCAGAGGTTTGAACTGCTTCTCATTGTTGCATGGAAACACAGTTAACTGCTCATGGCATTGAAAACTTACACCCATTCCTTCCAGCCCAGAGTTTCCATTTTCTCAGAAAATGCCATGTTTTTCTTTGGTGTAATATTTCTGTCCTAATTTCTTACTAAATGAAAGTACAAAAACAAGGACAATTGGGAAAATGTTTTCCAATGGAAGATGCCTTTAACATTAATATGCTGCTGAAAAATCTTTTTCTTTTTTCTTTTTATTTTCTTTTTATTTTAATAAAACTGTTCAAGACAAAGCATTCCAACTAGTTCTTGTAACCTGACCACTCTTCCAGGGATCTGTAAATATGCCTGGCTTGGACCATTCTCTTGCAATGCTGCTGGACTGCACAATACTGACATCTACAATTTCTAATAGGTCAGCCAGGGTTTTTTAATGTTCATTTACATAATGGTTTTGCTGCCACTTGTATTTTTGCATGCAAATAAGCAGAGCAAATACACTAATGAGCTCCAGTTCTGGATTATACTCTCAAAATATAACAAGCCTTCCCACCAATTTTCCATCCTGTATTTTCTTCACATAAACATTCAAATTACGTGCATACAGGCAACAATTACTTAATTTCTTATAACAAAGTTGAAGTGTATATTTTGCAATGAGTCTTACTTTGTAAGAATATAATTAAAAGTGAAGTTAATAGTCATTTGAAACTTCAAGTGAGGGAAAAATTGATGTTATGAAGTTAGTATTGTAATTCGATTCCACTTTAGAGGAAATCATTGTAAAGTGCTATTTCTAAATAATACAGGAGTATTTAAAATACTGTTGAAGTATAAGTTGTGTGTATTTGTCATAGGCCACTCTACGTTGTAAATTAGTCAAGTTTTAAGGATTTAAATTGTTTTCTCTCAAGTAACAAATTTGGTAATGTTACATATTTTAACTAGTTACATGTTTTATCAGCCTTTACTTCTAAATGCATAGTCTTACTTTAAAATATCATTCACTCTCAGTTGACATAACATTTCTCTCTATTTCATATATGCCTGCCTGCTGTGCATTAACATTGTCAAAATACCTAGGTATATTTAAGTGATTTGGAGTTTTTAGTGATTTGGAAGACATAGCGATTTTCTGCTTCTACCTGGAGGCATTTGAAATAGATGTGACTCACCAGTTCCAAACTGTCACGTGGAGCATGTCCATGGTCAGGAGTACAAAGCCACATGTCAATTAGCAAATTCAGAAAAAAACCACCATAGGTAGCTACTTCATGTTCATACAAAGCACATTTTGGTAAACAACATAGATTAAAAAGGTTAATTTGGAATGCAAAGGGTTGGACTTCTAGATTACAATGGAAATTGAAGGATTCAGCTAGGAAGGGTTGTTAACATCACTCAAGTTTTTAAGAAGAATGAGATCCATTTCTCAAAATTGAGGCTCAGAAAAAAGCATGTTTCATCTGCTTTAGCACAGAGGTCTCTTGCGGCCCTCTGGCTCAAGTGCTTCTAATGTAAATTTTGCACTGAGTCCTTGTTCCAAGTGTAGACCAGCCTAAATGGGAATGGTTACAGAACTCTGGCTGATTTCCTGAAATACTAAACTCAGACGGTGTGTTTCAGAATTAAATGTAATATGGGATCAAGCCTATTCCTTATGGTGTTGAGCCTAATTGTGGATGTTCCTCAAATGTTACGCAGAGTCAGAGAAAATTGAGGATATTAAAATTACTCTGAAGTTTGGCTGGGGAGAAGGAAGGTAGAAAGAGAGCAGGTCTTTTGTGAAGTTTGTATCTCATTGTCAAAACAGCAGGGTGTGCCACTACACAGGATAGGGCAAATGTGATAACATTATTTTAATTTTTGTTTTCTTAATCTTTATACTCTTTGATGACATTTTAGGCAGCTGAGCTTTAATATTATGAATATTTCTCAGAAAATAACATCATAATATTTAATTTACAGTTTTGGGGGTAGACACACTAGTCTGTTAGTTACAAAAAGTGATACAATAATTCTACCTTTTTTGTAAAATATAAATTTTAAAGAAAGCTTAACCACAGAAAAATGTCAGATTTCAAACGAGGAAAAAAAAAAAAAAGGATGCCTAACAAGCTGATAAGCACTTTTAAGCAATGAATTACTTTTGAGAAATGAATATTTTTGAAGTGCTTCAATCCATTCAAAAATCTATTTGCAAACATGAACAAGCAAAACTCAAATATGTTCTTCAATAGAAATAATTTCTGATTTCCCACAGTAACCATTTCAACACATAATAGGCAATCACACTTTTAATGCCTGTTTTTCTCATGAAGTGTGTTGCTAATCAAGTTTCCATCCTGCTGAGCATGGTGAGCATAAGGTTATAACACTCCTTTCATGTGTCCTGAGAATGGGACCTTGCCTGATTTTCATAACTGGGGTAAAGCCTATGTGTTTTGAAAAAAGGCAAAGGACTTTGTCTCTCTTGTTCTCTATTCAAATAATGTACTACAAAAGCAATCTTAGGAACTTCTTCAGTACTATATGCAAAGGTAATATTCAGCATTGTTAAAGATACTAAAACACACTTCTAAATTCAAGACATGATTTAGAAAAATATAAGGGAAAGTTACATTTTAACAACCTCTGATTTAGTAGAATTACAGTGACAAAAGGGGTCTGGATATCAATCTAAATTCAATTTTTTTCTAGTAATAATATGATGATTGTGACAATGAAGACTGTGCTTACAACTTGCTAATACATTTCAAAATATGGCTTTAAGAAATATTTTAAAAATTGTGGTTTCATTCAAACCCATTTCAATCTCCTTGGTCAAAATATGACAGTATTATTACAACACTGTTATTTTCTTACTTGTGTGATTTCTGCTTTGTGTTTGACTAGCCTACCATAGTCAAAATATACCAAAAAAAGCAAAAGCATTCAAACTTAAAACCTGGTGTTTATTTAGTTTCATTAAGCATAAAAACCAAGTTATATTTACTTAAATGTTTTGAAAGCTTGTGTGTTGTATCTCACCAAAATAACCTTTTCCTTTTGCAAAGAAATTTCTAAAATACTTACCAATAACATGTGAATCCTCAGTATTCCTCTTGCCTTTAGTCCATGTCTATATGTTTGTATTTTTATATAGAGAAAATATGAGAAATATTCTGAGAACTCACACAATGAAAAAAAGATTAGAAGTCATTTTCTTCCATTTTAAATTAAAATTTTGGGGTGGGGCAGGGGGTTGGAAATACCTGATTTAAGGTCCCTTACAATCAAAATTATTCAATGGTTCCATGAATGTACAAGCAGAACCAAATAATATTATTGAATTTTTCTGATGGTTGTTGGATTTTACATTTGTCAGCAAATGTTCATTAAGCACCTTTAAAATACAATGAAAAACATTTGTGTAGAGGTTGGAGAGATAATTACACACTTTAAATACAAACTGCCAGCACAGTGGTAATTGTTTTCCTTCACAGGTTTCCAGTCAGTGATGGTGTGAGCATACACCAAATAATGGCATGTTACTGGGGGTTTTCATTGCTAATGTAAGGCATGGGGACATTGCTGGGAATTTCTTGTCACCAGTTAATATCCTAAGGTTCTTAATAATAATCTATGGCAATCCTTTAAGAATACATATATATTTTTGTATATTAAGGGTGGAGGTTCAATGCCAAAGGACAAAGGGTTCTCCCTGGCATTTGCATTAAAAATGAGATTCACAGTTTCTTCTAATTATACATTTTGTCAAAAGCTCTAGTTCCAGTCATTAAAGCCTGACTTCATTTTTACATTGATGTCCCTCATCACTGTTGTTGAATACAGCTTTCTTTTTCACAAATGTAAATTCCAAATTAGGGTGTGTGTTATTACCTGCATAAGGGAAATTAACATTCAGCACACTTTTCCAGGGTTTTTTGGAAGTTAGAAAGACCCCTACTGAGTTGTGTAGGCTAAAGTGGCATATTTAGGCAATGAAAGGGAAATATAAAAGACCAAAGACAGCAACACACTCTGATTATTTCTGGAAGAAGAGATTAGCATTATATGCAACGCATATTTGTGAACGCTCAAAGCATATCTAGAAGAAAAAGTTTTTTGTCTTGTATTTTAAAAGCTGAGTTGTATTCCATGTCCTTAAATGTATGCCAAGGCTGAATTTGTCAGGTGAGTTTCTCAGAATACGGAGGTACACACATGAGTAGAGGGGTTGAAGGACACAGGTCAGTGGTGCAAAATGGTGTCTCATGAAATGTTATTTACGATTCTAAGCCACCAAGAAAGCTGGCGGAACTGGAGGTCCTTGGAACATTTGCATGTGTCTGGAGTTGTAGGTACAAGAGTCTGGACAGTTAGATTCAAGCAATGGACTTCAGCCCAAGGAGTACCACAAGTTTAGACTAAGGTGCATGAAAAGATCATTTTTGAAGCCAAGAGTTGGCTTAAAAAAAAAAAATTAAATACCCCTAGTGTCATGCTAGTGGATCTACTTTCACAATAACCCTTTCCTGTGGTGCACAGGCTTATGCAAAAATGAAAGATGCCCTCAAAACTGCCCTTCTGCTTCTGGCCACACTGCCCCTGCATCTTGCAGCAAGAGGCAGTGAGTTCAACACAGCAGCTGAACAAGCCATGGGTACCAGGTGCTGGCAAGTCAGTGGCACCAGTAGCACAGACAGGCTGGGAGCAGCACGGACAGCCAGACAACTGACAAGCCTGAGTTTGCTCCAGTCAAAGTGTAAAATTGCTGGAAGAAAATGGAACCATAGGCACACATAAAAAGTGGTACATAGAAATACAACTGTGTAGTCACGGTAAAGGTGACAAGTTCTAGCTCCAGTATGATTTTGATTCATGACAGAAATTAGCACAGCAGTAGGACTAAGGAAAATTAATTTTCAATATAACAAAAAGTTGTGATTTCTGAAGCAACTAGATGTAAACCAAGAACTGAATAGTAACTTGAAAGGAGCAACCAAAGAAACTGCCAGAAAATAAAACTGAACTGAGATTTCAGAAGTGCTGGCACAACTGAGAAGCTGCAGAATAGCTCAGAAGAGGAAAATGTGAAAGGCAGACCAAATCAATTTGGAAAACATGCCAGCAGCTGCTTAACAGCTTACATATTAAGATCTCAAGGAGAGCTGTTAGAAGAACTATGGCCTTCACCAAGCACACACAAAAAATAGATGCGACTGGTCTAGGACAGCACCAGTGGGCCTTGTCCCACGGATTCTCATTGCTCATTTTTCTGTAATTTGGAAAATAAGGTGACTGAGCATAGCAGGCAATACGACCTTGTCATAGATGGAGAACTTGCTTGGTTGGTCAAGCAGGACCTGACTTTCCTAAACTCATGCTGGCTGGGTCTGATTCCCTGGTTGTCCTGCATGTGCCATGTGATGGCCACTCAAGATGATCCTCTCCATGACCTTCCCTGGCACCAAGGTCATGCTGATTGGCCTGTAGTTCCCTACATCTTTCTTCTGACCCTTCTTGTAGATGGCCATCTGTCATGATGAGACCCTGTCAACCAGACTCTTAAACAGGCCCAAGTCTGCCCCAGGAAGCCCAAGATGTCTGGCCATTCTGCTACTCACTCTCCTTACTTCTATAAGAATTGTAAAATCTACTACTTCATGACCTCTGTGCCCAAGAGGCATCACATCATGTCACCCACCAGTCCTCTGTTCACAAGCAACAGTTCCAGTAGGGCACCTTCCCTAGTTGGCTTCCTTTCCAACTGTGTCAGAAAGTTGTCTTTCACACACTCCAGGAATCTTCTGGACTATTTCTTCTCTGCTGTGCTGTATCTCCAGCAGACATCTGGTAAGTTGAAGTCCCTCAAGAGAACAAGGGCTAGAAATTGTGAGACTTCTCCCAGCAGCTTACAGAATATTTAATCTCCCTCTTCATCCTAGTTGAGTGGTCTAGAAGAGACTCTCACCAGGGTATCTGCCTTGTTACCATTCTCCCTAGCTCTTACCCATAAACACTCAAACCTTATCATCACCATCATTGTGGTCCTGAAGGATAACAGGGAATGGAATAAATCACTCCAAGGATGTGAGGTAGGAAAAGTTGCAAAAAAGTGCTTTATTCAAACTGGTGCCCGGTTTTTATAGGATCGGGGAGGGGGGAAGGTTCTGGAACGAGGTGGAACCTGTGAAGGTTTTAGGGAAGGGTCAGGGAAGGTCCTGCCAAACAAGGCATAAACCCCCAAAACTGGGAAGACAGGGGCAGGCGTAAGCCATATAGGGAGATGCTACCCTGCTGCAAGCAGGAGCCAATCAGGGGTGAGTTACAAGCCATGAGGGATGGAAAATTCCATCAGGACATGCAGGAGAACAAAGGAGAAACATATAAAATCCTCAAACAGGGTAAAATTCTTAAACTGTAAACAGTCCTTTGGCATAACAGCAGTCCATATAAATGCAGAGTGCAGCATCCAGGGCTCAGGCAGTCACAGATCTGAGTTGCAGAGGCTGTCCTTCCACTGCTGGTAGCTCTCTCCTCCAACACATCATTAAGCTCCAAACAATGCAGACACTCTCTAACATTCAGGGCTACCCCACCACATGTCCTCCTTTGCCTGTCCCTTCTGAAAAGTTTATAGCCATCCATTGCAGCACTTCTGTTTTGTGAGTCATCCCAACATGTTTCCATGATGGCAAATATGTCATAGTTTTCCTGCTGTGCAATGGCTTCCCACTCCTCCTGTGTGTTGCCCATGCTCTGCACATTGGTGTAGATGCTGGATAATTGATCCCAGCACCTTTTTGGGTGGACAAGCCCTGATTCCTCAGTGAGCATTCTCAGACACATTCTTGGTTTCTAACCCTTAAATAATCTGTGTGTCTTTGCTGCTGCATGGGTCTCCTTCCCCTACCTCCACTGAGACAGCCCAGTGAGGCGCCTCACTAGCACGTTGTCCCTCAAACACCAGTGTGCTACCTCCATGCTTATTTCTAGAGAGTCTGGTTTTATCTCCTTCCCCTTCAAATCTAATTTAAAGCTCTTTCAATAAGCCCTGATGACTCCTGCACCTTTTTGCCATTTGACAGAGAATTCACTGGGAATCACCATGTTGCATCCTTTGCTCCTTTTCCAACCTTTTCCCCCGATCGTCTCTTCTTTCAATTCTATCCAACATCTTTATTTTTTCCTTCTACTTATTCCTGCCCTACCTAACATAACTACATCCTTCATTCTAAAAATAATTTGGCATTAACATAGTTACAGTTTGCTGCAGTGGCAGATCTAATTTTTATAACCCACAGAATCCTCAAATGAAAATTTCTTAAGTCTGTGTGTTATTTCAGTGTGTGCACACCCATAAATCAACAGAGGTTTAAGAGAGCTGTATTGTAAAAAAGATCAGCATACCTTATTCATAACCAAAGTAATAGTAACAAGACAAGAACATCAAAGAAAATTGAAAAATTGCCTATTGGCATGCAAAGGACAGGGTTATTTTCCCTAGTGTGTGCCTTTCTGTGCTCAGCCTAGACTGAGCTATGCCCATCTCTGTGAGTTTGGGATGGCCAGCAAGATCCCAGGGGATGTTTACCATACAAACACAAATGTTCTAGAATTAGGTAGCACATTCAAGTGCTATTTAAATTGTACATGTCTATGGAGTTATGCTAAGTACTGTAACAAGTCTGTACCAGGTTTGCAATAACCCCTGTTGCATTATGCCACTACTGCATGTCCCTGTTGAGACAGACCAAGAAAAAAAAGGTGTTGGAGATGGTTGGGATGGGCCCTCTCTCCATCTGCAACAAGCCCTGGTTTTGACTCAGTTTTTTATGATGATCCAATGAGATGATGCAGAAACTATGAATTTCTGCCTCCAAATCTTGCTTCATGGGAATACAGGCTTAAGGAGACAACATAAAATCAGTTACGCTTAGGTCACATCTGGAAATTCTTCTTCCTAATTCTAAAGAGAAATAAACATTTCGGCACAATCTGAAGGTGGCATGTGGATCACAAAACAAACAAACAACACAAAAAAACCAAACAAAAACAAACAAACAAAAACAACCCTAAAGTAGGAGATGTACCTGATTCTATCTAATGAAAAGGGTTTTTTTAAAAAAGTCAGCTTTCCATGGAACAGATTCCTTGGAAGGTGATATCTTCATGGGACTGTGAAGAGAACAAAGAGCCTCTTGTTTCCAGCTAGTCACCTCATAACAATAGAGATGAGGGCAGCTAATCTTCACTGTTTTCTAAAAGCCCTCTGGGCTGTTGAAGTGACTTGGCAGCTTCTGTGCAGTTCATCGTGCCCAAGTTATGAATATTAACAATGTGCTCTCACTGGATCACTCACTCCTTTACTGAAGGATAGTTTTGCAGATGCATATTCCCTCTGTCTCATTGAGCTAATCTGTAAATAATGGTGGATTGTGCACTGGAAGTCTGCATCGGCACTAGTTATATGATTACTCTTTTGTGGCCTGTCATTCCTTCTGTGATTAACCATTCAATCAGAACTGGAACAAGCAGGCGCTTAAGGAGATCGCCTTGTGGTTCCTTGGACTAGGTAATGACAGATAATGGGCAGACAGGAAAAAGAAAAGTGGAATATGAGATACTTCTGTATCCATGGCATCTGTCATTTTTAATTGGGTGTTCTCTATCAGAAGCAGAGAAGTGAAAACCAGGCTTTTCCCTTTCCTTTTGATCTGAAGTAATGGTAAATATTGAACAATGAGTGTTTGTTCTTGGTTGAAGTTTTATTAATAAATTTCAGCACATTGGTATGACAATAAGGTTAGTAACTGTAGTCTTCCTTGAAAATATCAGAACAGACTTTCCTCCCCATGATATTTTTGTGCTGTGAAGCATTTCTTACTCAGACCAAGTCAAAGCACTCAGAGAGTTTAAAATCTGGTATCTGAAGCAGAGCTATTTAGAAACACCCAGTAGAAACAATTAATGAAAGGTGTGTGGCATAAAGTACACAAATCTGCAACTGCACATGACTCACAGAATTCACCCCAAGCTAAAAGAGGGGAGAGAGCTCATAATTAGCAGGCACAATGCTTGGACTTACACTCAGAAGTAATGAAACAATTTGTAAAATGGTAGGAACATGCAATCAAGGCCAACAAGGTCTAATGTGATTCTTCTAGAAATTAGAACACAAGAAAGGAGGAAAAGGGTAATCACAAGGCTGGAAAAAGCCACATCTAAACAAATAGGGATGCTAAAGGTCATTCTGAATATGACATTTGGCTGATGTCAAAACAAAGGGCTAGTTGAGTGACAGTAGTTGTCACAGAACTATTAGTCTATATAAAAGGCTTTTCAAATTTATTTGTATTGTTTAAACAGGTTCTTTTGTCAGCTTTAATCTTTCTAATACATCAATAATGCTTTGAAGGCAGTTGCTATTTTACAGACAGCATCAAAGGCCCTATAAAGACCTTTTCCATAACTGAGTATACATATGAACAAATGTTGCAAAGGTGTCAAATTTAAGAGTTTCAAAGGGAGGCTGGCATCCTTTTGTCAATATTTTCCTAGAAGAAACTTGGGTTTTTGAAGGACAAATGACTATTGATTGATACAAGATTTATATTAAATCATATTAGGCAAGTCAATCCAATATCAGGAGGAAGTAAAATCTGGATTCCATCTACTACAGAAGAAAGGTATGGATCTCCTGTAGGATTAACAGAATCTGTCAGTTTCATATTGGTCTCTCAGATACCCTACATCCTCTAAACTGTCACTGGATGGCACATTTTAGACACTCACATTTCTTGATCACACTCAGGTCTTTTTACATTGGCTCTCTATTCTTCAAAATCCATTTCAAAGCAAAACTTCTGTTTTAGTCCCAGGATTCCCTCTACATCTTTAGGGTTTTCTGCTACACACATGAAGTAAAACAAAAAAAAGGAAGCTATTGTGATTTCAGAAACTGTTCTCTCACTGATGTTGCTCAAAAATGCTCAGCTTAAGGTGTATGATCTGAAGAAGCAGAGAGATCAGTTCATCAAAGACAGTACTGCACGTAATTTTAAAAATTAAACTCAATAAGAAACAACCAGTAAACTTTAGCAGTAAAAAAATTTCCAAAATGGGATACAGACACAGAATTTGCTTGCTTTGTAGCGGTAACACAAAAAACCTTTGACTCTCAACTGAACCCTTCAGTGATGTCAGCAAGTCACAGTTCAGACAGGTATCAAAAAAAAATATCTATTTGAGATAAGACAATTCAAGCCCTTCAATGAAGCCCTTAAACATCCATTTAATTACAGTCCCATTTCAAGGTCCTCTGTGTTAAGCATTTGGGTTAGTGCTTTGCTGATTCATTAGATGATAAAGTCATTTCAGTTAATACAAATGTTTTAGGGGAGCAATTACATCTGTTTAGGCAGACAGAAGCAAAAGAAGAAATATAGATAGAGGTAATGATATCAAATAAAGCTACACACACTGAAATAAGAAATAGTACATACATTTTTAAACTGATGGTAAATATGCACTGGCAGAAGAACACCCAACTTTTCCCTTTTTAAAGTCATATCAAGACAGAAGAAGATTAAATTCTATTCAATTTTATTTCATCTATAAGGTTGCTCACGGTCTCATAAGTCCTTCTGGGATTAAAACCTGTACATTATATCCTTTAATTCTAAATCCATTGTTTAGTTCTGAGTTATTTGGAAAAAAGCCTCCTTTATAAATACCATATTTCATTAAAATTTTATTGATATATATTGCATATTTCTATTCTTAAAATGACACTGTTATATTAAGGATTAAATTTAGTACTCAGCACTCACAAAGGTAGAGGCATATGAACTATTCAGCAAGTGTATGGAATCAACAGAGCTCCAATCATCTGAAACACAAACTGTGCAGTTCTGCCTGTAAGTGGTAAAATGGTGAACTTTCAGATAATGTATTTTGTCTAGTCCTCAGTCTGGAACAAACCCTAGTATTTTGCAAAAGTATTTTCGTTCTAGATTATTTGGTTTTCAGTGTGTCTCATGCACTGTTACTACTGTAGCTGTGACTGCAAGTGATTCTAGTATTAAACAGTTTTGCACTTATATATCTTCAGCAGAAGAACCTTACTATCAGTAAAAATAACATCTTGGAAGACTGTATAGAATATTGTATTTCAAAAGCATTTGTGGGAATGGAAGTCCTCGTTCTGCTTTATATTGGCATTGGGCTGTCTCTGATGACTTCAGAGTTTAACATTAGGAAGTTATTCCATCCCTTTCACTGCATCATATGTTGTTAAACTATTTTTATTTTTTTCTACCACTCCAGCATTACCCCAGAGGTATCTTTTCCTTTAGTTCTGTTCCCAAAACTTGTTTTGGTTTAAAATGCCAGAAGCATATGAACAAAAAGGAAGGTGTAGCAGTAGCTACCTCCATAACCTGTATATGTAAAGAACAAGATGTACATAGCCAGTTTTAATCAGATGTCAGCCTTATTTCTATCAATATTTGCCTAATATTCTTGCATTGCACCTACTCCACATTAGAGATTGTGTTTATTGGTGACGCAATATGAAATGAACTACCTTAATACCAACAAAGAGGTGTATGTTCAAACAACGAGAGGGAGAGGATGCAAAGATCCAAGATGCTGCAAGTTTACCAGCTGTGTGAATTCTTATGCAGAGTGGTAAAATATGTTCAAGTCTACAAAAACAGATAACAGCTCTAGGATAAAATCATGCCTTAATGCACCAGAACAGAAAAAAGTAACAGAGCAATGGAAAAAGGGATGAACTCTTCAGAGAAGGAAAGTGACAAACAAGCAATTAATTTGGCAAAAAGTGGGGTGGGGGCAGAAAAAAAAAAAAGAAAAGGAAATGTTAAATGCTATAATGTAATTCAAAAGTTTTAAAGTGAAATACATAACTAAATCAGGAGAAAGTTAAAGTTCCTTGCAACAAAGGTTTTGATTTATTTCTGAAGATATAGTGCAGAGTATTATAATAATAACTACACTGTCTTAAGCTAGTGTTTTAAAGATTATTGTACTTTGATTTCAGTATTTCAAGACATAGGGATTTGATAAAGAGTGATGAGCTCAGTAATTGCTCTGGGTCTAGGGATGCCTGAAAGATTTGTTTACTCAGTGAGGTACTTTCAAAAGTCTTATTAGTAGAGGACATATTCTGCAATTGCCCTCTCCCAAGGGTTCCAAGTCTAGGGAACTGAGCAGCTGAAGAAGCGCAGTGTCTGAGACTTCTCAGTGTTATTTTCACCTACAAATGAATTTGTATTCTTTAACTGTTGCTTTCTTAAGCAGAGGAAAAATAAAAACTTTCATTTTTTCCATCTAAAGCTAAAGCATTAATGACAAAAAGTACATTTCTCCCTTTGTTATCAAGATTATTTTTCTCCATCATTGACCATTTTTGGTATATTTATTTAAACAAAAAAGTCTTGTTCATGCAGAACAGGTCAGCAGCAGTGGCTGGAACAGAAAATCAATAGGGGAAAAGAGCAATGCTTTGGCAAAGGGAATAAAGCAATTGCTAAATATTTTTGCTGTCACTTGCCTTGCTTGTTACTTTCTTACATTCAGGATAAAAAGTGAAAATTAAATTCTAGGCATCATCTCACCTCTTATTTTCTCAAAAATATTTTGACATATTTATCACCTAGGAAATAATGGAGAACTAAAGGAAGAAAAAAAACACAAAACAAAAAACCCTCTTTCCGTTATTATTTTTTTCCTGTGGAATTATGGAAGACTATTACTGAAAATGCTGAACAATTCTGGCTACTGTACTTCACAGAAATATATGTCCAGGCACCTACAGTGGAATAGTGCAGCTAGCATAGCTGACAGTCTTAAATATAACTCTTGAAATTATTCAGCATTTTTCTTTCCCCTTTCAGAACACAGTGTAAAGAAAATATGTAGCAAATTCCTCACAATGCTTTTTCCATTTTTTTGTTTGTTTGTTTGGTGGGTTTTTTTGACATCCATTTACATTTGCATTGCACTGGGCTGAATGAATCTCTTTCAAATAAACATTTAAAGCCATCATAGGACAGGGCCTGCCCTAGACAGACACAGCATAGTTGGCTGCCTCTGATAGCAGACTGCTTGGAGAAATATTTTTCCTCATTACCCAGGTGCTGCCTCTGTTCTGCCTCACCACTGCCCTTTCCCAGCTTCCCTAAACCATGCTATTAATACAAAATTTGATTTTGCTGCCATTCATGATGAAGAAGAAAACCTTTTCTTCATCCTCCTTGGGGTGACAGAATTTAATTTTCCTCATACTTATGAGAAGATTTGGGTCAGGTCTGCCTTACCATGCCTGCTTGCAAACAGCAGCAAATAAGTTCCCAGCACATACTTAGAGTTGCAAAAACTCTTTGTGGATTCACTCTGACTCCAGTTATCAGCCTGGTTTAAAGTCCAGTAAATACAGGACTCATGAGTTCTTGCACAGAGTTTTATGGAGAGAGAAAACTAAACACTGTGACAAAGAATAGTACAGAATAATCATTGACACAACAGAGATTACACCCTTTATTTACATGTCAATTGATTTTTGAGGAGGAAAATGAGGGCTAACATCTCCAGAGACTAAGGTCTAGATCAAAATCACTCAGCACTTTTCATGAACATCAAGGATTATTATTTAAGATTTTATTTTTCATTAGTTGTTTGCAATTCAAATTTGAATACGAATACACCTAATTTTATATTATTATATTTTCCCTGGATCATGGAAGAGGAGCTCCTTCAAATTACTACTGCTATGTAAATGCTTTTAAAGGTATTTTATAACCTCATTATTTTTTGCTAGATTTGATCACATTCAAATTATTCAGGATTAATATAATTGTAACACTTTGCAGCATATTCATTAATTCTGATTCTTGAACATCTGGCAATCTGGCAACAAAATTACTAAAAGCAAACAGGATTTGCTAGTTAGACTCCTCAGACATTAGCATTCAAACAGAAGTGAAATCCGATAAATGCAAATTGAAAAGACTGCTGGCATTTGAAACACGAAGTTGGGTTTAGTGCCTGAAACTACCTTTTATTTCTGAGCTCATTTGTGAGCTTTGAGGATTTTTACCATAACATTTATAAGTTTCAATATTCTATTTTTGTTGCAACATGAAAGATCTACAGAAGCCACCAATGGAAAACTGGTTACTATCCATGTATGCAAGGAATCAGAGGAGATTGATTATAATCATAGCAATTCCAAGGACAGTTTAATGCATCAATTAAAAAAAGCTTTCACTTAAACAATTATATTAAATCTTATATTTACTTCTCATTGCAAATATGCTAATATAATTATGTGATTATGTGGTATAAATTTATTCAAATCCTTAGCTTTAGTACAGTCTAATGATTGGAAATGATGAACAACTTAATTACAGACCAGTGATCAATTTGTTATTTATGTCGAGTTCCATTTGAAGTTGAAATTGGAATTGCATTCTTACCCTGAAAAGCATTTTTCTGCTGATCAGAACAGATTCTACACCTAAAGCAAGTTTACTAACTAGGATTGTATTCCCTATAGTTAAGAAATGTAGCTGAATTATTCTCATTTATTTGCATTCCAGATTGTAATGCAACTAGATCCCACCTCTCTTACCTCAATTCATTCATATATTTGGAAGTTTCTGCCTTTCCAAGTCAGTTTGACTTGTGATGTTCTCAGTGACTGCAGTTTAATGCAATGCAGGCCCTCTGCATGCTCCACACCTGAGCTCTTCTGCTTGAAGATGAAGTAATGTGGAACTAGACTTGAACCAGAAGAGCAGCCAGCACAGAGACAGTGCGGATGAACAGGGAGCCTAGGTTCCCTTTGCCACAAACATTAAATAAAGAGCTGAGGCTTTTATCATGGACACCTCATTATCATGGGCAGGTCATCTGCAACAGACTCATTCTCCCACAAACATCACAGCCTGGCTCTCTGCACACCCCAGCTCAGTGCAGAACACAGCTATCTTGCTTACACTGCCAGCTATAGTTGATGAGCAGTATTGCCATGTTTGCCCAGAGCAGATCCCATGCCAACAAACCTTGAAGACCAATGCTGGCTCTGTGCCATAGGATGGAATGGCATTTGTCTTCATGCTGCCCCTGGATCTGCTGGAGAAAATTGAATACAGGGAGGCCCATAAGCATCTCTGCAGAATCAGCTTCCATTCTGCAAGGCTGGCACTGACTTGAAACCAGAGCACCAAGTACATCCAGACAGTTCTGGCCAGAGCTGTGGGGCTCAGCGTGTGCCCGACACCCACAGTGCTCCAGCTTCCTGTGGGGTGTATTTGTTCAAATGCAATGCCAAGCTTATGGTGGCTCCTTGTGCTTGTCTGGAATGCAATGCAGAGATACCCAAGTGACTTTTCAGGGGCAGCTGGAAGCGCACTGCAGTGACACAGCCCACATGGCAGCTCTACAATAACTAGCCTGCCCGTTACCCAGGGAATTCTGGCTCCCACAGAAGTGCAGGGATGACTACTGCAGGAACAACACGTTTCTAATAAGTGTTTCGTGACTGAACTATCTAACTTCTTGTTATTTATGTGATAGAATCTGTAGGCTGGCAGGGACCTATGGATGGAGATCACCCAGTCCTACTCCCTGCTCAAAACAAGCCCAGCCCCAAAACTGAACCCTGAGCAAAACTATGCAGTCAGATATACTTTCAAGGCATTCAATGCACTGGTATTTGAGTTGTCTTCAGTTAAATACATATAAATAGAATATTTATTATTTCAAGATCCAGTCTTCTTTGTGATTCAAAGCACTCCTGTTCTATATAAATCTAGACAGAAACTCACCCTAAACTTACTGAGTCATCACTGTACTGCCAATGAGCTCTGTTAGAATCCTTCATCTGAAATTCATTTACAGAGCAGTATGCACTCATGATAAGAACAAGACTTCAAACCCTTACAGATCCACACAGGTTGCTGTGATCTCCATATACAGGCAGACACTGGCCTACACAGTTTCACATGCAGTGCTGAACACAAGTTAACATACAGTGTTACAGCTGGCAGTGTCTATGAGTTAACACAAATAGGTTTTAGAGGAGAATAAGGGAAGAAATCTGGTAGTACTTAAACACAGCACAGAAAGCAGTTAATCTGCACAAAAATAACAATACAAAACATTAACTTGACAAAAGACTGAGTCAGTGGTTTAGTTGCTTGGTCTTTTTTTGAAGTATTGCTCCCTACTAATATCAGAACAGTTAATGCAAGAGCCTCTAAAATGGATATGGTTCTGAATTTCTGGATGGCACAAGCACATATACAAAATGTCTAATGGACTCTGTCTTGCATGAAACCATATTCTTTTAGTTATTTATCCCAGACCCAACATGTTTTAGAAGAACGACTCTAAACATAAATTTGAAAGAACACTCTGCAGCTTCAGAAAGGCTATGGCATTCTGTACAAATTTGTCAGTCGATAAAGAATACACTGTTCAACACACAGAAAAAAGCACACTACCTCTTCCTCTAGAAATTAAATGTTTGTGAGCTAACAAAGAATAGCACTACTTTAGCTCACATTTATTTGTAATAGAGATGTCATTTCAGTTCACTTGTTCACTTTGTCCATTGAAATAGCTGCCAGTGTTTCTGAAAATCATACGGTGCCAGCTGATACCAAGAGCAGACAAAACTTTGCCGCAATCTTCTTAGAGTTATCTTGTTGGTTGAATAAGGAGCAATTTCACTTCAAGGCCAAAATGATCCAAAGAAATTAAGAATAATTTTCTCAGATGTCCTATGTCTTTGAAGCCTCATTTCTTTCTCACAGCAGATGCACTTCTGTGGATTGAAAGTATTGCTGGGGCCTTGCTTAGTTTTACATAGTTGCTTCCATATATGAACATTTTTCAAGGACTAGGAGGGAATATCACCTATTCTAGTCTGTGCCCGGTGATGCGAATGGGTTGATCACCCATTGGATAGTACCCATAGCAGCACTGCGCCCGCTGTGGCCTGAGGCTGCCATGGGTGCCTCAGCAGTGGGTGGCTGCATGCAGCCTTGTAATCTGCCTGCAGGCACTTCAGCGTTTCTCTTGGTCCCACCATTTAAGAACAGCATAGGCATACCCAGAGAGGCCTTTGAAAAATGTGCATGTTAATCTCCCATCTTTGTAATGTGCTTGTAAGGTAGGAGGGTTTAACCCTCGATCTCATTCCTGCGCTCTGAGTACTCCACGCACAGAAGAGCAGTTTATTCCAACTACCATCTGACATAGCAGCTTGCTTAGCTTAACAGAGCTTCATGTGTGGGCTTGAAGGGTCCCAGGTTCAGGCACCGAAATGCTTTGAGTAGAGAGGTTTTTTACTCTGTTTTAGTTTGGGTCTGCTCAAGGGCAAAGGAGAGACATTACTTAGAACTGTGACTCAGACCTGTGCCTAAAGTAGAGGATGACAAACATGAAGTTTTGTTGCTTGACCAACCCAGCAGAAGACAGAGAGACGAAAGCACTACACTACTTGCCCTGCTTTGTCCTGCAAAGGGGTGGCACAATGCTCACTTGACTGTTTTACATTGTGACCCTCACTGAATGGAAAATGGAGATGTGCAGTGCAGCTGCAAAGCAGACACTGTAATACTTCTTAGTGCCAGACTGTAATTGAGTCAGGGCAATGAGGAGAAACAAAAACTCAGTTAGCACTCTGTCTTTCCCCACCAGTAAATCAACTGCTGGTTTTGCGAGTAAATTACTCAAGTATATGCATAGTAAATAAGTGTCCAAAAAGAGTATGTGAAAGAGAATATAGATGCAGCATATGGTAGGAAATACCATGCGAATGTAGACAACAGAAAAAGATGGACATTCTTTGTATTATATTAGCTAAAAGCTGTCAGGCGCTGTTTAATCAGTGAGCAAGCAATCCAACTTAACCCCTTTTCAATCGGTAAGTTATACTAAAGATGAGAGACTTTTAATCCTGCAGTTAAGGTCTGCACAATATCTGAATTGATTCTTATCTGGTTTAGATGTATTACACTTGGGTCATAGTGAAGAAATTAAAACTTTGGGCAAGAAAATTTATTTTATTCTGATATTGGTTTAGTGACTTCCTCAATTATACCTTCCCAATGGGGCCAAACTCCAAATACACCTCGTTCTTCACCCTTCAGAATAGAAATTCATACACACAGGCCCACTTAAAGGTCATGGTCACACAGAGAGACATAAGATGGATTTAGTTCCTTTCTTATTCTCTGTTACTGAGGCCTCTCTCACATATAATACTTGAGACTTACCATGCTTGTTTTCCCATCTTTCATACAAGTACCTTTCCTTTTTAAAAGCGATGCTAACCTATGCTTATACTTCTTACTTGCAGGTGCATCTCCAGTTCCTAATAAAGTTCTACTTGAAGAGCTTAGTTTTCCTAGCATCCTTAGGTATGTTATTCAGTTTCAAACTGAAAAGGCCTCCAGAAGAACCTCTGCATCTTAAATCAGCATCTAAAATTAATTTCCAGAAATGTTTACAAGCAAAGCCTGAGAACACAGAGCTTTAGGCCAATTAAGTTATTTTATTTGGTTACTGTTGTCTTTGACTACTTTCCATATATATTAAAAAATCAAATCTGAAAAAATAAATCATTTTGTATTATAAAAACAATGAGGCACCAAGAATTCACAGCAAAAGTAAGAGAATATCACGATTAATCTAAACCAAGTCCTTCCCCTGAAAAGGTTAAAGGTTTGACTAATTAAAATTTTCAACAGAAAGACTTGATAATAAATTTTCTCAGTGGGTGTACTTTACATCTTGATGCTTGATGCTTCCAAATAATGTCACCAACCTGCTAGTCCACAGTGCAGTTTAAAAGAAGAAAAAAATTTCAACAAATTCTGAGTTGATATATATCATAGACTATTAGTATGCATTTTTATATATTGTAATTAAAGTTTTAAGTGCATTAGAAACTTTACTGAAGAAATTATTCTAATATGTTCTTTCAGTGAGTGCTATCTTATACAGTGAATAATGAATCCACACATGTGGACACCACAAGCTCTATGTTCGCTGCTTGCACCGGTACATAGTAACCTATTTAGTTAGGACTTTAGAGGTATCTTTTTTTTGTGAGAGTGTACAGAGACCCCTGCCCCTGAATACAGTGTCAGCATGCTGGGCTACAGTGCCATACTCACAAAGACAGCATAAATCAATCCAGGCCAAAAAAAAAGGAAACATAAATCAGAGCATGGGGCTGGCTGGGAAGAAGCAGGGTTACCTACACATGCTGATGTGGCAAGGACTTCATGCACAGAGAGATTAAGGCCATTGTTCAGCAAAACCTTTAAGTACAAGAATGAGTAATCCCACTCCCATTCAGGATGGCATTACTGCCAAAAGGAAGGTCTACAGCCCTTTGCATTAATTCAGGGCCCTGTTGAACTGTTTAAGGTCATACAGTAAATCTGAGATAATGTGAGGATTTGGACTCAAGCCTCCTGCTTTCTACTAGTATGCCTTAAAAAGAAATCCAGTCTCCACCTTTTAGTTCGAGATTATCACCATTTTGTTGTGTTTCTGTTTATATCTATATATACATATTAGATACATGCTCAGGATCTGAAGCAAGTAATTACAAACTTCAGTCTCCGTTCCAGTGTATCTGAAACCTAACTCATAAACACAGACATGAGAAAAAAAAATTGTTGCAATGTAGGTATGCACACAAGGCTTCATAAAATTGCCATGAATCCATTCAATTGCCATGGGTCACTTTCTGTGAGATCCATATGAGTGAGTTCAGCAGAAACGGAATAAAAAGAAACATATCTATAAATAAGGTTTTGCTGAACAAATCTGGGAAGCTTCTTTCAGAAGAAGGGAATGTCAGAGTAACCTATCTTACCAACACCACCCTCATCAGAGAATCATCAGGATGTTTCCTGTTTTACAGGAAATGATGTCTTACAAAGTCAGACTTTGCTATTATGAAATGGACTTTATTGTTAAGAGGTGATCACTTAAGTTTTATGTTGAGTAAAGAAAATAGTAGATTTTAAGCTGAACTTAATTAAGTTACATTACTTAAATTAGTTGTTTTCTGTTGAAGATATATTGTAATGCCTTCATCTTGGTTACATCAGGTCACTTTCCAATAACAAGCCCATGCAAATTCACAAGAAGACTATTATGTACTCAGTGTCCCTGAATACTTTTAAGCCAGGAGCATAAAAACATGACCATTACTCCAGTTAATGGAGTTCCATGTACTGTCCCAGGATCATTCAATCAAAACACCTACAGGACAAGTAACAATTTAGTTGAAATCACATAAAAAGCTTCTCTTTTGCTCCTCATATCTTACCCATTTTTCTTTCAGAAGCTGCTCAGGAAGTGAAGTTACTCCTCATCCTTTGTCTCAACTACTGACAGAAAGTTTATATTCAAATGAACTGATGAAATATCTATTTTCTAGATATAGATAGTAGATAGATGTTTGGTTATGAGTGGAACTTGTTCAACTTCACTGCCGGGCTGACAATGAAGGATTAAAAACTGGAGAAATTAGAACCAGATACACAGATTGTGCTACCAAAAGAAATCAAGAACCACACAAAGAACAGGATTGCGTAGGTAGCTGTAGTTTTATGTCTCCAAAGTCAGTAACACAAGCAAAACCGAAAAATTCTCCTTTAGGATATGAAGCCTGTCATCTTCTTAACAGCAGTGAATGAGCAATTTAAAGAGCCTTATAGGCACAGTGCACAAGGCAGGCTGCAGAAAAAACTTCAACATTGTACATAGTGGTAAAAGCTCTCAATTTGACATGTTCAAAGAGCAAGATCTCCATTATACTTGCTCGAGAGTTCCTAAAAATCATGTGATCCCTCCATTTGGGAGTCTGCCACTGAGCTTCATTTGTGTATGCACACATTATAGAATTATTATTGACCCATATGCATATTGGTTGGCACCATCCATTACTAATGTTGTCAGACACCTTCCACTGTAACACCTTGTTTACTCATCTTTTTAAGCTTGCAAAAACAAATGGGCAGAAATTTTCCAGTCCACATCTTGCCTGAGATCACACTTTAATGGAGAACTTCCAGAATATTTCAGTTAGGAATCCATCCAGAAAAAATTATACTTTTGTTTAAATGTTTAAAGCACTTAGCCTTTCTTACAGAAGTTCCGCTGGGCTCTGGCTCTGAAAAAGGGCCATGACATTTGGCAGGGCTCAGCTTTTTCATCAAGAATGTGCCTTTTGCCACTCTGTTGAAGATCACACCATATGACTTCAGTCAATGCCTTTGCAAAGTCAGAGTTTGCATAGGAAAGTCCAACAGAAATTAGCCAGCATTTCTGAGGTTTAAAAGGAAAAGTTTCTGAAGACATGCCTTTACTAAGAGTGCTTGAAAGATCTCTGGAGCTGTAAGAGACTAGATCCTCTGTGTTAAGGCAAAGAAGACCTTTCACTTTCTTTGCAAATAAACAAATCCGCATCAAAGAAAGCTGAAACTTCTCATCCCAAATAGTAACAATCCCTGAATTTTAGCCAAACAGAAGTGAAGACAACTTCTGCTTCCATACTAGTTCCTTGCTTCTTAGGAGTTCGATTTTCTGCAAGATACCTACTCTGAATTTTTCATTTAGTTGGAAAGATATGGGTTGCTATCAGCTTAAGCAGTTCATACAATCTCAACATCAGTTTGCAATACTGTCAGAACTTTTTGAAGTTTTATTAAATTAGTACAATTATTTAGAAAATATGGATACTGTAGAGGCAACCATCAGTCTCTGTAGCTTTTCTTCTTGATATCCTGTTTTTGCTCTTCCAAATGAAACGACTTTTGTTTACAGAAGTAGTTTTCTAGCATATCATAAATAAACATACTTAAATCCTACCATCATCCCAGCAGCAGCTTCTCCTAAGAAGGCGTGTGCTGTGGGATTTGAGTACAAATCCAATTTAGTTCAGTCTCCAGTGGCCACTGCTCATAAAACTGAACATAATTTGTCTCAATTGGCAACTTCTACAGAAAGAAACTTCCAAGTTCCCCAGTACAATAAAGTATACTGCTGCCAGAGTCTGCTTTCTGCAGGGGTAAGGGATGGAGAGAACAAGAGTCAAATACAGTTTTCCAATTCCTTTTCCAGGATGTAGGTGTACATATATTATCCTTATTAAAGTGTACTGGGAAACACAAGCAATAGGAAAACCACTAGTTTCCATGCAGTCTGAGACCACAATATTTAGGGTTTGCTTGAGAATCCTGCAAGATTTAAATTAAACAGTCAATTGCTGTGTTACCAAATAAATTAGGATGGCTGAACATATCTAGAAAAGTATTTGATGAATACTTGGAATCATCTATCCAAAGTTAAGCAATAAAACCAGGAAAGGAATTATTTTTTCCCACAAAGCAAAATAATAATTTCCAGACCTGTTTATGTCAAAGATGTTGGTAATCTGACTCAGCTATAGATGACAGTAGAACAGTTGCACAAAATCAACACACGTGCATAGTAGTACGTAAACTGAGCTGGAGACCATTCCTCTGATGCTGAGGAGGATTGGCACAGCACAGCTGGTACGTTGCAAGTAAACTTTGCTCCAACACAGCACATGGTGGTTTCATCTACAGGAACAATTAGAATCACTACACTACTTCCCAAGAAAAGCTCAGATATCCTTTGTGAAGATATTAGAAGGCAAAAGCCAGACCCAAACAAAGGACCATATTGACACCTCATCTGCATGGAGACTTATAGCACTACACTTAACCATCTACTTTGTCATCTTAGTATAAATACAAACAAAGGTCCCCAACCATGTTTTGGTTTGCTGAACAGTCTGTATTATTAACATTGTGGTCTCCCAGCCCTCCTCCATCAGGCATGAGGTGAAGTTCTCACTTGTTACTCCCCAAAGAGACACCTACTTTAAATGACAAGGGTGATGGGTAATCAACACTGGTCTTGATGCCTCATGACATGGCACATAGTCCACCACTGTTTTTTGAAGCACAGCCTTGGTGTCAGGAAGCCTTTCCAAATCTATTACTCCCAAAGTAGTTCTTAGGAATAATTTCCGGAGGAGTAAAACAGTAGCCAAATTCTGCACTCTGTGTCATGGTTCCTTCCCAAAGAGCATAATATAAGTAAATGAAACAGGACACATAGGTCAAGATTTGTTAGCTCAGGTGAGCATTCTCTAACATGACATCTTTGTGCACAAACATGAAACCACCCAGTATTTGCCCAGCAAAGGCCTCAGCTAGTTTGGGGTCTTTGTACCACTTTCCATTTCATGGTGTAGATTTTCCCTGGAGGTGGCAGCATCAGTAAGTACTGCGTCCTTGCAGGAACAGGCAGGGGTACAGGGGAAAAAAATCATCACTTAAATCATTGAGGTTTACAGTATTTTTCCACCTATGTAGAAGGCATTTTCAGCAATTGCTGATTGATTTTCATGCAATTGCAGCAAGTAGCTTTGACCACTGAATTCTGGAGGGCAAGAACACAGGAGTAAGAACAAGCATTGCAGAGAAAGTGGAAAAAGAATTTGCACTGAAATGATAACAGAGTCCCCTGCTGGGTAAGCTTCTTTATTCCCTTATCTAAGTTCAGCTGCAATGTGACTGAAGCAGGCCTGCTCTCTGCAGGCAAGGTTTCAGCTCCAGCCTGACTCTTGTGTGATCTGCCATGTATCTGTGAGACCACTTGATTCTCCAGCATTACCCCTACCTACATATTTGCCATAGATTCCAGTTTTGAAACTCTTGCCTGTAGCCCTGCCCTCCATGAAAAATGTCTAAGAGTGTTTTTGTCATTTATTAGTTTTAATGAACGGATTAAGAACATTCTTTATACACTATTTCCTGATAAAAGCTTTTGCACATGGAAGCAAACAGCTTCTAGTCTTGACATTCAAGCTATATAAAGAAGAATGTGACTTAACCATTGTATGCTGAAACACAACTATATCACCTTTTCCACAAATTCTGTCTTGCCTACTTGAAAAGAGAACATGAAAATGGGCTAGGTAATTTTCAGTTTTCTTATCTGCCTCTAACTCATGTCCAATCAATTGGTGAGAAATTTTATCTTTGGAACTGCCAGAAGTATCAGTTTAAAAGGCTTTGGTCTGTTTTTCCACTACTCTTCTTCAAGAAGGTAGTCATGGAAGGAAACCAGATTTTACTCCTACTTAAATCAACAGGCAGGATTTGAATGGGGTGTTGCTCGGGATCTTGATCCTACATGTTTTGGACTTGTCATTTTATTCCAATCTCTTTATTCACCTGTTGTTTTTTTACATTGGTAGTCTCCTGCCATGAATTAAACTTAATACTGTTTTTCCTTTTTTCTTTACTTTGCTTTCACTAGAATTAAGGTCTGCCATGACACAGTCTTACCTTGTCTTCACTCCAAAGTCTTTAGATAACCAGATTCAAATCACCATCTGTGTTCCTCCAGCTAGACTTGCTTTTTATTTCTTGGGCTGGCAGAGAAATATATAAGAATCTTTTCTTTCACTAAGAAATGTGGTATTTTCTTATTTAATAAACTTTCTCTTTACATATGTTGATATTATACTCAAAATCGAAAGTAAGCATTGATCTAGTGTTAATTACCTTTTAAAATCAATCTTGGAAGTGCTTTTTATTTTCTGATGTCTATGTGAGCTTTTCTAGCCTTTGGTCTCTAGCCAATTAAGAAAAGGGATGCTATGGCAAGAAGCCAAAAATTATGTCCTTTACATATATATTAGACTGTTATAGACAAAACCCACTACTATTTATTTAAGATACTTACTTTTAATTTATTTTATTCTTTTCTATTTTCCCCACTTATCCTTCATGCTTCAGAGAATCACCTATGAAACAGTGCTCTGGTGTTACCCCAAGGAATTCGTATACGAGTCATCTCTTCAGAAGTTGCCTAGCTGTTAAAGACTGTTAAGAAATTAAATATACGTGAAATTAATTCCAAAAGGTGAGAAAAAATGCTAAAACTTGAAAAATATGAATATATTCCACTTGAGCATTGTACTATTAGACATTCTCAGGAAATTTAAAAAAAAGCTCTTCACTAACCTGTTCTCTTTCCTCTCTCTCAGCCTGTAGGTTTTCTCCTCAGAACCTCATAATAAACTAAAAGAACAAATCTGTTCTCCCAGGGAGCAACACATTTATGGGTTTTGACAGTGGCGAATTTACACTTAATTAGGATATGGATTTGGATAAGATTAGTGTCCTCAGTGGATCATAATATTACAAGCTTTCAAGTTTATATGTAGAATAAGGTATCCTGATAGCTAAATTAAAGTTAGTAGTACAAATAAAGTTACATATCCATACATGTTTTTATGAGGCTGCAGCCTAAACAACAATCCGTGGTGCTTATTGTTATGTCTTTATATGACTAGTGAGCTGCAACACAGATGAAGACTTTAGGAAGGTAAAAGCAGTATCAGCTTTCAAGAGGGAATGAAGAGAAAGCATCATGAAATACACATATATTCTTTGCTTAATGCAAAGAGTGGAGAAGATATTGACACGAGTTATCAGTAAGCAAGCAAAAACTGACTGAATTTTGTTTCTTAAACTGTGCAAAATTTTGAAGATCAAATCTTGCCAGGCAAATATGTTTAGTTCTTATGATAAAATTAAATAGCAACTTACTACTATGTGGAGTATCTCTCTACTAATCAAAGTAGGGAATAGGGATTAGGGAGGAAGTATTGATATAATAGATATAAAGGATTTGATTGTTAAGTACTGATACTGGAGGAAAAAACTTTTTCAGCATACTAGTTCATCTTAGCTGAAACTTTTATTTGCTTTAACAGAAAAAAAAAAGAGATTAACTTTAAACCTGCAACAGGCAAAGATTTATTGGAAAGTAATTGTGGATCTGAAGAGTCACAATGTCCACAGAAATTTGCCATAATCAGTGTTGAGCCCAGCACATTGCAGATTTGTTTACCAATGATATACCAACCTGATGAAGTCACGCCTTTTATTTCTGAAAGCAAATGTAGGTTAGCTTGCCAGCACATACAAATAGTACACGAAGTTGAAATTATTTTGGTAGAAAATGTCAAAAAAAAAAGCGCTACAACTAACGTAATTCTATTTTTCTGTTTAAATTTTTACCCCAAATGATTTGGCATATTGTTTTCTGCTCTGTGAAGTTTGACCTTTAAAACTCCAAACATGAATATTGCTTGTTTGTAATTTCTTTTTTAATAAATTTAATTAAGTCTTGGTCTTTTGTACTTAAGTATTCACTTATTTTTAATTCTGTGAAAACAAATACTTCCATCTGAACAGGAATTGTGGGCACAGTTCCTTACCTGCAGAACCTGGCTTTTAATTTTTATTTGCTTTTTACTTGCTAGAAAATTCCTAATACTGGCAGCATAAAGCTTCCTGAATATCTTGGACAGATTAATGCCCTCCCTAACACCAAGTGTTTTTCCTGCTTCTTGTAGATGTGTGTTTAAATGATTGATCTTTCTGTTTTCCAGTCTGTACTTTATCTATTAACACATTGATCTATGCACTTCTGAGATTATTTGCTTTAGAGCTGTCTGCAATTCTGAAACAAACAATGCTGTTTTGACATTAAGTGCCTCTCCCCTTTTTTCTTTTGCCTGTTTTTCTATGAAGTTCTTCCCAGAAAAGGTTTATAAACTTTGAGTAATATTCCAGCAATGTTCAAAGAACTGGCGCTAGTCAATAGGATCCATTTTATGCTAAGAAAATATGAATTCCTTCTCTGTTTAATG
Source organism: Acropternis orthonyx (assembly GCA_035583155.1). Classification (NCBI taxonomy): domain Eukaryota; kingdom Metazoa; phylum Chordata; class Aves; order Passeriformes; family Rhinocryptidae; genus Acropternis; species Acropternis orthonyx. The sequence goes on from JAWWEU010000111.1 coordinate 84,418,559, forward strand.
ATTAAGCTTGCAATATTTATGAGCAAGTAAATAAAAAATTTCTTTCCTTCAGGACCATCAAAACCTTGACTTTCCTGTGACATCTTGACTTTATTCACTATCCCTCATAGGACATAGACAATAGCTCAATAAAAGCCTCAACTTCATGTCACATACCATTAGACTATTCTCTGGCAGTCTTCTTTCTTCTATACACTTGCTTCTAACAAGTACTGAAGTAAAGCTGTTTAGTTTTGTGTTAATAATTGTTTCTAACTGCTTATCTATAGGTTTAATTTTCCTCTTCACTAGGTAGGTATATTCCAGTGAATGCATTAGTGTCAAGGACCTGAGTAGAATAAAGTCATTTATTTAATCCTAAATGGAGTGAGGTTAGTATGCATATCATGGGCACAGAGAGAAGGAGAGGTGAGCTAAATATGATTATAAAAAATCTGCTCTGCCATGGTTGGGTCTAAGCAATTATAATATTCAAACCAAGAGTATAGTGAAAATAATCAAATTTGTATTCCTGCTCTGCAACAGTGTTGCTGGTTTTGGGTTTACAGAAGCATTGCAAACTTCTGGTCTCCAAGGTGAAGCACAATGCAGCCACAGAATCACCTGACAGACAGCTTGTAATGCAGCAGCATCAATTGCTGGTCTGTTAAATGAGATGTTGCTTTACAGTAATGGAAAGGGGCTCAAAGTAAAATCATACAACATTATAGAGAGTAATAAAGATACTTAAAAGAGATTCTCTGAATATACAATGATTATGGCCACCTGATAAATTGTAAAACACAAATAAAACTTGCAACCACAAGATAGAAACTGATGGTTTGTGGTAGAACACTGATCAGCAGTTGTTACAACAACACATTTCCTAACAGTGCATTATATATTAATTAAAACTAATAATGCTTGTACTAAAGGACTTCATCTCATCACTAAGGAGAAGTTTCCTGGCAGACATTTTATATTGTTTTCAGAAAGGCAGGATCACATCTTTCCTGACACTGTGCAATTAATACAGACTGGAGCTGATAATGTGGGGTTTTGTTCTTTTTCTGCACCACACAGTTTATCCTTTTTCAAGATATAATTGCCACGTACAATTCAATTTATCTAGGGATCCAAGCACTGAGGCTTCATTCAAATGATACACAAGCAGACAGGAATGGCTTTCAAATCCAGATGCTTATAATGTCACTGTTCTGAAAGGGTTTACCCTGTCATGTCAGCAGTGCTCCAAAACAAGCTCACATTCAGCATGCTCCCTGGCTTCAGGAGGTTGTACCTCCCATAGCCTGAAAGTCTGGCTCAATTGGTAAACCTCTGGCTCTTCAGGAGAGACTGCATTTTGTGGCTTAGCTGTACTTTTCTATAAACAGGGAAGTCATTAATAAGCTAAACAAGCTTCTTGAGGAAAAGAAATTGTGACACCCAGTGTAAGGAAAAAAATTGAGACCTATGATAAAACTGGACAGGCAATAGGGAGGAATTCTCCCAGGAACAGGAAGTAGCAGGTAGTGTTGAAAATAAGAGGCACCTAGCTTTTTATATTTTTATTTTTTATGTTTAACTACATTAAGAAGGTAATGCAAAACTGCCATGGATTGAAAAAATTAGATAGGCAGTTCTAATAAAACTCACTATTTTTTAAGAGTATCTGGAAGCTGAAGAACAAAACAAGAGTGACAAAATGTCCAGCACCAGTAAAACTGCTTCCTTGACTCAGGATTCTATGTCAGAAGAAGAATTATAAGATTCTTTCATTTCATTCATCAGACTCAGTGCTTTTCAAATATCAAATCTTTTTCACAAGCATGAACATTTGAAAAGTTTTTCACCTTTTGCTGATTATTTTGCTGCTTATGGATACTTCTGGATGTGTCCTTGCCTCTCAGACATTTTTTCTGTTTTTAATGACAGTCAGGTATTTATCTTCCTTTTGTCCCAACCTAGCCTTTTTCTTACACAATTTTACCAGATATTTAGTATTTCATATACTGGTATTTAATATACAGATTTTTTTCTCCTGGGATAAAGAACAGTTTAGAAAGAACAATAAGCAAGATATAAATTTTGCTTCTAATTTGCTCATTTATACTTTCATTTGATAATACATATTTGCTGTATGTAAGCAAAAAAGAACATAGACACTGAAAAGGAAGGGTTTTGTAGCATCTAGGATTACCTGCTAATTGGTTTGCCTCTTAACATCCTATTGCATAATCAGAACGTTTGCACTCACTATCCATCCTATATGCATGTGGTGGGATTTTGTTCATCTTTTTTTTTTTTTTAAATAAAATTTTTACTCTACAGGGAGAATACCAAAATTCTCTCTCTTTGAAAAGCTCTTGTTACTATTCTAGAAAGACTGGATTGAATTCTGTGGTGTAAGGTCAAAACTACAGTAGAAAGACTCATCCTCATTATAAAGAGGTATCTTTGAGCTAGACAATCATTAAATTCAGAAGATAAATCACAGAATAGGTGAGGTTGGAAGAGACCACAGTGGGTCATCCTATCCAACCTCCCTGCTCAGGTAGGGTCATCCCAAAGCACATTGCACACAGTTGTATCCAGATAGCTTTTGAATGTCTCCAGTGAGAGAGATTCCACAGTCTCTCTGGGCAATCTGTTCCAGTGCGTGGTCCCCCCCCAAAGTAAAGAAGTTCTTCCTCATGTTTAGGTGAAACTTCCTGTGCATCAGTTTCTGCTCATTGGCTGTTGTCCTATTGCTTGGCATCACCAAGAAGAGCCTGGTTCCATCCTCTTGACACCCTCCCTTCAGATACATACATTGATAAGGTCCCCTCTCAGTTTTCTCTTCTTGAGACTGAACAGGCCCAATGTCCTCAGCCTTTTCTCATAAGAGAGATGCTCCAGTCTTTTAATCATGTGACCTTGGATGAACACCAGGTACCCGCTAAACCTCTCTATCACTCCATCTTCTCAGATGGACAGGGGAGAGAAAATAAGATGGAAAATTAGTAGAAAGTTGAGATAACACAGTTTACTAAAGCAAAAGCAAAAGGCTGTGTGCATGCAAGGAAAGAGAAAAAAAAATTACTCCCTACTTCCCATCAACAAGTCATACTCAGCCACTTCCGAGAAAGTAGGACTTTAGCATACGCAGCCACTGGTCCACTGGGCAAACATTGTAAATAATCAATGTTGCCCTCCTTTATCCCCCCTTCCCTCAGATTTTATATCTGAGCTAACCTCATATGGTATGAAATATCCCTTTGGTCAATTTAGGTCACTATTCTAGTTGTGTCCCCTCCCAGGATCTTGCCCACCTCCAGCCTAGATGGTGCTGATGCTGTGCCAAGCCTGCCCAGCAATAGCCAAAACACTGGTTGTTATCAACACTTTTCTAGATACCTGTGTAAAACACAGCACTGTGAGGGCTGCTGTAGGTAAATGAACTCCATCTGACACAGACCCAACACAGTCATCTTCATGGCTCTCCACTGAACCCACTCCAGGAGCCTCCAGGACCCATGCCTCTCTTGTGCTGAGGAGCCCAGAACTGGACACAGCACTCCAGATGAAGCCTCACCAGGGCTGAGTAGAGTGGCAGAATCTTGACCCTGACCTGCTGGCGGTGCTCAGAGGGTGAATGGGGGAACATCAGACTGGCAACCTGTCACGAGTGGGGTTCCACAGGGCTCCATCTTGGGCCCTGTTCTTTTCAACATCTTCATAAATGACTTGGATACAGAACTGAAAGGAATACTAAGCAAGTTTGCAGAGTACACAAAACTGAGACTGTTAACTCCCTGGAAGCCTGGGAGGCCCTGCAGAGAGACTTTGACAAATTAGAGGACTGGGAAATCACCTTATGAACTATATGAAAAACTATATGAAGTTCAACAAGGCGAAGTGACAGATTCTGCACCTGGGATGGGGAAACTCTGCATGTACTGACAGACTGGAGAATGAGATGCTAGAAAGCAGTGCCATGGAAAGGGACTTTGGGGTCCTGATCAATGTCAAGTTGAATATGAGTCAGCAGTGCCCTGGCAGCCAGGAGGGCCAACCATGTCCTGAGGGGCATCAGGCAAAGCATCACCAGCCTGTTGAGGTAGGGGATTGTCCCGCTCTGCTCTGCACTGAGGCGACCTCACCTTGGATATTGTGGGCAGTTTTGAGCACTGCAATATAAGAAAGATATTAAGCCATTAGAGAGCATCCAAAGGAGGGCAGAGAAGATGGTGAAGGGCCCTAAGGGAAGCCATGTGAGAACCAGCTGAGGTCACTTGGTTTGTTCAGTCTGGAGAAGAGGAGACCAAGGGACACATCATTGCAGTTACAACTTCCTTGTGAGGGGAAGAGGAGGGGCAGGCACGGATCTCTTCTCTGTGGTGACCAGTGACAAGACCTGAGGCAAAGACCTGAAGTTGTGTCAGGAGAGGTTTAGGTTGGATATTAGAAAAAGGTTCTTCATCCAGAGGGTGGCTGGGTGCTGGAACAGGCTCCCTAGGGAAGTAGTCACAGCACCAAATCTGACAGAGTTCAAGAAGTGTTTGAATTATACTCTCAGGCACCTGGTGTGACTCTTCGGAATGGTCCTGTACAAGGCTAAGGGTTGGACTCAATGATCCTTGTGGGTCCCTTCCAAGCCAGCATATTCTGTGCGATGCTGTGACTTAAGAAACTGTCTGTTAAATCATCTTGTCCATCCCAGCAGTGCAGCTGTTCTGTTCCTACAATTCCTGCAATTAGCCTACCCCTGCTCCCTTTCTATTGGTGAGTTTCTTGACACTGTAAGACAGTGTCAAGCATGTGAAACATCTTTTAATTATGAATAGATCAAATAGTCATCAAAAAAACCTCAATTATTTATGCTTACCTCAGTACCTTTGCTGCCATTTGGCATGAAAAATGGCTGTGTATAATTGTTAGCACCTATTTCAGATAAATCAATTAGTGAAAATTAATATAATTTTCTCTCTGGCTCTGATTTTCTTTTCCACTGTGCATCTTTCTTACAAGACTATTCATTTCTACAAAGCCAGTTCATTTCTGTATCTGAGAGACTTCACAAACTGTTGTCACAGACATAATTTTAATTACTTTAACAACATAAAAACAAGATCAATACAGCACAGCAGGCAGACATGCTATCTAACCTTTGAGCTAGTCTTGGCAACATTTAATGTCAGCATGCAGCTGGAGAAGGACCAAGCTTTGATGCTTTTATTCACTCTGAGCAAGTGCTGGGAGATTCTTAATGAAGGTGAATGATGTGTACCCTCTAATACACAGAGCTGGATGCACATCATGCCTCACCTTCGTAAGCAAATAGCGATGGCTTGTTATGTAAGTAATGGTGATTATTTCCTAGAAAATCACAAGTCAAAGAATCACAGTCATCAGCAACAACAGCACACCAGACCACAGACACCACCCTGCTGAAAAGGACAAGACGGGTGCTTCTGGCAATACCTGCTTTTTTGAATCTGTAAGTTACTTCCAACCCTTCAGCTCAGGTGCATCCGCCTCAGTTGAGGCTCAGTGGGAACTCAATCCGTGCCTAGGCAGGAAATGGCACTCTCCCATCTCCATGGCTGGAAGATTAGCTACAACAGTCGAAAACTACTCAAAAAGTTCTGTGCACCCAGTCTTGCAGTTAAGCTGAGAGTTTGGAATAAGGGAAAGGATACAGGAACAGGCAGCACTTTGACAACAAAACCATCTGACCTGCAACAAGTGCAAAGAAAACAAAACACAACTCCTTCTCTAGGAACCACAAGGATGCATAATTCCATAGAGGCTGGACCTAAATCCACCACTCTTTCAGCTATATATTACATATTATCCCAACTTTTAGGGGACCATGCAACTCCCTTATCCATTTCAAATTCTTAGGGGAAAACACTGCTATGAAACTCCTATTTGTAGATGAAGATTTGCTTAAGTAGTGAAAAAAAAACCCCAAAACTCCAAACCTCAGAACAACATAAAGCTGCATGAGGCTTATTTTGTCCCCTCAACAAAATTAAGGCAATTTGCAGCTCTTGTTGCTCTACATGACTATTTACAGTTTTTTCATTACTCAAATAATTTTCCAAATCAAAACTAGGCCACACATTGTTACAGTACTAAACATGTCAAATATTTCTGCAAAATTTGCATTTCTAAGGCAAAACAAATCACCATAATATCTTACCTTTTTTGCAAAGCAAGAAGACACACTGAATCATTGCAACTATGTACAATATTCCTGAAAAACACATAAATTATTTTTGCATATTCAATTTTCTTAAAACTAATGACCAAAATATTTACAGAAGATAAAGAAATATGTATACATTTTTTACCTCAAAGCAGGAGAATTTTTATCAGTTTCTAGGATTTCTTGAGCTCAGAAAGGATCTTTGCTGAGTTGCTAGCCATTATGTGAAGCCCCAGAGGTGTTCTAATGTGATGCTCAGCGCTCCCTCAGTGACTTCACAAGTGAGAGGAAGGTCTGTATTTGCTTGTGGATATTCAACTGAATAATTTGGTCCTGTAATTAGCCAGGGTTTATTTGAATTACAGGAGTGGCTGCAAGGACTTATATTTCCTTAATACTTTGTTCTAGTCATTTGATTTTCACTTCATATCACCTGGAACCAAAGAAACACCATGACTGTGGTTCCCAGAGGAAACAAAAGGAAAAAAAACACTTGTCAGTCATTTTGTTAATAGTAACATTGAGCTTTTATACACACTTTTATTCATAAAATTTACCACATCGTCTTTATTGGATGATTATTTCTTCTACTGCAGACACTTCGTTCTTTTGTGGCACTGCAGCAAGCTCTGCTGTGTTAGCCCCTTGTTTTAGCAGGGTCATCACCCAAATTCACTTCAGACACATTCACTTTGCCATCTGTTCTCAGTGATTCCAGGTTTTCAAATGTATTTTATGGGTGTATCATATCTGTAATACCCTGAGAGCAAGTCAAATGTGAAGTGGTTGTTGCTGCTTTCGTAAAGCAGAAATATCAGGCTTTACTCTTGCCAAATGCATGTCTAAAGTCTTATACAACTAACAGACAGAATAAATAACTGGTTACATATTTGTCAAAAGCTTTGATGATTAAAGACAAAATATGTCTTGCAGTCACATAGATTTCTATGTACTCAGTCTTCACTTGTAATAATTATGTACAAAATTACCTGTCACCTTCAGCATCTGGCTAGAACAAGGATAAAATACTTTACTGAGTGGTATCAATTGCCACAGTTTCTTATTTAACATGACTTAGTTTTTCCTTAACTCAGAAGAGGAGACATGATTCTTCAGTTAAAAAATGCAAAATCCATTCATGGAGACATTCTGGTTTGTTGCACTATCTTAAATCAGCATTTACCTTTGTTAGACTGGACTTTCAGTGAATAATTTAGCAACTTCAACCCCACTGAAAAATAAGTGTCTAGGTTAGTCATTAGACACCCAGTGTAAATGCTAAAAAGCATATGCCCAGTGGCTTCATGACAGCAATTGGGATAGAACAAAGGTCCTTAAAAAACACCCACTGGAATGAGAGCTATTTGTCTTCTGCTTTTCATCATTTCATCATTTTCCTTTCAGGCAATTTTTTAAAAGATGCTGTAAGCTCAAGTGACCTATTGAAAAGTTCTAAACTGCCTTAAGTAGGAAGATTTATCACAATCATGATTGACAGATGGTAAGAATCCTCAAAAGGATTTATGGAGCATGAGAGTCTTTGGTTTTCAAGAGCTTCTTATACTGTATCTAATATGTCAAGGGTACAGGCTGCAATGTAGGAAAGTCTCTCAATATTTTTATAAAAAGAAAAAAGGTCCTGAATGGGAGCACTGAGTCAATGAGAGTGGACAACTGCAAAGAAATGCGGAAAGGACACAGCACTCAAAAAGAACTTGTGCAACTTGTGCAGTGTTCACTGCTCCAATGCCTAACTTACAACATTCTGCCTTTGCAGATGAATATGCAGATGTGATGAAGATACACTCTAAACTTCATCACAGGAGTGGAGCCACAGAGACTACCTAAACTTAAACATAAGAGGGTGTGTCCCTCTAACCCTGCCTCTCTCCATGCAGTAGATACTTTAGGTTTCCCAGACCTGCACTCCCTCCTGAAAGAGGACATCTAAATTCTTCACAAAGTGAGTCAGATCTTTCCTTCAAAGACATTTCTCTTTACCCACTTGCTTTTATTCAGCTCATGTACATGAAAGCTTCAGTTCTCTACTGATCTCTAGCAGATTTTGTCAAGCATTTCGTCTTTCTGGAGGGTGCAGTAGTTTCAGAGTATGGGGAATACCTGTTTGTTGACTCATGGAAACTACTTCCACCCTCACAGTAAGGAAACTGTTGAATACTTCTACTCCACAATTGATGCAGAAGGCTCTCTTCATGAGACTAATTAATGAAAGAGCATGTCTGTAATTCTGGAATAAATTAAATACGTTGTGGGTGGACATCTCACTCAACTTCAGCATTATAGAAATAATATTGTTATTTGAAAATATTATGACCCAGATTAGGACACAGTACAGTTTACCAGCAGTACACTGTTCTTCAGACCTCACTAAATCCTTTGAACATGAAAAACAAATTTCTTTGGTCTTCTGTCAGCAATGGGAAATACCAGACATAAAAGTATGAATCATCTTTTCTCCCTCTTCCTCCACCCTTATGAAGGATATATCTTTATGAGTCTGATGCATTTTGACACTGCAGTTTCCTATGAGAGGTAGCAAGTGGTCATCAGCTGTATCTGGAGCCAGTGAATCCTGGCCAATATCCCAGTACAAACCCCATTAATTCTCAGAATGAAATAAATTCAAAGATGCCTAGAAAATTACAAGGAAATGTTAGCATTACTACATTTTTTACAAACATTCCACTGATTTCCATCTTTTTCCTGGCTCTCTCTATCCAAGTAGCACAGAACCCTTTTGTCCATGAGTAAAGAAAATACATAAACAGAAAACAGTACTTTTTTAAAATGAGAGGCAAAATCCCTGCAGATTTCAATTTTTTTTCTCTGTGTGCTGGTATCAAAGCATAAACATACAGGCAGAAAAGCTTAATTATGTATGACTGTTTCAAACCTTTTAAAGGTCTTTGTTGCTTCCAAGGCAGTGATTTCTGGTAAAAGCTAGTGACTGAACTAGAAGCCAAGGGCCATGTAAATTGCTTATCTATTGATTAGTTAGTAGAAAGTGCACAGTTGCAAAGAGTGAATCGGTTTTGCAGGGAGGCACCTTGAGTTTAACAATAAATGTCAAGTGTAATTTGGGACTAAAAACAAAGAAGTGAGTGGCTGCCTTTAGACAAAATCTGACAGCTCAAATACATTTGTCAAACCGGAGAGAGCCTAATAGTAACTTATTCGCACAAATGTGACATTATCCAGCACAGAAATATGCTGGAAATGGTTCCCTTTCTTTCTACAAAAAAATGTTTTCAGTACTTCCCTGATAGTCACTGGCAAATAATGTGTCAAACCTTTCCTTTTTTCAGATTTCTGATTTTTTTTCTACTGTTGGAATTATATTCCATGCCTGATATGGTGAAGTGGTTGAAATATCTAGAATATTACAGTACCTCTTGTTATACACATAGTTATTGTATGAAACTACAGCAGCCAAAAGTTAAGACTTTGATGTGTATCATCATCTTTTTTCTTACACAGACCATTTTTCTTATACATGTTTACAGTTTAATGGCTGATCAAAATAATGATATTAATTAATTTCAGACTGTATCTGCTCTTTATCTCCTGGCATGTACTGTTACTTCCTGGGTCTTTTCTGTCACCTCTGTCAAAATATACAAATGTCATATTTTATTGATAAGTATTATGGCACCATACATGCTATTCCTGTGTTGCTTCTGTTCCACAAATTATGTTGGAGCTGCACAATGTGTCTTATCCGCTCTTGGAATGTTAAGTTAAAACATAGTTAATATGTTTCTAGTTTGGATGTATGGAAATGGTTGTGATAGCTACAATGCTGAAAAATACTCTATATTTCTCAATAGAGTAGATAGCATTACATGTTTTGATATGTCACTCTGCACCATTCTGTTAAAATAAAACCACTGAAAATTTAGATGAGCAGCTTTTGCTTGACCTTATACAAACCTTAACATATATTCCTTGATTTTCTCCCACTAAGAAGCACTGCTTGTGGCAATTATTTGGATGAAAACCATGGCTGTGGCATGGTTGCTCTAATTCAGGTTTCTATTGTGAGCAACAGATTCTTGAGTTTTGCAAGATACTGTACAAATACAAAACATCAGTGTCGATACCTAGAAACCTTCATGCCACTATTACATACCTGAATAACAAAATTTTAATTTCACCTCTGTTAGATCTTGATGCATCTCCCTCCATTATAAACTGAGGAATAACCAACAGAAAATTCTTATTTATCAGTCTGATGCAAAGCCAGAGAACTCTTGCTTCCACAGCAGAGACACGTTACGTTCAGGTCACGTGCAGTCCTTTGCTGTTTGCCCTGGTGACCCTTCCCTTCTCCTTCTCTCCTACCAGGTGCTGCTGGAACTGCCTGTTCTCCTAATGCAAGGACTAGCCTTGCCTCTCCTGATGGAGATGGCAAATAGAGTGATGGGAAATAAAGAGACTGTGATAGGGCTAGTGCAGCTCAAAGACAAAGAGGCTGTTTTCTAAAATCTACTACCAAAGCAGCATCTGTAGGACTCCTGCTGCAGCACTTTACAGCCACAAGGCTGATGGGGACAAACTGGAACTATGGACTCGTTCTGCTCCATGACCAGGACTACACCGTGCCTTACAGCACCAGGCATTTTTCTCTTCTTGTGCTCAGGGGCCTGTAATTACAGCATCTGTGAACCTGATTTGGAAGACATCAAGTACCCCTAATCCTACCAAGTCATTAAGAGCTGTGATCACTACCCTTCCACTCCTCAGATGGCCTTGTTAGTACAGACAGGCAAAATCAAAGGTTTGTCTTAAGACCAAGCATGTTAGAGAGAAGGATTCAGAGTTCAGGTGCTAGGACTCCCTATCTCACACCTCTTTTGCATGGTCACACTCTCTTCTTTTTTTTCCAATCTTGAGGACAAAGCCAGAGGTTTCAGTAGCAGCAGTAACAGAAAATTATCTCATGGAGGATTCCAGTTACTAAATTTGTGCTTGCTCAAATCACCAGCCACCAACAGCCAGGTGATAAATAAGGAGTTACCTGGATTTAGCTCAAGTGAAAAGGCAATACAGTAGCAAGGACAGGTATAATAAAAGACATTTTCTAGGTTGATACTGATCACCACCATCATTCCTCCTTGCTTTTGTTTCTATTCAAATGTAGTCTAGTTATTTCAAGCATATTGACTTGATTTCTCTCTAGATTTTATTTTGTTTTCCTTGCACTCAGATAGGTTTATTATGCAGTAACATTGCAATGAGTGCTAGATGAGAAATAATGATTCATTTATTTATTTGTTTGCCTTTGATATAATAGCGTTACAGAATTTGTGTTGGAACACCACATTTCTCAAGAGTCTTAGCAATTATTTTAAGATGGTTATCCAACAGGTGCTCAGATGGGCTGGACTAGTAAAACATGAACAAAAGCTTGGAAATAATGAATAACTATTTCCATTGTTTAAATATGAAACAAAATAAGCAGTTCTCTGTCCTTTTCCCCCTATAGAAAAAAAAATAAAGACCATTATTTATCTAAATGAAAAGCCAAAAAATTCCAAAATACCTCATTCAGTATGCAAAGTTTTAAAATCATTGAATAATTTGGGTTATAAGAGAACTTTAAAGGTCATCTGTTCCAATCCCCTAAAATGAACAGGGACAAAATGAAAAAGTAACAGGCTTTTCATATTCAGCTGTTGATTTCAGTGTTAACGACGGACTTCACATAGAAAGTTTCAATCACAGCCTTCCCGAAGCAGCAGCAGAGAAGCAGCGTGCCATTCCTGTAGCCTTGGAACAAGGTTGGCAGAAAGGTTATAGAGCCCACTGTGTTGGAATCATGAACAAAATGAAAAGCAGCATCCTTCTTGCATGGGTTTCTAGTCCTTCCAGCAAGAAGCAGATAACCTCTTAAAATTCAAACTGCTGGCACTGCTCTTTGTAGAGCCAGCACTGCATCTTTGTGTGGATTATCCATGGTTACTGTACTCACTGGAATGTGAGAAATCCACATTGGACACCATTTCTGATTGCCTGTTTCGGTAAGGAGGTTCCAGTCCCACTCTGAGTCAGATGTGAACATCCTAATATTCAGATGAATGCGCACACAGTGCAGACACTCTTATCAGAAATGCTGTCATGTGTATTTGGGGTTTTTCTATGATAATTATCTGATTGTGGAAGGAGAGCAACACTCTAAAAATGCCTTTCTTAAAATGTTTCATTTTGCTTATGGTACTTAACACTTTGTTTTGTCTGGAACAGTGGGAATGCCCTCAGAGCCCCTCAGAAGATCCTTTCACTCTCTCTTCTCAAGGCAGAAAGGAGACCGTGACCATGTACAATAAGCATTATTCCAAATCGAATTGATAATAAAGATCCATGTCTAGGTTTAAAGCTCAAGAAAGCAAGTTTTTTTCCTTATACAATAGCATGGATGATGGAACCTACAACAATTTTAAAAGTGGATAAAAAATCAAAAAACTTGGAATATTATGTGCCAGAGAATAGGTAGTAAAAATGGCAAAATTGCTTGGCAAAATCTGAGTCTACGTTTTTGATCAAGTACTAAAGTTTGAGACATAAGTTTGAAATAGCTTAAAATAGCTTTTAATTTTGAATCAGTTAGAACTATATTCATTACATTTTCTTTAGTACAAGAGATCATTGTTTCAAAAAGACTGCAATTGCTTTTCATTATGTGAAGAGAATAATCTTCAGTAAGTGAAGAAAACTTGGTAAAAGTCATGTCAGAAGTTTTTTCCTATAAGAACCATATAATTGGTACATAACACTAATAAAATGAGAAGGTGAAATTGTGAAAGGGCAATATAATTTCATGTTCATTTGAGGAATATAAATGTGTATGGGAGACACACATGCAGTATCTTTTGGGATAATCTACTATATCATTCTAGGAATCAATTGTGTCAAGACCTCGTTATTCACAGTGTAGTACTTTTGTGAACATGAACATTTTTTGCAATTCCTTCCTGAAAATCAATGTAAGCCTTCACTGCTTAAAGGATACCTCATGAAGAACTGGAAACAAAGGAACACATCCTTCCTGTTATTAACAGTTTGATCTCCAGCTTCAACAGACACAGAGATCTCCATGCTAATTTCGTTTTTTCTTTCTTTAGTATTATCTGTTGTGTGTATAAACATGTTCTGCCATGTAATATTTTTGTATCTATGATGATACAAGTTTCAGGGGATAAGAAAAACAAGGTTTGGGTGTGGAAATAATTTCTTTTGCAACACCAACTGTCACATTTTTTTAAAAAATAAGGGTCTTTTAGGCTCACAATTCCTCCCCAAGGTCTTCATCACTTTACAACTGAGGGCTGAGTATGTAATCACTGATAATAGCTTAAAAAACAAAACAAAACAAAACAAAAAAAACCCCAAAGTACTGTCCTTTTAAAATTTCTTCACAGTTAACTAATAAAAAGTAAAATATAAAAGTTGAATAAGCAGTATTAAGAGTATATTGCTATTTAAATTCTTCTTGTCCCAAAAGATCATGGAATAAGATGATTTAGGAAAAACAAAAAAACAACTAAAGGCAAAACCCCCTAAAATTTAAATCTTTATAGCCCCTCCACAGTATAAACTCTTTGTGATGTGAACTAAGCTGGACCTTTTCCACAACTCTAAGAACACAAAACAAGTCAAAAAGGAAGGTTGAAGAAGTTGGTTCTCTCTGCATGGTGATACATTTGTTTAAGATAAGGATATCACTTGGATTTGCAAACTTTTAAAAATATATTTTATTCTAAATATTTAATTTTATTTTTAAACCTCCTACAAAAAAATTGTCTTAAAGAGAAAGTGTTTTAATTAAGGAATTTATTCTAGTTTTAATTTGTTTGAATTTTTAACTAAATTAAATTAATAATTTAATTTTCATCAGGAATAATATCTAAATTAATGCCTAAGTATTTTCAGCAAGAAAGAAATGTATACTTAACATTTTAACAAAGATAAAATGCTTTAACAGTTAAAGAAGTTCCTGCCTGCACCCGTTCATTTAAATCAGTGTCAGCTAGCAATAAGTTCAGTAAGGACCACGGGTCACACAAAGGCAGTAACAGTGCTAATTGCGACCTATAGCCTTCACACTAATAAAACAGGTAACACTGAAGGAAAACTGCTATTGGTTTGCCTAAAGGTATTTACAACTTCTTCCAGAAGTATTTTTAATATTAACAGCCCCATCTCCAGACAGACTGAGATCACAGTCCATGCACAACTACTCCAGGGAGAGCAAAAGGGCACTAAAAGCCTTGGCCAGTCTCAGGTCAGAAACCAAGTGTACTGTTGGAAGGGACCAACATTACACATATTGGCAGATCACAGAGTCAGAAGGGCCTGTGGAGACTCCTGAGGTTACAACTGTGGTAAAGTAAGGAATTTGAACCTCTGGATGATGTTGTTTTTAATTGAGAAGTTGGTATTGTAATGGTTGCTGTATGGGCTGTGTTATGATTTGGCTGTGTTACTGGTTTTCCCCTGTTATTCCCTATTCATCCCCATGTTGTACTTACCCAATTACATGTCCAGACTTG
>JAWWEU010000111.1:84442938-84456780 GCA_035583155.1 Acropternis orthonyx
CCCCCCCCCGGTGCCTTTGTTTTTGTTTGGTTGGTTGGTTTGTGTTTGTTTGTTTGTTTTTTAAAGCCAGGGAGTCCCAAGGAAAAACATATTTATTTCCCTCTGTATTTCTCAAGTGCATGTCATCTAGAACAGTATTTCAAAGTTCTTCACAGTCTATTCAGAGCCTATCTGTCATATTCAGTACTCAAACAGAAGTTCCTAAAGATGTCTTAAGAGGCACAGAAACTGAGCATCAGGGTTCACCAAAGCCAACTACAGACAACAGCAAGACCTGAAGCACACAGTGTAAGGCACTCACAGGCAGGGGAAGTTCTAACAGACTGTGTCTAATTACGGTCTTGCTTATAATGCTCTAAACAATGTGTCTACTTTGACCATCCAAGAATAAAATCTTCCACTACTATGCAGAGTTTGATTTTCAAAGCTTTGCACTTTTTCTTGTAAAGTTTTCCTTGTATCAAGCACAACTATAAATGGCCACTCTGCTGCCTTTTTTCGAATTGTGCCTGCATGTCTGGAATGCTTACAAAAAGCTTGAGAACATTTAGGCTGCTAATGTTCTGCAAAATTTTTCATTCTTCACTACCAGTTTTGTCTTAATGTATTATACCCTCCATTTATGATACCTCCACTTTACCCACATGGTTAAACTATATACCTTTGAGGGCAAAGACTGCCTTTTTGCCTTAACTCTATACAGGCCTGGGCCAACAGAGTCCTAGGACATATGTTCATTGGCAATAAGTAAGAATATAATACAGTCAGTTTGCAATAATTTGATATCTTCAAACCACTGAACTGTGGATAGAAAGTACAGTTCACTAGTTTATGTCCATTGCTGCTGTCCTGAACTAGAAAGTGTCCTTTCACTTGTGTTGCAGAGATGAGTGCTTCAGGACTGAAAAAATCTCACTTCAGTACTTGAAATGGAGTTCAGCTAATGGCATCTACAACATCAGATTACTTCAGACATTACTTTTTTCCATATTTAATTATTGTATAATCTTTTCAAATGCTGATGTTTCCAGCAAGTCAAGGAGTCTTTTCCTACAAGGATTATCCACCAAATATCACAGTTAACAACTCAAAGCAAATTGACATAATTGCTACTGTTGTTCTTCACTTTATGTCCTGTGTAGCTATGTATATATCCTGTATAGCTATGTTACTGCCATATACTACATCTAGTGGGCCTTGATAACTTCCTTTTACCCTCAGATTCAATTCCTCATTTTCTTTTTTCTTTGGACAATTCTCCCACTCACACAAGGAACTTAGCTACAAATGCTGGAACAAATAACACACCAGTGCTTTGTTTTAACATTTGATTTAACTAGACTTGATATTGACAAGCACCCTTTTAAAACTACAGTCTGCATAGGAGAGGTGCATTAATCAAACATGGTTAACGTGACAGTCAGGGGACACAGGGACACATGTTCTCCATTTTGGGGTTGCACCAGAGACAATTTATTGAAGCTACATTACACAATATATAGGCTTGGCAAGTAGAACATTACAGCTCAGAGGCTGGGTTATGCTAAGGATGGGACGGAGCATTATAATCAAGAGAATACATTGTATTAACTAAGGGGGGACAAGGAAGATAGGAGCTATTTCGCATTTATGGCTACAAGATAAGGGGGAACAATGGATGTTGCAAAAACCAGTTTCAGTCCAGGCTGAGGCACAACCTTACCACCTTGGTGGAGACTGAAGCTCACAACCTTGTCAAATGCAAATAAGGCATGTCTGGAGAGAAACCATGCTATCATGATTGATTTAAGTCTTACCATCTTGGAAGTTTCTGCATTTTCTGCAGTTTTCCATATCCCTACAGGTTAAAAAAGTGATTCAACATCAGTCTTGTTTTGCAAAAATGGCAGGCACTTTAGACTCCCTATTTATTTGCACATGGAACATTCAGCAAGATGGAGCTGTTTCAATGAAGGAACATTCTTTTCAGATGAACTGAAAGAAAACAAAAGCTTTCAAGGGGAATCAACACTCTACTCCTCATTCTGCAGCAAATAACTGTAAATCTGGTTTGACTAACTTGCTAGTGCTACAAAAATACAACACATATAATAAAAGAAGAACTTATTTATTCATGGCCATCTAGGAAGACTAGTCAAAAAGCAATCTGTTCAGTTAAAATAAACAAAGACAAAATTATTCATATCTTACTGTATATTTCAAATAAACACTGATTTTATAAAGAAAATTATATCTCAGGAGGTCTTCATCTTCTAAATTCAATTCTGGTACAAGTTTTAGGACCAAACATTGAGAAACAAGACCATCCAGACCTTAAACTTAGGTCCGGAAGGATAATTTCTGACATCAAATGGCTGGCATCACATGTGTCTTTATCCATCTTATCCTGGTATATTAAAGGCAAAATCCCATTATTTATACCCACATTGATTATGTTCATCAGTGGACAGCAGCACAAAGTCAAGACCTGCTTTTGAAACTTGTTTTAGAGTTACTTTACATAAGCTGTTCCATGGAAAGAGAAAAAGAAAAGGGATAAACATTATAGTTAGAAAAGAAATAATCTTGCATTACTTGTAACTATGGTGCAGATATGTGTTTTGGTTAATGCAGTTATAAAGGAACTTTTCTGAGCTACAAATGTACTTTATTAAAATTCCAATTGTTGCCATAGATGAACATGCTGCAAAAGCTTGTTATGCTCAGACCATCCTAAGGACAGTGCAAATTAGAATGAATGAAGCAGCATGGTTCTTTTCAAGCTGCATGTCCATATTTTTCTTCCTGCTAATTCTGAAATCAAGCATATTCTAGTCTATCTAGTATCTACATTATGCCGTACTATCTGTTCTTCCTGATGAGAAATCCATTTCCCATACAAGCTTGTAAATCAGGTGGAAATATTATGTATTTGAATCAGACATGTAAGTCTGTTTTCTTCAACAAAGCAAAAAAGTAGTGTTTTTTTCAGGATGAATTATCAGTCTCTATTCTCCCATTTTCTGAACACGTAAATATTAACAATTAATGGGATAGACTGAGAAGAAAATCACAGAATTGATTCAGAAAGTATGGCATTTGCTTTTTTTCCCAAGCAGTTTAAAAGTAGGGCCTTTCAGTCAGCTCTGAGACTCATGTTCAAACACACACCTGCTCTTTTGGATGGGATTTGAACATTTATATCCCAGGAGAGCAACTTTACCAACAGGTTTCAGTCTATTCCTCAGTAAATTTGTCTCAATCCCTCTTCTTGACACCGATACTTTTTATAGGAAAGTGTGATACATATTGCATTAGAAAGGGAGTAGGAACTATTTTATAGCTGATAGAAAAAAAGTCCCAGGGTTATGTTTGTTTGGCTTTTTTTAACTGCAAAGCCCAGTTTTTAGTCAGTGCATCAGCTACAATGAATGTTCTGCAGGTGGAACCACAGGACAGACCACTAGAAATGGCATGCTTGCAATTTACCTATGGAAATTTTGGCCAAAAGCAAGTTACAGGAAAATATTTGGTTAAAAAGTGCTGGAAAGCACTGCCTGTTTCTCATTTATCTGAAGTATTTCTTCTTCTATACAATCAGAAAAATTCAATTCAAAATCCATTTTTGAGTCAGTTTTGCCTTAAAATAATTTTAGTATCTTAAATAAATAAAATAACCTTAAACTATTCATGTCATGGATCAAAAGGTCACCCAGATATTTCTGAAAAAGTGTTGTTATTTTGACAGTTGGAGCAAAACACTTCCAAGCTGGATTTTAAGAAACATATGTTTCACTGCCTTCAAATAGGAAGTTGGCTGAGTACTGACTCAGCTATCTGAAAATATTACTGGTTTTTAGTTAAAGTTTACACTTGAAAAAAAACTTGTAAAGGTTTGCAGACGTCTGTCATATTCAGCTATAATTTTTCCACTTCTTGCTTGTTTTTCCTAGTAGACCCATATTAAACAAAACAAAACCAAACATGAAAAATTCCCACATCTTGATTAATACACCACACTAGCAAAAGATTGCAGTACACCTCCAGATTGTGTAACCAACAGAGGCTGCCAAAAATAATGTCTATTTTTCTGTTGAAGTCTTGAAAGAGCTGCTGTATCAATGCACATGAATTAGCAGACAGTATTTTAACTATCAAAGTGAACTCTAATTCAATCACATGATAAACTTCAGATGTCAAAGTATTTTCAACTGTCAAAGGGGGACTGTGAAGGCAAAATAACCCAAGGTAGTGAAATCCCTGGAGTAGCCCTAAGCCTCCTTGTATGGCAAAATGGCACAAGTCAGCCACAGTCATATAATTTCAGCTGGTGGTCCCAAAGGAGAGCAGTTTTATCCCAGTGACACTTGGTTAAATGAATTAACTGTTTCATAAGCAAATAAAAGATGCTTTGCTCACTTCTGCAGCATTGCCTCCAACTCCAGTTTGGTGGGAAGGAGCCAGGTGAGTACTAGTTCAGTGTTGTCCTTGCTGGGCTCCTCTACATGACATGGGCATGCTCTGAAGAGCTGAGGGGCACACCTCCCATCAACCTTCAGTGGACATGCCATAGCCCACCCTCGTTTTCTAGGTGGGTATGACTTAGAAGTAAGTTTTTTTGCGCTGGTACCATTTTAGGTGGAACATATGGGACATACACCCAGTTTTTAATAGAGAATGCTTCCCAAAGAACTGAAGCAAGTATTAGAAAAGGGAAACATAAGCAGTACCTGTTGAAATTATTTTAGGGAATCATTCAAGAGTGCCCAAAAAGCACAACAACTCACCACAACGCTTGCAAGACAGCCAGCTGTCAAGCCCACAGCATTTCCAAAGCAACAGCCAGACTGTGGCAGTTGCCAGCAGATCAGATGTTGTAGCTTTGAGACACTATTTTCCATATAGAATCATAGAATTATATATCTATCTCCACTACTTATAAAACACACTTTTTGTTCACAAAAAAAAGAGCTGGAAAACTGTTGCAAAGAAAAAATTTAGAGGCAAAATTATATATTTGATGTTTAAATGGCAAAATTACATTACATATTCCAAGAATGCACATGGATCTGAATGATATTTCACTACATCTGCCTCAAATACTTCCTGGGATATAGCATATGAGTAAACTCAAACCTTCAAAATGCAAAACCCTTTGTTTTTCAGAAAGGCCTTTTACTGTATCCACACAGAGCTCTGCAGAAGTGTTTTCAGGCCCTGGTCAAGGAAGCCCACCAGGGCAGAGCAGATCATATATTCAAATGGAAACACTGACAGGATCAGCTCTTGGACTTGAAACAGCATTATGAGACAGCCTGAGAATGGGTGCTTGAAGGTGCAAAGTCAGGAGTCGGGTTCTACCACATCTCCCAAGCCAAAGTACTGCTTGCTTTTGCAAAGCCACCACCACTGCTTGAAGGAAGGGGCACGAATGTAAGGTGACAACTCATGTTCTAAGAATGTTGTTCTAAAATCAGATCCTTGGAGTGGATCCTGGGTAATGAGCTGTATGAACTTTTACAATGGGCAAAAATGGCATATTTGCACACTATTTATGCAGTAAACTAGCCTTTTTATGCGACCTGTTGCTGCTTGCAGTAATTGAAGCACTTCAGTGGCTCACTGGGCATTTATTTCTAAGCTTCTAGGAGGTGTACTAAGGAAAAGAAAACAGAAATAGTGTAAAACACTAATCCTGTCTTTCAAGGCTATGAAATTCAAATGGCCACATGTTTTTTGATGCTGGTTCTGTTTTATGGGCTATGATCAGGTACCAAGTAAGGAAGATAGCTAAAACCACGGTGTCTTCAAAAAAGCATTACATGACAGCTTGACTGAAACATTAGATGTGAACACCTTTTTTCCAAAGCTTTTATTAAAAATCTCAGCATTCAAAGGCAACAAATTAAAAGCATTCCTCAAAGTTTATTAAAGACAATTCAGCAGATGTGCACTTAGCCTCCAAAGCACATGAGTGTGCAGTATAGGACAGGATACAAACTCTTCAGCATAGATTCTAAGAAGTGAAGGGTATTAAAGAAAAATTCTATTTAATTGAAACAAAATATTATTAGAATTTCCTTGAACAGGAGGTGTCCCTGATAGTACTGGCTTAATTAGTCCTTAAGCAAACTCTGTCATGGATCACTACTAAGACACTTCCCCTCCCAAACTCTAATGTTCCCTGTAACTCTGGGCTTCCCACCTCCAATGCATTTGGGAATGGTTTAAACTCTCAACTTATTATTTCACTATGGTTTATGCTATCTGCAGCTCTTCAAGATCTCCATGTGTACAGATTTAAAAACAAATTTCTGAATTCAAGAGGATTTTCTTTTTTTCAAGGTTGAATGCAACCCAATTTCCTTATTTCTTCCCTTTCTACACACCACTCTTTCTATGCCACCTTAAGGAAAGAGAGCAAGTTACATAAGAAAGAAAGAAAGGAATCTGAGATACCTGTGTTACTTGTAAGCCTTCGGTCTACTTTTACAAAGACAAATATTCTGGTTTGGCTATTTATTTTGTCAGGGCCTGGTGTGAAAGAGAGAGAGTGTGGGGAAGAAGGGAGAAATAGCTCCTACGGGACTGCTTCTCACATCACATACATATGGAAAGATAGGAATGTATTGGAATGAGTGCAGAGAGAGAAACCAAGAGATGGGGCAAGCTATGCTCCTCACTGAATGAAGAAGTCAAAAGACATCAAATTAATCACAAGCAGGTTCCCATCTTCTTGAAGCAAACTAAATAAATACGTCTCAGACTACAGCTAGACTGCAAAATTAAAAATTAATGATACACAAAAGAATCTATGTTAAAAGATTAAACTTGCCATTCAAATGCTGGAATTCAGACTTAAGAAATGACAGAACTGTCTGTACATAAATCGTTTCTCATCCTCTCCAGAAATATATAAACTACCACATTTTGTTGACCTACCAAATCTCATAGACTAATAAAAAGACAACAGGCTCACATCCCATTCTCTCCCACTTCAGCTCTATATCTCCCAGTACACCCTGGGACCTTCCTCTTGTTCTGAGACTTCACATCAGGTTCCCCCAAGTACCTGAATCTGAGTCAGTCTGTGTGCTGCCCACAGAGGAAGCATTGGTAGATGAATTGTACCTGGTAGACAATGTACCACCTAGTGATTCACCACTGTGCTCACTTCATGTCATAGTGTCCAGACTTTCTGGATTGAGTACAAAGCGAGAGAGAAAAAAAATTGAGGCATGCATCATTCTTTCAAATGCAGAACCTGTTTGATTTGATGTGCAGAGTGGACTTATGCTAAGCTAATGGGCTTGCCTATTTTCTGCACACTCTTCAAACCTTTTTATATTAACTCACTCACAATTCTTCCTTAAGAGGTCCTCATTAGAATTTCTGAAGACTTCATGGGCCATCTTCCCAAAACACTTCTGTCAAAGAGGTCAGTGGCATTAACTTTGGCTTTTCTCACACCCTTCCCAGCCCTGCCTCACTCAAGAGATCCCTAACTAGTTATCTTGTTCTGTAAATAGATTACTGAAGTATTTTGCCAGCCCAGCTCGTTCTTTAACTCTTTGCTACTAATTCCTGTTTATATCATTCTGCTTTTGAACAGCTGACTCCCAGTTTCCCATTTATTCCCCCTTCTCCAATCCTAACAGCATGGTTTCTGTCATTGCTCACCAAACTATCACAGCAAAATCCAATGTTTTGTTTTCTTGTCCTAATTCATTACCAATTTCTTTCACTAGTTTCCTCTCCAGTTTTCTGAGTCTCATCCAGTCTTTGTCTCACCACACTTTGAGTTTATTCAGCTTCCCTCTTCTGCTTTTACTCAACTCCCCACAGCAAAAACAGATTATTTGCTCTCCTTCAAGAGACCAGGCTCAACAGAAATCCATTAAGGGAAAGTTTCTGAAGCTTCTGTAGCCCTAACCTGGAGCACACTTATGTAATTTGCAGTTATTCAGCAATTTTGGACCATACTCAATTGTTCTATAGGCATGACATGGGTGTAATTTAACCATCATTTTGGGATCTGTCCAAGGCAAAGCAGTTTGAAGACAAATGGTGTTCTTTGGCCATTTTAACTATGGAAATTAAAAAATTATCTATGATATATTCACCAATTTCAGTTTTCGCAGAGATTGGAAAAGGTTCCCCATGAAAACAAACAAAAAAACTCCCAACAAACAAAAAACCCACACCTTTTCTCTAAACATCTGTGAAGGCTAGAGAACTTTGAAGATACAATCTCAGAAAATTACAGTATGGGCAAAACAAAATGTTTTACTTCTGATGGCATAACAGTGTGTGAGGAGAACAGGAAGTGATGGGAAAAAAAATTACTGTGTCACTGACTGAAATTTTCCACAAAAATTCAAACATGCAAAGTGAAAACTTGAAAAGCTACATACTCATTAAGGTATCCTGCTCAGAGCATTTTCCAATTGTCACTTACTGTAAGGAAATGCTGGAAAAGGTGTTATATAACTATGTTTATGTTTGTTTTAACTCCTGTATTTCTGTGGAAATTGAATTATTTGATAGGAAAAATTTGTAACATTTTGCATACTTTGTTTACAATTTAGATTACAAAACAAGAAACTCTAAACCTTTCTAGGTTTTGCAAATACTGATCAGGAGTGGTTTGCATGCAATCATTCTTAATTTGGGACAGAAAGATGGATTCACACTTTCCTAAGTTTTCTTTCAAACGTATATTCTCTCATTAACATAACCCTTTTTAGAAGTACTACACCTACACACCCTTAAAACTACAATTGGGCATTCACATCATCAGTAGCCTAAAAAACCCTTTTACATCAGCAACATATAAAGAGAAGCAGTAACTGCTTATGTTAACTGCAGCTAAATTTATCAAACTCAATATTTTGCCTCTAGCCATTTCAGTTACTACAAGCCACTCAAAGATAGCACAGAAATTAGAAAATCTGAGGACTATTGAGGCTACATTTCCATTAGCAAGAGGTAAAGGTGACAACAGAAGCATATTTATAGGTGAAACAATTAGTTCTGAGGATGTGCTGTTGGTATCAATAGACAAATACACATTTGGAGTGTCTTAACACAGATTAGCCTACTCTGGTCCCACAGCCAGCCAGCTAACAGTTGGACTAGAGTAGGTGAGTTCCTGAAGTGTGCCTTCTGACTTCATTTGGTCAGAAAAGAGTTAATTCATTTCTGGTCTCTCCAACTGGGAGATTTACTTCAAAAGAGCACTCCTGGCCCAAACCAGGTCCCTGATGTAGACAGACCTTGACAATGAGATTTATAAAGCTATTGTAGAAACCAAGATTGGCCCTATTGAAGTTAGTGTTGCAAAGGGAAGTAAGCAAGAACCAAATCTGGACCCTGTAAAAGTGTTACTGAACTTTAAGACTGAATTACCAATGCTTGCATAAAGGTTTATATTTGCCTACAAGGGAAAGGGAGGAAAGCAGGCAGCTTGAGGCCTCAGCAGGTGAATTTGAGATGATGCTCATCAACAAAGAATTGCCAGGAACTGTTACATTAGCTGGATAAGCTAGGTAGCCTGTAAATTCATTACTATCTTAGCTGAACAGATAGACTACAGGAAGAGAAAACCTACTTCACTTTTGTTGGTGTCATGCAGGGCTGATGGACTGTGTGACATGAGAAGAATTTACAAACTCTTACAGGGTAGCCAGAAGTTACCAATTTCTAGGTTCCCAGAAGTCCCTATTATAACTGAATTCTAAAAATTTAAGAGGAAGCTGGGCTGTAAACATATGTATTGTTCTAGTTAAAATGCCTGCAGGCCAAGTAACTGTTATCTAAATGAGGCATACAAATTAGTTCCTCTGATGAGCAAGGGAGATGCTCTGCTTATTTATCTACTGTGGGTAAAGGGACCTGTGTGTGCATGAAAGGGTTTGGGGAGTTGTTTGTTTGAGTTAATGAGTGTAATTTCTGTATTGAATTTTCAAGCATAAATGAAATTTCAAGCAGACCATTATTTCTACGCAGAACCTCATAGAAGTATATCCTTACAGACCTTAACAAAGAAAAGCACACTATATGCTTTCAGTTATTTCTTCCTTCTGCATTTCCATAGAATTAAATAAAATAAATAAAAAATCCCATAGCAAAACCTGCAACTTTAGAAAACAGTATTCAGAAAATATTTAAGAAAAAAAAAGATGATTCAGGCTCTTTCTCCGTGACCAGGTTTTCCATCTTCCAGATTCAGCCAACTAAGGTCAGTACAGCAAAAAGAAATCAACGATTCATCCAGGTTACATTTTATTTCTTTGACACATTTCTGTCTCTGCCACAAAGGTTAGAAAGATTTGAAAGGTGGGTCCATGTGAACCTCATGAAGATCAGCAAGGCCACATGTAAGGTCCTGGACTTGGACCTGGGCAATCTTAAGCACAAATACATCATGGGTGGAGACTGAATCAAGAGCAGCCCTGAGAAGGACTTGGGGATGTTGATGGATGAGAAGCTCAACATGACCTGGCAGTGTGCATTTGCAGCCAAAATAGCCAACCATATGCTGGGGTGCATCACAAGACATGTGACCAGCAGGTTGAGGGAGGTAATCCTGCCCCTCTACTCCACTCTCATGAGACCCCACCTGTAGTCCTGCATCCAGCTAGGGAGCCCCCCAGATGCCAAATCACTTAGCTGGTTCTCTCCTAAATATTCCCCAGCTTTTCAACTCATTTTTAGATGTGAGCTTCAAAGCTAGACTTTAAACTAGAAGTTTAAAACACAGGTTTAAGAAATGCCAAATACAGGCAAAATGTTCTGTGAAAGTTGATCATCAAAGTTGTCAAACTAGAAATGAAAATCTGTCACCACTAAAGTCAACCTGTTTATGAAAGCCAGCCAAAGGCCAAGTGAAACAGAATGGTAAAAACTGTATGGTTTAAAAGCTTTCTGACAAAGGGGTCTCAAAAGCACCTGGTACGGTTCCACGTCAGCATGACTAATCTGAAGGATTCCACAAGCAAAAGGAGATGTTTAACATTTAGGCACCTTACAGATACCTTTCATGTACATTGCTAATGGGTGAAGGCTGTTTATCCCTCCTGAAACTGGTTAGTAAGGCACACTGCTGTGTGGAAACACAAATGACTGGAATTTCTTGTGAACTTTGTCATCATAGTTACCAAACCCATTTTTTCTCTTCTAATTTTAGTCAAAATTATTTTCTTTTGTCTTTGGAACAACCTTTTCATCAAAAAACCTACACAAAATAATGGAAATCTTTGGAATGGAATTTGAAGGGCAACATTTCTTGTTTCACATTGAAATTTCACTAACTTTAAAGAACTCATCCTTTCCAGGGGAGGGGAACTTGTCAGCATCTTAAATCTATTACAAGAGCTGTATGGTGTATGAACCAGACAAGCAAACTTCTACACAACATGACGCAGTATAAACTTGTATTACATGAATACAGTTTAAGTAACCCTAAGATAATCAGAAAGTGAAGAAAACCTCATCCAATATAGGAAGAAGATTAAAAAAAAAGGATAACAATACTGCACCAATGAAGGCTTCTACCTAGGACACTCTCTAACAGCTTAATATCTTCCTTATGTTGTGGTACCCAAAACTGCCCACAATATCCAAGGTGAGGCCACCCCAGTGCAGAGCAGAGCAGGACAATCCCCTCCCTCACCCAGCTGGCAATGCTGTGCCTGATCCCCCCCAGGACATGGTTGGCCCTCCTGGCTGCCAGGGCACTGCTGACTCATATTCAACTTGACATTGATCAGGACCCCAAAGTCCCTTTCTTGGCACTGTTTTCCAGCATCTTATTCCATAGTGTGTACATCCAGGACTTTCCCATCCCAGGTGCAGAATCTGGCACTTCCCCTTGTTGAACTTCATATGGTTGGTGATTGCCCAGTCCTTTCATTTGTTAAGGTCTCCCTGCAGGGCCTCCCTGCCTTCCAGGGAGTCAACGGCTCCCCCCAGTTTTGTTTCATGTCCCTTCCAGTCCTGTGTCCAAGTAAGAAAGAGAAGAGGGCCCAAGATGGAGCCCTGAGGAATCCCACCAGTGACAGGTCTGATGTCACCCCATTCACTATTATGCTCTGTGCTCGACCCTGTGCCAACTGCTCACTCCCCACATGATGTGTTATATCCCCCACTTCATTCCCCATCTTCTCCTAACCTTGTTGGCTAACCCACAGCCAACCTTTACTCCCTCTCCCCTCCACAGGCCTGCTCTGCTGTTCAGGCTCAGCCATGTGGGGCCAAGATAGGGGCCTACAATTTCACAATCAGTAGTGCCCCTAAATTGCTTATGATTTCCGCTTCATTTGCAGAAGAGCTCACCCACACGCTACTAGCCCTCAGCAGGACCCTGAACCACAGAGACTGTTGCTGGAGTGCTTCATGACATATCAGCAAGGGTTAATGACCTGAATGGGATTGAAGCAGGACTAAAAGCAAGAATAAAGCTATCTCAGCTGGTTTTGCTGCCAGAGACAAATAGAAATGCCTCTCTAGCCCATCTACATTGTTCTGGAGAGTGTGGCAGGAACATCAGGGATGGGGCAGGGGCAGGAGAGGTTCACAGCTTGCGGAGCTCTCTGTCCTACCCACACCCAGACCTTCCCACTTAGCTTTGTGAAGAACATTCACAGGAAGGACTTCTGGCTCTCAGGGCAGCTGTGTCCCTTCTGTTCCAAGGAAAGAGTCTCACAGAGCCATAAGCATCTTGAAATGTACAGAAAAGCCTGTCCTGAGGCCCACCAGTTTCTGACACTATGCAGCCTTGCCTTTTTACATATCCAAAGTCCTGTCAGAAAGATTTGTTCTAGCAGTTGTTTTGCAAGGAAGAACATTAAAGCCACATTTGAAGCACTCTTCCTTCTTTTATCTTTGTCACAAGTACACTGACATGAAATTAATCTTGTCTGAGAGTTTAAAGGGCTTAATTCCATATTCTTTTGTGATTGTTAAAAGAAAGAAGCATGAGGCAAATTTAACTATAATGTGAAGTTCAATTATTTCAATTACCACCTCCTGCCTAAATGAAGTCTGTTCCCTCAAAGACATCTGCAATTTTACATTCATTTGCTCTTAAAATAGCATTAATTATAACAGTTTCACTTGAAATTATAAAATAATACATGAAGAAATTGATTAATCGCTTACATACATTAAAAAGTTGCATACAAGTTTAATTTATAAATTTGTTATTTACCTTACATGATTAATCTTGCAGCCAAACAAGTCTTAACAATTTTCTCATGACTTTAACATGAAATTTTTTCCCCTTTTTTACACATAGTGTGAAAGTCTTATTAATATGGGATGCCACTCTGAAGACCAATTCACAAAACATAATAAACAGATATTAAGTAGTTGATACTTAAAAAAAGGACAGTAAAGTGATGCAATTTACCGGAGATACTATCATTTTGGTGCTTTTCCTGGAATGAGGATGAGAGGTGTTAGTGTTCCTCTTTCTGACATTTTGCCAGAGCGTGGATCAATGAAATGAAAGAACAAACAAAAAACCCCAAAAACTGGAGAAGATAAGACAATGAAAGATTTTTGCACAGCAAAAAAAAAAACCCAATGAAGTGACTGTGAAGCTGACAATGGTGCTGCACACAGCATCCCAGGACATCCACTGCAAAAAGCCTGCAAGGAAAAACATGGCTAAAGGCGCACAAAGGAAGGAAAAAAAGGAAGAAAAAGAAGAAACCAGGAATATGTTAAAAATATTCTGCAGGTATTTTCTGTTTCCATATGATATTTCTGAGCTAAATTCAACTGTAGATACATTTCTACAGAGTATAAGAAAACTGTTAATATTCTACACCATAACTACTGTTATGTTATGTTATGTTA
>JAWWEU010000111.1:84461549-84472557 GCA_035583155.1 Acropternis orthonyx
TGTTATGTTATGTTATGTTAAGTATTCCAAGGTATTATTTTTACAAGTTGTGAGACTGTAATATTTAGTGTATTCTCATATAGTAATAATCCTGTGCCTCTGACCATTTCATTATCCCTCATTGTGTTTCTTTTGTTCTATGTCTGGAGTGAGCAGAGCTTCATTCAACACATGCAGGTGAAGTACACCCTGTTACAGGCAGCCAAAGATGGCAAAATTGTGGTTTCAGCAACTCTACTAAGCAACAACATTTGTAATTCTAGCCTTCACCACAAATGGGCTTGAGTATAAATTTCACACATAAAGTGCATAAATAACAGATGTTAAGGCAGAGAAATGAACTACACAGTCAAATAATAGACAATAAAATTCAGTTCTCTCCCTACCTCAAAGTTATAAAAACATACTTATGATATTCAGGATTATTGTTTTAACTATTAAATTCAGAATATTCAGAAATTTCAGTTTTGTGTTTGCTTATTTTTCAGTAGGCATCTTTTTCCAATTAATCCTGCAATGTTCCTAGCTGATCCACGTTTATTTGAGAAGCTGTATTCTCTCACAGTATTAGAGTGCAATATCAAACGCAGAAGAATCTGTCTTTCAAGCAACAGCAGAAAGACAATTTATATTAAGCTGTATCTAGGAGGAAAGATTCCTCATTCAGATACACATTTCTTCAATAAGCACAAGCAGAACACAATGAGAAGTGGCTCTTTCTGACTTTTTTTTTCTTGCAGTGAAAGTTCTAATGTATAGAATTTACACAAAAAAATTAAAATATTAACGCTCAATAGTATGCTAGCTCTTGACCTTCAATAAAAATGTGTAACTTAGCTGTTAATGTCTCTACCATACATACTACATAGCTTCACAGATAAACAAATTTAACAAAACTTCAACAGTAAGCCACTGATCTAAACAAAATAGAAGCTGACTGATCTTTTACGAGAGTGGTATGTGCCTCTGTGTTTTCCTGACCAAGTTAAATATATTCAAGGGAATGCTTTCAAATATTTTTCTATTAAATACCACGTTGAAGTCCTATTACATTCAGGCAAGTCCATTCAAGTTCAGAATCATTCGTATCTAGCAGATAATAACATTGCTGCTTCTGTTGTGAACCCTGACACAGAGCAGTTTACACTTGAAAGGCAGAAAATCCTCCAGGTTGATCCTTATTATCTAGAGTTTACAATTTGTAAGCCATACTGAGTGTAAGGACTTGAAAATAAAAATACAATACAATGCCACTGTAAGAAACCATTGAGAACCTCCTCCTCTCCTGACATTTTTAAAATGTCTTTGGGTACAAATAACTGTTGGAGAGAAATAAAGCTATGCTTTTACCATCTTGAGAGGATAACAGTGGGATTTTCTCAATTTTCAGGTTGCAACAAAGTGACTGAGATAAACACATTCATTACTCTTTTTCAATAAGCTTCCCTTATAAAAAGGACTGAAGTGTGGCTTCTATCATTTTACTACACAGAATTTCAATATGAATTCCTTCTAACAGGGCCATGATTATTGCAAATTCAAATGTATTTTATAGGTGTGTCATTTAATAACCTTTTGAAAATCATTCCTTCACATCTAACACAGATTAATTATTATCAAATAATAAAATATGGGTCCTAATGAAAAATATGTGGTCTATGATGTTGTCCTGGAACTGAAATACTTGTAAGACACAGACTATCTCAATTCTTTCTTTCCTTAGCTATATACCAGAAATAATTCCTCAACATACAGCTTCTCTGATGGCTTTGAAAATATGGCCATAGAAAGGCTCAGTCAAGAGGCATACAATGACAAATTCAACATTGCTGAGAGAATTGGGAGCTAGTCCTAACTGGAAAATAGCAGTCAATAGTGCTAAGCAATTATGAAATAAAAACTTATTCTATTGAGCTATTCTACAAAAGCTTATTCTATTGAGAGGAAGCCATAAAATTGATCTTCCTATAAAAATGCAACCACTGGTGCTAAACAAAACAGTTACTCTGAATTTAGAAAATTTGCAGATTTTTTTTTACAGATTTGTCTACCTTATGCAGCAGGTAGGTCTGGGCCATAGCAAAGCACTTTGTCACTATCACTTTGTGATACTTATTTTAGAAAAGGCCTTTTACTAGACAGTGACTTGGCTTCTTTTTGTACTAGCAAAAAGAAAGGGAAAAATAATTATTAAATATTAAATTTAGGAATGTTTTCCAAAACTACTAGGGATTGATGCAGTTAGGTTAGAATGGTTACTGGTGTAGGTTGAATGCTGATTACGTATTTCAGCTTCATGGGATGAAGTGTGACATGCAGGATCTGGTCACTGCTAGGCTGATGTACTCACCTGTACTGCCACTAAATACCTCAGACACTCTGTTTGTGTTCAGCATTTGTGTGACCACGTGCAGCAGTCACAGTGTCCTGTTCTGGCCTCCCAAGGTACTAGAAACATTAGAGTACTAGAGTAAGTTCCATGAGAGTCACCAGGATAGTCAAGGACCAGAGCACAAGATGCACTGAAAAATAACAGAGAAATTACTTTATACAGCCTTAGGAAGAGCAGGCGCAGAGCAGGTTTCTGCATGCTGGTCTTATATTTGGGCATGCAATATAAAGGCTTTCCCATATCAGTCAAAGGAATCTGCTTATGAAATATCTAAATTTTCCTTCTTTTGTACAAAAAACTTTAACTGTATTTGCAGTACAAGTGAACATCACTTTAAATATCACCTGACAGGCCTACAAAAACCATTGTAGCTTGCTGCAGTTATTTTGGTATATGCAAGTGAAGGGAGACAACTTTTCAATCGGGTATAAATGTTTCAAGAAGACTCCAGTCTCTCTTTGGTATTTCAATCTGTGCATTCTTCAAACTAGTTTGCAATTTGTATGTGGGAGAACATAACTAAATCTGTATTTCTCATCCAGGAAGATGAAAAAATGTTTACTCTGAATAGCCAAGGAATGACTTCATTTATTTAAATGCTGTTCAAGATCCATAGACGTAACAAACAACTTTTTCCCTTCTGTCATTTCAGAGGATGATCTCATTCAACAGTTCAGTTACTGAAGCTTTTAATAGATATTAACCATGAAACAAATTTATCTATCTCTTCAGCTTATGCAATCTCTTCAATTACACATATCCTCAATTTATACATCTACTATCACCTTTAAGGGAAATAATGATCCTAATTCAGGTCTCACTTGCATAAGCTCTAATAGCTACCAACTTATGGAAGTTTAATAATTTATTTAACCAACACAGTTAAGAACACAAGGTCTGATACAGGGAGGCACCATTATGTAAATGTGATCTGCAGTGTTACAAAAAAAAAATTGCTTGATAGAAATACTTAAAAAAGTAGAATTACTACATAGGTTCTGCAGGCATTCTTCAGAGCCTATCCATGGCTTGGGATGAATGAGTTGATGCCAGAAGGAGTGTCTAAAAAGTCAGGCTCAAAATAAAAACCACTTTGGTGCAAGAATGTTCAAGTTAAAAAGCCAATGAATATTGTTTTTCCCTTAAGAGGAAAGGCTTCATGATTTGAGTCTTGAGCAATATATTATGACTTCTGTACTGTCTATGAGTCACAATTGCATTCCTATACAATAGTAAGTTCATTGTCAGGACTCAATAATTAATATTACTGATAGAAAAAACTTACTAAAACAGTAACTCAAATAATCAGTAAATTAAGGTCAGTAAAAAAGAAGGGTAGGAAACACAGCAGAGGTTTTTAAATGCTGGGTCATGCTGAATGTTTCTTTCCAATGTTTGTCCTGTTTCTCATATCTTTGAGCATTGCAGAGTGACAGGAACCTTGTGAAAAATAAAAAATCACTTGATGAGTGAATTTAAAAACGTAGATGAATTTAAGAGCTTACTAGGAAAAAGAATGTAGCAAAACTGGCTTGATGTTGACATTAATAAAGTTCCAGCAAACCAGTGTTTCAGATTTATCTAACCTCTGCCACCACACTTCTTTTTGCAAATTCTTCTGAGAAAAGGCTATTCCTCACATTTTTTAAACTTAGTCTGAACATTAGCAAGTTATTTAAAGTAAATTTAAGAGGTGTGAGTCAGCATTCAGAAACACTTCTCATATCTCTGAAAAAAACCCTGGAGAATATCATTTATTTACCCATCTTATCTGTTAAGTGCTAAGGCGTGTCTCTGCATATTGTATGCCATCCAAAACTGGAAACCTGCAATCAAGTTTGAGCATGGTGCAAAATAAGTAACGAAGTTAAATGATTTCTTCTCAGACAATTGTATACTACTAAAATTTTGTCACATTTTTACGTCTCTATGACCCTTTCATCTATTTCATGAACTTAAACTCAGGAAAAGAACAATAATTTCCAAATCATCACCTAAACCAATCTGGAATCTCCTAGCAGTAGTCCTTACCATAGCCCAGAGAAATGTCTCATGACCTCAGCCTTTCACAACACCCAAATATAAATGCTAAACAACAATGCTATTTCAGTGTTCAGTTATATATCTAAGGATTTAAAACTGTTGCCCCTGAAGACAAAGCAAGAAAAAGAAAGGCAGAAGAGAAAAATAAACCAGACTTGAACAAATTTCTTCTTCCATGACAAAAAGATCTCACATAGAAACCCCACAGAAATACCAAATCTACCAAGTAGGAAGGGAGCCACAAGGATCATGGAGTCCAACTCCTGGCCGAACACAGGACCCTCCCCAAGGGTCACACCATGTGCCCGGGAATATTGTCCTCAGCAAAACATTATCTTTCAAATTAAAAGGAAATTCCAATTGCATTCCTTTTAGTCATCATAGTGAGTTAGACTTTTCTTTCTTGGTTAAACAAGGTGATTGCATTGACAAAACTTACACTTTCCATATACAACTGCATAAAGAAACTTTACACATGGAACTTTTACTGTAAAATTATCAAAAATGCAATTCTGAGGAAGCAAAATGTGGATAAGTACTTTACAGAACTCCCAGTTTTCCCAGATGTGGAAATGTTTCCACTTACCTTTTATGATTAGGAAGTGTGCAATGCAAGAAAATAAACAGCCTGAAGCCAAGAATTTTTCAGGGGCTCAAAACAATCTCAAGAAATTCTTAAAATCACACCTACTTGTGCTAGAATAGAAACATTTGCATACTGAATTTTCCTTCAATGGCATGAAAATGGTAGCTAATGTATGTATATAGTCTGTGTATATATTATTTAGAAACTCAAATTACAAGAAAAATATGCAGAATTTTTATAGATCTAAGAGATGAGAGGTTTACCATACCATAGTCAGATAAATTACTTACAAGTTATATTATAGCTTAAATTTATAGGAGTTCAGACTAAATCCTTCTTTAACAGGTACCAAGCAACCCAATTGCACTGGTGTCTAAGTACTTCTTCAAAGCCTTAGTGTTTCCTCCAGTTACTCCTCTGCTACAGCATATCGGAAAAACAGTAATTTCCTATAGGGATAGACATGATTCAAAAGAAATATGGTGCCAGAGTGTTATATCTCTGTGAGAAACTCAAGTGAAGCCAGAATGCTGTAGAGCCTTAATTCCCCTCAGGATGTGGCCTACAAAATGTTAGAAATGCAAAGAAATATAATTAAATCCATGTTAATCCCCACAAAAACAGATAGAATCAAGGCATTTATTTCCCAGATATTTTCAAGAGAGGTAATTAACTCACCATATCAACCTACAAGAAGAATGGTGGAAGGGAAACATCACTGTTAGTGCTCCCCTGGGGTAAGGGAATAAGTCAGACCTTGGCTAAGACTACAAAGTTTCCAGGCCTATCAGATTCACAAGTTCATTTTAAAATAGCAACAGCAGCATCAACAGAATCTACTGAATGTATTTTACCTCAGGAAAGCTTCACAAAATTACTTGTATCTATTAATTCAACAGAGAAAAGAAGGCTCAAGAGGCATCTTATTGCTGTCTACAACTATCTATTGGAAGTGTATAGAAAGAACAGAGACAGAAGCTGATGATGAAGAATGAGAGAAAATAGGTAAAAACTGCAGCAAGAGAAACTCCAGCAAGATATTAGGGGGGAAATACCACCACAAAGGTAGTGAAGTCCTAGAAGAGGTTGCTCAGAAAGACTGTGGAATCTCCATCCTTGGAGATATCCAAAATTTCATTGGTCCAGACTGGATCTGTTTTGATGGGAGAGCTGGATCAAATAACCTTCAGAGATCTCTCACAACTCCCATCATTCTCTGATTCTGTTCAAACATGTACCAGAGTTACAGTACTAAAGAATTTCTAATATCACATGAGAGAACTCAATAATAAAAGGTGGCAGATTTCCACATGACTACAATCACTGCATGTATATAAAGGTAGCTAAAACCATAACAGATATTGCTCATTCATACTTCCATGATTGTTGTGGGTCCCTTCCAACTCAGAATATTCTATGATTAAACCTTTATTTGTACTGAGAAAGAAAATATTTAAGCATTGCCCTAAGTAATTTATGTTTATAGCTATCTCTGCAACTATATATTTTAAGGAGTGTATTTATTAAATTTATACTGATTAATATATTTTAGCATCATAATGTTCTTAAAGTGCTGTAAATGTCTAAAAGCTATCTTAATTTTTTTTTCAGGGTAAAGGAAACTTACAAGGAGAGTCTTTATAAGGACTTACAAGGAAAATAGTTAAACATCTCACATGGGGTCTTGCAGCTCTTTCATTGCAGCCATCCCAATTTGACCAACTCAGAACATTTATAAGGTTTTGACAATGATAAAAAGCTAAAATTATAACGATATTTGCATCTGATGATGTTTCTTTTTATGAAATTGGATGCAAATTCTAAAATCTCATTAAAGCAAGAGGTGACTTGAATATGAGATACAAGAGTAAGACGCATATCCTCAAACATGTGGGAGTTCGAGAGATTCCTAGGCAACATATCCTACTTTGGGTGGTAGCAAAGGAAGCAATAAATTGGCAATATTTAGAAAGTGGAAGCTTTCCTCTTATTTTAACTATTACAAACTTACCCACTTCCAAGCTATGGGCCATGAATGGGAGGATGACACAAAGAATGAAACAAAATTAGAGGTTGTTTTCCAATTTTATTTACAAGTGTAAATTCAGATACCTCTAGGCAAAAATCCTTTTGAGTCCATTGGAAGTACTCTATCCTGAGGTTCCTAAGTCTGATTTTAGCACTTGCTGGATACAGAGCAAGGAACACAATTCATATACACATAGAGGTGTCCACCTTTTTAACCAAACTAATGGTCCATCAGTCTGCCTCTGAGAACAGTTATTTATATTCATCCTTCTAAGGACTGGCCTTTGACCCTCCAGCTTCTCTGCACTAACTGTGATACGAGAAGTATGGACAACTCTATCCAGATACAATATGTCTAGCCTGCTTTTCAATGAACATGTCCATTTAGGACATGAGACTTGGTGCTGTTCTGTGTATTTCAGTAATATGGAAAGAACAACCCTGTAATGATAAGCACAAGTTCTACAATAAATCTGTGTTGATCTGCAGTCTGTGCATGTTCCAACCTCTTAACTGAAGTAGAAGCAGTTATTTTAGTGTAGCTAAATTTAAATCACTGGCGTTCAGTCCAATACACTCATTTCATCATTACTGCCAACTGAAACCTGGTTAGCAGTCCCCAGTAACACTGTATGAGGGAGTTGCTGCCAGCCTGCCTCCAGACTCTCGAGTGCTTCTGTCCAAACATATTGCAGGAGACCTGGAGTATATACATCAATACACCTTACATAATTGTTCTAAGGCATCCATCCCAACAGCACGCAGTGGCAAGAATTCTTATGCACCAAGCCATGCTAAAAACTGCACTCCTTCCAGTTGATCAAGCTGTGCCCTTGATGATGAGTGATTCATGTGAGGGACCCATCCACCCCTGAATTCTAAAGCTTTTTTAAGACTCAACCCATTTCACATCAGATTTTGACAGTTCTGACTAAGCTGTGTTGTGCCTCTGAAAGGGTACACAGAAGTTACTGCTAGAATTTCCATCCAAAGCCAGGCTTTGGATGCACCTCAGCAGCACTCTCCAGAATGCTTCTGCCATATCATGGTTTGAGGTCTCAGGCCTAAAACGACTGAGAATTACCTGCCTGGCCTCCAGCTGGTGCTCCAGAAGGTCACGGGTTGACAGATCTGTCCATCTTGTACAGATGTTTTGGATGCCTTTGGGCACGTCCTATGATACAAGATATACATGGAGTAACCAAATCAAGTCCTAGGGATTTTCTTAATTTTCAAATTAATTTTTCTAATGCTACTTACTAGATGTCCATTGA
The DNA here is from genome assembly GCA_035583155.1 of Acropternis orthonyx. NCBI lineage: Eukaryota > Metazoa > Chordata > Aves > Passeriformes > Rhinocryptidae > Acropternis > Acropternis orthonyx. The sequence goes on from JAWWEU010000111.1 coordinate 84,469,873, forward strand.
TGCTGTCTTAGACACTTATCTCCATGTAGAACCCTACATAGAGAAACCTGAATTTTTATGCTTTACTCTCAATTTGAATCCTTTGCTTAAGCATGAAGGTAATCCTGGCTATTAAAAAAAAAAAAAAAGTTTGAAAGACCATAAATAAAATTTAGGAGGTTCAGAAAGTTTTGTGGACAAATACTATGATTACTTATACCACTACTAATTGCTCTATTTTTTTTTTTTTTTGTCCTTAAATATTTGCCATTCATTACAGTGATAAGAAATAGAGACATCAAGAAAAATATTTATCTTGATCCATTGTCTATTTATATCTTTCTTGGGTTTTTATTAAAAAATGTTGAAAACTGAAAATATACCCACATACTGTAGGTTTTATTTTGAATATGATAGTTTTATAATATAAATAAATTATTTCTTTTAAAACAGAATCTTGCATATAAGTTTTCATTAGAAATTTAAATTACTGTTCTGTCCTTCTTTAACAAAAAGTTTAAAGAAACATTAAAGATTAAGCAGATTTCCCCACTTAAGCAATGCAGTCTCCATTATATAACACATAGTAGTAGTTATTTATGACGGGTAATAGAATGATTAACCCTATTAATAAAAAAAGGCAATAAATAATAAAGAGAACTGAAACTCTTCAGAATTCTTTCAAATTGCTCTACTAGCTTATAGAAATTATAGAAGTTAATCAGTAATATCAAGTAATTTTCAAAATGAACTTGTATGCACAGATAAAAATCCTTTCCTGAATTTTATTTTCATCAGGTGCCTCACCAGACATACTACTAGTATTTTATGAATTATCTCATTTAGGAGGTACAAGTAGGTGCAGGATGAGCAGAACACTTGTTTCAGAGGAATTTGATTTCAAATCAATCAATATTCATGGTGTCTCTTTAAGCATTAAAAATTCTTTGCTATCTTAAATGCTAATGTGATTTAATAATAATGCTCTGCACCTATTATGTCACCTTCCCACTAAGGCTCTCCAGATTCAAGCATCCATAAATTAAACCTCAAAAAATCATTTTTAAATTGGATTATTTGGATGGGAAAAAATAAACTTAAAAAACAAACAAAAAAAAGATCTTGCAATAAGAAATGTTGCATAGGAAAAATGGTAGAATCAAACACAATATTCCAGGTTAGTATATCCAGTAAGTTACATGAAAACTTCACATGAGTTGAGGATAATTTATTTTCTATTTGGGTTATTCTCTAACCTTGTCTTAGATTTCACTGCCGTATCAGCAGGAATGGTTAGGTCTTTGAATCTTTTTGACTCTGTACTTGGACCCCAGTGAGAGGCAGAAGTTCCACTAATATTTTAATACCAATTACATTGCATACATCAGCCATGAATTATGTTTACCATCTTACTACTCAATCTAATTCCCTCAGGAGCTCCCCTAAAAGTTGATTGTAGAATCATACCAAAATAGAACAGATGTGACCAAAAATGCTTTACAGTGGCCAGTATACCTGTATATAACTTAAGATGTTGTAATGTGTTGCTATGTAAGATGGTGTGACTTCTTTGATGCCAAAGAAACCAAACACATTTACCACTGTGGAGAACTAAAATTTTAAAATTTTAATCAGGAAAGGAGCACACGATTCATCCTGTTATCAATTCAACCCTTCTTAGCAGAAAACAATAATTATTACCAAGTTGAATCATTTCCTTCTTTTTGTAATCAACTCTTGTCTTTTAATATTCAACCATGTAGACAAACTGATAGTTATGAGCCAGAGCATAAATATCTTTCCATATTATTTCTGCTGTCTTTATCTACAAATCTGTGTTCACAAGGTTCTAATAATTTTAGAGGGATGAGTTTAAAAAAAAAAAAAAAAAGCACAAATTGGATCAGTGCAGGTACAGTGAAACAATCTCTCTGAATCCAAAAGCAAGATTCCTATTCTAGTCTTATGTAATCAGATTTAAAACAGCCCATTTCCTTTTGTACAAATAAGTTATCACTCATGTTTCAGGAACTGCTGAAAAGATGATAAAGATGTTTCCTGAAAATCCACTTTATAAGAGAAAGATACAGAGAGACTGTTCAAAGGCAAGAATTTGTTTTCATTCCTCAGGAGAGATATTTTCATATAGATTTTTATAAATGAAAGAGAAGTTGTATGGAGAAACATTACATCAATGACTGAAAAGCAACAGAGAGGCCTATAAAATAAGAGAAGACGTCCCCAGAGTCCAGTGACATTTCCAACACAGAGAAAATCTGTTGTGGAATCTTAATTTTTTTTATTATTTTTGTGGCCAATGGGAGTTACATAAATCCTGGAAAAATATTCAAATTAAGCAGGCAATGACAGTCAGTCTTAATAATATCAGCGTACGATGACATTTTTTATAACTATTCACACTATCTGAAGAGTTGTCTACTGATGAAAACACATCATCATGGCTAGGCTTCGTGAACGAAGATTTGGGAGGGGCTCTACCCACGCTTGCTGCAAGCGCGCTGATGGCTAAAAAGGCCAATGCAAGACAGACAAGTCCGGTTGCAAATGGCACAGTGGAAAGTCTCCACAGGTGGGATTGGTGAGGCACGGTTTTTTCTCCGTTGTCTTGTTTTCTTCAACACTGATCCTGCATGTGCTCTCAAAGGAAGCAGCAGCATTATGAATGGTGTGTCTCCATGCCTCCCG
>JAWWEU010000111.1:84472657-84510491 GCA_035583155.1 Acropternis orthonyx
CATGGGAGACCCTACCGGAGGCACAAACCACTGCCAGCATAGCTCACAACCTCATAAGGGCACACAAGCTTCTCCCCCACGACAAGGGGTTGCCCATGGAGAAGACGAAAACACAACTGACCAACTAAAAGTTCCTTTGCTAGTGGTTTTATTCAGAACTGAAATTTTCTTGTCTGGCATCCAAAAAAAAAAAAAAAAAAGAAAACAAACAAAAAAACCCACACACACACAAAAAAAAAACACCACAAGAAAACTACTTCTTCCCCCATGAAATAAAGATCTATACCATTACAATTCAGCCAAGCACCTGCATGCACCTTTTGAAGACAGAGGTGTGGTCAGCAATAATGCACAAGACAGTCTTCCAGCTTTGAAATGTCTGTGGTACTTTTCTTATTCCCATAAAAGCACACTGTTTTAACATGTTCATCCTCCCAATACTGCCTTGAGATAGGAAAGTTTTATGAAAATGCGTTAGACTGAACAACAAAGCTCCAGATCATCAAAGGCTTTTAAGCCTCTAACTCTCCCTCACTGTACACTTGGCAATCTGACCCAAGGACTTCACTGAAGGTCAGATAGTTGTCTGCAGATGAAAACAGAATTCAATCCAGCTTTCTCAATTCCCAGAATACTACTCTAATTACACTTCCTCAAATCCTTACGCCTTAAGTAGATTGCTGAGACAATTTCCTTATAGAAGAAATACTCTGATTTTTTACATATAGATGCATCCTGTCACTTTAAAATTACACACTGCTCAGTTCTGAAAATACGGGGGGATGTGAGCCAGTTGGTTTCACGTTATCTCAGCTTTCATGCTGCATTGGTCAGTATTGTTTCAATTACAGCCTCATTCAGCATTCCTATGCAGATAACAGTTCTCTTTGGATTATATAAGGCAACATTTGCATATATGTGAAGTAATTTACTGAACACCTGCTTTGCCTGCACTGACCCCAGCCTCTCCTTTGTACACTCATTTCTTACATGCTCAGGTGGCCCGAGGACTATGTTTACTTGCAGTCTCCGATTCAGTCATTAGATGTCCCTGCGCATTGCGTAGGATTCTGCACGAGGTGTAATCCCCGGTAAATAACACAGAGCTGAACTACATCGGTTCTGGGAAATCTGCTTGGTGTATTTTTGTTTAATACTATGCTGTTAACAGGTCTCCTCTTTAAGAAGGACTGTTGTTTACCATTTTGCAAATGTAACCTAGGTGTTTAAGTATCCAGAAATATCATTTAGCTAATCGCAGTCAGATAGCACCATTCCCTTTATTCAGTAGGACTGCCCTTAAAGTCAGCTGCTTCAGTTGGTCTGGTTTAGATTAATAGCTTTACCAATGACAACTAAAGACCTGACTGACTTGATCATGTGCCACAAGCATATTTGTACCTTCCTTTCCCTCTCCACTGAGTCTGTGCCTTTGTACTGCTCTGGCTTTTGCTCCCTGCCCATCCTCCTTATGTAACATGCACTCTCCTGAATAATGAAGTAGATTCTGTAGGGACCAAAACCTCCTGGTTTTCTCAAGAGTAGATTCTGTGGGGATAAAAGGCTGATTATTTCCTCATAAGTTTCTTATCAGACTGGAATTCTGGACTCAGCAATTTTATAACCATTACCCCTCATGTTCCCTGCAAATTAGTTAAGCCTTAAACACATTAACAACAAATCATAAAATACAAACACAGATATAAAATACTACATTCCTTTGAGATCAAAAATAACTTCCACAGGAGCACTGACTGCAAAATAAGTAGAACAGGCCCATTCACCTTATATCAAATGAACTGTTATTGCCTGTTGTATCAAGAGAAGGAATGCAATTCTGTAGTGCACTCAACAAACGGGAGTTTTCAGCATTGACCATCAGTATCAAAGCACCCATTCTGCATTCATGGACATGAAATAAGTCTCACAAAAACAGGGGAGAAAGGTGTTTCTCTGTCCTACCACGTGGCGAACCAAATGAGCGCTGCACAATATTTTCGTATTTGCTGATGCTTCAGTAGCTGTCATGTGAATTTCACAAAGCCTTTTTATATGATTAAGTGGAAGTATATTCAGAAGCATCAGAATTCCCTGGTATTAAATGTTTTTTCTCTGTAATGAGAGCTCTGTAAATGTAACAAAAGCAACAACTGTAGAAACAATTCTAATTGCTTTCCTATAGCACTGAAAGAAATTATGACATTTTAATGGAAAGTTAATGTCTGCAATTTAACAAATATGTGTATTCCTATTATTTCCTTTATATTATATAGTACAAACACGTAGGGATTGTGTCAGTTTCCCCACCCCCAACAAATATCTCAGTAAAAAGACTTTAACTGAACCTTTTACTTGCTGCTCTTTTCACTATTTTTATATTCTGTATAAAAAGACATAAGTAAGCTATGTATTTTAAAAGAGGTTCTGACAAGGTGTCATGATACATTCCCATCCTAAATTTGCACCAACCTTTGTAAAGGCCAGATGTATTTGAATTCTTCTGTAAAAAAATTTATGGCTATGAAACTATAATCTACTTTTATAATCCAGTCACAATCCAGAACAAATACAAATCCAGAATTCAAAACAAATAGCCCGTTTGCCATGGTGTATTGTTTATACCATGTCTTTGCCACTTATTTATCATTCTAAGATCTTTATCTCTATAAATTCTAGCTGAAAATCTAAGGCATCTAATACATGTGCTATGTTGAAATTGAAAACTATGAACATAATAAAAGGAGGTACCCAGGACTTCAGTCATACAAATATATGCAGGTATGCTACACTTTGCCCATGAGATGAATTGGTAGATTTTATGAAACTGATCATGTACTTTAAGTCAATTTAATTAAAATTAACCATTTTGTAGAAGTCAAGCCAAAAGGAATCAAATCCTTTGTACAGAAGTACACTTGGCAGACTGACTTACAGGACCCTACAGATTATAGCTCTCCATCTGTTGTGTGTTAATGGGAATTAGAATAAAGCTAATTTAAGAGCTGAAAGGCAATGCACTTTCACTAAAAAAGCACAAATCCAGTCCACTAAGACGGTTACAAGAAGAATCAGTAATGCAAATATAAGATACTTATCTGCTGTTGCTGGCTCCATGCAATTTTCTGGAAGGAGAAGCTCTCTTCCTGCTCAGCAAAAGCCCTATCTTCACTCTCTGCAAGTTTTCAGAAGAACTGTCTGCATTCATATCTGAATTCTATAGAAAAAAAGTCATTAATCCCATGTGGGACTTTTCTGTTACTCTTACAAAACACTTAAACTGACAACTATTCTTACAGCACACAATTATTTGTGGAAAGTAATATAATTTAATGAATGCAATAAAATTAAGCATGTAGCATAATACATAACAATTTAAGTTTATGTACCATTAACTGTTTTTCGGGGAAAAAAAAAAAGGCAAAATATAATTTGAAAACATTTCTCTGCCATTGTGAATAAGGACCCAATTTTGAAGTAAGGATGATTTATTACAGAAACCTTTTTGTAGGCTGTTATACTGAGTAAGGATCTCTGTATCTTTATATTATTCTTCTCACCCATCTTCATGGTGGTAGCCAATACTTTGTCTTACATACAAGTGTTAGTTCTGTCAGGTAAATCACTTACGCCTCTAGGTCTAAGTATAAGCTATCAGCATTCTTCCTCATAGTGAATTCATTTTTATCCAGTCTGTTCCCATGAGACATGCAGCGCATGTGGCTTCAATGCAGCTTCTACAGATTCAGTAGTGAGATGTTTATATTTGCCGGTTTCACTTATTAATTTGTTTTCCTGTGAAATTTGCTGGGTAAGCAGTGTTTCCAAGGTGCAACAGGAAATCAATGTCAAAAGTCTTGCTGGGAGAATTCTAATGTATTTGAATTTTTTTACCATGTTACTCAATATATGTTACCTTTGTTGTGATATGTGATAAGACTTTGTTACAGTGTTTGAAATATGAATACTGATAAGAGGCTATTACATATGATGAAAATTTGATCAGACTGTCATATTGTAGCAAAACAGAAGCCTGCTTCAAAACATTACGTTATGAAAGAACACAGAGTACACTAGCCCCCTTTCATAGCTGATGCAGGAATATTAACAGCGGTCCTACTAATGGATTTGTAAAATATTTGTAAGATTGGAACTCAGTCTATGTCTCCCATTCTCTTGTCTGGTTTAACAATTTTCTAAGATATTTTAGGTTAAAATTACCTCTGTTTCCCAAGTGCTTATCCATAGCACCATATTCCCCTGCTTTCCATTGTTGCTATTTTTCTCATTGTTGATATTGAGTGTCTGCTACTACTGGACTTTGTATTTCTTCTATTCCTACTTCTTCCTTATGATCCCTCTTATTCCATCACAATATCTGCATTCCATCCTCTTTTTATTTTGTAGGTTTGTTGGGGTTTTTACACTTCCTTTTATATTATGCTTCTGGATGAAATCCTGGTCACCATGAGGAATTATTGCTAATTGCAGTGTGATTTTTTTCCTAATCCCTTCCATAACACCAAGAACTCAGCCTTTTAATCTATGTAAATGAATTTCTCTTTTCTGACCTTCATGTGTCCCAACTTGCTTAGAGAGTTTACTGACAGACAAGTGATATTTTATAGCACAGAGTTTAAAAAAACATGTAATGTTTCTCAAAAGTGGCCACTGATGTCTCCATATACTAACACAATGTTAGACTTTCTGTGAAAGCGAGCATCTCACCCTTAAATCCATTATCTGGCACAAACTGTGTCCCACTTCTGCCTTGCAAGAGTAAATGTGACAGATGTCAGATGCCAAATCCAGACAGTACTAATCCTGAAACTACAGTCCTGAAAATACCAATGTGGGAAACTGCTCCTCTTATCACTCAAAAAGTCAGAATATCAACAATTTGTGTTGCACCCTACCCTGTATATCTGATGTGAAACCCTGGCCTGAGACATCAGCCAGAGACATCGCACAAGCTTTTCCATGAAAGCCCCTAGTACGCACACACACAAAAAGTTGCTTCTTACTAAGTATTGTTCTGTTTTAAAATCAGCTGTCTAGCTGATTACTACTATAGCACAACAATGCCAGTTCAGGAATTTCAGCTTAGTGATCTATTCCCTTGCATTGTTCCCAAAATAATTCATTGTTTCCAGCCAGGAACAGAGAGCCAGCTTCAACATTAAGATATGTAGACATGTTTTCCTTGTATGAAAATGAGAATATATAAAGAAAAATGGGAATAAAAGGAATTTGTCAGTATCCTCAACATCAAAGTAGGACAGAATGCTGCTTTTGCCTCATTCTTGCAGTCCCGTCACATGCTTACCAGTTTTTTAGGGTAAAGGAAACAATCTATCAACAGAATGCACAGAATCGCAGAATATGCTGAGCTGGAAGGGACCCACAAGGATCATCAAGTCCAACTCCTGGCCCTGCATAGGATCCCTCCCAAGATCACAACATGTGCCTCAGAGTATCATCCAAATGCTTCTTGAACTCTGTCAGGCTTGGTGCTGTGACTGCTGCCCTGGGGAGCCTGTTCCAGTGCCCAACCACCTCTCTGGGTGAAGAACCTTTTTCCAATATCCAGCCTAAACATTCCCTAACACAACTTCAAGCTGTCCCCCTGGGTTCTGTCACTGGTCCTACAAAGCACAGCCATTTGACTGATAAACACTTCAAAGGTATTTGAGCAAATGGCCGTCATGAACAGCCCATGACTTATTTTCAGAGAAAACAGGTCCCAAGAAAGCAGGAGGTTCTTTACATAAGATGAACATACTTACCCATGTGGAGACTGTAGGGCGAGACAAGACAGCTCCTAAAACTCTTCATGAGCTCGCCGTGAGAAATGCTACCCTGGCATTCCTTGTGTTCTGTGCATCAAATAAGGGTGACCACACTGGTTTTAAATTAAATAATAAAGTCACTGACAAAAAAACATAATATGGAGCTTTGCACTGTCTGGGTGCTTATTTTTTACCTCATCTCTCTTTCATGGGTAATGCTGGGTGTGCTGCTACAGTTCCACCACTAGCTGCACATAAACACAGATGAACTTTTGGAACTGCTACACAAATTACAGAAGTTCTCAAAAATGCACATTCAAACTGAAACCAGAGACATCTGTGGTAAATGGAAGGAACACAGAGCAGTGATGTCCCTCCAGAGACACTTCTTTTTCTTTCATCCCAACATATTCAAGCCATTTGAGGAGGTAAATTGGAGCTATCATCCAGTGCCATATGTCCCCAAGTCCTCACATGTGAAGATAGATCAGAGACTTGTTTTTTTTAAAGAGCTAGTCTATAAAATTCTCCTGGAAAATTTTCATGGAATCCAGCATCCAGGAAAGCATCTGAACCACCAAAAAGCTTCCAGCCTCAGGAATCAGCTTCACAAGCAAGACCTGTTTGCAGAACCAGACCCCAAACAGACAGCAGTAAAAGAGCTGCCACTAGCACCCTCAAGGCATGGCAATAACAGCCTCTGTTATTATCAAATATAGCATGATAGTAGCATATTTTTTTTACCACAGTGTTTATGAAGGTGGGAATTGTACTGTACACACACACAGCATCCCTATTCCACAGCAACTTCTTATCTAAATAGACAAGCAAATAAAAGCTAGAGAGGGGATTAAACATATAAACAGCAAAAGGAATAACAGCCTGCAGATTTAGTGTCAGTTCAGCTGTTTTTATTTACTTGGCCTTTGGGTAGCGTTTAATTAGTAAGGGATTAGCTGACAAAAATACAGAGGACAGGGGATATTAAAGATAGGCATGAAAAAGACAATGCAATGGCCAGAGGGTGGGAGAAAGGCACACAGAAAGCAGCTGGAGTGAGTCTGAGCTCAGAGTCTGTGAGAAAGGAAGCTCAGAGGGCTGCAGAAGGCAGCTACATGGCACAGGGCAGCTGTGTTTGTAACTGGAACTGTAAAAAGCAGACTGATGTCTGTGGTGTTAGCTGTATAGGGACAGAGGCACTATTGTGCCTTCCCTCTAACAAGTTCACAGCACAGAAGCATCCCTGAATTGGTAACAAGGATACACAGCCAGTCCACAATGTGTCTCACATAGGTGCTGTGCAGAAAAGTTTCAGGTTTTAACTTCTTCTGTGCCAGAACCAGCCTTGAGATGACTCCTAAAAAAGCATCTGTCTGGCTGAGCATCAATGTTGATGCAAAAGGCTGATGGATCCCAGAGGGTACCTATTCTCTGCTGCTGTTCCAGATCAGAATGCTGAGTCCCAGGGACCACCAGCTGACTGCTCAGTCATCTCAGGGGTAAGGTGGGAGGAATCCATAACAAATCCTCTTCCATGGGCCATGAGCAGAGCACCAAGCTCAGCTGATGACAGAGCATGGTTTCTGGAGCCTGCTTGGGCTCCAGGAAGGGCTCTCGTATTGTGGCATGAGAAAGCTGGAGCTGCTGTTGGAAACTGAAGGTAGCAATGAAGAACGAGAAATTGAAATTAAAAAGATATCTGAAAAGGACCAAAATAAACCCTCATGTTAATACAATCAATGGGGGCTAGAAAGAAGGTGCAGTTTTCTTGTTTACTTTTTCCTAATGAAAGATAAACTATTCAGTCTAAATTGTAATTCTACGGCAAATTTTGAAGACATGAGCCACTTGTGTATTGCCATAGCCACCAGAGAAATGCGGATGCAAAGGAGGAACTGCCAGTGGATGGTGGTATTGTATAAGATAAAATAAGTATCTTCCTATTTCTTACCTTGCAGTTATCAATCAGGGGTAGCTAATAAACACAACAGTCCTTCACTCCACTCAGCTTTCAGACTATCATCCAATAGTGGGCTGGGAAGTAATTGAGGCTAAGACATGGAGGGTATGAAAAAAACTGCAGAAAGCAGCAGAATGAAATTAGGAGATGGGGCAAAATAGGAAGGACAGAAAGCAGAGAAGGCAGAAATTGAGAGGATGAAAAAAACAGGGAAAAAGAGACCAGACAAGAGGCCAGACTGTCACCAGGGTAAAGAATCAAAAAATTGTGCTTGGGCAAATAATTTGTTGGAGAATGTTATTTTTTAAAATGAATAAAAAAGATCAATCACGGATTGAATATTTAGGGTTCATTCTGGACTGAAGGGGAAGGAATAACAATGCTTGCGTTCAGCACATTTTCTGACCCAGCTTCTCCTTTCCTGCCAACCACACGCACCATCACTGCTGTGTGTGTTACAGAGGGTAACTCTAACTGAAGGATGGAGGTTTTAAATGGAAAGTAACTTAACCAGTACTGATCCTGTTTGTATTGTGAAAGCATTTTTTAACTCCCATCCTATTATTTTCCTCTGTGTATTCTTTTCTGAGGAAGGGTAATCTCTAACTGAGCATTTATATACTGTTGTTTGAGTTGTTGAAGCCTAGTTTAGGAATCACAGAAAGAATGATGATTAAAAAATAAAAACCTGAATGGGTTATTAACATCATTTCTAACAATACAATTTTGCCTCATCACAGAATTCTGTTCCAGAAATGAAAAATTCTATAATTCTTTTTCTTATTATTCAAAGTTTTCTATCTTTGAAATGTAATTTCAGCTTTCTAGACTCCTAATTGTACACAAAATAATTCTTCCTATTCTGTGCATGTTATACTCTGAAATCTCTGTGTTTGAATATGTTTGCCACATCAAAGGATATCTTTGAAAATACTGTTTGGAGCTGAATGTGGCTTATAGAGGCCCTGCAGTAGGCTGAAGTGCTGTTCACTCTGAGTGCCACAGAATGGCTGAGGTAGGAAGGGGCTGTGTTGATCACCTTGTCCAATCCACAGTAAGACAAGAATCAACTAGAGAAACACTAGGTTCCTCAGGACTCTGTTCACTTGGGGTCTGAGTATTTCCAAGGACAGAGACTTTACGATGTCTTTGGGGACCACTGTTCCACTGTTCAATCACTCATCTTAAAAACTTTTTTGGTTTGCGCCCATTGCCTCCTATCCTTCCACTGGGCAACCCTGAGGAGTCTGGTTCTGCCTCTTTACTCCCTCTGATCATGTATTTTTAAATGTTGTTAAGATTCCCCCCTTAGCCTTCTGAAAGCTAAACAATCCCACCTCTATTCAGCATGCAGAGTCATAAATATATAATACATATGGCCTTGTAGAATAGTACACTGAAACTGCAAACACTTCCAGAAATAGATGTCTGCAAGAAGGAAAAATAAATGGAAGTGAGAGGCAACTGGCATCTTCATAGAAAAGCAAGGTCACAACCTTACTAAATAATATATGAAAACTACTCAACCTGCTTCATGAAAGTGATAAGGTAATTTTTAAATATGAGAACAAATTTACAATTACTATTGGAAACAATAAAAATATAGCCATCTTCACAGAAAATAGTCAAAAAATATTCAAAATGTTTCTGTTTGGAATGAACACCAACTAAGAACTCATCTAATTGCTATCTCCTTTAAAGCTTATCAATCCCAAAATATCAAAATGAGAAAGGGCAACTGAGCAATAAAAACAAGAACTATAGCATGGTTTTAAAGAATTAGAGAAAATGTTTCCACACTCTTAGTCTGCATCAGCTACATTTCCAAAAATGCAACTATGAGATGCAGATAAGACTCAACTGGCCCAGAGCCCTTCAGAAAGAATGGAAAATAATACTTCATTTAACAGTGTAAGATAAGGTGAGTAGTAACACAAAGAACAAAGCATAACCTGAGTAGTGGCAATGGCTCACTGGTAATGTTACACCGAATAAACCATAAGGGATTTTATTGGTAGTAACAATAACATCAAAATTAATTGTGTGAGATTCCATGGAGAGATCCAGCAGCAACAGTATTGGGAAAACCAGCTTCTGTACGTGCACAGAATACAGTATGCAAATAATAAGCCTGATACTGCCAGCTGTGTAGAAAAGAGATAGGAGTCTATCAGAAGCATAAAACAAGCTTGTTAGTAGAGAGGTCAATACCTGTACAGTTGACAGACAACTTGTTTTTCAAAGCATCTTTGACAGAAGAGGTTTTTCATAGCATTACTCTGAGTTCAAACAGAGTAGGTTTATTACTGATATTAAATGTTTTTTAAAAAATACTATGAATAAAAGCAGTGTTTAAATTACATTAAAAATTTCCAAGCCTTGCCAGGCCCAGTTAAGTGCAGCCTCTGCACTACTTCTTCCAAATTTCCTACATTTCATTACAAAAATATTGGAATTAAATTTGGATATTTAGTCTTGCTGGACTCTGTGTTAGTAGAACCAGTACCTTTATCATCACACATACAGATCAGGACATTTCAGATCAGGTCCATAGGAGTCCTGCTGACTGTCACCTGTCTCTTGCTGAAAACAAAGGCAACACCCATCCCTCCTCAAAAAGGAGAGTGAGACAGTGTCAATTACAAAAAACATACAGTTTCCACTGTAGCAAAAAATCTCCATACACTTGCACGTATTTGTATCTCTTTAGGTAGGTTTTTAATTTCTCTCCTTTGAACAGCAGCTTCAGAGGTACATAACTGTGGTGCACCTTTTCCTGAGGCAAAACTCCTGCCTAACAGATGAGTCCTGTGCACAAGAAATATGGTCATTTCATCCTTCACTCTCACATAGTAAATACAGCAAGTGAACTACTGATGAACAAATACAGTCACTGTGGATGGCAAGGAATAAATATAAAGTGTGAAAGAAAAAAGGGAACAGTGCTAGGCTAAGAAATAAAGAATAACTATTATCTCACACTCGAAGAGGGGAAAACTAAGCTACTGTAAAGATATAAGCACACGTAATACTTTAGAAAACTCCCTTCTTGCCTTCTCTCGCTCATAAACATGTCACATTACCATCAAAAGAAACTGAGCTACTCCTGTGTTCTTTATGATTGGAGAATACATATCGTAAAGACCCCATTTCTGCAGGCTTGCTTCATGTACAGAGACATTTGAAAGCTTCAGTTTTTTATAGCTGATAACTACAATGTTCAACTTAACCTGCTACACTGCTGAGAACACTTTTGTGAATACTAAATCCATCAGTTAACTCAGTCAGCTAAATCTAGAAAGCTCCTTTCCCAGCATAAAGAGAAAAACAACCTGTCAAGCACAGGAAGAAACATGTTTCAGCTCATTATGGTTTCCCAGGACAGACACTTAAGCAGCTCCAGGAATAACAGAAAGTTGTGTGGTGGTATGCAAGCAAGTGCATGATAATCTCTTCTGGCTGATGTACTGTAGTCTTTATCTCCAGTGACTGGAAGTTAGTGATGAGCTGGTTTTACTGTAAAGTAGGGGGGAAAAAAATGCATTTTAATCCCATTTAGATGTTTGCAGATACCAAAAAAAGAACATATCAACATAAGCATAATTTGTTTATCAATAATCATCCTGAAGCACCCATCAGGTTGGAGTATTTTTCTCATAATTCTGATTAATTACTGAGTGAATACCATGCTTTTTTCATATTGATCAGTAACTCATCATGTAAATGTATGCACACAATAGTTTTTCCCATTCTAATTAATAAGGGGTGTTAGGACTTCATAATTGTGTTAGCAACACCATAACAGCAAAGCTTTTTAAAGACCCCAGAGAAACTTGGAGATACCTTTCAATTGCAGAAGTCTAGGCTTACATTCATTAAAGGAGATGCTGTACCATTCAGTCTGAGCAGGAGTTGTAACTACTGAGTAAGCTTGACTTTAATGGTAAAATAATCTGAGTTAGGGATTACAGCTCCGTGGCTAATGGCAGTCATGGATCGGATCAGACTCAGTATCTTATCTATATTTATGGCAAAGAAATGAATAAGGAAAAAAAGAGCAGGGAAGCAAAAGTGACCCAGTTCCTAGCATGCATTTAATGCATTTGACTGACTTTGTGGAAGAGGTTGTGTGGAACAACACGTGTTCAATTCCTTGATAGTCTTATCTTTCAAGAATTTCTCAGATGCCTTCTTATTCTTACATAAAGGGAGCAAATTTTTATAAAATCATAATAAAACTGGAAAATTTATTGTCTCAGCAAGTTGCAGAGACCAAAAGTATCAAAGGCTCAGGAAAAAGCGACACAATAGATGCCTGAAAATTAAACTGAGCATTTTCCTTTACTCATATTACAAGAAAAACGAAGTAATTTAATAATTTCCTCAACCTTTCTGTCATTTTTCTTTCAGGCCAAACACTGCAAGTCTGTGTGATGTTTCCTTATATAGAAACCATTCCATTCCTCTGATAATCTTCACCACAATCCCATTAAAATTCCTGACTGTACTAGGTATTATTGCTATTGCAGGACAACAGTATAATACACCATTTCAATTTTTAAAAAATTGCTTTCCTTTCTAACCCTTTCCAAAAAAAACCCCACACTAATAGTCTATTTCCCTTTTTGATCATAGCTAGAGACTGAAAATTATTCTTTCAATCTCTTCTTGCCAAATTGCTATTACTGTTTAGTGGTAATAAATATCTGTTCATTGATGGTATGATTTTTTTCCCACTGATACAGTTCATCTGCAGCCCTGTTATCTACATTCAGCAGCCAGGACACAGGTCTGCATCTTTTCCCTATTAGTGTAAATCTTAGGTTTTGAGCAATTATCACCATCAGCAGATTGTGTTACCTTATCATTTGCCTTTGAATGGTAACACCTTTGAAATGGTTGATTTTCCCCCCCTCTTCCCGTATTAGTCATCTTGTAACAAGCTATTAATACAGATAATCTCCCTTTTCACTCCATCACAGCTTAGTTAAAGAGCAGACTTATGAAAAACAGTTGGGTGTCCAAGGTTATTGCATCAGCTATATCATTCTTGTAACTGCATTGATTTTGTTTTCTATCCATCTGCCTACTACAGGAGTAAGACTTGCTGAAGTGCAGTGCTCCAGATTTGTACCAAAACCTTTCTGAAAACCTTCCTTTGATATAGAGGCCAACTTAAAGAGTAAGTGGCACAGTCAGCAACTCAGAAGCTTAATCTCTGAGTCTCTTTTGAACTCTTGAGTTTGTTATTGGCTATTTCTTGTAATTCAAATTTACAGCTTTATTCTAAGCCAAACTATTATTCCACTTCTGGCATTTAGTCAGACTAAAAAATATTTTCATTTTCACAGCATTTTCTGCATTACTGTTGTTAGGAGGAAAGGGTTTAAAGTGGAAGATTTGGTGAGGAGGCAGTAGGTTTCGCTCGAGAGACTTTTGCAGCAGGCAATGCGAGACCTGGGAAAGATCAGTGTTGGAAAATCCCATTTATTACACCTCCTGATGTTTATTCTCTGTCTGTTTTGAGAAGTAGGATTCTTGTGTAGAGATAACACCTTCTCACAGATATGCTAGAGGCCCCTGCTGGGAGAGAGGGAGACCATAAAACCGAGGGGAGAGCACAGCCTTGAGGTAATGTCTGTGCACTACTGCCCTGTAGGGGCCAGGAACGGCCACCCAGCCTGTGCTCTCTGTCACCCACTGCATGTTTTTATGGCAGTGTGTCTGGGGTTTCTGACTTTGGAATAAACTTATCGTTAATAACTTAGCCGTGGTTTGGTCATCTGGGTTTACCTGCATGCCTGTAGCTTTTAACACTATGATTTTAATGACAGCCCAGTAGAAATGTAGTGCATTAGCCCAATGCTGTCCTGCTCTATGGCCATCAGCAAAGTAAGTTGTATGGAACTCTTCCAGGATATACCGAGTCCAGTTTTGAAGGAAGAATGTAAGAATTTCCAGAAGAAACAGGTTTTAAAGAACAATTGGTTTCAAAAAATAAGAGAACATTTGCAAGCACAATGTCTGGACACCGATCTGTTCTTTCAGGGAGAAAATATCTTGCTTAGTTTCAAACTGGCTTTTCCTGATGTGACCATACTTGTTCCCTGCTACTAAGGAATTGTCAACAAAACATTAAAAAAATAGTAAACAAAACACAGGTATTTTTTAACTGACCTGAGAGATAAGTATTTATTTTTCTTTTTTAATTTGACACAATTTACTGAATAAATATAAATCTGGTGTTAGTTCAGTAAGAAAATGAAAACATGGTGGCTGGGTAGCAGTAGAGGGCAAAATACAAATACCACCCTACTAGAAAAACTCAAAGAGCAAAAGATATTTTTGTTCTTCATGGCAAAGTCTTTAAATCCACTACAGGGCTACTGCTGATGCCTGACTTTGATATGCAAACCAGAATATCTAAAAATAATATACCATTTTTAAATTTTAAATTATTACTTTGTGAAATATTTTGTCTACATTTTAATGCATGAGAAAAGGGTGGAAAAGCCATTCTTGCTTACACGTATTATCTTGTTTGTTCCTATTGAGTTTCTTCTCCCTCTCCCAGAGTCATGCCCTCCATTTGCAGTTATGGAGGCTGAGAAACAGGGATTAGTTTGATGAAGCTCAACAGCAAAGGGCGCAGAAAAACCTAGGCTTCCTTTTAATCAGAAGCCTAAAGCTGTGCCTAGGGTGTCTTGGCTACTAAGTACCAGTCTGGCTCTTACGGAAATAGTGAATGCCAGAGACAGACTTGAGATTATTTAAAATGTATTTCAAAATTTTATAACCCCCCTTACTTGAGGTGGGATACATCTCCCAGGTAAATGCAGCATGAAAATTATAAAGAAAAGAGCTGGTTAAACCACTAGGAGAAATTACTCAGGAACACAACAACCAGAAGTCAAACTTAGATGGCGGAGACTGTGACTGATGGTACAGAATCTTTGTTTTATCAGCAACATGAGTTAGCTGGCACCCTGAAATGTGCACACCTAGGCAGGGCACCTAAAATTCAGCACTGTGCATAATAACTCCTAGGTCATCTTTATGTGACAATGACTTACCAATGACTTCAAGAGTCCTTGAAGGCCTGAAGAGTCATTTTTCTGCAAACAAAGGAAATAGCTTTAGCTGTATTTAAACAGCATATCAGTGTATTATTCTAGATAAGTGCAGAGATTCACTGAGATGACCAGTAGCAAGTCTGATTTAACCCATTTACAAGCACTTATACTGGGTGACTGGATATTTTAGCATCCAGTTTTGCCCCTCACATGTCTTGGTAGTATATGTGTAATGCACTATTGAATTTCAGCAGAATATTTTAATCACCTTTTTAACAATATATAATTATTGTTGACAGCAAACCAACAAGAAGAAACACTTCTAGATTAATTAACAGTGACCTATAATTAAACACTGCAGTACTTAGAGATGGAGTGGTCCCTAGATAATATTGCTCTAGTTTTAATGAGTGTTTATCATTCTTGTTTGCTTCCCCTGTGGCAGTTATCAAGGTTAGTTACAAAATTTCCTAATTAAATGGAAATACATAGAAGACAATGTCTTAACAGAAAACAGCTTGAAATATTCATGACTTAAGCATAATCTCAAAGTACGCAATTCCTGCCCTACAAATTTTTAATCACAGTTTACCTATAGAGTTCAATCTTTTCCTTAAGTCATACTTTGACACCAAACAACAGTGCTGTATTCCAGTATTGTTCCTGTTCCTTTATCTCTAAAAGACAGAAATGTGTTGCTAAACGTTTGTCTTCTCCAACATGTGAATGGCTCAAAAATATGACTTTAAATTAAAGCTTTTATATAAGATTTGTGAATCCTGACCCAGGCATCACTAACCAGTTTCTACAGTAATTAAGTAAATCTCTTTATTGCACATTTTCAAAATGTAGTCTGATGCTTAAATTAGATTCCTAATGGAATTAAAGGATCACGTTCCTACCAAATTCCATATAGAGTTTGGAACCCAGAGTGCTGAGGAAATAATCTGACTTTCACCAATTCTGTATTTTCAGATGTCACCAGAAATGGCAAATTCCAGCACCGTGAGAAAAATTCTCTACGATTCCTATTGTTTCAGATTGAAAGCCAAAGCAACCAAAAGTAAGAAAACATGTAGGAGGGAGCTTCATCTTTCAATTATAACATCCTTATAAAGCTTGCTAAAGCTTACCTGGTTCATACAAGTAATATTTCTATGATTACACTATATACAATATGATTACTATATGTAAAATATGTAAAGACAAATATTGGTACTGGTAAAGAATGATTCTTACATAATACTAAATTTTTCTTCAGTAGAAACCCTGATCATCTCTACTGTTGCTTTGCATTGTGCTGCTGGCAAAGTATCCTTAATTGTTTTCTTAGAACAAAAAAACAATGTGTATGAAAGGCTATACATAAAATATTAAAATGAGCACAGACAAAATCAGAAAAAAAAAAAACCATTGTGAAAATAAAAAAAGCAGATCTTGTCTGGTCCCAGCCAAGTCTCTGTACTAGCTGGTCTGAGTAGTTAAAATCAGGCAATCTTGGGAAGGGAGGGAGGTTACCATTGTTTAAATCCTAGGTAAAAATAGAATACTGATTGGGTTCACATGAAGGTTGTTCTTAAAGTAACTTGTTCTTACAGATTCTTGCTGCCAGTCTAGACATTATGTTAAAGCACAGTTGCACCAAAATCTCCGCGGGGACAGACCATTAGAAATGCCTACCTGATAGCATTTTTAGTCATAATGCAACAGTAAAAAAGGTCTTGAAAAATAAAAGAGTAAGTATGGACCATTTACATGTGCCAAATATGTAACCAGAATAGTTATCTGGGAAACTGGAGCAGAGCTGTTTGAAAAGTGTATTCACTCGCTGCCAGTTCTTGACCTGGTTAGAGCTATGTGCTTGAAACAGCATTTCTCAGAACTTCCTCTTTTCTCTCTCTCTTCTCCACCATACAGCACTTTCCCTTCCCCACTCACAGTTTGGCATCAGATTTTGCCAGCCCTGAACACTGCTGCAATTTGCCACTGGGTTATCACTCCACCAGTGTCACAGAACATCATCATCACTGCTCTGCCAGGAATATTGCAACAGCAACCTTTTGGTATGAGAAGGGAGAGAGGATTCCAAGACATACACAGTGGAAGAACTAAACATAGTACATTCTTTCAGAACAAGCTATCTTCTTCTTCACAGGAGTTCCCTGGATTTTAGGATCACTGGTTTGAAGGCAGCAGAATTAGCACTTCCCATGCTTTCACTTCTGCTCACGTGCTATACCTCCAGAACACCCAAAGGATCAATGTTCAAAGGCAATGGGAACTAGAAGACACTTCCGTTGTTTATCATGGTGTTGCTGAAGTCTTCTGGGGCTGACAGATGCCACTGCAGAAGGTTAATAAGATGAAGAAAGCTCTTCCAGCTGGACCGTAAGAGGGATTATGTCTGAGCAGCAGATAAACAGATTATTCCAGAAACAGACACTGCTTTTTCTTAAAACTTCGTCACTCTTGTCTTACCACTCCTGTCCCCCAGGCTAGAAGTGTGTGTGTTGGAGGGGTTTGCCCACCTCTTGCATTCTGGCACCTGTTGCATTCTGCCTCGTTGCAATTCAATGCAGCCCAAGGCTGAGGACACCTGAAAAATAATAAGGCAAAAGACATTTGGGATTTTAGTTCCTTAAGAAAAGAGAATTCTTCTACTTGACTGAAATATTCTTATTTCCTGCATGATTGTTCTTGAAAACTGTGAATGATCAGTAGACAGAATGCATTTGAAAACTGGATTAATATTTCTGATCATTTGCCTTGCTCTCCAAGTTCAAGGAAGCAGAGGTAAGTTCACGTATTAACAGTTCAGATGAATTTTACATTGCATGTGTTGAGAAACAAAATAATTGCAAGATCAGAAGTTTTTGTATTACAGAATTTTTTGTTTGGAGTGTGATGTTTTGACAATTCAACTAGAGGCAATACAGTTACTGACACTGCTATAAAGCTGAAAAAGGAAGTGTTGGTGTTGTTTCTCAGCAATGTTTCCCAGGCTTTACAATTTCAGTAACAAATGCCATTTAGATTCATTTTACTTGCATATGTTAAGTTATGAAAAAATATAACTTCAAAAACAGCTATGAAGGTGAAAAATATCTGAAAGAACATCTAAGTGCTGACATTAAGATGGTCTTTCATCCTTGAAAGGAAAAGAAAGTAGTAAAGTCTTATACTTGCATTTACTGGATACTTTTGAGGTTTTTTCTGACACTTTCAGAAAGACAAATTCTGGAGGAATACACCATACTGACAAATATACAAAACCCAGCAATACTACTAAGGATTACTGTAATAATAATCATAAAATTTTTTGCAAGGAAACAGAAATTCAGACCACTCCTCTGTGCTTAACTGATAGCTAACTATGTCTCCTTTTAAAACCTTTAGAAAGTTCACAGCAATTCACAACAATTTTAAAGCTTCTTCAACAACAAAAAAGAATGGATGGTGATGTGGTTTTCCCTGATTAGTTCTATATTCAATACATTTAGAGTTTTGGTTAATATGTTTAATTTTAGAGGAGGTTCCTTAATAACATTTTGATATTCATATAACTGAAATAAAAGTCAACATAACTGCTTTATGTATGCCCAAGTCAATGATTTCTATTTTTATGTCAATCTCAGGCCTGTTAATTAAATGCAAAGAATGTAAAATAATAAAAGAGAACTCTTCTTACTGTTTTCTAAATATTTGTTAAAAAAATTGTGAAATACAGTCTGCTGTCAACACTATTTTTAAAGTTTTATTTACACTTTTTTCAGTCTTGCTTTTCTTTAAGAAATACAAACACAGTTCTTATATCTCACTTAAATGATTTAAGTCTTCTCTAGTGGACAATGAGTGTACTGAAAAAAATCCCTGGGAAAACACACTGTATTAATTAACACTAGATTTGCTGCTATTTGACTTTACTTTTTAAGACCATGTGTATACTGTCATTTAATCATTAATGATATTTTCGAAATGTGGTAAAAAATGAGAGAATGAGTGATATTTCATATCTGACAAGAAGAAAAGTTGTATCAAAATGCGCTGGGTTTGCATTTAAGTTGCATATTCTATGATGAAAAGAGACAGAATGAATTCCAGGCAATTCATGCATGCTTGATGGCATCATTGCAGTCCATATTTATGGTCATGAACTGAGAAAGCAATAATCTTAAATGTGGGGTCATACAGTTTCACCCATTGCAAATTGTGATTGTATGTTATGAGACATTTTCCATAAAACCCCAGCAAAATGCTGAGAGGCTTTCTCGACAAAACTTGCTACAATAGGAGGTTTATCAACACTCAGAAAACCATAACTAGTCATAAACTTTACTTAACACCTTGCTTATGTTCAAATTTTCTTCTTTTTGATGGCTTTCAGGGGAAAATTTTTTCTATATGTATTGATGTGAATGATAACTAAAAAAAAAAACTAAAAACGTACATGTGGTTTGCATAAATGTATAATAATTATTTTGTATTGGCATGTAATCCTGCCATGCATAATATTTTTAAACTATGTTATTTCAAATATATGCACTCAGATCTCAAAAAACTTAATGCTTGTGTTAAGAAACTTCTTTTTCAGAGCAGAGATGCTTTCAGAACCATTATTTTATGACCTAGCATTACGGTCAGATATTTACATAGAACATTTTTCAAAAATACACAGGCTCTCCCAATAGTCTGAATCACTCATTAATGAACCTAATATAGATGTTTAGAGGCTTTCAAGTTTGCAGGGCATGTAAACTGTAACAGACTAGGAAATAAGAGACTAAGATATAAAAAATCCCCATCTTAAACAAAAAAAAAAAAAAACAAACACAGAGATAATTTCTAAATATTTTTAAGGTTAATCAGTTGATTTTTTTTCTCATTAAGAAATATATTACATTCAAATTCTGTATTTACTCACATTTATATTTAACAAAAAGTGAGTTAAGTAATGTGGGGCTTGCTTAGTAATGTCTTTTGGTTCTTCCTCCCTGTCCCTATTTAAGGACCAAAGAGTGTTTCTCCCAAACATTTGGAGGCTGTCCAGAAGCACCTCTAATTCCACAGCAAACAAACAGAAAACTGTAGGGAGCAAAATAAACCCTTTAGGGGTACAGTGTTTAACTTTGGCCACGATTTTGTCACTGTCCTGACACAAACTGTCTCTAGCAACGGGAAGGGAAAGTGAAGGGGATAAAACCTTTGTGACAGCAAAAAAATCTGTGCACAGAATCTGAACAGTAAACCCCTGAACACACAGACTAACTACCAAAACACAGAGGAGCTTTGAACACTCAAAACTATGCCTTGATGCTGGGTACATCCCAGCATAAATACTGAGAGTCTAAGGGAGCCAGAGAGCATTCAAGGCTGTTTTCTGTTATTTTTTATTCAGCAAGCAAATATTCACTATTTACTCAGGCATTCCTTAGGACACAAAGGCTCTTTGTGTGCTCTATGAAATCATTTTAATTCATTCTGACTCACCCTTTCCCGCTAGGTTGTTCCAGTTCCGCAATAAATGTTGCAAATCTTCATTACGATAATTGCCCAAGGAAAAAAAGGGTTAAGCAAATTTGTTAAGCCAAAGGAAAAGGTAAATCAAAGAACATAAAGCTTCAAAGAAAGAAAGATGACACTTTTTTGCCCTAATATTCTCTTCTACCTTCATCCATAAATAAGAATTACCCAGTTAGATTTGTTGGTTGTGCTTGTAAACAAATTAAAATTAAACCTATTTATTTCCCCTTCCCAAACAAATGTAGCACTGCATTCTATATGGCTTTTAATTTTACCTATTTTCTGGCTAAAACCCCAACTTGAATATAAATACTAGAACATTGTCACTGAATCTTAGAGATTAATTCCAGAAATAGTCACACCCATGCCACAAGGCTTCGTGAATTATATGTGAATGAACAACTAGGTATATGGGATTTTTTCTCAGAAAACACCTGTGGACAAGATGATCACTATTAATAATAATAGGTTTTATCCTTTTACAGGGCATTAATTTACAGGCTACAATAAAATAACTTGTAGTCTTAACCTGATAGAAATCCAGATTGTTAACACTGTTCTTCATTTTTCAACTAATTGTGGAGTCCTCGTGACCTCAGCAGTGCACTAAGTGATGTGGCCAAAACCCAGCAGACATAGCAAATACAGTGTCTTCTTTCCAGAGGAAGACAGTTTTTCTTTGCAGAAGGAAAACTGTGCATGCATTCTACTACATTTTGGTATTTTAAAACATTATAAACACGTTTTGCCTCTTCTTTTTTACCTCTGTCCAACCTAGCCCCTCTGAGATTAAAATTAGACTTCTGCTCTTTTTCTATCTAAAAATTCTTCCATTTTCATCAGAAATTAGGTGCACTATCATAAACATTCCATGCACTTTGTAATCCCAGCTGTGTTTGAATTTCTTCCCCTTAGGAGTGTGTGATATTGAATAACACCATTCTAAAAGGAAATATCTGTCTATCTCTCTGCTTTTGTACGCATATATACTGGCACTTAGTCACTGTCAGATGCTATTTACTGGACAGACACTTCAGAATAGTAACCAGTTAACAATCATCTGGGAGTACCTACACAGTGTAGGTGTACTTATATACCTTATATAAATGTAGCATGCTTTACCATTGTATGCAAGCATACCACCCATTTCAACCTCACCATATACACAGTCTGACAGAGTAATGCTATGATCCTCATTTCACAAAAGCATGAGGACCTGAGGTATAGCTCAGAAACTGAAGTCCTGATGCATAGGAAGCATTGCAGCCATAAAGCAGGACAGCAGCAGATCAGCTGGGCTGATTCTCAGAGCTACTGCCCAGTCACACAGACATCTGCAAATCAGTAGGACCCAGACTCATTACTTAACCCACTATATTAACTGTACTTAGGCCACCATGCTTATCTTTTCAGGAGTGAGATTCTACTGGTTTTTAAATTTCTACTTCACTGCAGAGCCAAAATTATCTTCTTATTAGCCACTCTGAATCTTTCAATGTCTCTCTCAGATTTTACCCAACTGTATATTAACAATCTTGGTAACCAGTTACCTGAAACACCAGTTTTAGTGGCTATATTCTAGGTATACCTTTCATACATATAAGTCAACACGGATCAGAGAAACCCCAGCAGTTTCAGGTAGGAAACAGCAATGCACTCATCTTTCATTTTGTGATTTCATGATGACAGCACAAAGTGAAGATAGTTTTAGCTGAGTTCTTTTCCCTTTCCTCTTCTTTGTCAAACTAAATGAGTAAGTTGCCATGCTTAGATCAAGAACTGGAGTAGGTGTCCCCCAAAGAAAACTTGGCCTATGCAGCTTGATACAAAACTGAGTTAAACAAGCTTAAGTGCAAGTCGCTGCCTGTCAAAATGAGATGGAGTCACTCAGACAGAGACTGTAGATTGTACTACAAGATGAGTGACCCTAAACTATGAGGAAAAAAAAAAATCAAATTGTTTCAATTACACAAGTTGAAGCAAAGAGATGGCACTCGGGTTCTGGCTCCTGGAAGTTTTCTCATATGCCAGCCATCCCAATTGTCATCACCTCAATAAGTTCATCCTGTGCTGAGACTCTCTGACTCACACCACCAAAACTGATGAAATGTTTACATACATGGCCAAGTATTACTGGAACTTATGCTGTATCACTGGCTTTCTCAGAGGATAGCTACACATCTTGAGAACGACTAATTAAAAAAATAACAGCAGAGGTTTTCAACTGAGTGTTTCATCACTGCAGATCAGATGCATCCCTTCAAGAACTGCTTAATTTAAAGTATTTTCTTGCATCCTCTGATGCAAATCATAGTAGTTAGTAGAACACCCTTTCAGGTCAGATGCTTTTAAGATGGCCAAGGAAAAACAAATGGATACATGTTTCATACATCAACATTAAAACAGTTATTCTTAAATGCTGTTTCTAGTCCAGGTTCTGGACTGTAAAGCAGATTGTTATAGGATTCAGAAGCTGGCATGAAACCATAGATGGCCTTTGATATTTTCTATGAATTCCAGCAGCAGACATTAGCAGAGTTGACAAATAACAATTTGTACTCTTCTTTCTGAAAGAGAATGTATAAATTTCTACCTTTAATGAGACATATTACATTTAGGAAAACACTAGTTTCTTATGATATTTTTTCAGATTGGAAGAAAATGTGTCAAAATCACATGTTGACTCATAAAGCTTTCAGCATGTTCAATATTTATGGTTGGTACAGACAGCATTTAATGTGAATGCAGATTCATCATTAGATATTCATAAAAGGAGGAAAAACTTATCAGTGGCATATTATGTTTTCTATTCTCTTCTATAATAAGTAGATAATTCATCATAATTATTTTGCCATGAATTGTATCATTAACATAATTCAAAGACATTACCAAATTATCTGCTTAGAGAGGGAGAAAAAAACAAACACTATGTTTGTCTGTTAAAAGGTCTATACAAAAATTTCATAAATCTTACTTCAAATTAACTTCTTAGCTTTCTTTCTGAAGTTGGTTAACAATTGTGTTTCTCCACTTGACATAGAAAACCACATGGTTTTGTGAGAGTATCTGGGAGGAAGGTAACAGCTGAGGGATTATATCTGTTTTATTTTCTCAGTGTTATCTACTTGAAGAAATTAAATTCTTCGCAATTATTGAAATCCAACATCACATTGGTTGATGACAGCAGTGACCTTTGGTACCAAAATGTAAATTCAGGTTAATTTAAAGGGTCCTGAAAAAGAAAAATTACCTAATGCCATCTCCTAGCTTTGAAGATAAAACCACTAAGCAAAAAGTTTTGAATTTTTATTCAAATTTACACATTTACTACGGTCACTGCTACAACATATATTTCAAAATAATTTATCACAGTCTTCAGATTTATTCCCACACATGTTCCAAGGTGTAGATTGTTTCAGTATAATCAAACATTTAGCACTTCTAACATAAAGATAACAACAGGAATATATCACATAAGGATTCATGGGAGCCTTACCTTATTTGAGCACTATGTTACCAGTAGCTACATTCTTATCTTCCATAAATATTTAAAGAAACATCATCATACACCTCTGCCAAGAAGCAGGATTTATGAAAACCCACCATTTTCCTGGATTCTCAAGAAGGAAAATAAAATCCTTGGTACAGATCTAATCTAAAAAATAAACATAGTCTTTAAAAGGTTAAAAGTTACAAAATTTACCTTTTAAACAGAAGCCTGGAATTCCTCTCCTGTATCATAGAGAGCTTGAGGCACAGCTTGTGAATATGTGAAAGGTGATGTTTTGTCGTGCTGAATCCAAGCAGGAGATGCAGGGATCAGACCAGTATTGTCTTCACTGCATAAGCAGGGTCTAGCACTTCCCTGGCATGTAAGGTGATACAAGATGCTGGTAGGTATATGAAAGGTTCTGTAATGCTGGGTGCGTAGCCACCAGCTTTGTGGTACTTGTATGGGAAGTTTGCTAGTGGATATTGTCCAGCTTACCACAGCTTAACCTTAACCTGGAGGCCTGGACCTGTCCCCCCGAGCACTTTGCCACAACTAGATACCCAGGCCTCATTCCACAGGCAATATTAGTATTTATCACATTAAGATGGAATTCACAAACTGAACATATCAAACAGGAATTATCAAGCTCATCACTGTCAATATTTATTCTGAGAAATTAAAATTACTCACTTTTAATATAAACACCTTAGCCCTCTTCCCAGCTTTTAGAAATGGAGGCATTCTCTTCTGACCACAGTTTTTCTTCTGAAGCTAAGCATCAATGCCAGCTGCTTATCGTAAGTCAAAACTTCCCCACTGTAGGGGAGACTGCTCTCTTACCCAGCAGTTCAGGCTAAGTGCACTAAACTTGAAGAAGTGAGATGCAAACCAAGTTCTCTCCTGTGCCTCAGCTACCCCAGTCAGAGCCAAGATAAGACCCACCAGAATGCAACAATGATTTTGGCTGAGTACCCTTACCAATTCCTTTCAAAGTTCTTTCACTGTGTGCATTAAAAATAGCTAAATAATTTATTTGACCCAAAGATAACTACAAGGAAGCCATATAATCTTGTGTTTAAGGGCACTGAGCTCTCAGAGACAAGATATGAGCAGATTAAATACTAGCATTAATTATTTTCACTATAGAATTCCATATTCTGAAGTTTTTTAAATTGTGAGCCTTTATGGTTGTGAAAATAAGCTTGGAAATGCAATGCAAACACAGTCAGAGTTACAGTGTCTGACAAAACCCTGGCAAAGCAGCCCCAAACATCAAGAGTACAAGGAAAAGGCCTCCACTTTCACATTTGTGTAGGAAGATAGAGGTTGCTGCATATTTCTCTGAGTGAAGATAGGTGCTGACCCTAGTACTCATATGCAGGATCTAGACTGCATTTGGTGATAAAGCCATGCCATATTTTAATCTATCCCTGCTCATGTAAGCCCCTTCAACCTAGTTAGACTCTTCACATGCAAATGACCTAATGAAATAAGGCATGAAATAAAAAATATTTTAAAAGGAGTATAAAGAGAGAACAGGCCATTGGCACCCTGTCTGTCTCTGGCAAGGGCACTAGAATGTGGGATCTTCACTACCGCCACAACAGGAGTTTTAATTAATAATGATTTTATTGTGCAGGCAATATGTCTCATTTATCAATCAAACATTCTTCTCCATCCTAAGAACATCCACTTATTTTTGATATTAATCTGCTTTTTCACACATCACAAACTTTGTGATGATTTTAATCATTATTCAGACTTCAACAATTTTGTCACCTTGAATTTTTCTGCCAAATCTTTAGTTACTGTATTTTAAATTCTTCTTGTTGTATACAATAACATCTAACTTTTCTCAGGTCAAATAAAACTAAAAGTTCACTGCCACAATAATTCTGTAAATAAATGTTTCTACACAGAGACTGTCTACATTACCAAAAAAACCCAAACTACCAAGGCCAAAATTGGAGGCCTCCCAAAACTGATATTATTAACAGAGAGAAATTAATAAAGCTGTATAGAGAAACATCCATTACAGTTATACCAAAGGTATGAATATAAGTTTCTTGCTCCTGTGTTTATAAAAGCAAAGTTGAAAAAACAACCAAACAAACAACAAAGTGCCCCAGTGCTGACCAGTTACCTGGATGGCTTTAAACCCTTTTTCTGTAGAATTTAGTTCAATAATTATGTACTTTTTCTTTATGCAGATTATTAAAAACACGTAGGAACTCTCACCTTTGAAAACTGTTCCTCCTGCCTTGTTGTTTTAGTTAGGCTATACATTTGATAATTGCAGGTCTCAAGAGACACAGAGGAGAGGCCTGGCCTAATTCCAAGGATTTCAGATTTTTGTTTTGTGAAATTAATACTATTTATCTGCCTGAGAACAAAACCTGAAGAAAAGTACTATGCACTTGAGAGATTGGTATAGATATCAAAGCACTTTGGTTAGATCCCATATGAATTGGATTGCTGTATCATATTTTGAAAATTGCTTTACGGTATTTTGAAAAAAATGTATTATATTTGTCTAAGTTCAGGACTAGAGGTCAGGAACTCCAGGTTTTAATAGCAGCTGACAGTGACTATGTAGGTAACCCTGGTAAAACTACAGGTATGTCACCTGGCAAATGAGGACAGTGGTGTAGATTCTTTCACATGAGAATAAAATGGGGAATTACAGCTTTAGGACATCTTGAAGATTAAGCTGAAGTACAGTAAACTGTTAACAGACTTCTACAGTTGTCTGCCCTTCTGCCCTAGAACAATCAAAACAACCTTAAAATCTTAAATATACCTTTTAAAGGTAAAACTGAGACAATCACCTTTGTGGAGAGAAGGGCTGATCCTTTCTCCAATTCAAAATTTGCTTAAGTTCAGTAAAAATATTACTTCAAGGAATTATAATAATGAAAGTTATTCTAGTAAGAGAAGTTTACTAATCACAAGATAAAAATAAATTAAGTCTATTACAATAGAAATACATTAGAAACAGACCCCTCCAAAAAAAAAAAAATAAAATAAAAAATGTGAACACTGGCAGGAAAGACTGAAAGAAAAAAATTTAAATCCACTCTGAATAGGCAAGTGGAACAGCACTAACTGAAAGTAGAAAAAGTCCGGTCATTTTCTCAGCCTGAAAAGCCCAGATAGTGACTCTAACATAACGAGTTTGAAATCATTACAACAATCAGTTGGGAAGAATCTCCTTTGTCAGTCTCGTGAATAGTATAGTTCTTAATTCAAGTTAATGACTTCGGGGTAAATCCTGGGGAAGAAGCAAATCCTTCAAGAAAGACCTCTGCTCCATACAAAAGCTATCAAAGAGCTTAGTGACAAAATCCTCTGCCCCAGTTGGTCAGGCTGCCTGGGCAGCTGGTTTACCACAGTTAATATACCCTATAAAAGGTAATAAACTTACAACTGGCTATTTTCTGTATGGATTTTTGGTTTTTCCTTCTAGGGCATTTTAGGGGGCTGCTTTGAGATTTCAATAGCATTGTATCTTCTTTTCTCATCCCATATATCATTCAAATCATTCAGTGTCTCAACTCATCCAGAGTTTGGCCACTTGTCGTTTCTGATGAACTCAAGAGTTCTGTTTTCACTGAGAAAATTCCTTTTATGCAGTTTATGGTTTATGATCTGACATTAATGTGGAAAAAAATACTTCCATTTCATTTAATGTCAAACATTAAATGACTACACCATCATTTTAACTTACCTTGCAACAATTAGACAGTTACAGGTCTACAAGTTGCTACCTCTGGAATGCGTTAAAAAGCATTAATAACAGCCTGTTGCCCTTATTTTATAACTTCCTTTCTTTCAGACAATATTCATCATAATCAACCAGTAGACTTTTTTCCATATCAGAGTAACACCTATCTCAAAATATATGTGTTACTACTGTTCATTTGGAATTTAAATAAGAGCTGAGACATATATATAGGTACACATACATATATATGCATACTGACATACATGGTAGAGCTTTCCTCATTCTTTAAGTGCTCTTCTTTTTGTAGCAGCATGCTTTTCAATTATTTTTCTCTAATCATTTATCTGCCCACTTTTCTTTAAACATTTAATTAACACAGTTGCAAATTGTCAAGATAATGTTTTAACCTTCCGTCTTTTCTCTCAATTTGCCTAAGAACATGATAATTAGTGTTTGTTATATGTAGGATGACATTTCTCCAGCAAACTCTTAATTCTTTACTCTTACTTTTTTTGATAGTGCTGCTCTTACTGAATTTATTCCTTTTTAACCCTATTTCTTTGTCTTCTTCTATTACAAGCTGTTAAACCATTTTTCAAAGTATTCTTTTTCATTTGATTCATCAGGATTTGGAAATACATATACCTTGCTTAAAGTCTTTCAAAATGTCTTTTATTCTGTCTGCATTTCTCTTCATTTTTCATCTGTAATGACTGTACCAAATGTACTAAACGACAACTAAAAAAGGTACTTCCAAATTAAATAACATGTTTATTAATATGTACACAAAATTTTGGACAACAGCCTAAAAGATACTCCTTGGTCTTGTCACATGGTCCTGCATAATGCTGTATTCCACCTCATTTAAGTGTGTACTTTATATGCTACTTTCATCATTAATAGTTTTACATTAAATTTAGTTGCTATGTCATGTAATACTGCATCACAAGTACTTAGGAAGTGAAACCAAATGAGTTCTGAATTTTGCATGCCTTTTATGATGGGCATTCCTGTGCTTGAGCCTATTTTGACACCCTAGAAGCATGTCCATTTTTCATAACTGAATAGATCCATAAGTAAAATGCAATCCTAGTTCTTCAATTCCCCCTCATTGATTTTGTGGGGGTTTTTTGTTTGTTTATTTGTTTGCTTTTGCCAGAAGTTGTTGAAGGTCTATTGAAACACAATGCCAGAGCTTTCACAACACCTATCATCCAGCTGCAAAGAAACACTCATAGTCTGTTCTAGTTAATACTTCAGTTTATGCGAGGGAAGTCTAAAGGAGTGCACTGTGGAGTAAAAGAGGGAGACTAGAAACAGCTCTTTCTTTCTACAAGGGCAATAAAACCCCTGCTCAACTTTTGAAAGATTCAGGGTCTAGTTCTTGAGATAGGTTCAAGGCTATGAACCTGATGTGAAGGGAGCTGTGCCTTGAAACCCAAAGGAATGGTAAGAATATCTTAAAGAGTGCAGATTTAAGGTACAACTATTTCCCATTTAACTCCTCTGCTAGTGTAGACACCTACTTACACTGTAGACTGATACAGATATTCTTCACTTTCCTCAAGCTCCAGACCATTATTTAACACTGTAAAGTTACTTGCAGGTCAATATGCTCACAAATGAGATGCTGTAGCACAAAGTTCAAGCACTTAAGCATCCTTTGTGGATCTAATCCAAAGTCACTTCTGAAAACAGGATTTAGGTCTTCTGAAACTTTTACCCTATGTGTCCTGGGATCACGTGGTGAGATACAAGGAAATTAGTTGCCAGGTCTCTTGAGTCCCAGTTCCCCCATGTGATCACAGGATGCTTCTCCTCAGCGTACTAAATTGGTCAGGGCATTGACACCACTATAACACAACAAAAAGAATTCTCAAATTCATGCTCATTTTCCACACATGAACTTGCATTGGATACCTACTTCTTACACAAAGTATGTTTATGTACATACTTCCTTTTTATCTTTTCTAGAAATCCCTAATAAAATAAACCGTGCTGAAGCCAAACATCTTGCAGACGCCTCAGGCTCAGACAAAACAGAAAGAACAACAAAGAGGTCCAGAGTATCAACCATAAGGCGGATATTTGACATGGCAAAACACCGGACAAAGCGGTCATCCTTTTTCTCAACTGGTGTGAAAGTTTGCCCACAAGAATCAGTGAAGCAGATTTTAGCCAGTCACCAAGCTTATTATAGATTAAGAGGTAAGATGATTATTGTAGCATGTACTTCCTCCTTCAAAGTCCTTCTTTTAATTGAAGAAACACAGTAATTTTCCAGAATCTCATTCTTCACCTTCAGGCAGTATATATGCTATTTACTTTATGCTTTATTTTTACACAGATAATCATAATGCAGATAAGGTTACATGTGCATCAGAAGGGTTCAAGACAGACAGGTACCAGAAGAAAATAAAACTAAGCACTCAAAGGTCTAATGCCCTCAGAGTAATTATTCAGTGTTCTAGCACAGCTGAACATGAAGAACAAATTGTGCTTGCATTATTGTGTAAAGATGCACCACCTTTCTTTCAAGTGCAGCAGATACCATCATTGCTACTCAGAATTAATCTCACCAATTTAAGACAAGTAATGAAATTATTAATTGGTCATTGCACAAATACATTGGTGTATCTGTAGTAATATTAAGTCTATAGCAGTGTTGGTATACAACAAACACTGAGATAATTGTCAGCAGGTCATGAAAAGAACTTAGGCTTAATTTCTAAAAGTCTCAAATATTTCTTCTGCCCCTTTCTCAGCTAATTTTCTCCCTACCCAACCCTTTTTTAACCTACCTTGTCCATAGAAAACCCATGGAGTTACCACTCCAGTTCTAGGTCCTTAGAGAGCACAGTGCAAATAACTTCTTGGTTTTCTCTCTTCCTCCCTCTACCCCTCCCACTCTTTCACTGTGTGGCTGTTAGAGAAATGCATATTTTCGCAATGCAGCTAGACAGTCCAAAGCTAATTCTAAAACCTAGTCAGCATTTGTGGGATGCAAGTATCCAAGGCAACATCTATGCTCTAAATCACCTCTGCTTATCTATTTTTCCTCTATATTGGCCTCTATCAATTCACATATATCTATGTAACCTGTCTGCTCCTTAGCTCTCCTTCAGGGTACCAGATAGCTCCCTCTGAAACAAAACCTGAATGCAGAGTTGCAAAACTTTTACTTGTTGCAGGCAGCATGGGAAAATTACACAAATGTCTGTAGCTATTCCTATAGATAAGAAGTATTTGGTATCCATTCTACCATCCAATGGGCATTAGAGAGAAATCTGAAATGTGTTAAAAGAGGCTGATCCAAGAAGTATTTCTTAAATTCAAATTAATCCTGAAAGCCCAAATGGGGCTGAAAACAACCTATCCTGAAACAGGCTGGTATCAGTAACTTGAACCCAAAGAACTGTAACTATGATCCTTTCATTTAAAAAAACAACTAAGACAATACTACCAACTTTTTGAATAGAAGCACATCAGCTGGGATATGGGACTCTATAAGTCTTGTGGTGCAAGAAGGTTTAAAATTACACCTCCTTTTTCCCAGCAGTGTCATGAAGAGGTGCCATCTAGTTCTTCAATTGAAACTGGAGTACTTCCCCAAAAAGCAAGCAACCAAATCATTGCAGCTGAATAGTTCGTACACTCATTCAGAAAAAGGTGTTTCTGCTCCCTTGGATAGTCACACATTTTCCATTACAGTGTCCTTCATTAAAACCTCAAAAAATTTTCCTCCAAGGAAAGATCAGAACCCAAGACTTCTGCCCTCTCAGCTGAGTATGCTAATTTACCTGGTGAGATGGACAAATGAAATAAAATAAAAAGGTAGAATTGAAAATGCGATGCAAACACCATCCTTGACTCTGTTAACCACACTACAAGCCTTCACAAAAAGGTAATCTGGAAGCCACACTGGAGCCTTACAACCTGTGCCTAACTGTGGTACAATCTTACTTTTATTTCGTTTTGCACATATAGTTTCAGGTCTGTTCTTTTCTGTGTCTGAAGTCCAGGAGATCACTTCCACCCTCCAAGTCCCAGTCATGACATTTAGAACTGTAATAGCGATAGCACTGTGGATCATATCAGTCCTATAGAGAATTTTTCTGCTTTCTAAGAAAAATTACACTTTTTTTTTTAACACACACATATATATATATATGAGTCTATACATGTATATGTAAGAACAGAACACAAAACATCTCAGATGTAGAAGCTCAGACAGTTTCTACTGGATAACCTGAGCCTACTGTGACCCTATACCGACTCTGAAATAACACAACATAACTTACATCACCATGAGGACAGACCCTCATGTGGGGCAAACTGAGAGAACATATGAAAACATCTACAACACCTTCTCAACTGGTCATGTGTCAAGTTTATCTGGTAACTGGATTACTTAACATCAAATAGTATATATTTATCAGCAATTATTGCTCAGAAAAACAGATACCAGAGAATTGCAAGAAAAAGAGGATAGAAAGTAGCTTTAACAGCTAGCTCATAATAGATAAATCTCTTTAAAAAGATAGCCTGTTCCTTTCTAATAATCTGACCACATCTGCTCCACATACAGCTGCTCTATTGGGAGGGCAGGTTGTTCCTGAGATATTATTGAGGGGCCCTACCTAACACAGCTGGGTGAGTACATCCCTAAGCAAGTTGAGAGTATACCTAGAGAAACCCACTGCACTAATTGCAGAGACACGGATAATGCAGATAATGAACTCACCCTAAGTCAAAGTAGGTATCAAGTACTGAAAATAAATGTCCCATCTCACAGTAATGAGCTTTGCAAAGTAAAGTGCTAAAGGCAACAGTTTTTAAATTGCTAGATAGTTTTTATTAAAATGGGTTTTCTAATAGGTTTGAAAATCCTCTCTCTAAAAGCATTTAATGTTAAACAGCATTTTGAAGTGTATTCCTTCATTCTGAGTGATAAACATGTAAACACATAAATATCAGATGACTTTCAAGTGGCTTTCAAGTTTACTTTTTGGTACAAAACATCCATCCCCAGCCCCTTTCTTCTTACTCAGTCTGCCAGGAAGCTGTGTGGGAAGCCTTTCGTATTTTTCTGGACCGGATTCCTGATACTTCTGAATATCAGAACTGGGTTACTGCCTGCCAGAGGGAAACCTTTTGCATATTCGACATTGGCAAAAACTTCAGCAATTCCCAAGAGCACCTGGAAATAATTCAGCGGGTAAGGATTGCTGACATTTGTTTAGAAACTGGAGAGACTTCCAAGTCCCTCCCAATCTGCTTATTTAAGGGCAAAATATTGCTCAGGAAGAGGAGGGGACGTCTTAGAAGGAAAACATAAAAGTATATTAACCAAAAGAGCTAACAGGTTTCTGCTCTCTCTGTTTGGATACACCCACTAGTAAAATGCTGTTTTTCTTAATCTTTTTGCAGCGAGTAAAACATAGAACCTTCCAGGAAAGGTAAGTAGCACAAATAGAACCCTGCCACTCGATGTTACTGCCTCTTTTGAAAAAGATACGTGTAGATGTGTGTGGATGTGAATAGATATATGTATAGCACTGTGGTGTATTTGGTGTGTGCTGTTAGAGATGTGTATACTCCATATATCATAGTACACGGCAACTGAATCACAAATAATGGAGGTGGCCAAATGTCTGAGTTACCTGTTCACTTTGAGACAGCACAGAACGTTTCCTCAGACTAATGTGAGCACGAAACCCTGTCAGAAACATGGCTTTGCATTAGACCAGTACTGATTGGGAGTGCAACAAAGGTTGCTATAATTCTCAAAAGGAAAATCCGAGATCTTAACAAAGGTTTATCTGAGAGGCTACATTAAGAAATAACATGAAAATTCTGTGCCTTCACTTTAGTTTTCTCCTGTGCTTTTGCACATCATGACAGCGTTAACTAACATGATACGTTATTCGGCACACTCTGCAAAAAAAGTACACTCCCAGCAACACTCAGAAATTTGAGAACGGCAGGATTAAAGTTCCCATACTGAACTCTGTCTCTCTGCATATGAATATGCCACACAAATAATTGTCCACAACTTTCCTGATTAATGTTTTCCTTCAGGTTTTCTTTGATTTTCATGAGATTTTCAAGCAAACAATCTTTTTGATTCATAACTTACACTGTCTCATGATCATGGAGCTCTTACAAAACTTTATTCAACTCTGACATGAGAGATTTGATTATTCTTTCTCAGAAATGCATTTTTAATAATGTAGGACCTAATTAGACTCCCCTGGAAGGCCAAAGGGAGGTCTTTTCATTCAGTCTAGTGCAAACAGCAGCAGCAAGTCATTAAGTGACTGATCTCAGAGTTCTTAAGTCCTTTGTCAACAGTATAGTTTTCCCTAGGCACAATTCCGATGGTGAAGTAAATTATATGAAATTACTCGAATTTTAGCTTGAAATACAGACCCATGATTATACATGGTTGAACGTCATCTTTACTATTGTGTGGTTTGGGAAACATTTTGTATCTTCTCTAGATACCGTGTAGAGAGATGAGCCTCCAGTTAAAGACACCATACAAATTAGAGAACATTGTGAAAACATTACATATAATACTTTGGTTCTCACCACAGAAGATATCCAGAGGATGTGGTAGATCAGCTCTTCTTCATGTTATTTACGTTATTAAATACCTAGGTTGGTCCTCTACAGAAATGTAGCTCAGACATCTTTTCTGTCTATGCTACAATCTTTATGCTGTCTCAGTTAACACCACACATTTGCAGTGCCCATAGTTCTTTTACTCATACCAGTTTGCACAAATACTCCATCTGTGTGTACGGTAGAAATTTTGAGGAATTCCATTCTCATTTATATCAATGATTGGGCTTTTTATTTTATACTATGTTTTTTTACCACGCTCTACTTAGAACCCAAAATAATTTAAATGTTTCACACCTCAATTTCAGGAAAGAAAAATCTCTTATCTAAAAATCTAAATTTTTTCAAAAGCTGAATTCATAAAAATGTGGGTTTAGAGCAGAAATTATTTTAGTCTTAACTGCAGGAATCTTTAATATATCTATTATAAAATGTCCTGAGATATACATACCACTTCTGCTTTTCAGGCAAGCTAACAGTCACAATTACAAAACATTCATCACATCATGACTGTAAAACTTACAACAGAAAATAATATCAAAAGTACAAAGCCAAATTCTGTAGTACAAGGCAGAAAACTTTACATAATACCGACTATATTATTCCTTGAGTTTTAAGCTATCTTCCACGGGGACCAACCCATGAAAATTACATCCAGATGCAAAAACAACAAAAAGTAATCTGGATCCAGGAATCCAGCTTGAAACTATCATTATTTTGAAGCATCCCTATGATATTATAATGCAGACCAACAACTGAAAAAGAAGTCCACCCATCCTCTCCTCACACCACATGAAACTCCCTTGGAATCACGAAATTTCCATTGGTTCTAAAATTAGAATCCCAAAGCTCTCACTGAACTAGCTTGATAGGATGAAATACAGCATAGGAGACAAAAGCTGGGGTAGATGATGTACAAGAAGGCTTGCTTGCATTTTAGACAGTGATCTACCATTTGTGAACTTCAAACAGAAACAAAACCAGACCCTGTGCACTGATTTAATCTCTGTAATCACATCCCTCTGGCTGCATGGATAAAATCAGTATGAAACCTCATGAGCAGATTCCTGACAGGAATCTTCCTTGGTAGAAGAATATATCAAATCAGTATTTTTTTTAAGAGAAAATAAAATATTGAAGAGGAAAGGAAATATATAAGCTGTTGAATACAAAATATGATCTACTGTTCCATTGCCTGTTTAACCCGCTTACAAAATATCCCCTTAGAAATAACTTCACTCATTTAAACTACAATTATTGTTGTTTCTATATTTTTTACACTTTTCTCATTGCCAGTACAGTATGGAGTTAATTAAATCACTCATTTCTATTTGATTGATAGGAAAGATGAAATATCTGCAGAGAAAGCAGCAGGCAAAAAGGTGGAAGAAATTCTTTCCATTTCTACAGGTAAAATCAAGTCAGCTTGTTGTATGACTGCTCATTAAGTAGAATCACTAAGGCCAGTGATTCTTAGGCCTTAAAAGTCTGTAATTTAATGAATGCAGTATAAGCATGACAAGTTCAGTGAAATCCAATGAAAATGTTTTAGCAAAATAATCTTTCTGAATCAACTTTTTATCTCCTTATAACAAGTCTGCTATTTCAATGTAGGATCCCAATTTTGCTTCACAGTCTTTAAATGCATGTTTTCTTAGTTTCACCTTTAGATAGTAGAGCTAATTTTCTTTAGTTATAGCATTTAGAGTGTCAGCTGTTGCATTTCATTAACCAAAATAAACAAGCAGATGCAAACAAAGACTTGACTGGTGACAAAACAATCATTTGATAACATTATTATGATTAGACCTACCAGCCCTGTTGTGTACTACAGTTCTTTAAAATAACATTAGAAAAATCATGCAGTGATATAAGTCTGTAAGTATGA
Source organism: Acropternis orthonyx (assembly GCA_035583155.1). Lineage (NCBI taxonomy): Eukaryota > Metazoa > Chordata > Aves > Passeriformes > Rhinocryptidae > Acropternis > Acropternis orthonyx. The sequence goes on from JAWWEU010000111.1 coordinate 84,508,729, forward strand.
GCATTTCGGTTCAAGGAGGAAACATTCTGCACATATATTTTTATGAGAGCCAAATATAAAAGAATTTTGTTAATAAGGACTTTCAGCACACTAATTTTTCCTCTATCTGGAAAACTCTGTCAAAGCCTCTTGTACTTTAAATTGAGCCCTAAAGAAAGGTGACTTATAGAGACAAAGATCTCAATTGGCAAAATCAAGCTTAGGCATTTGGTGATATATCATGTGGTATAACAGGAAATGATCAAATACTATTAATTCACGCAATTCCGTTAATATGTAGTCAGTGCCCCTTTTGCCTTCAGTCACACACATGCAATGCTAATGATGTTTGACCTGGAAGAAGTCTGTCTACTGCATAAAATGTAGCAGCTTTACCCATGCCTTAAGTTGTGGCCACCTTCCACTGGCACAGGCTTGTCCTCAAACACATTTTCCCTAAGGAAAGCTGCTGCAGTGAGATGACACCCGACCAGCACAGAAAATACAAGATTTTCTGATGTGCAAACTTGTTCTTGCCTGACTTTTCTTTTCACTTCCCTCCAGGCTCCCCTGGCACACCACTCTCTCCATATGCACCTAATGGCACACTGCTCAACGAAATTGTTAATGACACGAAGACTCCCGTGAAGGTCAGGGCCGCCTGTTTTCCTATCCCCCTTTTTCACTCACCTTGTCTTATTGAGCTCAGCTAGCAGAAAAGGGGAAGAAGCTGTATAAACACTTAAGTGCTATAGACCATAAGTGCTCCTCTCTGTTTCAGCCAGTAGGACTTAAGGGGTGTAGTAGCATCTGTTCTGTACCAGAGCAGGGCACAATGTTTCTTGAATATGAGGTAGAAAGTACAAAAGTATGGCAACCAGCTTGTAGGAAGAGTCCTCATTCTTCTAAGGAGGGGCCTGTTGCCTATTTTGCACCATTTTATAACCTTGTTCTTTATTAAATAATGCAAAAAAACAAAAAAAAAAACCCAAACAAACAAACAAAAAAACATACTTTATGTGTTTTCCACAACACAAGAGATGGGGCTGGCCCTCCCTTGCCAGTTTCTGGCCAGACAACCAGCTCCCAGAAGCACCTCCACTGCTGTATCTTCAAAGCAGCCATGTAGTGCAGCACCGGGACCAACCCCTCCTCCACAGGCTGATAACAGCTGCCTGTAATTATCAATGAGAGAGGGGTGAGAGGGGTTGTTTTTCTCCCTGTCCTGTCTGCTGGGAGATAGCCTTGTTCTCAGCACAGATGTGTGGCCTCAGGGAACCTTTTAGAACCTCTGCAGGGAGACCAAGACATCACCTGGGGGGGACCTTGTTTCTAAGGAGCCTCAGCTGGTAGCCCTTCTATTACATTTCCCCTCTGCTTTGCTCTGAGGGTTTTTCCAACTTGTAAGAAGCTTACCTTTCTAGAACAGCTCCTCAGAAAACCTGCATAGGTTTTTTTGTTATTTGTGCATACTGGCTGTAGGAAGAGTCTCATGCCACTTCCTCCACACTTGGGTGAACTTAGTGTTCTGGTGCTGCTTCCACCAAGAGTTTGGGGACAGGAATGCTGGGTGAGGCCTCACCATCATCATCATAATCATGGCTAGGCTTCGCGAACAAAGATCTGGGAAGGGCTCTACCCACACTTGCTGCAAGCATGCTGATGGCTAAAAAGGCCAATGCGAGATAGGCAAGTCTGGTTGCAAAAGGCACAGTGGAAAGTCTCCAAAGGTGGTGTTGGTGAGTCACGGTTTTTTCTGCGTTGTCTTTTTTCTTCAACACTGA
>JAWWEU010000111.1:84510591-84569418 GCA_035583155.1 Acropternis orthonyx
ATGGGAGACCCTACCGGAGGCACAAACCACTGCCAGCATAGCTCACAACCTCATAAGGGCACGCAAGCTTCTCCCCCTGCGACAAGGGGGTGCCTGTGGAGAAGTGCCTCACCATCAAACCCCTGGAAAATCACTACTGTTCCCCATTGTACCTATGCAAGCTCCTTAACTCCAGCACAGGCATTGCACTGGCATGATCCCAGGTAAATGCTGTTTTTACTACCCAAAAGAGAAAGCAAAATAATCTTGAAATGTTCTCAACTGTCCATTACCTATCTATGTCTCAGCTGTTGCACCAAAAGAGCAAATAGAATATGAGGAAAAAGTGGTTTTAAAATTGCTTATTTGTGATGTTTGAGATGTACCAGGTATTTGGCATTAATCAATTTCTCCTTGTTACAGATCTCCTTACTCTTATTGGCCCAGTCCCTTATCATGAACTCCCTAAGGGTTGGCTCCTCAAAAGTCATAGAGCAGCTCTGTAGAATGTGCATATTCCTGAATCTTCCATTTATATAGTATTATATAATGCTCTTTCTCTAGCTGATGAGCCATATTTTTATATACAACACAAAATATACATTTCTTTAAAAGTGAGGTATCCTAAGGAATGATATAGTAGAGCTGACTTTTGCAGAATCAGTGGATGCAGAAAGTGTTCTCCGCTGTTTCACTCATTCTGTGATTCTATTATTAATGTCTTATTTTCTCTCTTATCCCTTAACACTGCAATCACATTATTCCTTGATCTGCTTATTTTTGGAAGCCATTAAAGCCTAGGTATTATGTATTGGACAGATGTCTCTAGAAGCCACATGTCAACTTACCTGGTAGCAGAAGTAGAAACCTCACCTCTCTGTGGGATTCAGGCTGATGAGCTTGCTCCTCTTTGGGACCACTGTCTCCTTGATCTTGTTGTATTTCTTTGTTTATCCAAGGTGTAAGAAATCTGGCTGAGCATAGAATTATCCTTGAGCAAATAAAAAGATAAAAAGGTGTTTAAAGAATATAGAATATCTAAGTATTGCCACTAAATGTAAATATGTAACATATATACAGTATGTGCAGTAAGGAAGAATTTGGTTTTTGTTCTGAGATCTTTGAATTTTTAACAGGCTTTCTTTAGAACCCTGAAAGTTTTAGTCAGGAAAAAAATGTAATAAAATACACTGGCAGGGAAATGCAGGGATGATATGTGTTAACATTAGTGGCAAGGTTTGTGAAGAAGGACTTAGAGCTTGGTAGAAGGCAGGAGTTTCCTGGGTGACCTCTCTCTATCACCTCTTCTGGTTCTTGCGTTCCAGGACTTGGAATTTGAAGCTCACCTCTGTTTGTGAACAGGGGTACCTTCTGATCTTAAAATTAGAAAATATGTAACTTTATATGTAGGGTAATTAGGAAATCTTTTTCAATACACCCGTAGCGGCTCTGCCCCTTGTGGGCCGCACATCGTACACTACAAATGAACTGGCTTTTGGGGTTTAACATTATTAAAGAACAAAAATCAGCAAATTTAGGGAAAATCTACAAATACTGTTGGGAAACAGCAAACAGAACAGGATTAGTTTTAACAGCAGTAAAGTCAATTGCACAAGAAAGGTGTATCACAGGTAGGGCTAATTCTACTTTAGTATGTGAGGAAAACCCAAATGCAAACTTCTGAACATGAAACAGTAACAGAGAATCTGGCACTCTGCTCTGACTGACCATGGAGTTTCTGAGCATAGGATCCCAACTAGCTTATAGAATTTTCTTGTCACTCTCCTTGAGGTCACACACTGTCAATCAAAGTGGCAAGTAAAGCTAACTGACTTGAAGATGATGGAAGTAAGACTTGTTAACAGTCCTTGTGCAAGAAATGGCTTGATTCTCTTCACCTTCGTTTGTGCATACCAAAGGCAACTCTGAAGTTACAGTAATAGAAACTTGTTTGCAAAGAGAGAAGAATTAAGCCAACAGATGTGTCTAGGAACTGTCACCTTTTGTAGAATATGGTTCAGAAAGTTATTTTGGGGATGGGCTTAAAAGGGAATTTAATCTACCTTTTAAATACTGAAATATTTGGAAAAAAGCACTTAGTTTTATTCCTTAACTTTTTTTCATTTCCTCTTCTTTTCCAGGACCTGGGAACAAATGCAGTCCCTGAACTGCCTGTGGAGCAAATGGTAGAATTCAGTGTAACTCTCACTGGTCAGGAATACTCAGATGAACTTAGTGATCCCAACTCCCCAGAGTACCGACAACTCGCTGCCAAATTTCAGCTACAGGTAAGGAGGCTGAGTGCTTGCAAAAATGTTGATTTTAGACCTCAGATGAAATTCATACTGTGAAACTGCCCTCACCATGAAGTAGAATTAGAGTCTACTGCCCTCACTTTGAACAGGTAATTCCTGTCATCTCAAGACCTTCAGTTTTCCTTCATGTTATAGTCAGCTTTTCCCCTTATTTAAGCTATCTGTTTAGCCACCAAGGTAACAAGCCAACATCTTTGACAGAAGTAGAGCCTCAGATAACTGATGAACAGAATAACTTTAGGAATATCATTCAGGCTTAATCAAGAATTCATGGACAGTACTTTGTCATAATTTATTTTCTACGATAGACCTAATGAGAAATGTAATATAAACGTTTAAGGTAATTAGCTACTGTTGTCTGAACTATTCTTCAAAGGACTTGCATTCATTTTGTTGTGCATTGCCATAGTTTCTGTAAGAACTGGAACATCTGTGGTATTTTCATATAATTAATAATATTAACTGAGCGTTCAGCTATCAGTTTAACAGATAGCAGATAATTACTTGATGTTCCCAAAAGGTTTTCTTAGTAAAATTAACTAAAGTTTCTCATCAGTTTTATGAGCATTCCTTAGTGCAAAGTTATTTTGATTTCCTGGTTCAGATCCAGCTATGCATAGAAAAACGGTGAACGATTTGCTGGCAGAGATGATAAAAATGGTTTCTCTGAAGATTTCCAGTATTACCCTCAAACAGAAGTGCCTGAAGATTTTGTTTACTAAATATATAATGCCTGTTTATTCAAAACCATTTAATCATAGAATTGTGAACATTAGAATTAAAAATATATTGTTATTCTATTTGTACAAGACAGTTAAATCTGTTTAATTTAAAAATAATTTGTCAAATAATCTAGACACATCTGCATTTGGTTAATATTTCTAAGTAATTAACGATTTACAGGTGACTTGAATCACAAATTATTCATGAATCAAAACTGAAAAAAAAACATTTGATTCATGTTGTTTGACTTGCTCTCTTATGATCTAGATTATCACTGATTTACATAATTACATTACTAAGAAAAATCTATATTTTCTTTTTCATTTTGCCTGTTAACAGTTAATACAGCCAGTATATACATATATTCTGTTTAAGCTGAGCAATTATGATACTGCAAAGAGGATGGTTCAGACTGTTTCCTAAAGTTCTTTCTCAAATATGAAAAATATTGTCTAGGTAGTCAATCACTGTTTGCCTTTTAGTTACATATCTTACACTGAATTAAGTTTTTTATGGCTTTCTGTAGATGAAAAAATTATTTGAGAAACTTCCGGGATTCAAAGAAATCCGCGTATTAGGATTTAGGTAAGTAAGAAAATGGGACTCTCCTGTATGTTGGCTGCCACTTCTTGCCCTCCAAGATGAAGAGACCTGTGGAATAGTGTGGCGGGAAAGGGAGGGGGGAGGAGGCATGTTGCTGTAAACAGAAAATAGTTTTATGGGAATAACCATAGTGACAACATGGTGAGAAGTGCAAATACATTCCAAGTGAGACTATGAGGTTTTGAATTAATATATAGAAGTAGTTTTGATTCCCTGAGGGATGAAGCATACAATAAATTCTTTGAATTGTTTGCTAGCACCCCTGTATTAAGGACTTTTTAAAATGACAAGGTAAAGAGAGTTAGTAATGTGATTATTTAGAAGACTACTTTTTTGTGTGTAGACCCCGTGCCATTCATAGATCACAGCGAAGGTGCCTCTGCAAGAGAGGGTTGCAGGATATATGTCCACACATGGAAATCTTTTCCAGTAGTTGTTTTCCAAGTGTTTCAAACAATTTAAATTGTTTCATTTTTTTCAGTACATTTGAGTTCTATCTTGCAATTTCTTTTAGTTTTAGCTTCCTTGTATGTTTAGCACTAATGCAAGCTCTTGTGTACTTTTTCAGCTGGGGAGGGGAAGATCAAAAAATGAGTTATGCTTCTAAGAGATATGAGTACATTGTGTAGACAATCAAACAGAAAACAAACTAATAGTAAGAAACTATACAAAATTGAAAGGAATAAAGAGCAGGGAAAAAAGACAAATTTATGTGGGCTTATAGCATAGCATCAGGAACACTCAGTCCTTCTAGTAATATTTAATACATGCTGAAGAACACTCATATTGCTATGTAATTTTAGGCAAGAACATCCTTCTTCCTAGCATTTCTCTCTGCAAAACTGCTGGGGAAAAGGAGAGAGAAGAGCAAAATATACTGAAAATTAATTGCTTGTATTTTTATAATTAAATTAATAAAACAAAAAGCTGTCTGCTGCAGAAAAAAGCAGAGAAATCTATAGTAGCATCTCAGAGTTACAACTTGCAATAACTAACCCCTTTCGGTTGTGACTCCAGGAGATCTGGGATCCATTTCGGTTTAGTATCTTGGATTTAGGAGCTGATATGGAAGTATATTCACCAATATGGAAGACCAGGATTGATTCCCATCACCTAGTAATTTAGTTAGCTCCTGAGAGTTACAGATCAGCAAATACAGGCATTGCTGTCCATTCTCCCTTAGTGTGTGTATATATATATATATATATATATATTAGCAGCATTTCCCACAAGGCAATATAGAAGGACAACATTATAGATATTCTAGAGAATTCATCAGGGAAAAATACACAGGGCATTATATACATAAGGTCAACACAGACATGTCTTCCAGAGGTAATTTATAGTCCCCGTGAGTAGAGTCTGAGTAGGTACCATGTGTGGTAACAGTAATCATTGCTACTACTGCCACAGGTGTTCCTTGCCGGCATAAAGGTAGAGATTAGCACTGACAGTGCTCAAATTGCACCATTTGAGGCGGGAAATAGGAAAGCTGATATTTCAAACTATCATTGTAAAGTAAAACTCCCCCTTCCCCACACAAAACATGGTGATTGCCCATTGTTTGGAAGGGGAGAAGTGCACTGATAGAGAATAGACTGTCATTTTCACACAGAGATAAAAATGATAGATGACACACAGAAGATAAATTGTCAAAAGATGGTTGTGATGTGTATGACTGAACGATTTACCAGTATACATGAATCTTTGTTTTTCTTTTTCAATCCTTTCTCACACCCTTTCTTCTGTGATGAAATGAAGACAGAAGAAGGAGAAAGATGGGTAATCTTTCCAGAATTCTTAATTAAGATTAATAATTTTATTGAACTAATTATTAATCATTATGATTATTAATCATTTTATTATGTACATAGATACATCAGTACATGTCTTTTATGTTGATGTGGCAAAGTGAATTGATTGTGTTCTGCCTAAGTACCAAATCTGTGATATGGAGCAGCAGGAATGGCTTTTAATTTTATCTGAAAGATTCACACAGTCAAATTTTGTCAAGATCTCTCTGAAAGAAAGAAAATGTTTCCCCTAAGAAGATTCACATTCAGATGACTGAAGAATTTTATCAGTCATAAACTGAAAGCAAAAAATAAATAAGGAAACTGTATATTCCAATTTTCATTTTTGATTTGCCGTTTCCTGGCTGCATGCCCATATACACATTATTTTCAATAAGTATGTAGAATTTAATTTGTTACCTCCATTATCAAGCCAGATTGAAAACAGTAAGGAGGCCACTTGCTTGCTTGATAAAATCAGGGAGCTTTTGACTGGTAGTACAAACAGCTGCAGAGTCTATTGTTGTTGCTGCTTAAAAGTGCTACTGGGGAATAATTTGTCTAGTAGTTCCCAACATTTCTGTTTTACTTATACTTTTAAAGGAACAATTGTCTATTGCTTTTCCTGAATTCTTGCAATGTCATATAAATTTAAATACATAGTACATTCTGGATAAAATAAAATTCCTCTCTCTACAGTTACTTGATATTGTAAAAAGCAACGTAGTATAGAAATGTTTATAATGTACTCATTATTTTTCATTTCAATTAGGAAAATTTAACATTTATGAAAAGTGATGTATTAATAATGGTGAACTTTTGAGACTTCTGTTAAAAATGAGTGTCTAGGGAGAAGCCATAAACACCCATTTGGACTTGGAAAAGCTAACACCCACTGTGAAGAGTGATTTGCTTGCCACATTAGCTAACTTTTTTGCTGTTATTTTAAAAAGAGTAAAAAATTGTCTCAGTTGTGATAAAATTTTTGGTTATCTGCAGCGTTATGAACTGTCTAATCCCTTTTTGGAGGATCCTGCATAGTGTGTGATTATGGCTTCCAGTAACCCCAGCATGCATTTATGGCTGTTTCAATCAGTAGTCAATAACTTCAAATTATATTACCAGTTCTACAGGTTTCTGAGTAGTGAGGATAAACTGGATTATATTACAATATTTTTACCATTTTCTTCAATATTGGATTTTTTATTTAAAATTATGAATAGAAGAAAACAGGTATAGCAAAAGAAATTTGAAGGTGGCAGTCTCATTAGGAAGAAGGAAATCTGCATTACTTTTACAGAAGATCATATGTTACGGTTGCATATTTGTTTGTTTGTAAAATTGGTTCTCAATCAGTAACTGATTTTGCCACACTGGCATTTTGGCCTTTTCCCCTGACAGATCAAGCAGCACTATAGCACGATACGTGGTGAACTTTGAGAGAGATGGCTCAGAAATCAAAAGCACAGCAGATGACATCTCAACTATTGGATCTAACAAGGTTGAAAGCGAAAAAATTCCAATTTCTCCAGTGGAAGAGGGGGAGATATCAGCAACTAAACTCACAGTAACAGACCTTCAGCAACTGGTTGCCATTGCCCTCCACGAGGACCAGTCCCTGCCAATGGACCTTGGGACACTCCAGTTTACCGATGGTCAGTAGGCAGGCAGGTGCCAGGCACAACTCCAAACCTTGCCTTTCCAAACTGGTGCAATTTCAGTAAGGTGGCCTTTGCTTCTCTAACAGGTTGTTTTCATTTGATATAGCCCATTCCTCCTTAGTGTTGTGTAGAATGCAAAGGATGCAGAGATAAAAATTAAATTCTATAGCAAAATGTGCCTCTATAATTATACAACCTAACTTCCAATCAGATTAGAGGATCTATTCTTTTTTGGTTTTTTTTTAGAAAATCTGGATATTTTGCACACTAAGATAATTAGGAGGAGAAAAATAAAAGAAATACATTGAATATTCACTGTATTATTTTAACTTCCCAGTATGGAAAGTCTCCTTTCGTCAACAAGACAAAATGTGAGGGCTTCCTCTAACATAAAATTAACTTTCTGCAAGCTCTATCTTGGTTATAAGCAAGCCACCTATCAGTGAAGTCAGAGAGACAGAAACTTTCAACAGCATTTGATCCCAAGAAAAAAATCAGTAAAGGTGTGTTTCACTCATGCTCTGAAACACAGAGGGAGTGTAGATGACAAGCTGGCTGTGAAGACCTTCAGCAGAAGGTTGAAGGTCTGCACTCTGTTCACTAATCCGGCTAATAAATATCCCCTTCTAGTCCAGCAATGATTTTTGCAAAGCTAGCATATCCTTAACCATGAGGAGTTGTGCTACATTGGGGAAAATTATTTAAAATATTTTTTCATATGTATATTTACCATAGCAACACATACCAAATTTTAGCTACAATGTCGAATTTACAAACAGAAGCATTTTCTTGCCAAGAAGTTATTCATACGAACTAATATTTTCTGTAAGAATAAAATGTCATATTTTAATGTAGATTTAAAGTCCCAACAAAAAACAGATACAGAACACTTAAATAATAAATATTTTAATCAACTTTTCTCCAGTAGTTATTTTTAATAACCAGTTTTAGAAAAACAGCTTGAGTGCAAGTACTTTTAAACAGCTCCTCTGAGGAGGTGAAGGGACCAACTGGGCACAAAAGCCAAAACACTGACATTAACAATGGTGTGGACTCCGGGTAAAACTGAAGTGAATTTCGGCCTAATGAACAACACAGTATAACGAGTCTTCATAGTCCATGCAGATTTAACAGAGGGGTTCATACTTCAGCAGATTCTAAGCATTCCTCCATGGTTCAGCTCTCTGCAGACCTATGGCGTTCATGCTAAACAAAGCATACAAAGAACACTGCATATAAAATTCTGGTTTTCCTCATAATTGTCAGTTTGAATGGACAATTGATGCCCCTTTCTTCTTAACGTGGATTTTTAAAAATAATTTTTGGATGGAGAACAGTTTAGTACTGTTTTTTACTGAGCTTGTGGGTTTTGTTCAGTTTTCAGTGTGCCAGTCCTGAAATACTGTGTTGTCTCTTTCTCTATAATGTTTTTCATTTTTTTTATTTTTTTTTCAGAATCTATTGTACCACCTAGTGATTTTGATAATGATATCCAAGGCATGGTTACTATTCCTCTGGCAGGCCCTGATTTGGTAGGTTAATACTGGTAGTCATATTTATTTATTTCTCCATGGGAAATGAAATTAAACAGTGCTAAAATGGACATAAATATACAAATAAAGTTTCTTATGCTAAAGTAACATATCTTCCTTTTGTACATGTTGGAAGGATGAGTGTGGTGTTTAGAGCATTTACATGTGAATATCAGTGCTTGATTATCTTTTCCAGTTTTAATTACAAAGGAAACCACACCTTACCAGTTCAGTAGTACAGAGCAGGTGACAGGGATAACAAAGGCCATCTTTCTTTGACGATTTCTAAAATTACAGACAATGTGATTAAGACCACATGCACATGCCAAACATTTTAGACCTGCTGGGACTTCATAGCAGTCTTCCAGAGTCTGAAGGGGGCCTACAAGGAAGCTGAAGAGACACTCTTCATCAGGAACTATAGTGATAGGACAAGGAGTAATAGGTTCAAAGTGAAAGATAGGAAATTTGGGTTAGATATATGGAAGAAATTCTTTACTGTGAGGGTGATGGGGCACTGGCACAAGTTACCCAGAGAATTTGTGAATGCCCTGTCCCGGGCAGTGTTCAAGGCCAGGCTGGATGTGGCATTGTCTAGTGGAAGGTGTCCCTGCCCATGGCAGCAGGGTTGGAACTAGATGGTCTTTAAGTTCCCTTCTGACACAAACCATTGTATGATTTTATATTGTCTTAGCTGTTTGCAAGCTCATGTGGCTGAAGATTATTGGCTTTTTAGGAATAAAACTTAATAATGAAAGCTGCTTTTTAATAACTTTTTTCAGGAGGAATCCGTGAGCATGGAACTCCCTCTAGGGTACCCCAGCCCAGCAACAGTGGACCAAGCAGGAGACATCTTGGGTGAATTTACAACTGAAAGCCCTGCTCTAAGTGAAGAGTTCAGCTTCCCTGAAGAATTTAATAATTTTATTACATCTGAACCTGAGTTCCCTACCAAACCCTCCAGAGAACCATTTCAGGACAGGTCTCCTCCATACACACAAGTTACCGCTACTGACCACCTGACTTTCACAGTGCCTTTCAGTCCTCCAAAATCAGAGGATTCCTATTTGCCTCCTGCAGCAGATGACTTTATTAGCAATGACTTAATCACCGATGGCTATGAGTCTCCAGTGGAGCAGGTGACCACAGTGGCAATTTATACCACAGGTAGCTTTACCACACCTAGTCTGCAAGCCAAAGGTGAGGATGGTGAAGCTGAGGAGAAGGCAGAGCTGACTGATATAATAGAACCACCTTTCAAGGAAGCTGAGCAAGACATTCCGCCTGAACAAGGTAAGACACAAAAGATTTTTGTAAGAGGATGTAGGAGAGATGCAGTTATGACCCATACAGTCAGGTATCAGTACAGTAAGCATTCCCTTCTGTTGTGATAGGAAATTTTTCTGGATCATCAAAGGTGAAAAATTTACATTTCTCATCCTAATATATCTCACTTCAAGTTCCTCAAAGCCAAAAGAAAACCCCCAACCTAATCCAATAGCAAATGCCTAAGGATAAGGCACACAGTACAGAGTATGGTGGTAAAATTTCAGTAAGACAGAGCAAAGAGACATATCAGGCAGAAAAAAAGGATACCCCAGGCTAACCTAAAAAATCTTGGTATTTAAAACATGGGAAGTAAATTACTTTGGGCTTGACAGTCAGTCATAGATGATAGCAGCAAGAGTATAATGAAATAAGTTATTAGAAGCAGAGTGCCATGGCTCAGAGAAGTTTATGTATCTAGAGGTTTGATGAATGTGAAAACCTCTAAAAAAATTTCTATTTTCTGTTTGCTTATTCAGTTTTATCCATACAGTAGTTTGTTTAGAGGCACCAAGTTATATGAGGAAAAAATGCATAATAAATCAAAAGGTATATACTTACAAATGTGGAGAAAATTCTGTATAATGTAGCCTTAAAAAAGAAAAATACATGATAGACATGTTTCCCACAGTTGACTCTGCAGATGAAAAAAACTTCAGACAAAGATAGCAGGGTCACCCTTAGGGCAAAGCAAATGGGATTTTTCCCAGAACACCCACGTAAGGCTACTGCTTCCATCACCTCCACCAGCAGCTCAGAAAGCCATAGTAGACACTGTGGAGACTTAAGGTGTGCAGGTAACAGAACTGGATGGGGAAGCAGCCTCCTCTGGCAAAATAGCAAGAGCCATGATTCCTGCAGTTGCCCTCTGTCTGTCCCAGCTCTTGTCTGCTTTGTCTCCTGTCCTGCTCCCTGACCTTGCTTTATCATCTCAGCATTAGGTCAGAAAATTTAAATTTTTCTTACACTTTAAAGCCTGTGCCAGCTGTCTAAGATGCAAGAGGTCACTACAGACACATGGGAGGAATTAGTTCTTGGATGAATAGTCATATATTCTTTGTCTCAGATTTTTGACTGACCCTCTCAACAGAGAAACAGAGGGGCAGGTTAAGTACTTCATGGGAGTCAGCAGGATTCTCTGATGTCCCCACACAGACTCTAAGCAATACTAAAAAAATCTGCAGAGAAAAACAAACAAGAGACAAATTCAGGGCAAAATTCCCACAATACGCATTAGCTCACACAACACACTCAAGGTTTCTGGATCCCTGAGAATGTCATGCTCAAAGCTTGCAAGTTTGCTCCCTGCTGCGGGGAAGTTCCCTGTTCCTATAGGAGGCTCTACTCTGTCCCTGTTCAACCAGCTCTGTCCTTGCCCAGTCCTTGGCCTTTCATGTCCCTCCCTGGACTCCAGAATTCTCTTGAAGAGAGTATAATGAACCCTCCTCCCACTTTGAAGATATTCTTCCTGATCCAGCATGCCCAGATACAGCAAAAGACCTTCTTCCCTGCTGCCCAGCCACATCCCCTAAGGCAAACACTGTTGGCACAGCTGATGGGAAACACCCCACTGCATGTTGATAATGTCCTTTACAATGGGCCCACACAGCAGAAGTGTGACAGTGGGGGATGCCCATACACCATACTGTCTGTATTATTGTTTGTCTGGATTCAGCAAAAAACAAGATCAGCATTTTAGAGAATAGAGGATGTAAAAGCTGCCACTTGGAAATAGACAATAATCAGCTCTGAACTTGGAAGAGCTTAGCAGATTCCATGGTCTTGTTGTTGCATGGTAGTTTATGCCCTAAGAACTTCCCATACTATAGTCTTGCCTTTTTCACACATTTAAGAAGTGAGAGAAAAGCAAATACTTTATGATTAGCAGAGTGACTTAAAGATTAGGAAATCACTTCTTGCAAGAATCAGTTGTCAAGTGTTCCTGAAAATAAAGTTTATGATGAAAAGCATTAAATGCAACTATTTTCAAATTCATGCTGAGAAGTCTTGCAGTGCTACTGATAAAAGCACAGAATATATTCAAATAGCACTCATTATAACTGTGGAAAAGTGTTACGTTTGGAGGGGAAAGAAAGTCATGCATTTTTTATTCTATTCACTCACTACATTAGGGACTTGATGTCATAAAAAGCACATAAAGCCACATATCTATTTCCCAATTTGCTAAATAGCTGAAAAACCTTGTCACCTATCAGCTCCAAATGACTGAAGAGAAGAAGCAGAGGGTATTTGACTGACCTGTACTGACCCTTTAAACACTACTTTAAGAAATTACTTGTTGCATATTTGGTTTGGAACCTGTCAATCTGCAAAGCAGAACTGTCTAGAGCTGCAAAAAAGGATCCCTCACAATAAGACATCCTGTCATGTTCCTTCTCATTGAACACAAGTTATGTCTAAAGCAAGCACTAGAGTATAAGAATTCCACCATTACTTCTGCAGCTGAGTAGCAGTGGAGAAATAATGGTCCCCTGTCTAAAGAGAAGGGATGCTGTGTTACCAACGACTCAAAGCTGTAGTTAATATATTTTCTTATGTTTATAGTACACAAAATATACTGCCTGCTTAACAGTCAGGAGACTGGTTGAAATCTATCCGTGGAAGTTTTAAAATGTGTACTCTTTAAAACTTTTTCTCTTTTTTAAAGCTTTTTTTCAATTCTGGCAGTCCTGTGTACAGCATTTCATGTACTCTTTTGTTTCCCTATATATTGCATATTTCATAGGAACTGATAGAATTCGATCTGGAAATTCGGATTTTATTAAAGTCAGCAGAGTTGTTGCTATTAATTTTAATATGGCAAGCAGAGTTTGCCAGATACAAAATTTTTCACACTTTGTTCCTGGCTGCATTTCATAGCTGCGTTTCTTATTAATACTTAAAAAAAATAAAAAAAAAACCCTTTTAAATGTTACCATTGTGAAATGGCAGGAACTACTCTGGCAGTGCTGTATGAGGTTGAACAGTCGCCTGAACTTCTACTGCATTAAATTTCCAACCACTTCCCCACTCTACTGTCCAGAAGATGGAGCAAATTTGCTTCATCACATATCTAAAATTTTAAATTCACTCTTCTTTACCATGAAATGAAGAGCTGGCTACCAAAAATAACATATTCTGAGATTCTTTTAGGTATCAGCTCTTTTTCATGGATGGACTTCACTACACTGGTTATCACATATGTGCAGCTGGACATTATTACAGACTTCCGAACACTGAATGTCTACAACCTACACCAACTACTTTAAATGTGCCTACCTGAGGTAGCAAAGCAATAAAAAAAATGCTTTCACAGCTCCCAAAAAGGTAATCAGACTCAGCCTCACAGATGCAAACATATGCAAAGTTCTGCATACAACATATAGGGAAAGGAGAATAAAAACAGGTGAGGGATGAAGAGTCAAATTAACAGGAGGTGTCCTTTAAAGCTGTGCAGGATGGGATTTGTCAGGCTTGGGCAGCCAGCGGGAGGAATGAGCCAGGAGCACGTGTGAGGCTTCTTGCAGACAGTAATGTGCTCGTTCTGCTCAGGGATGTTGTCCAGGGGCAGCAGAGGGCAGGTCAGTGAGGATTACACAGCCGTGCTGGCCAGAGAGTCATGGCAGTCACTCCACCCTTTGAAGCAGCCCAGAGCTACTAGGAAAATGCCAAGCTGTCTCTAGAGTAAGCCTCCTGTTCTGAGATTTCACAATAGAATTAAAAGAAAAGCATGACACAAATTTCCAGATCTTTCATTGAAAAGTTCTGAGATGCCTGCATCAGATGTTGTGGTTTAAACATTTGACTTTTCGAAAGATTTTTCTTTGCTCTAACACCGCTAAAATCTCAGCTATTTCTATTTTTCATTTACAGCCAATGCATTAAAAAAAAAAAAAAGCTTTTTTTCCTGCTGTCAGAGGTGATACCTGTTCACTGTTATCTAGCATTCCTATTTCTTCTTCATTTTTTTTTTCCCTCTCTGGAGTTGAAACTCATTAAGATATCTTCTATACAGTTAAATTTCTTCCTCTCTTTGAAGTTTTCCTGTGACTGTCTAAGGCAGTATGGCAATTTGGAATGGAAGCCACTTGTG
Organism: Acropternis orthonyx; assembly: GCA_035583155.1. Taxonomy (NCBI): domain Eukaryota; kingdom Metazoa; phylum Chordata; class Aves; order Passeriformes; family Rhinocryptidae; genus Acropternis; species Acropternis orthonyx. The sequence continues at coordinate 84,524,617 of JAWWEU010000111.1, forward strand.
TAATATATTGAACAGATTGTTACTTCAAAACCCCAAAAAAATTCAGCAGTAAAATAATGTAAACAAATATAAAAATAGATAAAAGAGTTCATTATGTCTGCAACAACAATAATTATATAGTTTGGCTTCCCAAATAGTAAGAAGAAATTTCATTTGTATTTGTTGTAACTACAGTCCAGGTAAATGGTTATCTCAAAATCACCATGACCATCATGGAGGAGGTGTTATTTCTGGAGCAGTTATTCCAGAAGCATTGGAGAAAATAAAGCTAGCAGCAAAATCCTTCAGCTGTTCAGTTATACTGCATCTCAGTCTCCCCAGCCTGGGTCATCTTTAAGCTCTCAAGAAAGACTCTGAGAGATGAAGACTCTGCAGAGTGTATCACAGGGTTTTTTCTGTAGAAAAACAAACATTGATGAGGTGTAGAAGGTGGTCACACTCTGTATGTGTAACTGATAAAAGCTTCATTAATTACCATAATTACTCTCATGTTCACACAAACTTGTTGTGAGTAGTCCACTTCAGTATTTTCCTCTTACCCAACAGTTCATTTGTTGATGCACTCTTCACTCACTACTATTTCCAAGTGATCTTTATAAAAATTCAGTTTTCTGGTTGTTTGGGGATTCTTTCTGCCTCTGGTTCATCCTCAGCTGCATAAGCACTGTCTTTGCTTAGCATAACTTTCTATTTGGCATAACCAGCATTGTCACAGAAAAGAAAACGCCTTTGCTTCTTGCAAGAACCTCTCTGCATGTTCCCAGGACTGGAATTCACCTGTTCTTTGTGTCAGGAATGCTCATCATTTTTTTCACATCGATGGTTTTAGAGGGTAAGCACTCTTCCATTGCTTTGCATGTTTTTCTGGTTTTCTTGTTTTCTTTGACCATAAACTGACAGGACTTTCTTGACGTTATCCCCCATCAGCTTCTCTCTGTGCCCTTTCACTTGTTGCTGCTGCTTCAATGTTTGCCAAGAGTGATTTTCGTGAAGGTGCCAGTTGTCTGATGTTTGGAGAATTCAACAGGTAGGTCTGGCTATGTCATTTTCTCAAGCACTATATACAATATTGATTAGTCTGAAAGCTGTATATGAACTGAAGATGAGGCTGAATATGCAAGAGTTTCAGGATATGTTGCATTTCAGGAAAAGTTCATAGTGTGTTTGCTGTTTTGAGATGTTAGAATTGCATACTCAGAGTACTGCAGGTATCCTGGAGAATCCTAAACATACTAGAATGAGTTAGTAGCATCTGGTCAGCATTTAATGATAGCTTGCTGCCTAGCTATCTCCATGCTGGGAACAGCAGGAACAATTTGAATAGAACAAAATTTACATCATGTCTTCAAAACATACCTAAAAATGTTAAAATTAAATGACTAATCCCAGGGAAAAAGTATGAGAGAAAGGAAACACTATCTATTTTCCCAATTTAACACATGACTTGTTTAAATCATTAGGCTATCAAACTGCTTCAGTTCAGTTTTACTTTAAGGTTAAGCTTTGCTTCCATTAAATATGATTTCTTATTCACAACCCCCCCAAATACACAACATAAATGCACCTTAACCAAAACATGTGATAATCTTCTTTATATGCAATTGGTAATTCCAATGACTCATTGAAATGACTGTGTGAAGTACAGAACATAATTCATATTTCTGCTAAGAAAATTTGCTTATCCAGATGCCAGTCTTCTGAGCCAAATGTACAGTGAAAAAAAGTAACACCTCCTTCTGTAGCTACACAGACAGCAGGAAGATATACCTCAGTGCTCTGCCACTTGTTCACTCATACTTTTAAGTCTCTTCCTCAGACACAGGTGCCCATGGTTATCCCATTGTTTCCATATGTGCACCCCTATGAGTGAGATGTAACATATGCAATACAGGCTTTCATGCATTTCACTCTCAGGTCTTGTCTTGTGTTAAAACCAAACATTTCTGCCTGTGCAGAGACAAAACCTAAAGGTGAAAATGAGAGACTTCTCTTGCCTGCAGCCCAGGAAGACAGGAGCAGCCATAAGGGTTATAGAGGAGAGGAAGGAGGACTTGCCATATGATAACACTGAAAACTTAACAAGCTTACAACCCATCCATACCTTTTCTTCATCTTTGTTGCTGTGCATGAAGGAGCCCTCCCTCCAGCAGGGACACTTAGGTGTTGCTGCATGTGGTCTAATTCCACTTTGTTCCAGAAAATTAGTTTTCTTTAGAAATAAAGAGATAAAAATGTTTTTGAGGCAGTTTACAGTCTTTAGACATGATGGCAGTAATTCTGATCTCCTAAAGGAAATATAAAAAGGCGGAATTAAGTTCAGAATTTGAAGAGCCACTATCACAAATAACTTTAATATATTAAGGTCCTGAATAAAATTATTTTAAAACATCTGACCTATGCAGTGGTAAAATTAGAAAAATATTTTACAGCAAATAGTACAGACTATTGGGCTGGAAGTGTAAGATTAACCTTTGCCAGGTCACGAATGAATGAAACTAACGAAGTTCATGTGTCACAAAGCCTGGTTGGAACAAATATCAGGTAAAGTGGCACTGCTGAGGCTAGCCTGCCCTCACTCAGTAAAAATCCTTGGTCTTGTTAGAAATCTTGGCTTTGAGAAATAATGTGTGAAGATCAAAAGGTATTAAAACTTCCATTTTCTAAAATTATTACAGTCCCCTCTTTGGAGGATTCAGTAACCTTCCAGTGTAAGAAAGTTTATTTGACCTCAGCTTGGAATTTTTAATGGTCCATTCCTTGTTAGAGAAATCTGATGCCACCTGCATTGGACTGATACAGGCAAGTTGTAACTTGGGTGCTCTGAATTGTCTCAGCTCCATCATCTGCTCCATATCTGGATGCAGTTTTGTATCTTTGCCTACAGAGAGGGTTGGCCTTCCAACTTTGATTTTCTCAGTCAGCCTAAGATGCCTCACGTAGATGGCACTGATAACTTAAGCTGCTTGTTAGTCAGTTTGAAAGATCCCAGAGTATTTAAAAGTAAAAAACAAAATACATAAAAATCTTACATGGAGGTATATTTGCAATAATGTTTATACTGAATTTAATGGATTTTGACTTCTGGTTGAAGATAACGTGCATTTTTTCCAGTAAGTTCTTAACATTTCTTTCTTAATGCAACTTTATAGAAATGACTAAACACAATCTCATACAATGATATCCAGGTGTAAATTAAAAGGAAACAGAAGTTTCACTTTCATTCTGTAAAATGTGAGATCATTACATGCATCAGTAAGAACATTATTAAACCAAGACTGGATGCAAAAGGTTTCATTTTGTGTTCATTTCACTGTATTTACAAGTTTAGGTTTCTCTTTCATTCTTCCACAGTTCATAAACCTTTTAAAATTAAATTATTGTAGAATACAATACTGGTAGAATAGTGGTGCCAATATCAGAGTTTTACAGTCAAAATGTTATATACAGCCAAACATGCCTTTAATAACCATCTGTATTGCCCTGCAGTTTAGAATAATGGGCTTTCAAGCAGAGTGGGAGGGAGGGTATTGTTGGCATAATAAAACCTGCCAGAGGTTGACTGAGAAAACAAGAAGTATTATTCATGAATGGCATCTTCTCATACCTGAGGATTTCACTTCCTAAGCTTTATCTTTCAATAAAACTTGCCATTGTTTTGATTTCTTTGTCTAGATATAAGAAAGAATGGAGTTGGACAAGTACTGCAGCAGTAATACATTTAGGGGAGAGGAGTGAAATGCAGATGTAGTCTAGAGCAGTGGCTGAAGCCCTGGTTAAACTTGACTTAGATCATTAAGGCCTAAGTTCCATTCTTATCCCTATTGTGTATCTATATCTATCCCTGTATCTTATTCCCTCATTCAGAATCAAGCACTAACTGACACTCTGAAGTGAAACAATAAAAATCAAAACTATGCTGAATAATTCTTGAACAAATTCACAGTATGTCTACATGATACTTCAAAGCTTCAATAAAGAAAAAAAGTACTGTGGCTTAAGGAGAATGCATGCCTGAAAGCAGCAGGACAACTTCATGTGGCAGGGCAAAGAGAACACACTCAGCATCAGCTGCACTTACAAAAAATAATTGTTTTTTTCTTCCCATAGTCCAGTTTTCTCTTTTCTCCCCGCTTATTGAAAAGTCATTTTTTAATTATTTTAAGAAGTTTAGTGCTAGTAATGCTTAATAATTGTCTCACGTGGAGAGAGGAGGATATTTCATGGACAACTAACTAGTTATTTTTTCCTCATTTTAGTTTCCCAGTATATCTGTAAGTTGTACAAGCAGTTACTATTTGTTACAGTAACAGTTTCACCTTCTTATTATCACCACTACTCAACAATTAAAAAAGTTAAATGAAACTCATGTACCTTAATCCAAATATTTTATATGAGAACAATCCCAAATATCTATTTAAATGCCATTTTTTTAAAACCAACCATATTTCATAAGACTTCTGCACCCCGGTGTTATATGAACATCTCTTCAGGAATTTCAAAGCAAACATACAGCTAATGGCTATATGGAACCATTTTACTGTACTGTGTGGTTATTGTTGGTTTTAACATTCAAACTTCCTGTTGCCTGACAACAGGTCTCTGGATATTGTGAGCTGCTCAGATGCAGAATCCGAGCACAATGCCAGCGGTATGGCATCTGGCCCAAAGTCATTTTCAATATCACTAAAATTGAAATGTGTTCTTACAATGCAACCAAGAGTAAACACAGCAGGATTTTCACAGTTAAATATCTCCAATCTCTCTCTCACAGAGTCATTTGTTTCATTTCAAACCTATGAGAAAAATCAGACCACTTACATCCAAGGCACAATTTAGAACTAAATGCTTCTCATTCTGTGACTTTCACTCCATGAATCGTTTTCACATACAAGTGACTATATATGGGTGGGGAATAGAAGTGTATTCAGTGTTTCCATTTTTCTTGGGAAGTTCAAAGTGCTCCTCTGATGATGAGATTTTAAGACAGTCACCAGTTTAAACTTTCTAATTTCATGTTTGTCTTTTCTTTTTTAGGTCCTTGATCAACACATTACTTGAATTTATATTATGTGACCTCTATTTTGTTTTTACCATTTTGCAAACTAATAAACTTCAATACCACAAAACTGTCTGATGGTCCCATCATCTACAAAAATTTGCTCTGTTTTTTTCCTATTACACGGTTGAGAAAAAAAGAGAAATTAGGCACAAATGTGGAGAGTAATTTCAGCTCTGAAGGATAAGTATTATAACCTGTCAGACTTTCTTTCCAAACATTCTAAAGTAAAATAAATCAAAAATAATATTCCAAGTTCTCCATTTGGGGTGTTCTAAAATCATTACAGTGGTATGCAGCATTTAGATGTTGCAACATTTAGATGGATGCTTCTTTATGTTTCCAGGTGTTTGTAAAGACCTAGGCTGTTTTCACGTAGATCTCACTGTTTAAAATTTTTGAAAGAAATTTTTCAAATTTTATTGAGAATATTCGACAATGGGAATAAGAGCTGTTAATCCTCCTAAAGCCATGATTTTAGGTGAGATGTTTTTATTCAGCTTTGTTTCTGTTCCTTTGTAGAAGTATATTATTTTCGAATTCATTGCTGCTTGGTTTTGTTTCTCTATTTAATTCCTTGGTATAAATACCCATCAAGTCCAGGCTTCCAAGATTAGTATGGTAACTTGCTTGTTCAAGATATATTTTAAAAGGATTTTACCATGGTAGCAAATAGTGCAGGACTTCAAAATAGCTAACAATAAATAATATTATAAATAACAGCATTTTAAATGTGTTTTCATTACAATTTTACTTACTAATCCCCTTACTTCAGAAGAGCAATTTAATCTTGGTCGAATCAGGCTTTAGCAAGGATTTTACTCAGAAAAGTGACTTGTAGAGTGCTTAAGCACTACTGTATTTTTCATCTGGCCACCTCAGTAGCAGATGAGGTAAAGGTTCTGTAAATGGTAAAAGTGACTTGTCATGCCATGGAAATAACCTACCACTGCCCTACTGTCCTTACAAGGTATCTGATTATACACCTCTCCTGTCTGTATGGTATTATAAAACACAGGAATACTGTCTTGACATCCAACTTTGGAACCTTTTTATTGCAAGTGTGAATAGTTAACTGTCTAAAGCAATTAATACAGAAATGCTGACTTTTCTTCTACTGTAGTCAGAAGAGTGTTGAGGCAAATAGTTGTTTCTGCATCTTTTCCAAGTCTTAACTTAGAGATGAAGAACAGTCACCATAATGAGGTGCAGCATCTGTTGAAGTCGATAGAGAGGTTTAACAAATTGACTTCTCTCCAGTCTCTTTTTCCACAGACACTTCCATTGCATAGTTTGAATGCAAAATGAAGTCAAACACTGCTACTCAGAGCTTTGGGGATATTTTAAACAACAGCCATTCCTGTATTGTTTACTTTTGTGTTTCTGAAATGCTTAATCCTCTAAACTGCTCAAACATGACAATGCCAAAAACTGTTGTTAGGGTTTAAGAGTCGGGTCTCCCAGCATATGAATTTGACACAGTTCCACAAGGTAAGCTTGCCCAATTAGTTAAGTTGGTTAGAGCACAGTACTAATAATGCCAAGCTAGGGGCCATTCACTTAGGAGCTGGACTTGAAGATTCTTGTGTGTCCTTTCTAACTCAGAATATTCTGTGAATTAATTGTTTGTCTATTTTATTTCCACTTTTGTAATTAAATGATTAGCTTGATGTTGAAAAATTTAAAAAATTATATAAAATGTGTTTATTGCATGACTTCAAATCTTTAAAGAAATAGGCTTATTCAGAAAATTTGTAATTAAGTTCTTGATAAAACAGCAAACAGCAAGCTGAATTACTATTTTTCATCCATACAATGGCCATTGCATCTAATAAAAAAAAGAATTAATTTGTAATACCACAAGAAATCAATACTTCAGAGGGCTCTTATAGGTACAGTGACGAAACACAAAATTGCTGAAGCCAGATGTGACTCCCTTTTGCTACTGACTGACGTTCGTAAAGGCTAGGGGAGTTTCCATTTCCCAAGGAGAGATGGATCAGTCAAAATATTAACCCTCAGACATTCTGTAAAGGGAATTCTTTCTCTGTACTGAAAACTTTGTGTGCATTTAGTAAGACCAACTAACTTGCATCAGTGAAAGGTTTATGGACAGTCATGTTGTGAACTGCATCATTCTGCTTCTCTCAGAGAGAATTGGCTGCAATGAGGGAAGAGTTGCAGAGCAGTAAAAGTAGTCAGGACTTGGCTTTGTGCTTAATGGTTTGCTCTAAATCTTCATGCATCTTTGAGGAACAAGTGAAGAGTTCTTTGCTTTTTATTTCTTCACTCATTGCAGAACTAAGCAATGCTGCTGACCCCCACCCAAAAAACAAAGAAATTATGGTAAAGATCCCAAAGAGATGAGGGCCATGTTATAACTCTGTGAGCAAACATCCCAAATCAAACACAGAGTCTGTTGCCATGGACAAATTACTCAGCTAAGCACAAAAGTCAGTAAAATGGGGTCGTCCAGTTGGTACCAAGTAGAAGATTGACCTTATGCCAGTGTGTGGAGCACAGCTAAGGAAGCACCCTTGAAAGATTAATTCATAGTTAACACAGACAAAATTCATTAAGTGTAGTTGGTCAATGCCCTGAATTCTGTAATGTTTTAGATTTTCACGTTTTTATTTCACAAATTTTATGCTACCCTTTAAGTTTTCAGAGTGTCAGGTAGAAATGAATGGTTCTGAGGATAATGAGAGAAGATTATTATTATTAAGTAGTATTTTATTAGGATAGAAAATACTCCTCTTGGGACATCATGTGATAATAAAATTTATTTCGTGCCAAGAACATTGATAATGAAGCACAGGTAAGAGTGCTTTCAGAATAAACTGAACGCTTCTCCTGTGAGTTACACAGTTACACAGTAGTACTGCTGCCTAGAGATGCAGCTCTCAGGCTGTTCTGTGAAAAGTTAGACTACTCCAAAAGTTTCAGCGTGGGTGCTAAGGAAAAAAGGGTAAGAGAGATGAGATTTTTTTAGGACTGGAGAGGGAGAAGAGATGAGGTTCACACCCAGTGAACTGAGGTTCACTGGAGTCAGTGGATTAGGAGTTCTGTTGGTTTCACTAGATATTGAACCTGGCTTCTGGAGAATTCACATGGACAGACAGAATGACAGCCTTAGATTGTTCTGGCTCTTCTAGCTTGCCTTTGCAATTAAAAAGACAAACGTAATCAGTAATTATGTGCTGTGAGACACTTGTTGTGACACATTAGGTTAATGATCTTCTTCTCCTAATTCTCCTAATCCTCATCTTACTTGTGCCCTAGTTAAAAACTAAAGGCCTTAAACGCAAATTCAGCACTTTGTCTGTACTCAACAGTCCTGCATCCAGGGATTTGGTGACATTTCAGGCATCAACAAAATATTTGAATGCCTCTGCTTGCTGTATCCATCTGGCATTGGTATCAGCAGAGCTGCACATAAGGTGATTCTTACTCTGCATTATGGATCGAACTCTCAGCTGAACACTTTTTCCTTCATCAGTTATTTTCATCAGCCAGCCAGTATACAAATGTATATCTATACATTGTAATACTGTAACTTTAATATGCAGAACCCATAGAGAATACCCATCAGTGGACTTGGAAAATTTCTCTACTGCCAATAGGAAATGTCAGTGTTTATTAAGCTCGTGAATGAAAGGAAATGCCAGGAGTTCTTAATGTACAAGATTCTGGGCCTGCTTATAATGCAAACCCACTAGAAAAATGTCTCATGACAATTTGACCTTTCCCAAACAATAATTCCTTATTCATGGTCAATTAATGTTCTCCTAATTTAAAAAATTAGGAGGACCAACTAATTAGATACCTAAAACAAAGTTGTTGAAATTGCAGTTGATTTTTTTTTTCTGATAAGTCAAACCTATGTATTTTACTCCCTCAGCAGGAAATAAATGGCTGCATGCCACACTCCTTTTATAAAGATTTAATACAGCATGGGCCCAGGAAATGGCCTCTTAATTTAGCGTTTACACATCTTTGCCAACAGCACTTTAATTTTAGATATAAAACTCTCAGTACAATACTGTCGTGCCTTGTCTATGTAATACAAAAAATGTCTGAAGAGTTCAGTGAACATCTTTGTGGGAGAATAAGTAGTGGCTGAGAGTTTGAATTGCAGTTTTTATTGCTGACATTAGTTTTTAATTGCCTGACACTGTTTAAACTTTAATATGGTTACTCTGGGGGTGAATTTGAATTCAGCAACTTATTTTGTGCCTTCTGTGGGTTCCCTACACCTGAATGATAGTGTTTAGACCAAACTTTATGTTGAAATTAAATATGCTGAGATTGTCTAAACCTTCAGAGTTTGTATTTGTCGAGGAGTTATATTATAAATTGTCTCCCACTGTAAAAAATCTCATCTACAAGGCAAACTGGTGAAGTTGTACAAAGAATTGTTTTATGATGAACAATATAAGTGTATTTTGTGCTCCATGACCTAATTACATATATATATATATATATATATATATATATATATATATGCATAATCATAAATTAGTTTCAGCTGGAAGAGTCCTTTAAAGGGCATCTAGTCCAATCCCTTTACAATGAACAGGGACATCTTCAACTAAATCAGGTTGCTCAGAGCCCAATCCGACCTGACCTTCGATGTTTCCAGGAATGCAGCACCCACCACTTCTCTGGGCAATGTGTTCCAGTATTTCACCACCCTCATCATAAAAAAATATCTTCCTTAAATCTCATCTGGAAACCAATCTCTCTCTATATATTGACGTTATATTTAAAGCCAACATTTTAAATGCAAAGGATTGGGGTTTTTTTCTCATTTCAGTGACCAGCAGGTCAAGGGAGGTGATTCTTCCCTGAATTCTGCTCTTGTGACACTCCACCTGGGGCACTGCATTCGGCTCTGGGGCTCCCCAGTATAAGAAGGATGTGGACCTGCTGGAACGAGTCCAGAGGAGGGCCATGAAGATGCTCAGATGGCAACAACAGCTCTCCTATGCAGACAGGCTGAGAGAGTTGGGGTTGTTCAGCCTGGATAAGAGAAGGTTCTAGGCAGACCATACAGCAGCTTTCCAGTATGTAAAGGGGGCCTACAAGAAAGTTGCAGAGGGATTTTTTACAAGGGCATGTAGTGATAGGACAAGGGGAATGTCATAAACTGAAGGAGTTTAGATTTAGATTAAATATTAAAAAGAAATTCTTTATTGTGAGGGTGGTGAGCCACTGGAAGATGTTGCCCATAGAAGTTGTGGATGCTCCATCTCTGAAACTGTTCAAGACCAGGTTGGTTGGTGTTTTGAGCAAGCTGGAGTAGCAGGGGAACGTGTCCCATTGAAACTAAAACATCTTTGAGGTCCCTTCCAACACAAACCATTCTATGATTTTGTGAAATGTCTAGGTCTTTGTTTCATCCATATTTTCTAACTTCTCAGGATTGAATTTTATCTCAGACTCATGTAGACAGATGGAAAGCTTAGTAAAGCCAGTTGCAAGTCATTTTACTGCTGAATTCAACATACCATTTGTGTAGGCAAGTCACAGCAGTAACATGATGCCAGTTAGACAAAGTGCACCCAACAGTGCAGGTAAGTTATCCCTGGGCTCAGGACTGGTGCTGTGCTACAGTAAGTGCTCAGCAGCCATTTAGGTGAGCCTGTTTATGTTCACATTGCAAGGGACTAACAGGACCTCTGTGGTCAATCACCATCTGTCACTCTCAGCTGGACTGATAAGAATTGGCAGCTTATGAAAACAGGTGATACATGCACAGAGATCATCTTGGTATGCCCTCAAGGCCTTTTAAGTTACTTTGCTTGTAATAAGAGGATGTCTGAAGATCTTTATAGTCTATGTATAGACCATATGTGTATATATAAATATGTATACAAACAGCTATATGCCAAACATGCAAAATATATATGGTTATTCTGCTTCAAACTTGCTGCAATTTCAAAGTCATTTCAGTACTTCTTTCTCCTGCAGTTATCATTCTAAAAGATAATCTGCCTAAAAAATGCTATCACAGTCATGTCCTCGAGTGTATGGCTTCATGCTGAGAGAAGGTTGGTCTGTGAAGCTGCAGGTTCATCCCACCAGTAGATCATCCTGCATTAATGCCTCAAGCACTAATGCTAAGAAAGCTGTTCTGAGTTTTCTGAACTGATAAGTGACTCTCACTCCTTATCTGTGTAACAAGTAATAGCAAGACCTTTGTACACAGAGAACATCACTAGGCTTTGCTTTTCTAATCTATTCGTATCCTTGATCACACAAGAAGCATGAGAATATAACAAGAGAAAATCATCTCAAGGTTTTGATGAAATATTAGGGAATTAATTTAAAAGCAAGGAAACAGAAATGGGTGTAAAGAACATCCATGGGCAACTCCTTTGCCGCGGCTAGGATAGTTGCTGCCTTCTTCAGTCAAGGATATTCCCAATGCAAAAGTTTGCTCTACTTTCATATTTTCATTGGCCACTGGGAGGAAATTAGTGTGTAGGGAATGGAAGAGTTCACCAACTGGACAAAAACATCTTTCTTAGCAGCTGACAAGTGATTTTGCCTGCAGGGGGCTGCTAAAACTTGTATGTGAAAAGTGGCACGTCACTGGAAAAGGACAAAGCCATCAGCTTGGGCAGATGTCAGTTGCCTGGAGGCCACCATTTTCTGTGAAGTCACTGTGGCCAGGTAGCTGCAAGCCAAATCCAAAGAGTTGCATTCATGACACTTTAGATTTGGATTTAAGCTACAGCTATCACATATCCTAGATCAATGCCAAGCCCCAGTGGGGACCTCATTAAAGTTCTGCTTCAGGTGCAGCAGGTGGTTTCTTGAGGTTTGAATTTGTTTTCACTGATGCTGTTGGGTAAATCAACACAGCTTGCATCTGAAGGAACTGTACTGTTTTTTGTAACCACATTTTATGATTACTGGCAAGTAATAGCTTTAACTTCTCGCAGAGGGGAACAGAATGACTCTGGCACTCAAGTGATCCGAGCAGACAGCTCAAAGCTGCTATCTCCTCTTTCAGACAATATAAACTGACACTGTGATTATGTGCATTCAGAACGAGAATGTGCTTTAGAGGCTCAGGAGATACTTACTAAGCATAAGTATTAAACACAGAACCCCCAGAAATCTCATCACTCAAACATGCATATGAGGTGTTTTATTCCAGTAAGTCCTTCCTTGGTGGTGGAACCGTTTCATGTTTAGGTAGCTTTAAAGCTTGTTTTGAAAAATGTTTCTGCAGAAATACTATATACATGTTTTGTTCCATGCTCAATGTTTTTTATGCTTGCTTTTCAACATAGCTATTTGTTTTTACCCTGGTTTTTTGCAGCAGTGAAGATCATGGAAGAAGCAGAATCATCAGGCGATGATGTTTTTGTTACCGCCAGCACTTATGAAATTTTACCTTTCTTTACTGGTTCAAGTGAACTCTCCACCCTGCAGCCTGAAGGTGTTATTACAGATGTGCTATCATCAGACCAAATAGCACCACTGCCTGCAGCAACCAGCCCATCCTACAGCCCCTCTGAGATCATCGAACAGTCCCTTGAATTGCCAGAGCCCTCCGTGCCTACACCTGAGAGCGTTCCTCCCGATGGCACAGGGATGGGAGTGCAGGACATCGCTGCTGAGTTAGATCACATCGGTGGGCTGAGCACGGCAGCTCTGGATGAAGGGGAGCACGGCAGCGGTTACCTCTCAGTGCTGACAACTGAGCCTGCAGAAACCACCCCAGCTCCTACGCTGAAGTATGTAACTACTAGCTCCATGACAACTGCAGGCAAAGGCAAAGAGCTAGTGGTTTTCTTCAGCCTGAGGGTAACCAACATGCACTTTTCTGATGACCTCTTCAATAGGAGTTCGACAGAATACAAAGCACTAGAACAACAGTTCATGCAATTGGTGGGTGAAAATCAACTTGAACAACGTATGTGGTAGTTGGGTACAGTTGAAAGGAATACATTGAATTGCGCAGTATTTTGACAAAATCAGAACCTACTGAAATCAATCTGATAAGCTGCATTTTTAAAGGATCTGTAAACCTCACACAGTATGAAAACGGAGTTTATGAAGTCAGTGATGAAAGTTTTTATTTGCTCAAGAAACTCCAGACATATGCCTGGCATGTAATTTATTTGGCTTTTGATTAGATTCACGTCAACAGTATAGCGGTGCTGATTACATCTAAGGCTTGTGTCTGCTTACTGGATTTTAAAATAGGCCTTTTAAAAATATGTCATAGCTTAGCAGGGGGACTATGATTAGATATGGATTTTCTCTGTGGGTACAGTAGTGCAGCAGGTCAGCTCAGTAACATGCCTATTATGCTATGCCCTAACTTGCCTGGACTGAATGTTTGAAAATAATTGAAGCTGGCTTTTGAGTGAGGTAATTTTTTTCTCTTCCAGATGAATAAACTCCCCAGCTGCTATGCATTTCATTACAGGGGAAATTGCTGCCCATCAATTTCAATCTATTATTGAGAAAAATGCAGAAATCCAGAAGATAGTGCTAAATGGAAAGTTAATTTGTCCGTGGAGTTTAACAATTGCACTAATTCAGGGTGATGTGTGTGCTTGATAATGAGAAGTGACTATATGAGAAATTAATAGCAGGAAGACAGTGACAGTAACTTAAAATAAAGGCAAATTTCTGTTTTGCAGCTACTTCCATACCTTCAGTCCAACCTTACGGGTTTTAAGCACTTGGAAATACTTAACTTCAGGAATGGAAGTGTGATCGTGAACAGCAAAATGAAATTTGCCAGGACAGTGCCATACAATATCACAGAAGCAGTACACTGTGTTTTGGAAGATTTCTGTGATGCTGCAGCCCAACACCTCAATTTGGAGATTGACAGCTATTCCTTGGATATTGAGCCAGGTAAGATTGCATTTGCTAATCTATGAGCAGAGTCAAAACCAAGCAGATAATACTTTTCAGATTGTTGCAGCTCCAGAAGTACAACTGTTTTGGAAATAATCATATTAGTGATAGCCTCCCAATGACTGGGAGTAATAAGAAAACCCAAGATGTTGCAAATTATCTGCAGACATATTTTCATATTATAATGAGAAGCTGGGTAGAGCTGTTGGTCTGTGCATGTCCACTGACTGATTTTCAGAGCCAAATATAGTGACTCTCTAGAATAAGGGCTGGGTGAAGACAGCTGTAAGAAATGCTCATGTGCAATTTACAGGTGTGACATGTAAATCTTGCACCTGAGTATGTAAACAAAATTTCTGGTGATAATTGCAATATTTTAAGCAAACCATACTTTAGATCATCATTAAATCTTTTTTAAAGGGTTCAAGACAGAAGGAGATAATTTCTAGGAATAACTGAATTCTACAAATATTCATTAATCAGAGTATGACTACATTTAGCACTCCACAGATTTGTAATTCTAGAATCCCTCTTGATTTAATACCTTACAAATAAATCTGTAGTAGAAAATCAGTAACAACAAAACTGGACACTTTTGTTATGTGAGAAGCTTAATGTTTTCAAAAATCTGTATTGTTTAATAAAAATTGAAGCCTGAACCTACCTTCAGGTTCTGGTAACTATTTCAGGGCTGAATTTAATTTCATTGTCATGGAGAATAATGACACTAATATCTGAGTATGAAGATGCCTTTAGACATTTTGGTTAAGCTGTCTCTTTATGTACAGATCTCTGAAAATTGCAGAACAAAAGTCCATTTACAATTCATATACACAGTTTCTAACCAGTTTTCATTTTACATATCTCCTTGTGGCATAGGTAGTTTGTGGGAAAGAAAGTTAACAAAATCAGGTGTTTCAAACTTTCAGATACTGCCAAGATAAACTGATGTTTTGATTAATAAATTATTTAGTTAATTATAAAAAGTGAACTTTGGGCTACCACATGTTCCCTGATTAGTAGTAAATTTTCATTAAATAAAAATTAAAATGACAAAATTGCTAAAATGCAAACACATAAAATTTTAAAATCTCCCATATTCATGTATATTGGCTGCTTTACTGATGTGGTATTTCAAGAAAACAGTATTACAATGAGTTTGCTAAGAGAGCTGTTCTTTCAAGTCTTATGAGCAGTAATAAAATGTCAAAATAGAAGAAATTGTGCTTAGAAAACCAGTATATTCCCATACAGGTATTTCAAAGCCTTACTGTGTTTTCATTTCAGAAAACAAACAAATAAACCCCAACCTGTTTTTAGTAAATTGAGGTAATGTAGGCAAATTCCTATTATTGTGAAAGTAAGAGCCATCTAGTGGTAAGGACGTTTTACCAAATAAATGCTGATGGGAACTGACAATTCAAAGTACAGATCAAAATGCAGCAGGGGCAAAGGACTGACTACATTGGTCATAAATAATACCATAAAGAAGGACTTTTAAAAATATCTGCATGCATTATTTCTGTAATCTAAACAAAACAAAAATGGAAAGTAAAACAAAGCATGACAGGTATGTATTAAGGAAAATGAACGGTTATCACAAAAAAAAGAAAAGACCCTCTAACCCAGCAAAATGCTCATGCCAAGCTCTGCTTGTTAGAGTTTACATGTACACACACCCACAATCCAGGAATGAAATACATATCAAACCAACATGAACACTGTGTATAGCAAGGGGTAAATTGCACATTTAGACTCACTAATCTAAAATTCAAAACAGGAACAAGCCATAGAATTATAGAGGGATTAAAAGTGAACAGCTCTGATGGAATCACTTCTGCCACTGAAGCATAGCCCAGTGTGTGTCTGAGATTTCCAGTACTGCTATAAAGAATTCAGTGCTCATTTTTCACTGAAATTAGTATTACTGAGCATCTAATATAGAGAGTGAAGTGGCTGCAGAAGAAATTTCTCACCCCAATTAGTACCTACAGATAGTAGTTGCAATATCCTGTACAAATCTTCTTTCTATAATACGTAACTATAAAGGGCCACATAGTCCAGCTCATACCTGTGTATCTGCGCTCACTTCCTTCTTTGCATTCTCCTTTACCAGTTTTCTACAATTATCTTTATTCACCCTTTCTGGGGGGTCACACATCTTACTGAAATTGTTTGCTGGCAAGTACAGAATTTGTATCCTCTGGTCTGCTTCTCATCTTTTGCCTTCTAAGTACCCCAGAGTACGCAAGAAACAGGCTCCAGGGGACAAGATTGTGCATGCAGCTCCATCAGCACAAGTTGGGCTGAGCACTGGGTTAAAATTACTCCTTCTATGTTTGGATTTGGGGTGTGGTGGTTTTTTGGGGGGGTTTTTTGGTTTTGTTTTTTTTTTGCATTTCTAGTAAAAAGCAGTAACAATTCTAGTAAGAATGGAAAGGAAAAGTAGACTTGTGTGACAGCTGGAGTTAGGACTTCAGGCTGTCTCTGACTTAGGCCTTCCTGTGAACATCAGCAGGGTCCTCTTCACTTAATCTCACAGAGGCATCCCTTACTAATATTTTAAAAAAAACCAAACCAAGCCAAACAAACAAGCAAGGCCTGCACGCACATATTTTCTTTAGACCATGAAAATATTTCTAGGTTGTGCATCTTAGTATTGTGCAATATTTAATAACCTAATTCCCTCCCTCTATCATGTCCTAAATTATGTGTTGAGGATCACTACACCTGAAACTATTTATCACACATAAGCAAGGCTGTAGCACAGCATCCATGAGTATAAAACTAGCACTTACAGTAAAAACAGGATAAAAATATCCAAATGTGAAAATCCTTGTCAGTGAGATGAAAATAAAATGACACCTTAACAGTGATGGGGTAAATAAATGCAGAAGTCGGTACAAGCTTGCATGCTTACTGTGTCATCCACAGGAAGAAGGATGTGTGTCCTTTTATGCTAGACTACATCCTCCTATTAACATACCCAAGTGGCAGGTCAGTAAATGCGAATTGTTTTCTCTATCTGCCACAAAGCCTGCCAAGTTACTTTGCAGTAATGCTTCAATTAATGATTTGCTCATCCTTTACAGCTGATCAGGCAGACCCCTGCAAATTCATGGCATGTGACAAGTTTTCTGAGTGCATAATGAATGAGTGGACAAAAGAGGCTGACTGCCTTTGTAAACCTGGTTACGCCAGCCAAGACGGATTGCCCTGCCAGAGCCTGTGCGAGCTGGAACCACATCTTTGTGTCAATGGTGGGAAATGTGAGTTAGTTCCAGGAAGAGGAGCTGTCTGCAGGTAAATGGATGGTGATCAACATGAATTCTCTTAACAGCCCTCTGATAATGTCTATAGCATGATGAAGTATATATTGAGTATGTACTTTTCAACAGCATAAACTAGGCTAATACGCCGAAACTTCAACATTCAGATGCTTTAAGTTACATTGCAATGCCTTTCTAAAGTAAAAATAGTCTCACCATGGATAAATCCATTTCAGCACACAGAACATCATGACCTAGTTATTTTTTAGAGATGCTGTAGCAATTTATTAGAAATTCAGCATCATTGGCAGAGATGACACACACAAATCCATGCATTCTTTTCAGATTTCCAAGTACATATTGGGAAAAACACATTCACGGTTTGGCTACTACATTTTCCTAAGATGTATTAAAAAGGAAATCTGTATTCATATAAAGACACCTATGAGGACTACTCTGATTCCAGACCACCTAATAAAGCACATGAAGGATGAAGCTGCTTTCTGGGAAAGACATGAAGATTAGCAGCTCCTCCTAACTGCAAATATATTCCGTAAGGATTTTCACATGAAATTATCTTAAATCAATATTGAGAGCTACACAGTACTTGAACACATCAATTCTCTTTTCAAAGTATCAAGTTCTTCTTATTTTAAGACTAGACAATCCACAGCATTATGTGAAACTGCATACTTGACAGGCACACAGGAGTTGACCAACCAAGTGTATCAGGAAAATAACATTTAGAATGCATTTGTTTATTCTGTCCTAATATTGACTTGACTCGGTTAATGATGGGTCTTCTAGCTTAGTTAGGATTAACATCAAAAAAATAAGACCACAGAGCAAATTATTCATATGATAATTTCACAGTGACAACAATACTGCCATAATCCATTTTCTTCAGTGGGCATCACAGAAGGAATAATAGAAGATTATACTGAGTTCACCACAGCTACTGCCAAGTTCCTGGATTAGAGAGTCACAGTAGTGCAGCTGCAGTATTTTGTACTACAAATCAGCCTGTGAGCTAGAAAGGTCCTCTTCAAACTGTACTGAAGTAGCAAGGGGTACAGCCTACTCCTCCAAGACTGATACAATAAGGATAATAACACTTTTCCCTTTTAGAAAAGCTCTGACTTGATGTACAGTATTAATCAAACCATCATGTGGAATTATAAAAGTATTAAAAATAATTATCAATCTTATAGCAAGTTACAAACTTACCCCCAATCTCAGACTGACAGCTTGTGCAAACTTGTACAGTCACAGAGAAAATTATGGCCTACTGTTTTCCCTTGTTTTGTGTGTGAATTCACTCAGCACTAGGCTTGTCTTTCCACTAACTGGAACTCCTGTGTCCTCACAGAAGTTATGGCAATCTTCTCTCTTGCTTTAAAGGGAGCTATTTATAGAATCATAGAATGACCAAGGTTGGAAAAGACCTCCAAGATCAGAAAGTCCAACCTTTGACTGAATGCCCCTGTGTCAACTAAACCATACCACTCAGTGCCACGTCCCGTTGTTTCTTGAACACTTCCAGGGATGGTGACTCCACTTCCCTGAACAGTTCATTCCAATGCTTGACAACCCTTACAGTGGAGAAATTTTTTCTGATGTCCAACCTGAACTTCCCCTGGTGCAGCTTGAGGCCATCTCTTGTCCTATCATGAGGAGTAGCATCCTATTGGTAGCAGAATTCTTACATCAGACTGCTACTCAGAGTGAAATCACCAGTAAACTGACTATAGGCTTCAAAGATGTCCTCAGACATTTCCTTAAAACACACCTGAACTCCTCAGGTTCTAAACTTCAAATGTTATTTCAGTTTCACCTGTGGGGTTAGAAATTTGTAAGAGATGTTTAAAATTCATGATTTCCCTAAAATCTGTAGGTTGACAGAGAATATATCAGTGTCTTTTTAACACTCACTCTCATGAATGTAAGAATATTATCTTTCCTTATTATCAATCAGGTTATTGTCATGCAGACACAAAACAATTAATTGTAGTGAAAATAATGTGGTCATATAAAATTGTGGATTTTCCTTTGTTTTTATTTAAGGTAGTCTGTATTTTGTGCCTTGAATTTCTGTACATTTTTATTCTTCCTCCTTATTTTAGATGCCCCGTACGCAGACATCAGCTTTACCAAGGACAGCGCTGTGCAAAATTTGCTCCAGAACCCACACAACCCTTCAGTTTTAAACCTCTCACTCTTGGCGTACTAAGCCTTGCTTTTCTTTTCATCATTTTAATTATTAAGTTAAGAAGAAAATGCAAAAGAAACTCTAATTTGCAGTAAGCTGCTCCCAATCTTTTTCTTCAAATTTCAAAATATTCCTTTGGTTTCTTTTGCAATTTAAAATCTTACCTAAACAAAAATGTTCTGCATTGTAGAAGTCCTCCTCTCAGCAGCTGCAGTTCAGAAAACGCTGTAATGGTTAATCCTGCTTTTGAAAACGATGAGCCCATATCTAGCTTTTGTCACACGGCTTGCAGTGTAAGTGCTTGTCTCGGGTCCCCAGGGATCATTGATCACGAAGCTTTACATGAACTTGAAAACACAATTCAGCCTGGAGGTAAAATGCATGAAAACCCTTTTCTTACCCCTCAGCAAACAGCCTCACCTGAAATAGCAGGTCCATCTTCATGTATTAACTCCACAACTAAATCAAACTTGAATCTATTCTCTTGCTTGGCAATTTCAGAACTACCAGAATACTAACACATTCATTGCTTTCCACATTTACTCCTGTGCAGGTTTCGTAACAGGACTATAGAACTGCTTTTCTTACAGCTCTCTGGCATGGCTCTGGCAGTCCATCCTCTCTAAGTGCTTTTTGTGAGTGAGTTAAATAATTAGTGGTTTGAGGATATATTTTTTTTTCACTTTTGTAGGTCACCAGACCAGTTTACAAAGCCAAGACTGACAAGTTAGTCTCCGAAATTCTTCGTTTCCAGCATCAGCCCAACAAAACCAAGGTTTGTGGAACTTTAAAAATGTGTGTCCTGTTTGTCAGTATTACCAGGAAGCCACTTTGTAGTAATTCCATGCAAAGAAAAATTCAGATTTTTTGGATGCTTGATAACAACAATTTCTTCTTAAGTTTTTATGCAACATTTCTGTTCTGTATAACCACGTACTAATCTGGCAATAACATGTGAAGGAAGAAGTAATATCTAAAATGACAAAGTAACACAGAATGCAAACCAAAGGGGAGGTTCAAGCAGCAGTTTAAAAATTTAAATTACATAAAAAATTAATGATTACTTAAAAAACTTGGTTAAGCTACATAGAGCTTGAACAAGTAGGAATTCTAATTTGAGCAGAATATTGCTCACATCTTAAATATTACTTCAAGTTTTACAACTTGAAACCTCTCGTATCTTTGTGGTGATGGGGGGGAAAGTAGACAGAAATGCAAAAAGCTGCCAATCTCTTTCTTACTTCTGATGTCTCTGAGTATGCCCTCTTGAAAGGCAGACAAAAAGGTTTTACTTCGCTGTTTTCATTTTTTTGACTCACAGTCCAGTTAAGAACCAAAAGGATTTGCTATAGCTGTTAGTATCCATTACTGTTGTGGGGAGTATCAGTACAGGACTGCCCTGGCATCAGCTGGACATTATGATACCAACTACATGAATCTTTGCCTTGGTACATGCTTATTGGTATGTAAATAAAGGAGCAAGCAATGACACCATACAGATTTATTTTCACTGATCTTCATCATACCCAGGCTGGGTCTCTTCAAGTACTCCAGGTCACAGTTACAGACTGAGCTGAGAATGGGGGGCCTGGAATGCAGACAGAGGGGCACAAAGCAGCAGGGAGCACCACTTCGGAAAGTCTCAAGAATGAACTGGTTTCACTGCTTATAAAAAACACAAGCACAGATGTTTGCAATTAGTATTTTACACCCATCTTAAAAGAAATGTGCCTGTAGGTAATTGAGACAAATAAACTTACACACTAACTAAACTACTTAAAATTACTACATAGAAAAGCATTACATATTTTATTAAAGTAATAAAGTGGCACATCTGTGAAAGAAAACTAGGCCTGTGTCATCTAGACTATTTGAATTTCCAAAAGTATATAAACAAAGCTCGTCTCAAGATCTAGTTAAATAAGTTAATTTAATGAGCAGTTGGGCAACCAGAAAATTGAAATGGGCTCAAAAAAAATTAGGTAGCTATATTTCACTGTTATTTATGTTCACAATGAGTGTTTACATCACCCTCATATTCAGCACATTTTTAGTGATTTGAAAAAAAAAGTTGACGGAGAAAAAGAATGTAGGAAGAACAGTTTTCACAAGCTGAAACTAACAGAATCACTTCAATATCACAATCTAAAAAAAGTCCTTTGGGGTTAGAATTTTTAAAACAGAAATAGCACTTGAACTGAATTTTCAGGACATGGATCTCTAGAGCTCATAGGCCAAATTGAGAATTCCAGTATTTAAATTCTGTTTTGCAATATGTAATGAAAGCAGTTACAACTTTCTGGGACATATTATCTACCATAAGTACAGCTCTGTATTTACAAAGGCATATTTGAAAATAGGCATAAAGTTCCAGTAGAAGCTAAAATAACCTTCAGTTCCTTCCTGAACACGAAAATGTCTCCAGTTTATTTACAGAATCACATGGAAAATAACCGCAAAAGTTATCAGGGGGTTTTGGTTGGGTGGGTTTTTGCCCAATTAGTAAATAGTCCAAAAACTAACAACCTTTAACAATTCCAGGCACTGGGCATCCACAACGTCTCTGGGCAACATTTTCCAGTGCCTCATCACCCTCACAGTGAAGAATTTCTTCTTTACATCCAACCTAAACCTACTCTCTTTCAGTTTGAAGCCATTCCTCCCTCATCCTGTCACTACATGCCCTTGTAAAAAGTTTCTCTCCATCTTTCTTGGAGGCCCCTTCAGGTACTGAGAGGCCACTAGAAGATCTTTCTGGAGCCTTCTCTTCCCCAGGCTCAATTCCCCTTACAATGAACTAGAGATTATCTCAACAGGTTTTAGTGTGACTCTCCCTGTTAGCACTAGATAAATAGCACATTTTCAAAGGCCTTACGAGACTTTCTGTTACAGGTATGCAAAAAAGAAGATCTGCATTATTTAAGACTGGACTCAGGATGATTACGCGCATGAAAAAAAAATTCAAGGATTCCTAAAAATATAATGTTTTGACTCCAAAATCAGTACACATTACAAACATTGTTTTATTGAAGGAAAGCAACATGACCAAGTTGAGCACCTATTTGACCATGTCTAAAATTTGCCTGGTGGGAAGGCACCACCGTTAAGATGCATGCATTAAGCATCCAGTGCTTACAGGTCTTAACTGTTTTATTTAAGAGCTGAGTGCTAGAAATAGATTTTGCTGAGATGTGACATTTTTCAGTATTTGTCAATGGAATTTCACCACATTTCTGTACCCTTTTATTAACCTTTCTTACACATGTTAATGTAAGTGGTGAACAGAAATGAGAGCTGTCATTGACCAAAGGACACATTAAAAGCATTTGGGAACTCCTTCATTCTGTCCCTACAATGCTCACATTGCATATCACACAGAAGTTGGAATTAATTTTTTTAAGGGTTTCTATGAACATTATACATATGTACATATACACCTAACTGCTTCATTTCTGGTAACAGTGAAACTATCAGGTTACCCTAAGACTTCAAACTCTTTGCATAGGCACAATACCTAGACTTTCATCTTTTCAGAATAAGGTACTTACGTTCACAGGCACTCTCCTGGTAACAAGTAGACTAGAATTGCACATAAGCATGCACACCTTAAGCTCAGTATGCACACAAGTCATTTTGATAGGTTACTATTAGTTGTTGTACAAGAAATATAAGCAGACAACGAGCAGCCATCAAGTATTTTGTAGGCTTATTAATTTATGCACTATGAATCCACACTCCTGATTCAAGTATGATCATTATTTTACCTTGAGCATCTTCCTCTTATCTATATTTATACCCTGCACCAGTTTTGTACAATGTTCAGATGCTGCCTGCTGCTTGGTGCACACCAGAAGTCGTACTTACAGCTCAAACTGAGCTTCTGCAAAGTTCATGACTATACTGGATGACAGTTCCTCATTCAGATGTGAAACTTTTGTGTATTCAGGACACCAGCTGATTTCAGCGGCAATTCTTCTCACTCCCCACCACGCAGTTACCACAGCAAAGACTGAACTTTAGTTTACCTTGTTATGTACGCTCAAAAGAACTGTTTACGAATTCCAAACTACTAACTGCATGGATTTGCCTGCAAAAACACTGAAACTGGTGACAGTGTACGAATGAAGACAATGCACCAAGAATGCAAGCTTGAGTTTCTACAGCTGAAATAGTATTTTTACTTACTTTATTTAAGTAGAAAAAAAAAATAAATAAAGAAGAAACCTAAGATGTGGTTTTACACAGTAACACTTCAGAATAAAACTACTTTAAAAATACTTCTTGCAGGGCACTGGAAGTCATCCTTGCCAACAAATGTTAGCTTTTCACTATTGCTCATGTAAGCTAAGACTGCATTTAAGAATGCTGATAGCATTCCTTTTTTTTTTTTTCCATTAAAAATGTATTTTTGTACGTGTTTCGTATAATTGAAGTCATACTAGTTATCACTAGCCAGATTAAAAAGTAAGTAATTTTAAAAGGTGTATTTTAATAATGATTATTCATGATTGTATTTATCACACTCAATTATTAATTACCAAATATATTTGCTGGACGTAAGCCTTTTGTATTTCAATAAAACATAATAAAAATATTTACTTGAAAATTTCATGCGGAATTGAACCAGTACTTAATCTCAAACTAAAACCCATCACATTACCTTAAAACTAATGTAAAGTTACAGCTGGAGATAAAAGCCATAAGGAAAGTGAAATGCAATTACATTTCCTAGATAACAGTCTGAATTACTTGAATCTTTTTATATTAAAAAACTGATTTGGCCCTGACGACAAGAAAGTTTCCTAAAACGCTTTTTAAAGGGAACAAACAAAACCCACAGAACATCTCCACCCCAGACATAAAGCTTCCCCCACAGCATATGAACTCTCAAAGAAGCAGAATTGGTTTCACTAGTCACTGCCACAAAAAATGAAAAAGATGCAAAGAGTAGACAGCATAGCAAATGATACATATGTTGGAAGTGGTAGCAATAAATGTTAAAAAAGTAGTAACAAAAGTAAAAAGATCCTTGTTTCAATAAATACTGAAAAATTAGGGATGAGACTTAGAAGTAACCAAATCAGAATTTTTTAATGTCAGAATGTTATTTTGGAGAAAGGCTTGCCTTAGAAAGTAATGACAAAATCTTTACTAGAGTAAAGCTGTAAAAAGTAAGCACCAAAAACATCTGAGAGAAAAGCAGCAGGCAGTTCCAGCACTGAAATCCTTTTATCCTTCTCATAACTTAATTAATCCTTACCTACGAGGCTTTAAATCTTCAAAGACAAAATGGTAAGAAGATACAAGTGAGATTTCAACATGGAATGTGTTTATTTTTTATTTTTAATTTTCAGTACAGTATTAGGAGGTCATTTATTACTTTAAATAAAGATTTTCGGAAAAAACCCAAAGGATTAAACTAGGTAAAGAAAAAACAATCTTCTCAGTGGATGAAATACAAGTTTTAATGACCTTATGATCTTTGAAGTAGCATTCTCAAGAAAATGCATATTCCTGGGTCACCTAGTCAGGAATGTAGCCTAGTGTAGTGATTCTCTTCCCCTCTTTTGTTTTGCGGACTGTTTCAGGCAGATATCAGCTATATCGGAGGAGTTCGCTGAGAGGCAGGAAGAATTTTTTTTTATTATTTTTTTATTTTAAATCAAACACAGAGAGAACCAAGCCAATGTGCTTTAAAAATCACACTGAATTTTTCTCTATAACTGCAGATCAGAAGGGCATTAGGTCATATGACAGTGGAACAGAACAATGCCCTTGTCCCTCCTTTTTTATTTCCTCTCCAAATCAACCAACTGTATAATTATCTGACATACTAGATGAGACCACGGAAATAATTGGTAAGTAGATGAACATTGCCTGACATGTGCAAAAAGCATACTCTGGAACTAACTGAAAATTAATTTTGTTGCACAAAAAGAACAGCAAAACTAAGAGCAGATCCTACTTTTGGTGCAGAGAAAAAAAAAACTAAAAAAATAAAGCAGCCTGCTACTGTGCAAACTAGAATATCCTGATTTCTGGAATCTATCTTCTGCTTGCCTCAGTCATACTTCTGGAGCACTGCAGAGAGGTGAGAACATCTCATTTGAGAACATCTAGCCACCAGATCCTCTTCCACTATTTCAAAGTCCATTTTATTTTCCTGATTGCTCATATTTATTAGTCATTTAGTCATCAAAAATTCCCCTGCACCCCATTCTGAAGAACAAATTTTCTTTCTTATGCCAGTCAAGGTAATCCTGGCATAATCAAATGAACAGATTGGAAAAATTCAGTTAATTTTATTTAAGTTCCTCACAGGCATGTTTACACACATACTTACTAAGATATTTAAGCCTATATATGTGTATAAACATACAACACACACTTAAGTAATGAGGTTCTTTGCTTACTATGTTCAGACTCATAAGATCCATGGGGCTTATATATATATACACACATACATACACACCCCAAGACTGAATGTGTTCAGTCAAGCAGCTAAATCCAGACAGTAATAAACACAGGTCAGTTCAGTGATTTTCCTCCTCAGATCGCATGAGTGAGCACAGCTTCCTGCAGTGCTAAATTTCTGGAGACTGGAAGTTGTGACACTTTGGTTCCAATGCAGTAACACATTAAACCAGTAACCTAAATCTCCTAAGCTGCACCTTTAAATTCATGCAGCACTGCACAGGTTTGCACAAAACTTGCTAGCCAGCAGTCTGATGCACTGCTCCTTTCATCTTCCAGAAAAATTATGGTTTTAGTGAAGAATTTGGGTAAAATAAAAGCATTTCCTCATTTGCAATCACATGACCAAGAAGCTGAGTGGGTATGCAGCAGAAGCTGAGATTCCCTGATGCACTGGGTTTGTACAGAGTTAACTACTACTTGAATATCAACACAAGTATTACAGTAAGGAGTGTATTCATAACAACAACCAGACCGTGGGATGCAACCACAATCTAAGGTCAGCATCAGGAGCTTTCTGTGTGCTACAGAAATGTACCTCTTGAATATTATTAAGTATATTTATGCATTTAAAAACTAATGTTTCCAAGAGGTTTCAAACTGAGTAAAGAGTCAGGAAATTATTTTATAGTGTAAACAAAGTTTGTCAGTTAAAAGAGCAAGACTTCATTTTTTAATCAGGTTAAATAAGTAACTGGACATCAAGCTACTTATATTTTGAATTCCTATTGGAAAGATAATAAATAGTCAAGTTTAAATTGGTGAAATAATGGTCAGCATATTAAAACAGTGTTCACATTAAGTGAAAGAGATGCATCTTAAAACTGTATGAAATTAATGATTCCCACAGACAAAACTCCCAAAACAAACTGCTTGATAAGGGAACTGTTACAAGCTATGAAACTTAACAGAGGAGATTACAATAAAGTTCGGTCTCCAAATCACTATGATATTTCAGTATACTAAAAACTGTAGCTATTTCATCAGCACATAAGTATTAAGATGATGCATTATGTTAATGGACCAATGCTTTACACAGTCTAACAAAAGGTAGAGACTTTGCATATCTTGCTACAGTTAAAATAAACAGGATATCTGAGGCTCAGGCCTCGATATTCAGTTAAGTTATACTGACATCAAAAAGCTGAACATATTTCCCTTATGCTATCCTTAATCTTATGCCTCCAGATACAAGGCTTGCACATGCATACATAATACGTTGAAATTACACTACCTGGCTAAACAAACTGCCCAAGGATTCCTAATGGAAATGTGGTCAGAAAAATAAGTCTAAAGCAAATTTGTACTGAAAGGAAAAAAGAAAAAGAAACTAGGAAGTGGTATAAGCCCTAAGGAGCAGTGCATTCTTTGAGGACCTCCAATATTACACTATATTACACTATATTGAGGACCTCCAATATTACACTATATGTTTATGAATGTTCTTCTCAGAATGTACAGAAAACCATTGCTCTTAAACCAAGACAAAGAATTAATTAAATAGGAATTTATGGGTCTCAAGTTTAGGAGGATTTTCCGTCAGGCTTTGGGGAAAAAAAAAAAATCACTAAATACAGACACTAACCAGTTTGCAAATCAGGACATAAAATGTCTCAGATTATATAAAAGTATACTCCAACTTCTCCGTAACAGAAGTCAAAGCTAAGGCCTCATAATTCCAGTTATTAGAAACAGCATATCCTCTTTACTAGACTACTTGAAGCCAACTATTCAGTGTTTTGAAGCAGGAATTTTATAAAAAGATAGTTGCAATGCAGTTCTTTTTAATAGGTACTTGAGATAGATTGCTCAAAGGTGTTAAGAGTTCTAACAGTAACTGTTGAAGAAAATGAAACATATAAACAAAATGCAACAAACTACACTGACTCAAGTTTCTTCAAGGTCTTCATATCTAGTAAAGTTCACTACACAAATTAAACATCATAAAGTACAAATTAACAAACCACATGATTAATAAAATCTGTTCACTTTATATTAAACATCTCTAATATGATTATAGAATGTTGACGTTCCCTGTTGCACAGAGGAACTCTTCCCTTTGTATCACAGGCAACGGTTCTCATCTCGAATGCTACTGTGCAAAATGCCCATTTACTTCAACAGGTTCTGCAGCATCGCCGTAGCGTATGTAGGACGAGCCTGTCTGCTTGCAATTGCATTTTGAAGATACTGGATACCTCCGCAGCGTTCCCAAATTTCTTCAAACTGTCTCGGCAAAATTTCAGCACCTCGCTTTCGGGTTAAGCCAGTCTCTTCAAGATTGAGCTCACACATATCCATGTCATCCTTACCTGAAATGGTAAAGGGAAAAATAAGAGGTTTTCGCATCATTCCAGAGTCCCATTAATTAAAATTATGTCTTTGTTAATTAGTTCCCTCTCTTGAGCTCTGGTTTGTTAAAAGACTTCAGAGCTTACAGGGGAAAGAGTCCTCAGATAAATATTTTTTAGTTTGTTTTTTTTGTTACTCACAGAGCACTACAGTTGTATCAGAATAAACTAGTATCAGGTGTGGCAATTGTCAAAGTTGTGTTTAAAAACCAAGTGAAAAGCAAAGAGGCTGACAAGATCAGTGTCTTGATATTATTCTCCTGAAATCCACTACAGAATGACAACTTGTATTTGTTTTACATATTCTTTCAGTTTTAGGACACTTCACAGTGAACTGCTGTTACTATTTGTTTAAATATAGGAAGCAACTAAGAACTCCCGACTTTTGACCAACTAGCTAATCTGTCAGCCTCTCACACAAAACAAACAGTGTTTACCAAATGGGGACCAACACAAGAAAACCAGCAAAAAGATGGGTGTAACTCAAACACTAAATCATAATCTTATCTTTAATACATAGGTGATCCATTGAAAGTGGTACTCATGATAGCGCTCCTTTTAACTATGGGTTTTGACAATTAATAGTAACAATTGGCATAAGGAATTCTATTAAAAATAATTTGAAGTTAAAAGCCTTTTGTTGCTAGTAAAGTGTATCTCTGAAGAGAAACAAATTAGTTACGCATTTTTCCTCCGTTTCTAAGTTAAATACAAAAACTCAAAACACAGAACCATAAACAGCACTTCTCCAATGGTTTCTCCCCCTTTCATTATCCTTCAGAAAAGCTGGATATATTTCACTACGAGACAAATCTCCACTACCCACTGAAATATTTAGTTTTTATTTTAAATATTTAAGATTAAAAAGCTGTTCTCCCAGATTGGGCAGCATAAATACACCAAAACCACAGTTTGCTATTAGCTCCATACTATGGAAAGACAATGTAACACATGTACAAATTGTTTTGATGCAAACTAGTTGTAATTTTTCAAAGCTAACTAAAACACAATACAATGATTAGAACTTTCCCAGATAAACTTCCCAGATGATGTTTTATCTTCATGCTGTCTCCAGTTCAGTGAATAATCTGAGGACACTTAATAAAACCATTTACATTTGAATTCCCACTCTGTCTATGACTTCCCAAATTGAAGCATGTGTACAAGTAGAACACATGGCCAAATGGTATTCTCAAAAATGTGGCCACCATCAACAGTCTCAAATCCTCAAATTCTGCCCAGATAACAAATGCTGACTGGGGCGGGGGGAGGGGAGGGGGTGGGGCGCGAGCCAGGAAGAAGATGATGATAACAACTTGGGAAACTTGTATCCTCAGCCTCTTTTCCTAAAGTAACTTATCAACTCTCAACCTTTTCCAAGTTTTGAATTTTGCTTTCAATACCAACCCGCTACAAGCAGAATGGGTGCCTTGTCAGGATGAAGTTCCATTTGCCGAGCAATCCACGGCCCATCAAAATGGGCATACCACCAACCCTTCTTCTTGTTCTGGGGGTCTTTGTATTGGTCCGCAGGGCGGATGAAGGGAATGCGAAAGTAACGCTGTTGTCTGTTCATTTCAATCTCTTGCTGTCTGCCCGGTAGTTGGGCTGTCGGGTTCTGTTGTGCTATCATACAGGAAACACAAAAATAAAACCAAACCAAAAATAAGCAAACAAAAAATTAGAAGACAAGAAAACCATATTATTACTTGCCCGATTAATCAGCAAACTTAAAAAAAAAATAAAACCAAACCAACAAAAACAAGAAAACAATTCACGAAACCCCCCAAAATCTGAGATATTATCTCTGAATTCAAGGTCATCTGAAGTCTCAAACCTAAAAAGGATTCCCACCTCACATTAATGTGCACTCTGTTAATCACAACAGCTACAACACTGGTCAGGAAAGGTTCACATTAACTATTTTACCTGTGTGTTGATCACTGGAATGTTTAGGCAAAACAAAGCAAGTAAAAACACACATTTTGCTTTAAATCAATATTCAAGGTAAAACTTCCCATATAAAATTTCTTAGTGACCAGAAACATTTATTAGGCAGAACTAACTGCTTTAGTTCTGTCAATCTCTTTGTAAACCGAGATCACAAAATTACAAAGATACAAAGCATCACTTGAAGATTTTTGACAGTCAACACAGAAGGGTGTATTATAATACTGTTAGAAATTACTAATTTGTTAATAGAAATGTTGACAACAAATACTGCTTATCACAAAGCTTCCACCAAACATAACTTTCTGCCTAGGTTTCTGTGTGCTAAACTCTGGCAATAGTACTACTTTCTGGTTGTTTTCTATTTTAAAGAAATTCTTTATTTCAGACCATTAAGATCAACCAACCAAACTTTTAAAGAGGACAGAGATACATGAAATTTCTTCAAGCTTCACATATAGTTGTGGTAAATATTTTCCATGTGCATTTTTACACTCTCTGAGTTCCACACATTTCAGTTTCTGGAGATAAACTTTCTTTCAAATAAAAGTATATACTCTCTATGTTAATGCATCAATTCATCCAACTTCTTAATGTTATGTATACACTATCATAAGTAGTTTTAAATAGTAAATGCCCTTACAAGCAAGATCCTTTCCTTTAATAACTGTCTCCTGCAAAAGTTTGTTACTGATCTTATTTTAGTGGTTTTTACCACCACTGCTACACATAACCTGTTTAAGAAATCCTCTGAACGTGGATCTGTGCCATCTCTACAAAAGAGAATCATCCCTAACAGTTGCATGTTTCAGCATAAAGGGAATAATTAAAAGCGAATTCCATTTTTTGTTCGTTGTCAGTTGAGCAGCAAAGATAATTTCTGAGCTAAGATTTAATAAGAAAAACAAAAATCAGTTTTAATATTGTATTTTTACAGCCATGAACAAGACTAATATAGACTAGCAACTGCAACTTGAAATTTCTTCTCCTTAGATTGAAGCAAAACCAGTTTTTCTGAACCTGAAGAGCAGAACCCTAAAAAAACCCCATACATATCATATCCCCTTTTTTTCTCCACATCTGCATAAACAAAGAGAAGAAAAAAACCCCAGATTTTAACAGGTGAAAGCTACTTTTATACATCAACTCTGATAAAACATGTACCTTCCAGGGAAGCAGAGTTTATAAGAAATTATTTCTATTTTCTATGGATTGCGTGAACATCTATCTCAGCAGATCAGTGCTTTACTAATGTCAAATACTTTTTGCACTGCAATAATAATTGCTAAGGCTAATTTCTACCCCTACGCATAGCTAAATCCAAGAGCAAATCTACAGGACAGGAACACTAAGCAGCCAATACAGCCTCTACTTCTCAGGGCTATGGAACTGTAGTTCTCTATTCAGAAGAAACCATCACCTGAATGTTAGTTTGTGTGCTAGGAAAATCGTTGTTGTATTAGTTTGATTCCAGAGTTCTGCTACAACAAAGAGCCATATGCCGGCAGTAAAAAAAAATATTAGAACAAGCAAGTTATTTCATAGGGAATATGAAAAAAAAATATAGGAGATTATATTTTAAAATAACCCACATAAATAGGTTATTTCATTCTCCCTTCCCACTACTGGTCAAATGGGTATGATTTCATGAAGACATTTGTAAATGACTAGGATGAGGTACAATTACCATTAGATGAATAACATCACCAAATTGTAAAATAGATTCATTTTACAATTAAATTCAATATACAAGTGTAGCAAAACACTGGACTGATTAATGTTAGTATAGAGCTCTCAAATCTTCCTGTTCTTCAAAGTTAGCTTAAATAGCCATCTCCTCACTTACTTGAGTTGCTCAAAAATGGTGCAAAATCTGTGAACAAATATTACATGTTGAACAAAACATACAAGTGCTGATCCTTTAAAAGTTATAGTTTCATTACCTCAACATTTTTCACCAGTGACAAACAAATGCAAATTCTAGTTGCAAAATAAAGACAGATGCTGAGTATTTCTATTATTTTGTACTTATATTTTCATCAGGATTTAATCTTGACATTTATTATTTACAATTTCTGATGCCACTTACCAAAAACTCCGTTGTATACATGCTAAGCACAGATAGCTGTGACAAATCCACGAGCTAATTAATGTAGTACTTTTCATTTTTGACATTTCTGATGCAAAAAAGTTTCCAGATCTCTGGAATACCAAATCTGCCTCTTCCAATAACAAAATATAATGAGTGTTTAGCTTCTATACTGAATGTAAGAATTTAATTAAAGAATACCTATAAAATTATATGACACCAATGAAGAGATGAAAGGAAGAAAATGCATCATTTGAAGCACACATCCACTGACACCTGAAAGACTTTTAGCTTAAACACCTAAGAAATCAGAATTCCTTCTTACTACCTTCTCAGATAACTATACTACATAGATGTGAAATGCCCATGTAGTATAATTATTTGCAATAGGAAGAATTATTCTGACATTAACAGGAGTCTCTAAAGGTCGTTATCAATTTCGTCTGAACAATGTTCTTTTCTTCACAAATATGATGCCATGTTTCAAGAAAAGTAAAAAACTGCAGTGAGAAACACTGAAAAGAATGCTTTAAGTGTCTGAAAAAATGTGATGAGAACATGAATATTCCAATATTTTTGTGTACACAAATCCAAAGATTTTCTGGTCTTTGATACTTCCCATCAGCAATACTGTGTATGAATATGTATTTTATCCATTTAACTCCACACAAAACTTGTGAACTCAAATTCAATGCAATTTACCACCTTGCAGAAGTGCTTCAAATGCCTTTTCTGCCATTTCAGTCACTAGCTTTCTTAAGCACTTAAAACCACATTACTGGGAACAGTCACAAGGACCCATTCTTTGATAATATCTTCTCCAGGGGTCCAGATTTCCCCTGCCATATATCTGTACCAAAATTCTCTGAAAATCTCACATTCTCAGGGAATACTCAAGCAGTGCACACTCAGGAAATGAATTAAGGGGAAGGAGATG
Source organism: Acropternis orthonyx (assembly GCA_035583155.1). Classification (NCBI taxonomy): domain Eukaryota; kingdom Metazoa; phylum Chordata; class Aves; order Passeriformes; family Rhinocryptidae; genus Acropternis; species Acropternis orthonyx. Next base: position 84,557,841 of record JAWWEU010000111.1, read on the forward strand.
ACTTTGTATATGAACAGAGAGCAAGTAGAGCACCTCTATTCCCTGAAACCTTTATCCTCCAAGTCCCAGGACAATGCTTTAATTTCAGGCTAATGGGACTTTGGGGAGAGCACTTTCTCCCCATCTTCCCTTGCCTCTGCCTGTCCCATCAACTGTGTGGCAGGAACACAATCCACTCTGCAAATATCACTCCAGAAACTGGGTACTGAATTTTCAGTCTGGCAATATTAAACACAGCTACTCCTACACTTTCTTAATGAACCTGAAAGGCAATCACTTATTCTTATTAGTGCACTGCTTTGACAATAAACATGCATCTGTGAAATCAGCAGAATGAATGTCTAATAAGAAAGCAGAGATGCAAAATCCCTTACGCAAAAACTGCAATATCAGCACGCACAGAATTTTTAAAAAGAGAAGGTAACCTGATGTACGTAAGGCTTACCATGATTTAAGAGAGAAAATTACTAGCACCCTTTAAAAGTATTTACTTTATATACAAAATTTGTATTTATATAGCTATATATTATTCAATAATAAAGTAGCATAGCAATGAACACTGAGCAAAAATGCCTAAATCAAGAACTAATTTTAACAGATGTGACCTGGATGTGAGAAAAGGTTTTAGGGCAAGCTATTCAAACACAGGTATCTGGGTCTGTCAAAGTATTTTAATTTCTGCAAAATACCTGCCACTTTCAATCTTTTCAAAATATTTATCTTAAATATGCATAAAAATACTCTTAAAACCCCTAAGAATTTCCTTCAACCTAGCAACACCAAAATTCATTCTAGAACTGTTTTCATTTGAATATTGTCACAAAAATGATTGTAAACAAAAAATTATCTCTCCTCACCATAGTCTGTGACCGATTTGGGAGCACGCTGTTCTGTTTCTGCATTGCGTTTCTTATTCTTGGATTTCCAAGCATGATACACCTTTAGTCTTCGGTGGAACTCTTCTCTGCAAGCTGCCAACAGTTCAATATCTATCCCAACAACAAGGAGGGAAGGGATGAGTGGGAAAAATCAGAAAAATTATTTATTAAATGCTTTTTCATACTGATAGGTATGTAATTTGAGAACAAGTTATATGCTATAATGTAATATATTAAACTCTCAATCTCTGCAGCACGGGGCCTATGTTTTATGGCCCAGAAATTCCCTCAGAGTTCTATGCATCCTTTCCTCTAGAGCAAAGGCAGTCCCCAAAGTAGCTGTTGTACTGGCATTTGGGGCAGTGAAAGGCTGTAAATAAAACTCTTATGTCACTAAATTTGCCTGTTGACATTATCACAAGGCAAGCAGTACAGAAACAGAATTTCACTGTTGAACTTCATTTCTGCAACTGCAAAAAAGAAAATCGGCAATTTGACTGATCATATCTAGGTTTTTTCCACTTGTATGTTCTAATTTTGCTGAATTTCATTATATTAAGAGACTGAATGATTGCAAGGCTTTTTCCTTAGTCATCTAAGAGTACCTAAACTGGCTTTACGGGGGACGAACACACATTAACACCAGGTATTACTGCATCACCTATTCAGCTGAAAACACTGCTCCGGTCTTGTAGGTGTAAAACCATTATGAGAACGGGTTTGTTTCCAATTTCTATCCAACGAGAAACTGAGTGACCTTAAATCAGAAATTAACTAACTGCTTTCAATCAGAAACAAGAAACAGTAGTACCTAATAAAGGAATAATTCTTATCTATTTCTATTTCCAGACCAGTGGAAAGGTAATTAATGCCCCAACTGTGAGCTTCCCAAAAAAGTTACACACTTGGAAAATTAACAAATAATCTGAATATTTGAGACATAAAATAATTTATACTGTCCTTTACATGACATATTTGCTTTCTTTGCGATCTGGTGACAGCAAGAAGTGATAGCAAAAGGTTTCTTAGAACACACAAATTCCAGGTAAAGCACAGTAGCTATTATAGCCACTGTGAAAATACATAAAACTGAGAAAATTTAATTAAAAAATTATAATACATATTTTATAGCACAAGCAGTTTAACTTCATAAATATATAATCACTAAAAGAGGTAACAAAGGAAATTGTATCCTTAATATGGAAATATCTTTTTTTACTGTTGTTTTTGGGATAATAGAACTTTTTAAATTAATTAGTTATTAATTCAAACCTGAATAAAGATTTTCTTTTTCTTATAGGAAGAAAGTAACACTTTTCATACAACTGCAACTTGACCTCATTCTCAAATAAGAAAAAACCCCACTTACCACAGGATGTATTGATCGTATCGCGAAGCTCCGCGTATTTCCACTTACTGAGATCGTGCTTCTTAGTACCAGCTGCAGCTTTGGTGGCTTGCACTGCAGGACCCCTACAATTATTTAAAATATATGTATGTAATTTTTTCAAATATTAAACAGGAATTGTTGTAAGAGGAGGAAGAGATCTCATGATCAACACTGCATCACTCCTATTACCAGGAAAATCAGTAGCAGAGGTTTTTAAAGGTGAAATATACTATTTTCAGGATGTTCAAATTAAGAGAAAATGAAAACATATGTCCAAAATCACAGTCATCTGATTAGCCCCTTCTAGAGGGAAGGGAATTGTCATTAATAGCACTTATGTGTGAAAAGGTGCATATTTTGTCTATGTGTATCTCATCCCATGCTGATGTGCATTTTACTTGGTACTATCCAAGATGCAGAAAACAGACAACGGAGTGGTCATAGACCCTTTTAGTTCCATTCAAAAAACAGACAAGGAAAAGTATTTCTAAAGTAGAACAAGAAGAAAGAAGAAAAGGCATTTCCTCTGCCTCTTTAAAACTGGATTAGGACAAAATCCTTGTTTCAAAACTTGACAAAATATTCCATGTATTTAACGAAAGTCTAATTTGAGGGAAGAAATCAAATTAATTCTGTATTAATTGTATAGTGGCTTTCTGAGAACAGTAATATCTATTTGGGAAAGACATGAATCATCAAGAAATACCAAGGTAAAAAAAGAAAGGCTGACCAATATAAAAAGAGCCATCCAATCCCAGATTTTTTCAAAGGCAAAAGGTAGTCATCATGTAGGTAATATGCAAGAAAGTCAACAACAAATACAAGTGAGAAATTATTACTAAAACCTCCATCATCTTTAAAAGCATGTACAAAACAAACATTACATGTAAAGACAAACCTGAATTTATTTTTTCCATAAATACGATATGGATAAGAAGCAGAACAACTCTCTCTTAGGAATGGCAAACTTCCCATGGATTATTTGAATATAAAATAAGTTCAAAACACTCCAACATTCAGTGATGATCAGCACACTTAAACACTAAAGAATTCAAGAACACACAACCTCTACTAATGTTCCTGTCTAAGAACATAAAGCAAATTGAATCATCTTTTGGGATCTCAGAGGATTTGTTCAGAATAAACTAGATCTTTAATAAGGTAGCAGAATTCTTGATGCAATATATCATATTAAAAATTCACAAGAGAGAAAACCAGAAGAAACTAGGCCTTTTCATTTGAAGGTCTGTTTGTTCAGCAGAATCTTTGTGGGACTGGCACATTATTACAGTTGGTATAATTCAATGAATGTTATTTTAATGTTTCTTTTCCCACAAAGGTCTCATATGGTACTCAGAAGCTTGTTTATTTTCCCTTTTTAGTGAACAGGTTACAAATACCTATTATAACGTGAAAAATTTCTTTATGCAGATATAGCAGTTTTGAAATTAGAGGTAACAAATGCAATTTAAGTTTCACAGAATAAAACAATCTGTTAAACTAAATGTTCTTAACAACTGCACCATCTCTTCAATATAATTAGAACTACAGTTTTATTGCAGTATCAGCATAATAATGCCTACTCATACTACTAATCTGAGTCAACACACAGCTTCCAGTTATAGCATGTGAGAAGTCTGACATAAAAAAAATCAGCTGACTCAGCATTACTCATAACTGTAAAACAAATAATTGCACAGACCAAACTCCTTCAAAATGTATATTTTAATATATTGTTATTGCTGGTATACCTGTAGGACATTAAAGGATTGCTGCTAAATATTTTCCGCTGCCTGGTGTCTAAACTTCTTGAACCTAATTTGACAAATCCTAAGGATTTTCCTTCTTTAGCAACACTACCCACCACTCTAAGAGTTTGCTGCATAATTTAGAGCAGCAGAACTAGGCTGTACAATCTCTGGTTAAACTAGTAATCTTTAAAAACGCTAATCCAATTGAATGGCTTAGTCTTTCTATTACAGTGCTGCTCTGCAGATCACACTTCTGTTTTCTACATGACTTTAAGCATAGCAGTCTGGCAACAGGAGGAGTATCACCCTTGACAATCAGTCTTCACTGCTCAGTCTGAGAATAATGTACCATAAACAGTAGTTTCAGATTTTAAAAATTTTAAAAATCAGTCTCAAGCCAAAAGTTTCCAATATATGAAAAGTGAGAAAAATTTAATTAAACTAGCATACAGTAAGAAGTACTGCATTTTTAACTCAACCGAAACACAGATCTTCTGATTTTGCCCTGAGGTTTTGTCATTTTTTTTTTGTACATTAAAAACTGGCCATTGTCAGTGGAAGTAGGTCAATATATGCAATACAATCTGGCCATTTCACTTTGCATGCTAACTTAATTACACACAACGTGGTTTATTCCTACTCTTAAAATACCACTGCAGGAAACAAATTTATTTAACAGCTGCATTTTCAATTATCAATGCTACAGTCAGAAAACCCATCAATCATGTGAGACGGATCATGTTCAGACTATATAAATACAGCTTAGTAGCTTGTTTAACAACTGATTAACTTTTAAAAACACTGAACAATTTTGCTTCTTATGAAAGCTTCAGAAAATGAATGTCACACGTAATTTCTATCCTCAAGTTGCACAAAACACTTTTTAACTACTCACTGATATGGAGGACATTGTAACAAATTATTTGAATGGAGAATTAGTATTCTAACACCAGCTAGTGTGAGACTGTTCTGCAGAATTGTATTCAGACCTCAACCTGCGTACTCCTTTCCTTCTGCATTGTGCACAAAATCTTGCATCACCATTTGAGAAATCTCAGAAGGGGATTTTGTTTAGCTGTCTTAAGATCGATTTTAATATGCTCTTAACATGGTAATTTTCAAAACTGCTTTTATTTGAAATTAATTATATTTAGAATATATTCTTATTAAAAGCACCAACAACTACATTGACATTAAATAACTTCATGAATTCTGTGCTGAATCTGTAGAAATACACTTTTGAAAGAGGTGGAGCCTAGTGTTCTGTTGTCACAAAGGTGAAAGGAGAAGAAAGCTGGAGAAACATACAAAATTACACAAAATATCAGGATATGTGAACTATTCTTTTCTTTAAGATAATCGATGAAAATTGCAGAAAAATAATTGCTCAAAAACAGTGGTGATAATGTAAATTTATCTGAAAGACAGATTTTTTTATCATTTTTTTAATTTACTTATCTGTTTATCACTTGAAAAAAAACCCCTAGATTTCATTATTTTTAATTTCATAATAATTCAACCCATGTGTGATTTGTTTTTATAAAAGGATTGATTCATTTGGTGTTGTCTTCTCACCTACCTAGACAATATTTCTGACATTTCGGAGGCCATTTGTTCCCTATAAGAAAATTCATAAATGAGCATAAATCAAACATACTGATATAAAAACAGCCTTTTTAACTGTGAAAGTCTCTTGCCAATCAAACTAAAGTTAAATGAAGTGCACAGAAAATGGCTACTTAATCTAAATAATTTTCATTCGTGTATATATATATATATATACACACAGAGTCCTGATCCTGTAAAGAGCAATAAATCACAAAGGACAGTGAAAAATGGATGGTATGTGAAAAGTAATTATATAATCATCTTTAAATAGCTATTATTAGGTATAATAGATTATTAATGTGTTTGTTAGGCAAAGTAGTGAATACAAGGTATTAATTAATGATTTAGAAGTTACAGATTCATGCCAATAAATATTACTATGGGGTATGAGTATATAGGAGGACAATATCAATTTATTTTCAATTAATTAGTGGGTTGGGTTTTTTCCTATTAGAGCATGCAAATGGAAAAAAAAAAAAGCCATACGCAGTCATTTGTGGCTTTCTTTCATTGGCTCTGCAAATAGAAGGTATATGTTAGATAGACTACTTCCCAGTTAACTTTCTAATAATCTGCAGTGGCAAAAGGTGGGCCATAGTATTTCCTGCTCTCTCACATTTTACCTATTTTATTATTTTTAACTGAGAAACAGGATTTTTTCCCTCTTTTCTCATTCAATCATGAGTTAAATTATAATCAGGAAAAAATGTACAGGTGAAAACCTTCAAAATCAGAGACTTTGAGACATACTACTGACACACTTCTTTCTTGGATAAGCATATCACAATAAATAAGAGCAATCCTCACGTAGCTTTTCTGGGAACAGGACAGATGCCTCTTCAGCAAGCTGTGAACCCACAGGTACTCACATGTAGCACTAAATATGCTACAAATTAAAACTTTTTTGAATTATTCCAATACCACGCACACAACAGATATACTCGCAACACATTCTCTGAAACTAGCTTCTTTTGGTGTCATGCACTATAACTGCATCTTTCACTAAGTCACATAAATTAAAAACATTACACAGTTAAAAGCAGACATCTATTATTTAATTGGTTTTTTACTTAAGTGCTAAGTACTACTGTCAGTTTACCCCTAGGTGCAGTAAATCCCTTATTACACATCCTTTCAAACTGTGGATGAGTAATAAAATTGGATGAAGCTAGGAGAGGTCCAGGGTATCCCATGTAGCAGTAGCACAAATAAAAATGCTGGATCTGCTGCCAGAAAAACTCTTCTTCTTTGACAGATGCCAACAAATATATTTTTCGAAGGAACTGCTAGTACTTATGCACTTTGAAATATCTATAAAAGCTAATGGTGAATGCTACAAGGTATTGAGGAGAAAAGAATAAAGTAGAGGCTACTCATTTTCAACTATGACAACACAGAAGCACCACATGTTCCTTAAAAACAAACATATGAAATCGCCTTGTTCTTACTCTTTTCACTCCACAGGTAGCACCATACAATGGAAAATACCCTTTTATTCTACCCATGTGTAAGCATGAAAAGATTTTTTACAAAACTGTGTGAGAACAGTGTAGAACCAGTATACTGCATGAATTCAGTATGAAGTGATACATACCTTATTTTACTACAGCAGAATTTTAACAGAAAAGGTGTGATTTTAGTGTATCATACAGTAATGCACAAGTCTCAAATGCAGAAGATGGCTTACTATAACTTCCTTAGATTCTAGTAAAATTTTGACTGCTATCATTTAAAATAAGCTCTGAGAACTTATGTTTCAGTCATTAAATTACGTACTTTGCTCAAACCAATGAAGAGTTTTGATTTCAGAGAATTCCCCTAGTTTGTACCTTTAAGCCAATTTCTAAAGTTCTGTGAAAATCTACCCTTTGATTTCAGTAGAAGACATTGGGGCTTGGGAAATGTTTTAATTTTGTTTTAAACAAACCAAAATAAAATAAAATCAAAAATTAAATTAAAAGCATTCTAATCAATTTTTGGACATGCTTAAAACTATTTGAAGCAGACTTTAGAAACAGCAGGTAAACAAATTCACCAATGAGACAAAAAGACATCTCATATAAGCAGAAAAATCTTTTTTTTTCCTAGATTTAGTGTCATCAAAGGATTTACATCGCTATGCTAACTTGTTCAGACCATTCAGCACTTTCCAATCATACAGAAAAAAGTCTTCAGTCTCCTACTGCTACACAGGAGAGAGAAACTGGCAGTCAAAGAGTTAATTCATCATCCATTCTGGGATTACACAGGGAAGACAAATACCAACATCACCCATGAGCAGCAGGAAACACTGTGGGGATTAGAACTTCACTGACAGAAAAGTTACTGAATTCTCTGAGCCCTTCTTATCTATTGTTTCTTTTTTGTCATACATAAGAGAACTCTGCCAGGTTGCAACATTAGTGTGACTTTGTGTTTACCTTCAAAGTATCACACCAAAATCCAACCAGAGAAAGTGGTGAGGCATTGGGAACAGGCTGCCCAGGGAAGGTGTGGATGCCCCATCCCTGGAGGTGTACAAGGCTAGGTTGGATGGGGCTCTGACCAAACCCCAGTGGAAGGTGTCCCTGCCCATGCCAAGGGGGTTGGAATCAGGTAATTTTCAAGGCCCCCTTCCAAGCCAAACCATTCTATGATTCTATGAACTAAGCATGTCAGTCTTATTTGAGACAATATGACAGCTACCGTATAACTGAGGGCAAACCCACAACTATTTTAGTGGAAGTGTCTAAAAATCAGTATTGTACCTGACAAAAAAATTGCCCACCTATCTCAAGTAGGCATACAGTTATTTTAAAAAAGTATACACCTAGATAAAATTTGGGTATCAAAGGCAACACATCTGGGAGTTTGAAATTCCATGGAACCACAGGGAATTTTCTTGCAGTCCTTTCAACAGCAAATTGAGTAGACTAATGAAGTCACCAATTATGTGATCATGTTCATAGGCACCTTTATGCAATTTGACCAGTGAGTATTATTTTTACTGGAACTGCTAAGTTGCTTCTAAAGCATCACCTTTTAGAAATTAAGAGCTCTTGCTCTGCAGACAGTGTGGATCTGTACACCAGAAGTCAAGCACTTCTTATGACACACCAAAATTTTACACAAAACTAATACAATATTTAATTTTCAAATCCATCTATGTTAGATAAATTCATTCCACTTAAAAAATTCACCAGTCAGAACACAGAAATAACAATTATTTCTATATTCAAAGAGGGCTTCTTGTTTAAAAAACACACACACAAATTCACACTGTACAAATAGAATTATCAAGTACTAAAAAAGGTGTATTTTATTACTACTTACCACTGATGAAATTCCATTCCCTACTTTAAATGAGTCACAAAAATGAGAATCTAAATAGATCGCCATCCTTGTCAGGACTCGAGAAAGAGAACTGTAGTCGTATTCATGAGAAACTACAAAATTACTGGTGTAGCAAGATGCAAAATGAATAAAGTCTTTAAGCAAAGGCAATCTATTTCTAACCAATTTCACAAGTTAATTTGAAAAAGAGTCTAGTACATGGACTTAAAAGGTTCATTTAATGAATACAAAGATACATAAAACCAATGAGAGTGTAGTTCTCTCAAGCAGAACAGGGCAGGAAGAAGCAAAAATAAAAAAAAAAGAGAGAGAAAAATGTAACTACTTAACTCCGTACCTGCGCAATCCTAAATCAAGCTGAGCCTCATCATTGATGAGTTCGGCTTCACTCTGGGCAATTCTCATTGCAAGTTCATGGTCACGACGTTCCTGTTCAAGCACTGCCTGGTGCTGGGTTTCCTCTTCTCGTTCTTTAGCTAGCTGAGCTTCAATTTCAGCCTGTTTTATAAAAAGACACTTTTAACTTTATCCAATCAAAATCAAAATGCAACATAAGCAATATTAGAAAAATATGCTTAGTAGTCTGTTAATAGCTTTTCAAAACATGCAAAATTTACAGAACTGAAAAAGTAAGAGTTTTCACTTTGACGCAGGAAAAACAAAAGAGCTGCAGATTGCATCTTGGTTTCCATATAGTTTATCAAGTAATTACTGCTCACCACTTGTATTACCTTTTCAAATAAAGTGCCAAATAAGTAATACTCATCTAAAAAAATACATGAAGCTTTTTGTTCAGTTATGAAAACTAGCCTTCAAAAGTTTTTAGAATCACTAAAACTCAAATCATACAGAGCACTATGGTTACTCCCCCATAGCAATAACACAATGCTTCCATGATATTCTACACTTGGCATTACAGGACTTTGCAATAGGCACTCCTTTGCATATAGGTCTGTGGTTCATTTTGAAAAGGGATTAAGGCAGACACTGGAATCCTCTGTGGAGCTGACTTGGCTTTGAATTTAAGCAAATGGTAAAATTCCAAGTTAGTGCAATGCAGGAGCAATCCAAATATACTGTAGAGTAAAACTACAAAACCAGTTTACCACCAGTATTTAAAAAAACACTTTGCACACACAGTAAGTAAAATATGCCCATCCAATTCATACTTCCAAAAGGCATATACACCAAGTTTTAGCAGTGCCTTTCTTGCTGCCCAAAAGGAAACAAAGTCGCTTCCCACTCATCATTGGCAAGTTGCACCACTAAAGCTATATAATTACACCAGTGACTTTACCCTATGATCCCATTTTAGATTAGCTGACAGGAATAGCCACTAGGAAGAAAGATAATGAGAAGTTAGCTGTATGTGGGAGAATGAAACACTGGGTTAAGTATCTGCTTTGTATCCAAACACAGCACTTCTAAGTAGAAGTGTAAATTATGTTCTGCATTGCAAATATCCACAACTCAGAAACAAAGAAACAATCCCTAAAGATGTTCACAGTGCTGGCAAACCAAGTTTTTAAACCTGGGAACAGGCCACCTTCCTCACTCAGTTGACAATCCATTTAAACTGTCCCCAAATGCAAACTTATCCAACATTTTTTTCCCAAAACACCAGGCACATCTGTAGTGGTCTCTGAGCAATGATTTAGAGATAAACCAAATAGCAGCTTACTCTTTTTATGTTTAACTTCTGCAAGGTGATAATGCTTATTATTTAGATACAGGTGAAAAACCAAATAACACAAGATTCCCTTGTCAAAGTTATGGTATAATTTCTCTGTTAGTTCCAGTGACCTGTTTATCCAGAATGAGGTTGAAGTGATAGAAAAGACTATGCAAATGCAAGGAGGATAAGCAGTGCTAGGCTAACTCCAGGGATAACAAGATACAGATACTGCTTGTGATTAATCATGGAGAGGGCTTAAAAGAGTCTATGAACATTGGTGACTGTGGCCCCATCCTTGCTGCTACTACTACCATGCCAGAGCAGTTTTTTCTCTTGAGACTATCCCAGGTCACCTAAGCAATCTCCAAGACAAGAAGAAAAGAAGGATATAGAGGTCAAACACATCTCAGGAGTGAGAGCTCACTATGTAAGTAAGCAAGAACTGCCAGGACTCAAGGGGGAAGTGGGGAGTGGGGTTTCAGCTGCATGTATTTACATGAATATATCCAAAGGGGCTACCAGAGACAGTCCTGTATCCTCTCATTATTACCAATATTCTGAAAGTGTTTACAGTTAAGCAGGTAAATGACACAGTCCAAGTCCAGACGTGACTTCCAGTAAAAGAGTGCCAAACTTGCCTGACATGGAACATCTGCAAAAACTTCACAGGCTTAACTGGGATTCTCTAGCGTTGTGTATTTTTAACTTTAAAATAACTTTCAAACCCCTTTAAAAACAGATGCATCTCTAGTCAGAAGACCTAAAGTTGCATGTGAAGGTGATCTGTCTTGGGATGCCCTAATCATGACTTTTGCCTTATATTTACTTCTAAAGCAGCCCTGGTGAATGACTTTGAAATACGTATTTGTAAAAGGAAGCCATTAGACTCAGTGGAGAACCTAAGTTGCAAAAAAGATTAAAAGCTAAGTAAATAAATACAACA
>JAWWEU010000111.1:84569518-84654080 GCA_035583155.1 Acropternis orthonyx
GCCCTAATCATGACTTTTGCCTTATATTTACTTCTAAAGCAGCCCTGGTGAATGACTTTGAAATACGTATTTGTAAATATGTAAAAGGAAGCCATTAGACTCAGTGGAGAACCTAAGTTGCAAAAAAGATTAAAAGCTAAGTAAATAAATACAACAAAACAATTCCAAAATAATACTCCACAATAAAAAAGTCCCAAAAGCCACACATTGAAATATTAACCTGAATACGCTTTTCTTCATCTTCCCTCTTTTTCCTCTCTTCCTCTTCTTGTTTTCTCTTTGCCTCAATCTCAGATTTCCTATAAAAAAGAGAAGGAAAAAAGACATGTTATTATGATGCAAGTGAACACAAGACAGTAAGAGATAGAAAGTATCTGCCACAAAACTGAATCCAGAAGTCAGTACAGTCCTGATAACAGCACACTACACGAAAAGTCAGGAAAATTTTCAAGTTCATCTGTATTTCCAGCTGCATCATATAATTTCTTCCATACACTATTCTGGCACTTGCCTTATAAATCACTGGGAAAGAAAAAGTTTCAACACTGCACAGCACACCAGGAGTACAATCCAAGTGACTCTCTAAGTGTAAGAGTATGAAAAACGACCTCAGTAAAAAGCCTTTCCTATTTTCTTCTCATTCTATAACCAGCAACTTATTCATGACTCACAGACGTCTTTCCTCTTCTTCCTTCCTTCGTTTTTGTTCTTCCTCTTCACGTCTCTTTCTTTCTTTTTCCATTTCTTCCTGGATGCGTCGTAGCCTCTCAGCTTCCTCTTCTTGCTGCTTCTTCTTTTGAAGCGCACTCAGAAGTTGCTCAGAGCTTTTAACTAAAGCATCATATTCTTTCTGTATCTGTTCTCTAGTCATTATAGTGGTCTGCAAAAATCATAAGGGGGTTATATCTTTTGAATTTGTACTTTGTCTTTAAGAATGTATATTGAAATAATATTAAGTGAAATGAGAGCACTGAGTACTATAACAAAATATATGCACACTTCAGTGTGGAGAAGCTTGAGTCTAGTCTTCCCTTTCTTTCTAAAATTCTGGAGATCCATTATTGTCCTCTCTCATATAAAACCATACAAAATAATCTCCCTTTCACCAGTGAAATTAAACATGACTTCCCTTTAAAACATGCCTTCATATTTTAAATCTTGCAGTTTTAAGCGAAGAAATTAATTCTTACCACACCAGGATGAAAACTAAGGCCTGCCCATATGAATTTTGCCTAGTAGTTATTTACAGTTCTGTCTTTTATGTCATAATATAGAATAGTTTGTCTTAGTACTTCTACTAGCACTCAGAAAAATATGAGCCTGTGTTGTGACTAACTTTTTAGGAAAAGGTATTAATAGCAAAGGACAGATTTAAAATACTTTTAAAAATAGCCTTTGCTACATACATTTTCAAATCTCATTGACAGCTACAATTAAATTTCATTTTACAATTCACATCATACTAAAAAAATTGCAATATGGGGTGTTTGCTGACCTTTTCTGAGGGTGTATCATGATGATAATCAAATTATATTGTTTTTATTAGAAAAGAGAACTATAAGTTGACACGCTAACTCTAACATCTTTTCAACTATGGCTTTAAATAGAAAAATCTTAATACAGTACACTAAGAAAGCTGTAATATTGCATGAAACAAGAATTTAACAAACCAATTTTTTTCTAACAATAATAAATGTCAGTGTGCTTTCATTTTGTCTTTGTGGTAAGAAACTGAGAACTTTAGACCCCGAAGCTTAATCAGCAAGCTGAATTCCCTTTACTACCAAGTCTGAAAAACCTCATAACTGGAACAGAAATCTCTTTAATCTGTGAGAGATAATTGTCTGTTTCAGCCCTGATTAAGTTAAAACATTGCTAATATGCATTATTCCAATAATAAAAGCAACAAGTACATTATTGACAATACTTGTCTCATAATATCAACATCCATTTTTGCTTTAAATTCTTCAGTGCCCATTTTGAAATAGAAATAATAATACCAAAGTCTTTACTTCAGTTACATTCACTAATAATTTTAAACAGGATTTACCCAGTGACTGAAAACTCAGCTCACTCTATTGAAGTACCTTTTCTATCAAGAAAAATGCATTGGTCTTCTACTTCAGATGAAGTTTTTTTAAGATTCCAGTAATAAGAAACTGTTTCTCTCATTATCATCACATACCTTAATTTTGGTCATTAACGCATCAATAGAACACTCCAGCTCCTTGACCTGCTTGCTTGTCTCTGCCTTCCCCTCCTTCAGAGCACTTACTACTTCATTGAATTTATCAAGTCTCTTCTTCAGTGTTCGCACTTTTATCAGGCCATCAATGCTGTGAAGGTAAGGCAGTTTATTTGTCTCTTGAGATGTTTTTAGAAGGCAGTATTTTTAAAACTATCACTAATCACACAGGTAGTGACAGGAAAGACAAGTTATGCCTTCTGACAACTCATCCTCTATTTTGAAATTCAAACATTATCACATCAAGTAACTAAGTAATGGAGACTTTTGCAAACAGTAACTAAAACTGATTAGCAGTCAGTGACTCAAAATTGAAAAACGCCTTTTTATTTTGAGAATTAATATGAGGTTGGGTGGTTTGTGGGTTTTTATCCCTCAATATTAAATTAATAGTATCCACTAGAAAATTTTGACTGAAGTGCATAAAGGTTGAGGAGCGCCACTTACTCAAAGCTAACAGGACTGAATCAGATAAAACTTAACTATACAGCAGGGACCACAGTCATTAGACTCTGTAGGACTGAAAAAACAAGGCTGGGGAAAAGTCCAGGAAAACTTGTGAGGTTTTTTTTTTTAGGAACCACTATTGACGGCTACACACAGAAATTACAACTCTGCAGACAGTCTTCCTGAGCAGAAATCACTGAACTGGGCATCACAAAAAAACAACACACAAAAAGTAGAAACTAAATCTATTCCTTAAAGATGAGTACCAAACAGATTAAAATAAAGGAAAATCATCAGAAATGTCAAGGTTCAAAATGAAATTCAACTTTTAAATGATGTAAAAGAAAAGACTATAAGAAGCTCACTACTGAAGAACAGAGTTGGATCTCTATCAAACAACATAAAGGTGTCAGCAGAGCTTAATGACTGAAGTGTTTTTTCCATTAGTATTCCATGCAGTCAGCTAATGGAATTATTTAATTTCATGATGAGACAAGACAGGCAGAACACAATTATTTCTAAGACAAAAAAGAAAGGGAGCGTGTAAGGGAAGGTGTGAATGGGTAAAGGACAAAAATTAATGAGCTTAAATTTCATTTAGACAGACTTAACGAAGGATTTCTGAAAAATAGGCTTTCACTGAAGGATTTTATGAACCAAGAGCTGCATAGACATCTCTTAGGAAAGGCTCAGATTTAGTCTATTATCCTTGGGAAAGAGCAAAGGAACACAGAACCTCCCAAAGTCTCCTTCAATTGTACTTACCATCATTCTATGATTTCAGATATACTTAGTTAAGCATAGTAAATCTCCTCTTTTTACAGTCACAAGAGAATACTAATTAAAACTTATTTTCTTCAGCCAGGGAATAACTTCTTACCGTGGTTTGTGCTTTCTCTTGCAAAGCCACATACGAATAGTCTTTTGTATTTTAATGCAGGCACTGGCTCGATATTTTATCTTATTTTTCACTGTAGAGAGACACAGATGATATCAAGTCTCAGTGTTTTATACAATTATATTACAAGTTTCATAGCTCAAAACTGTATGTAGACTACATGTGTTTGAGAGCTTGTTCTGTATTGAAACCACAACATTTAAGACACAGTGGACAGCAGAATTCACAATCTTGGGTCAGGCATAGAGGCTGCCACCCAAAACAAACAGGAACAATGAAGTGTGTGCACGCTCACACACATACACCACCACCCCTCTCCAGAGTCACAAACATTAGTAACCTCTGTTAAAAGCCATGGGATCTAGCAAGCAGGAAATGCTTAACTTGAAGTCTAAGTCCTGTGTTGAAGAATAATCAAGTAACCAATATCTGCTAGATATAATGAAGTGATGCAACTTTGCACAGCATTTCTCTCCCATACTGGAACAAAACAAAAAAAAAAAAAAAAAACCAAAAAACAAAACCTCTAGCTGTTGTTCTAATACAGACTTAATCTAAAGACCAAATGATTGGGACCAGGAGGCAAGTTATACAGAGAATCAAGGCATAGGCACATGCACATGTGCTGAGTATTTTAGAAGTGTAACAATAAATGTAGTTTCTATAGATCTATTAAATGAAACATAAGGATCCACATTGCCTCTAGTCATCTGCTGAGCACAGTCTGTGAACACAGTGATATTTAATCACTTGACTTAAGTGGTCACAAAGCTGCACTCTACTTCCTGTATATCTATTTCAGCTTTCTTCTGGGAAAAAATACTTAGCTTCTAATTTCCCATAAAAAAGTACGGCACATTAATATTATTTCTCTAGGTTTCTACATTTTGGACACAGTGACAGACTTTCTGTCCTATCTTCCTGAAAAACAGACTGAATGGAATTAATTTCTAGGTCAAAACTAAGATTTTAGTATTACAATTTCTGATGACTGAAACCTGTATGTTAAGAATTCACAAATTCTATTTGCCCCACTATAAGCAGCAACAAATAATATCCAGTGACTGATGTAGACATCATGGCCGTGCTGGCCCAAATGCACAGCTGTGTGTGCCCTGGCATGAGGTTGTTTCACTTTTCTTCCCCATTGTAAAGAATACTTTTCACCTTCCATGTTACTATAGGTTGCTGACATTCTGCATCAGACCATTCTGCATCTGCCAGACATCTTCATTGAAGCACACCACAAGCACCAATCTCTGCTCCAAAACACTTCATTCCTACTCTGCACAGTAAACTTCAAGGCCAGGTTGGATGGGGCACTTGGTCTAGTGGCATGTGTCCCCGTCCATAGCAGAGGAGGTTGGAATTAGATGATTTTTAAGGTCCCTTCCAACACAGGCCGTTCTATGATTCTATAAACTGGGCAGGCCCAGCACAAAGAAACTGCATATCAACAGCAAGAGGGACTTACTTGCTGATAAGCAGTAATTGCTGGAGTGGAGATGTTTGCCCTGTAATTCATGTCAATACTTTCACACATGCAGTTTCTGTCTGGAGATGACAACCTCTGTGCAGGCACTTCCCAGAACTAAATGACTCTGTGTCACCAGCTAAGAGTGGAACTACTCCCTTTCCTGCTGATGCAGAAGTGTCTTCCTGGCAAGAGCTGTCATACCTAGTTATTTATGTGTGAGTGTTTACTCAGGCTCCAGTAAGCACCCAAGCAAACTGGTGGTGGACTGCATGCCTCACCCTGTAAAACCTCTGCTGTCCCCCTCCATAAGTACCTAATACAAAGCACACACACAAACAAAGAAAAATTTCACCAGCTTTGAAATCAATTGCTCAGACTTCTGTATGTAACCATCTGCTATACATGTCTTTGGCCACATTTCAAGGTGATAATAATGGCTTTGCTGTCTTTTTAACAAGCATTTTGATTTAATAAAACATAAAATACATACATTTAATCACCGAGAGAGAACACCATTGAACTTTTTTCCAACGACTGCAGATAAGCCAGCGATTCACTCGTTTAACCAGCTCTGCTAAGTGATCCGGATCAGACTTCATTATCTGATCGAACTCTGCAAACTAACCAATAATTAAAAAAAAAAAAAACATTTTACAAATTAGGAGAACAGAGAGTGTTAGACATTGTTATTTAAGATCATGTTGAGTTAAAAAGTTAAAATATTTTTAACATAAATTGTATGTCATCATTATATCAGCTTTCGATGAACAAAAGTGAATAGATATATCTGGCATTACTTTATTGTTTAATGATGACAGAAATGACAGCTGTAGGCTTTTCGTTTGTTTAATTATGTCCAACACTCGGTGTTTTGCATAATTCAACCATTTATTCATCACTAAAAATATTTATTGCCAAAATATTTAAAAATCAATTGGTTTTCTATACTCTGAAAACTTATTCTGGCCTTCCACAATTTCAAGACACGTCTAATTATGTATCTGGGGAAAAACTAAACCCTGAAAGCACTTCTCAATTTTTAACCTTGCATAAGAGTCCTGCTGAATGCAACTTTTTCTGAAAATCCTGCACTTTTGCTTTTTAGTAATGATGATAGTAAAAACATTCTTCTGGGACTACAATAATTTTCCTTTCTAATCACAGCAGAACCTACATCTCCTTTCTCTGCATAGCAGCAGCAACGCTCAGAATCACAGAAAGAAATTTCAGCCATAAACAGATTTTACTAGGAAGTACTTCTTCTTTGGTCTGACTTTCTCTTTTTAATACTCAACATAAGTCTGGGAATACAATCATTGCAGTAGAAATACAGCAGCAGTGACAAGAAGACTGTAAAACCAATTATATCAGTACTAATATTGGGATTTTTTTCAAAGACAATGAACAATATTTACAATAATCCTGGCAATTTTTTTAGGTTGACCACACCTTTAGGAATGTGTTGAACAATGTCACCTTCAAAGGTCCCTTTCAAACAAAATTATTCTAAGATTTACATTCATGAATTCCAAGAAAACGATTACCTTGCCAGGTCTAAAAAACACCTTGGTTAGCCCAAATTTGTAATCATTTTCATTCAGTCCCAAGGCTTTAAATAGTGCCTGAAACACAGAAGTCAGAAAGGATTATATTTTGCCTCCTACAAAAAAGACATGACAATTCAAAACCACAAAAAAAACAACCCCACAATATATTTTCTCTCCTGGCTGATACAAGAGAATTAATTTCTTTCTTACTTTGCAAAAAAGCCTAGGGTCCAGCCGAGCCAATTTTTCAGGCAAGTATTTCTTGTACATATTATATAGTTCATGAAATGAAGCTCGTGAAGGGAAACCACCTTGCATCAAATCCAGAACTGACACCATCCCTAAATTCACAGAAACACATGCACAAAAGCTGGATCAGTAACATGCAAAAGAAGCACTGAATTTTATGATAATTAGTAGTTTATAACATACGCCTCTAAGACGTTACGCAGAGACTAAACCACAGAGTTTAGGGGCGACTTGATCCAGCCTCTAACATTCTTGATAATGTGATGGGTCACAAAAAGTTAATACTGGACAGATGAGAAGAACCCATACAATTTCCTCCCTATTTGAGAGCCAAGTAACACCCAATCATGCAGAAGAATTTTTTCTAATATTTCTTCTAAATATATTTTTATTTTTCTGTAGACTTGACATTTTCATTGTTAAAGGGGAAGAAACCAAAGCAAACCAATAAAACCCCACCAAACAATGTCGAACCAGGCTTTTATTTTCATCGTGTCAACGGTACTTGTGAGATGTCGTGTAGATGAAACATCAAATACTTACACAGTGCTAGAACGTTTGCTGTACTTGGAATAGGATAATATCAGCTGCTAAGATATAACTTCACTGTCCTGAATAACCTTACTACACTTTGACTGGAACAAGGATATCAGTAAAGGCCAGACACAGTCAGTAAATGACTAATTACTTTAGGCAGCACAGGCCATGCCAGTTTTTGCCTGCTGCTTTTCATAACCCTACCACGAGAGGCTGCGTATCAGTTTTTAAGTTAGCTCTTAACTTCTGGTTGCTGTCTTATAACTTAATCTTTTGCACATTTGCTTTCAATGGAAATTTGTTTACACTAAGTCTTTTTCAAAAAAGATTTTATAACATTACATCTTGGTCTTTCAACATTACACACTATAACTTTGTGTTACTAAATTAAGCTTCATTTACTCCTGTAAAGAAAGCATAGATAGAAAAGTGAGCTTGTAAGACTACTGTAAAGCATCACAATAGCCATTGCTCGGGAGGGGAGTTAATTTGTTGTTTGTTCCTGTCATGTCAAATGCTGCTAACCTGAAGAAATCTACTACTAATGAAGCTAATGGAACTCCTGAGTACTGAAAAACTGTTAAGCTTTTGTGAAGATAAAATGACATGTTAAATATGTCAGCTTCTCAAGAATCAATTGAAAGCTACCCAAAGTACAAAAATACAGAAAAGGGAAAAATATATCAAAGTGCTTTGTTGAACAAATACCCTATAAAGAATGACAATGCCAGCACAATTCCCAACAAGTAGTTCCTTCCACTGTTCAGTGGGGCATGAGCAAAACCACCAATATTCACACTTAAAACCAAACCTGTAAACTTGGAAAGCATCTAGCATTTCAAGAATAATGGAGATGGAGCATTACAACATGTAGTATACAAAGCAACAGGAAAGACTATGCTGAAGTGTCTGTGTTAGATGTTCAGCTCCAAATCAAATCAATGGTGATACAAAGAAATTTTGAAAAAGTAAACCAATATGATTAAACTCTATCATAGTATCTAAAAAATCAAAGAAAACATGTACTTCAATTATTAGATATCTCAGCTAACACTGACTGCCTCTGAATGCATGCAGGAGTTTCTTACACTTAACTGTCACAGTGATTTAAAAGAATTCTACTGTTCCAGACCGAAGTGCTGCCATGTTAACACTGTGGGCAACTCAAAACTCCAGGTCAAGAAATCCAAATTTATGTACCAATATGGCTACATGGTTTCTTACATATGCAGCCGGTGCCTTGCCTCTCATTATAATAAAATAATAATAATAAAAACAGTCAATGGAAATTATATCTATTCTTCTTGCAAAGAAGAGACCTTATGGCAGTTCACATGATTAATTTCTAGAGTTCTATTGACAAAAATGAGTGCTAAATTACTAATAACCTAAATAGCATAAATAACCTACCTTCTAGAAAACAATAGTTCAAGCAAGGAAATATTGCTTTCATGTCACATATTTCAAACTTAGATTAATCCAAAGTAAAAAAACATAGGGAAAAATATCAGAGGCATACATTACCTGAACACTGAAGCTGAGAGAGGATCTGTCCTCCTTCAAAATGGTGACTTGTCATCTTTAGATTAGGTTTGATACAGCGAATAAAGCTAGACCCCTATGACCAAAACAAGAAGTTAGCAGAATTTAAACATTTCAAAAACTCCTAAAAAAACAGTTAATCATTTAAGATTTATGGTGGGAAAAAAGATACAAAATAATAGTATTCTAAAAGAGAAGTGTTGACATTATCATAGAATTGTACAACATTAAGGGGTTGGAATGGAGCTTAAAAGATCATCTACTCACAACTCCATTCATTTCTCTTGTATACCAGGTTTGCACTGTAGCTTGGTCTTGGGTCTTTATGCCTCTGATATGCCAGATGAACTTGACTCTTCACTTCTACATTTTACAACTTCCTTTGGCTCACAGCTTGTATCCCTTTCCTGATGTTGTTCCAGTCTGCTCCTCTCTTATGACCATGTTTGCTACGTCTACAGTTTTGACCACAGCTTTCTCTGATCATTTCACATTCTTCAAGGATAACATTTTTGCAAAGCACCATGAAATTACTCAGATTTTCCTACAACAGGTGACTGATAAACCAAAAGGCAACTGGGACTGAGAAAACATAGTATTAATCCTGGTTTGCAGTGTCTTCTCTCTTTTTCCATCTCTCAGCTGAGAGTGAGAGAGCACCTGTCAAAGGGAGCCCTATGTTAACACCTCCTCAGTCATGGGTTAGCTAAACTCAAGAGCACAGCAAGCCCAATCACATGCTTTTTGCCTGGACTGTGTGTCAGTTCCAGAGTGTTTTCTGTGAAAGACATAATCTTTCAGACCAGCCTCATGACTACAGTAAAATCTTGTATGTTGGCCCCCCTTTTTTGACAGAGAATAACCTTGTATCTAGAACTGGTTAGAACATGTGGTCAAGAGAAACAAGACTGTGTTCCTACACCTCCAAGTTCTAGAAGAAAATGGCCATGTTGAACTACATGGAGAATTTCACAAGGTATCTTATTACATCATCTAAATTAACAAATACTTATTAGGGGACTAAGGTTCTTTGACCATCGGTGAAATGAAAAATTTTATTTTTAGTGGCTTTATGGAATCTGAAAATGGTAATTAATAATAAATTTTCATCTGCCTTATTTCTAAATAACATTTCTAAATTTTCTGCAAATTAGTCATCAATTATAACCAATGAATAGAAAGAATTAAAATGAAAAAAAAAGGAGATTGCAGTCCAGACAGAACTCATATTGTTTACTCAAATGGTGTAACCTATATTCTACAAGAACTTTTTGAAAGGTAGTATGTTTCTGTGGTTTTGGGGTTTTTTCCAAGTAAATCAATAACCAGCACATGCACAGGAAGACCTTTCAAAAGTGCTGTGAAGCTGCAAACCCTAAAGCCGTTACTAATCACATTTATTGGAGGCCCTACTGTTGAGACAATCTATTTTGACTTACGTCAGAAAACTATGAACCTACATCTGTATATATACTTACAGTACTGTGAAGTTTCTCAAGAAGCAAATTTAACTGAGTCTGTAAAAGAAAACAGGTATTTCAAGAGCCTTAACCATGGCAACTACAGAAAAATACACACTGAATAGAGATATAGCATTACTGCATGCATGTTCATTGTTAATAAGACAGACTTGATAAACCACACATTCACAAATTTTAACAGACAAAATCATGCAAGTGTGCATGAATGGCCCTGAGGAAACTGCTTGTGTTTAATTGTGCAACAATACTGTATGGACTAGTTACTTAGTACAACATAGTTATCACCGAAACATGAAAGTCCATTTTGGAAAATAGAAGAAATAGTGACTATGCAATAAAATTATAAAAAAAATTGGACTGATTGACAACCATTTAAAAAAATACACTGAACACTTCTACAATTCCAAACTTAATCTACAACAACTATATATTTGTATGTTAAATAATTAACACAGAGCCCATATTCTCAGGGTTTTCTTTTGGGTTTTTTTTGAAGCTAAGTCAACATTTACCTGCAATGATCTATTTTTATTTCCAAATTTCCAACTTTCTAGTTCTCTGTTGATGACAATAAACTACAGTTTTAAAATCACATTTACTGAGGCTGCATTTAAACACACTGTGATGAGAAAAGACTGCTGTCCTACTACTATTTGAGGGCAAGTCTTCAGTACAACAAGAGACTTAAGGCTATCAGGGAAAACAACTTACAGTTGCTATTGAAAGTAATTGGTAGGAACTTCAAATATTCCAAAATGACATCAGGAAAACAGCAATACTTTTACTTTAGAGATGTGTCTGTTTCGCCACATGGATTTTTTCTGTGCCAGACTTTACTAGCAAGCTTTAAGTATATAGACTGTAGCAAGACAAAATTCAGTATGTCCTAATATATTCATTTTCTGTACTGGAAGAAAAATTGAAAGGATCTGACTTCTGACTTTTTTTTTTTTTAACCAGGTCTTTCAATTACCTTGAATCCCAGAAATCAGATTTGCATGGGTAGTATGCATCATCTACAGCTGCCCGTTGCCCTTCCAGTGGATAAAATTGTTTGGGATTTTTTTAACTTAACATGGATATGGTTAAAAAGAGAGAAGGAATGGCACAAGAGGCATGACAAACACTAATAACCTCCTGATCAGTTCTCACTTACACATACTTTTTATACCTCAACTTGATTGTAATAACTATGTTTTCTTAAGTTAGAAACACTTAATTTCGAAAGGGACAGACTAATTTCCATCAACGAAATACATTTCCACTTTTGGAAAAATACCCCTTCCTTATACTCTATGAATTGACAAGAAATAGGCGAGAGCGGTACTCAGGTAAATTTCTCTTAATGAAATGTGCATAAGAGTAAAAGGTATTGCTAAAACTACTGCTCTTTGAATTGTCATGACTTAATTCATCATTAGCATAGCAAAGTAAAATCATCTCAAAGATTCTTGAATAGATGTGATGATGAATTAATCATTATTTCCTCAACTGATATATGAGAATTTATTTTAATTAATTATAAGGAAGGGATGTGTGAAGGATTTCATAAAGAGAAGTCCCTGCAACATCATCTAATCATTGATATAATTAGAAGAATTTTTAATTTCAGAAGACTGACTTACATACTGATGTACTAAGAATTCTTATTCTTAAAGAGAGGAAGTATCTAGTAAGATAAGAGAACTTATTTTTATGTCATCTGAAGGGAAATTTTCAAGGCTATTAGTGTTCATCAGCATCACATGCTGTGTCTGGGAAGGTAACATTAAATGAATTACTGGAAGTAACACATACATTCAAAATGCCATGAAACTTCAAAACATTGAAAGAATTATAGATTGATGGGCCAGATCCAAAGAGGACTTCAGTTATGTTCTGGGTGCAGAGGTGAACACCAAATTTCAAAGGACAATCGCAAAAAGTTCCCCACTCAATCGCTGCTTAATTTTAAAAATGTCTCCCTTTTTAATTCAGCTCTCCTTGGACATTGGTATCATTCACAAGTCCACATGCACTGGGGTGCTAAATCTGACCAAAACTGAAAATCCAGATGGAAGAAAGTGGAAACTATCTCAAAAGATCCCACAGTCGGTTTCACTTTAAAAATGCAGTTCTAAAAAGTAGTGAATCTTACTTTCATCTACAGCAGACTCAGGTCTGCAGGGTTTGCTCAGGACATAACTTATCTGTATGTAATTTTTCAGTCTCCCTTCTGATCATGCATTTCATATTAAACCAACTGCTACATTTAATTCTACAACGACTATAGAATAAGGAGGAAATAATCATCAGAGTAAAACTCAGGAGAGCAGGCTGCTCAATTCCCAGTTAAATGCCAAAACTGCTACCTTACAAGTCAGGCTCTGCCTCCTACTGCTCCTGGACCCATGAAAATTTTATTTCTGCCTACATAACAACACACCTCTGGAAGGTCATAAAGACAATACCCTTTGTCAGACTGACCAATAACTTGGTGCTCACTACAGGAAATACAATAGCTGTAAAACTGAATACAGTATAGACCTGAAGCAGAATAATATTGCTATAAAAAGCAAGTGCGCTGCTACCATATCCTTCCTGTTCTTCAGTCCCTGCATCTTTAGAGAACAGTTCCAAATGCTAGCCACAAGATATGATTATGCAAGAAAGAATTTATCTTGCAGTCCTGATTCAGCACTTAACCTTGATATGGAGCAGAAATACTCTTTTGCTGCTGCAGTGCCCCACTCTACAGAGAAGGTTATTTGGACTGTCTAAGACACATTCCCCAGGGACTGTGCAAGGAGCCTAGCTAGGAACATGATGTGAGTTTATAGTTGTTCTAGATAAGGTAGCATACCAAAACTGTTGCATCACTTGACTTGAAGGCATACAAATCCTTCATTGGATCTGGCCCAGATGTGTTGAGAAGAGCTCTGGCTGAAATTGCAGCAGCTCTACTAACGGTAAATCCATGAGATGGAAAAATTTACCTGCAGCCCACGGTGTGCCTGCTTTTCATCTCTTAATTCCCCTATAGTTCTCTTTCTAGCCATCCTGAGCTGGAATAGTCCAGCTAAAATAAAACTGCTGAATGAGAAAAGGATGCAGAAAACATTTGGAGAAGACAAAGTTTGAAGGTCAGCTTTACAACAAGCAGAAGAAAGGAGAAAATGAGGAGAAGCATCAGATTCAGGTACTGAGAAAGGAAACATTCAGCACAATGAACAGCTTCCTGTGTAAGCCATGACTATATTTCAGAAGAGGAAAAAAAGTGGTTACGTATTGAATTTTGAGAATGGCCAACTGTAGTGAATTGATACATCTTCTAGAAGGCACAATTAATCCAAATTTAAATCTCAAGACTTTAAACGTTTTCCATAAAAACTTCATGTAGCTCTGTAAGATTCTGACTTGAAAATCACTGTATAATCTCTGTAAGGACTATTATGAAAGATATTTTTGACCAAAATGCATAGCACATTGAGTATACTATTTTCTTATCATTTGATAGAAGAAAAAGTCTTTTTAACCAAATTTTCGTCTGAATTTCAAGTTACTGCTAGTTCTTCCAACATTAGGTTCTACTTAATCCAGGTAACTTAAAGCTGACATACATTACAAGAAGATAAGACTTTTTGTTATATGATGTTACCTTGAATTTGTTTCCCACACTGATGAAACTAAGTTTCCCAGCCTTTTGTTTGGGATCCTTGTTGTTGTTAGTGTTAGCTTCAAACAACTCTCGAACAAACTTGTCCTTGGATTCACATATAAGAGATTGAAGAGACATGTGCAAAGCATCATTGTTTTTCTCCACAAATTGCATCTGAAAAGACAACCCAAGAGATAATAGCACATTTATTTTACTAACCAATTACTTTAGTCTAATAAGAAAATTAAACAAAAGCAAGTTACACAATTTAAAAAATCAGCAAGAATATGTGGGGTAAATATTCATACATTATTTAAAAGAATTTTTCAACTGGTTACACAAAACACTTAATGACAGAGAGAAAAGACATTCTTATAAGTTTGAAGGATGTTGGAATCATGAAACCCAAGGCCTTTTAAGAGATCAGCTGTGTTTTTGTCAGTGACTATCCTCCTTGATTCCATTTCCAGCACTCAGCACATCATCACTTGGGAGTTCTGAGAAGTTTAATTCTTCACTGCTTGCAATATCATATAAGATCTGTTGTGAAATGGGAATTAACATGCACACTTTAACTGGTGCATCTACACAGTTTTGAAAATGAAATAAAAACTCATTATTTTAGTAGTACTATGACTATGAACAGTTGATTTAATAAAACATATTGTCCCTTCCTACAAACTCTATTTCTCTGGTTTATTTGAACTGGATCTAACAACCTTTTAGAAGTTAAGAACAACACATTACACTGAAATTCAGATACCAAGACCTAGTATCCAATTTCATATTAACAAATTCTTAATAGCTTCTGGTGCAACTTTAATAGAGACTTTGATATTAATGAACAGAAGAGGCCAAGACTACTTTGAAGAAAACATTAATTTGCCAGATATCCAATAAAAGGACTTAATGGTGATGAGAATCAAAGGAAAAACACAGGCCTCCAAAGTTCCCTTGGACCATGAAAACACAAGACTAGAATATGAATGCAGCCAAATGAGTGTTCTCACCACTAAATAAAAACAAACCCTTCAAGTACACATTTTCAAATGAGAAAAAAGGTCTTTGGAAGTAGCTTCCTTGCTACACACCAGAGTTACAGACCAGAACAACAAAGCATCATGGATCTTCATTTTATCCTAAACTCTTCTTTTTAAAAATTGATGGTTTAGACACTAGTTTTAGGTGTTTCAATGTTTTTGTATGAAGAATAATAGTCCAAAAAGTACAAGGATCTGGAATGTATTTTGAGGGTAGCAATTTCAGGTATTTTGTATTCTTACATGAATGAGTCAATTTCCAGTACAACAGAAGTATGACAGTGACCATGTACAAAAAGCTACCCTGAAGTCTCATGACACTTTTACATCATATAGTATGTTCTTCTTTCCAAGATGCAAGCATCTTTCAATGCAAGATTTGCAGTAGGTCAATATATTTAATATTGACATCATTACCTATAGACTTGAAGCAAACTCCTACATAAAATATACCACTAAGAACTGTCCATAACTGGAGAAGTTAGAAACTGTCAATTCTGTTAAATACTCAAAAAATCAGTTTCAATGTTAAGAAACATCTTTAAAACTTTTGAATTTCCCTTCTGATGAAAGCAAATTTTGTCATTTAGCCTATATACACTGAAAAATATAACTGTACTACAAAGTGCAGCAAAAAGAGTGTTTCATTCATAAAATTACCGTCTCATAGCATACTGCTCCTGCAAAGTGTCGGATGATAAAGCCTTCATCATCTCTGATATTTCTGTGAACAGCCAATCTAGACTTCCTAGGAATCTGGAATTAAGAAGTTGAATTACAAAGAAGAATTACAATTGAGCGTAAGAAAAAGTTTATTCTTAGAACATCACCGTCATCTGCCAGGAACACTAAGTGTTAAAAATTACATTTCCTGTAAGTACAATTGTGATGATCACTACCATTCCCTTTCAAACCATGATACTCCAAAACCCCAATTTCCATCTCTTTCACAATTTTAGATACACCACATTCAAAATACAAGCCATCAGGATTGGTAAACACCAGCTTGTTGATTTTGTCTTTGCCTTGAATCAATGATTTCTATACCATTCATTCCACAGCTGATGAAGAGCCTTGTAATATGAATAGATTAGAAAAAAGCTGAAAATATGGGTTTGGATGGTATATTCCAACAGGCAGCCACTCAGCTGATCACACATACTGACAAAAATATTTCATTGCACAGCAATCCAGGTAAGCAAGAGTAAACAGAAACTTAATGAAAGGTAAATGGATGACAATTTTATTTCGCTTCCTTTGGTTGCATTTTTTTAGCAATGTTTTTCTTTTATTTCAACAGAATTCACGTATACAAATTGCAATAAATTGTATTAATCTTCTCTACAGTGTCGTTAAAAAATAAATCAACAAAAAGGTTTTCCTTGTATGATCTCTGAAGTGCTAGCTAAACACTCCATGTGAGTCAAATACTCTCCAAAGCAACCAAGTTTTAATAGTTCATCTGATATAAAACAATCTGAATTAAAATGTGTTTTTATTTCCTCTTCAGGCTTTACATGTTAACAAACTTCAAATGCAAGTGAAGAATATGGCTTTAGTTTCAGCAGAATACTAGAATTTCTTGAAGACTTAAAGCCTTCAGTGAACTTTACATCAAATCTAATAACCAATCTAGTCCTTAACAAACAAGTACAGACTGTGCAGATAGGTGTGGTATGAGACTTCTCAGGAAAGGTTTTCATTAAATTGAAGTGTTACTATCAACTGTTCCATGATCTGTTTTATTAAAACAAAACAGACAGCAAAAATAAACCTACTGAGAGCCTGAAATGGTCCTTGTGTTTTTGATGCACAACTGAAGTAAAATGCTGGTCACTTGGTTGGGGAAGACGATTTTCTTCATCCAAAATATCCAGTACACCTACTAATTTTGCTTCAATCAAATCTATAAGTAAAACAAAGGATATGTACAAAAATTGAATATATAAACTCCTCTCAGAACTGAATATTACAAGTGTAAATGCTGCTGATCTGATTCTGTATAAAAGTATGCAGGGAAAGCCATTAATACAAAATGCTAGTAGTCATTGCAAATTAATTCTATATATTTGAATTGTTGGTTTAATTGATACATGCCAAGTTCTAACACATGGAATAGGGGGAAAAAGATCAGGTATAGATTGTTGAATTTTTACTCTCAGTCTGAAGTTGAATTTAGTAAACTAAATTTCCAAAAGGTGCCTAAATGTTCCTACGGTATGACCACAGGTCTTTATGGGATAATTTCTCAGAGTGTTGCAGGGCAAGGACTTTGTTTCATCACACATCAAAATTAAAAGGCTAATACTTCCATTGACAACAGAATCCAGGGAGAAAAATAAAATGCATTTGTTTCAGGAAAGGCAGACCAGACTTGAGCATGTAGTGGTAGTTTCACAACTTTTAACAAGTGTATTGCCTTGACTTCTCACATACAAATACAAAAGCCCTTGAAAGCCGACACAGAAATTCATGCTCTTGAAACTATTAGACAAAAGAATTTTGCAGCTTTAGAAACTTTTTTCCCTTGTCTATGAAACTGTTCTTGTACAAAGAATTTTTACTACTTTTTTCTTCTGTGGAAAGGAAGAAATAACTAATGCTTGCACTGCAGCAATGCCTATGAACTCTTATGATTTTGAATTGTATGAGACTATATAAAATCATAAAATTAGTAGTGGTATACATATTTTGCCTTTTCTGCTTGAAGTTTTTGTCTTCATGACACTGAGGAACATTTCAGGAAACACCTACCTATACAGTCCTGATTATCCACATAACGCACTTCATTAACCCCCAGGCCTTCTTTCTGGTAAAGTTCTTGTTCCTAAATAATAAAAAAAGGTCACTGCAAAGTGAAAACATCACTCATTGTTTTTTTTTTTTTAATAAACATGAAGTCATTTTAAAATACAGCATGAATCAACACACATTTGAGAATTTCCTTACATAATTAATATATTCCAACTTTACCACCTTAATGATAAGTCCATGCACTTAAATATTCCCATTAGGTATAAGAGATTGTTCAGAGTCTGGATAACTCATTTTAATGAAGGGTAAAAAAGAATTAGAAAAAATATTCTTTGTTTTCAAAAAGCCATATTCTTTTCTGACACAACCAGATGTCACACAGTACAGGAACAGTTTGTCAACTGAGTCTTTTTTAATTCAAGCATAATGTTCAATCTTATGAAAAGCAGTGCTACTTTAGGTATCTCTTCACAAAAATACAACAGTAAAAAAATAAATCCTCAAATATAACACTAAATATATCATACCTCTTTCAGAATTCTTTCATTAAAAAACTGCTGCAGTTTCTCATTACAGTAGTTTATACAGAATTGTTCAAAACTGTTGTGTTCAAAGTATTCTGAAAGACAGAAATTAAACTTTTATTATAAACCAGTGTTCCAAGAATTGATATTAAACACCAAGTAAGAGAAGCTTCACAGTGGTAATATTTAACAATGTGTTCAGATCCATATCTGTTTCTTTCAGCAAAATGAAACCTTTTACAGATTTTCAAGTTGTGCACAAGACAGATCTAAAAATACTGCAGGCAGATCATATTTCTAAGACAAATGACAGACAGTTGGCAGCAAACCAAAGCAAGATGCTACCATCCAGTGAAATTGTACCAATATATCCTCATGTATCTATGCTACAACAGGCTGGCACAGGATATCAGAGCTCTAAAGCCCTGAAAACCAAAGGTTCCCCTGAACACCATTAGAAGGGCCAGAGCATACCACAAAACATGCACTGTTCTGAATATAAGTGAGTCAAAGAGGACAAAAGCTTTATGGGAATCATTAATGTCAAAAAAAAAAAACTCTCCCACTCCTCATTTATTATTGAATCTTTGGTGGCAACAAGTGGCAACTAGAAATTATTTTAAGTACACTTACCAAAACCAGCTATATCTAGAACTCCAATGAAGAAAGAAGAAGTCTCAAATGGAAAACACTGGTTTACCCTTTTCACCACGTGGTCAAACAGATGACTATACACTGTTTTAGCCAAGGCATCACGAGCATTGTTTGCTTGTTCCACTTTCAAGGGTACCCTAGAAAAATAAAATACAGATCTTACTTTTCAGAATTCCTTACTCTGAAATGCTGAGATTAGACTAAACTTAAAACCAGCCTTTTCAATTACTGTAAATTAGGACACAAAAAAACCCCCTTAGCTCTAGGCCAAGGCAGGAAACAATCTTGCCAAGCTTAGACAAACTTACCTGTAAAAAAAAGAAAGAATAATGTTTCACTACTATCAGTAGAAATGAGATGCTGATGCTTTCATAATCATTTATTAGATAACTAGAGACTATATTAACAATTTCCAGAGAAAGAAATTCAAAATCTATACATCCCCATCTAAAAAAACAAGAACAAAAAAATCCACTATTCATTTATGAGCTATTTTGTTAGAATAAGGCCTATAGTTTAGATGCTCTGACATCTTTGTCCCTATGCTTCCATTAGGGCTATAACTAAGGCTACAAGACCATAGGCAACAAAAGTAAAAATACATTGATAAGGGAGTGTGTTCTCATGGTGAAGGTTCATTGAAATCCCAAAATAAGGATTCTTTTTAAACACTGGAAGAAGGGGCGGCCTTTCACTAGATGAGAATTTGGTTTTCCCCCCTTATTTATAAACCTTTATTCTGCATATATTTATTACAAATCTATGTCTCATCTTAAAATTTACATTAAAAAAAAAAAACAATACAAACTAAAAACCAACAACAAACCCATGAGTTAGAGTTTCAAAGTCTATGAAATGCAGGAGAAACTGTGGGAATATCAGGCAACTATAACCACATATTTAGATATACATGTAATAAGACATTTAACTATTTCAGGAAGTCAGCATGACAGTGATATGCTTAGAATGCATCCATTTAATGGATAAATACATTCTGAAAGACCTTTTTATCTTTTTTGGTAAGTTTCAGATTAACATATAAGAGTACCAAAACTAAGGAATAGTTATACTGTATGCCAAAAGCAGAATAAGAAAATTCATATAGTAATAAAGCGTTAAGGAAATGTTTAAAAAATAATGTAAGAGAATTATGAAAAATTAACTTTTGGCTTTATGGTAACTGCAAACTGTACCTGGATCCTAACCATGTTGCCAGAGAATTTCAAAGCAAAAGTCCCATCAATCTGAAGAGAATCAGACCAGAACAGAATCAGATTGCCAAATTTCACAACTCCACACGATTTTTTACATGTCAGTAAAAAAATACAAAGGGAAAAAAATTAAACTGAAATACTGATAGTCCTTTGCCCAGGCAGTATCAAAATTTCATACATGGAAAGGTAGCCTCTAATTAAGAACAATTATGGGTATACAAAGGTTTTGCACAACACTGTATTGTAGCATACATATATATCCATCATTAAAATGAATCCAAAGATTTTTAGGCAGAGGAACAAGAAAAAATAATCCTCCAGTAATCCTTGTCAGGATGAATACAGGATGATGGCCATATGTCAAAAGCCTATATGCTTTTTCTAATTATCTCAATTAGCTGGCTTAACAAAATATATGCCTCCTCCCCATATAACTCCCTGTATTACTTTTCCCAT
The DNA here is from genome assembly GCA_035583155.1 of Acropternis orthonyx. Lineage (NCBI taxonomy): Eukaryota > Metazoa > Chordata > Aves > Passeriformes > Rhinocryptidae > Acropternis > Acropternis orthonyx. The sequence continues at coordinate 84,590,221 of JAWWEU010000111.1, forward strand.
TGTACCTTGCCTCTCTTATGCTTGGACCATTCAGCACTACAATAACAATAAATAATAATCAGATAATAGACTGTCCAGATAAGGGGGTGGATAGCGAGTTACAGAACTTCTCAAGCAAGCAGCAAATCTACCTTTAAAAAGTATCTCTTAACTAATTTGTTTACTCAGCCCTATGTCCAAGGTTAAAGATCATCCCAACGAAGAACTGTGCTATCACCCAACCACATAGTTTTCTATACAGAGGGATACAAAGAACTGGCAGGTCAGAGAAGGAAAACTTTACATAGTTGTGCTGGTTCTTGCTGGAGTAGGATTAATTTTGTTCCGAGCGGCTGATATGGGACTGTGTTTTGGATTTGTGCTGAGACAGATCTGATAACACAGGGATGTTTTCATTACTGCTGAGCAGTGCTTGCACAGTCAAGGTGTTTTCTGCTCCTCACACCACTTCACCAGAGAGGAAACCGGGAGTGAACAAGCAATTGGGAAGGGACACAGCCAGGACAGCTACAAAGGGACATTCCACACATACAGTGTCATGCTTAGCAATAAAAGCTGGAGGAAGAAGAAGGAAAGGATGATGTTCAGAGCTATGACATTTAGTCTTCCCCTGCTATCCTGAAGAGCTGAATACAGGCCTTCTGATGGGAAGCAGTGAATGAATTCTTGGTTTTGCTCTGACTGTGTGCATGGCTTTTGCTTTACCTGTTAAACTGCCTTTATCTCAACCCATGAGTTTTCTCACTTTTTACCCTTCTGATTCTCTCCCCCATCACTCCAGGAGGGAGTAAGCAAGTGGCTGTGTGAGGCTTAGTTGCCAGCTGGGGTTAAACCACATCAATAGCTTCATCTATATTTCATCATTTCCTTCACTTCCCAGAATTCATAAGCACTAAACTAACTCATAATTTTTATTTTCATGTTTTTTTCAGGGATGATAGTTCTGATGCAGAAATGTGATACTGATGGAGATCACTTTCTATGGTGACTTGGAAGTCAGGGAAGAGGAGACTCCATTCACTAAGGACATCTGCAGCTACATTACATTAGATAGTAATTAGCTTTAACACACAATCTTGTCTTCCACTAAGCATCTCTTCACTTATCTTAAGATAATGAGTGCTGACAGAAATCTTATCTTATAAATAGAAGGAAGGTACCTTTGCATTTTGTTCTGATACGTTTAAGAGATCAGAATACTAATTCCCAACGTCAGCTGCAGGCCTATTATATAATACAATATACTAAAATCATTTATGGCTTCCATTTATTTTTTTAAACAATATGGCAAATAGTTCTGCTTCTAGGTTATGTATTTACAAAATGATCCTGTTTCTCAAAATAGCAAATTCTGTCATTATTAAGTAGAATTCCAAAAACTGCACAAAATCTTATTGTTAAATTTCACAGTATGCAGGAGAAACATACAGAAAGAAAATGTAACCTTGCAACACATTTTGCACAGCTGAAAGTACAGAACCACAAAATAACGCTGAAAATGCACTGAGACAGTAGATACACAAGAGCCCTCTTACAGAACTGACGTTCAGAACAAGTAACTTCCTTCTCATGAACTTGCTTTCCGTCAGCTCTTCCTTTGGTCTGTAGACAGACAAATGAACCTTCTTCCTCCTGCTCTTTTTCTTGTCTGAACTAGAAAAGATAAATTCCCATTCCTCTTTTTCACCTTCTCCCCCTCTCCTCCATCCATCAGCTAGCTGTAAGGAACAAGGAAGAAATTTTTCCAAATTCTAACCTCTTTGTTAAGGCTGCAATAAAAAAACCCTGTTTGGTCTTCCTGCCAATTTCTTCACAGAGGTCTCTATTGATGTAGAGTTTAAGGCCTAGGGGAAAGCAATCTGATGGGCTAGATTTGGCCTGTGGGCAATTCCATGCAGTTTCCAAACATCTTCCAGAACAAAGAAACTTCAATTAATCATATAAACTTCAATACTAATAATAACTCAATTAAAAATATGTATAAATTGCCTGTGGCTGACAGCGTTGAAGGGGGTGAGAGCAGGTGAAGCAATACCATCAATTATTGTCACCCAATACAGTAACTGGTTCATGAATAAAATGGCCTGGATGAAATAAATCTACCCAGTGAAATACCTACATAACTACAGAATATAAGCAGCACATCTGTGATTTGAGAAAAGCTGAAGTTCCAAAAAGTGTAGAAAAATGTTTTTTGAAAAAAGTTTTTCCAACAGAGGCTTCAGTACAACCACTAAAAAAATGCATTTTGGTAGAAAATGTAGTGCAAAAGGAGATGAAGGGCCTGGAATGATGCAAGTTAATTTTTTCACCCTGTAACATAATTTATTTTGCGATGATGGAGTCCTCTTTGAAAGTCTTCTTGGAAAGGAAGAAACTGAGTAAGAGAGTAGCACAGTGCATTTACAATCTAAGAGAAGTACTGGATTTTAAACCCCAACACATTATTTTTCTCTGTAAACACACTTCACAGGGATGGCAAAAACATCAGCCACCAAGGTGATCATTATGTGCTTTTGGGAGACAAGGACAGAAAAACATAGTGCTTCTGTCAAATCTCCCTGCCAGTGCACTGCATGTGAGTATTTAATGAAATTCAGAGACAGAATTTAGCATCACCCTCCTACTATTCCATTTTGGCCCCGCAGAACAAAGCCTTTGTTATATTCTAAGCACAGTGATTTCAGCTGAGCTGTTTATTCACTGTGACTATTAGCACTCACATGATCTACTTGCACACAAAAGGTCTCTAAGAGAAAGAAATGACTAGTTCTTTAGGTTGCTGAAACAAAATAAAACAATGTACTTGTCAAAACTCTAATATTGATAGCAATCGAATAGTTTCTACACTGCACTATGATTGAAAAAGAATTCTATTTAATAAATACATAAAACAGTCCAATTCCCTTTCCTTGTACATGCAGAAAGCCACACAAGAAGATATTAGTGTATTTATTAGCATATGGTTACTTTTAGCTGCACAAGTTTAAAAAATGCTAGAGAAAGAGGCTTAATGCATTAATCCTTGAGATGGTGAAGGAGTCCTCTGAATTCCTTTTAGACACCCCCAAAATAAAACACTGGGGAAAACATAAGATCTGCTGGCACAAAAAAATAGCTCCTTGTATTTTCAGACTTTTGAAACAGTACACTGCTAACAACACCCCAGGCTTATCAGGATAAATATGGCGAGCAGAAAATCTTTAAAGTTTTAATCTAAAGTGAACCTGAAGCTGTAACAAAAATCGTATTTGTTCTTAAGAAAACTTCCTTGATAGTGTCACTTAGGATGTGATGAAAGGGAAGCAGTATATTACGATGCACCTGTGCTTTAATGCTTGATATGTCCCACCAAAAATTCTCAAAATGAAACTTTACAGACAAGCTTTATCTCTGTGTTATGTGTACAACAGCCAAAACTAATCTCTTCTCAGAGGCTGAATCAACAGTTCAGTGAGAACATTTTCAGTGGGGTGCCATCTGAATCTGACATGGATGTGATTTGTTCAAAGCCCTTCTGCTTCTATTTAACACTTCTACTTAAAAGGAATGTGAAAGTAAGGACATTTTCAAAAACAGTCTAATAATACTGAACTAAGAAAGCAGAAAATCTTGATAATGACATTAGCATACAAAATTATTTTCACAAATTGATAATGTAAAAATCCACAAGATATATTTCACTAAAGGAAAGTGTGTTGGTGGTATGCTTAGGAGAATTCAAAAATACACACGCAAGATGGAGAACATCCACATAAGCAAGTAAGTCAACAGAGAAAGGTCAGCAACCTGAATTAAGTAAAAAATGTTACTACTAACTTCCAATCCTGCAATTCTCATATTGCCATGCATTAATATGAGTACTATCTGTACTGTATAAAATGTTATCAGTAATACTGGTGGAGGTTTTCTTGGATGAATATATCATAGAATTTGCTGTCAATTTAGATATGGTCTGGAAGAGAGAAAACAGTAAAACTTGGAAAATGTTAACCACTGGAGGTACTTTGTCCTACAGGACCAACGTCTTCTTACATGTAAAGGTTGTAGTAATGAGAAAAAAACTATTTGTAACTTTCCATATGATCTGATAAGGCACCAAGATCATAGTGACCAGAAGTCCCCAATTTCTAATACCTGGGGAGAGGCAGGGGAGAAAAGAGGAATTTACAATGACTCTCTGGAACGGACTATTGAATACACTGAATTACAAGATCTAGATCTTGAGCTTTTAACTGAAGGCAGAATAACAGACCCTATCTTCTCAATCAATACTCGCCATTTGTCACTGCATTATAACTTTTTCATGGTAGTCACTATGAAGTTCTAACTCTTGAACATCTGTTCTTTCAAAGTACAGAAATTAGTAGACCACCAAGGCTACTTGCTTGCTCTATCTAGAAATATACTTCAAACATCACGTATTTGCAATAACATATTTTCCTTGAACAACAGCCAATATCCATGCTAAACTTAAGACTCCTGGAAATGAGTTAGTTCAGAGAAGTTTCTGCATTCCCCTGAAAAATATTCCCTGATGTTCAAACTGCACAGGATGTCATGGTTGATTTATTATGCTAAATTTTGGCCAGGGAGATCAGTTTCACCATGGAGATCAGGAAGTGGGCACTGAACAATATTTCCACTACAGCTACTTCTTTTCTTTAACAGAATGAGCTCTTGGCTACTGGAAACTTTCACTGCACAAATCCATTACATTCCTTAAACACATTTTTTAAAAGTCAATGTTCTCAAGTGCCCAAAGACCAACTTTTCACCGCAGAAGTCTGACATAACCTGAGCACACATTAACTAACAGCTGCCACCTTTACTGGTCACAGTGACATACCAAGGTTAAATCCATCATCTCTTACTTTGTTTCAGTCCACAAGTTTATGAAATGTTAACAAATAGCTCAATATAAATAATAGCAATAAATTTCAAAACACAAAATATGCAAGGAACTTAAATCACATGAATACGCATAATTAAGACTTTCATATATGTAACTTCTGGTGTAGTGTACATAAAGTATTTCTGATTCACTAAAACAATCTGATTGTTTCCATAAGTCTATAAGAAGCACATGTGCATTCTTCCAGTGAGTGAAGTGAATGTCAATTAGTTTCCTAATTAAAAGATGGGATGTATTCAGCTAAACACTGAGAATTACTTCTAATGCGCTCAAAACTGCTTAGTCCAAGTTCGGTTTTTGATGCATGTTTTCTTCAAATCCAGAAAATACCCACCATAGAAAACTAAATGTTAAAACATGAGATTCAGTTGCAGGTAGCTTAGCTAGCATCCCTGACAGCTGGGATCAATCTCAGCAAGAGAAAACTTGTGGCAGGAGCTAAAGTTTTTCATAAACAAAAGGCAACTAGCAAAATAATGTTCATGAAACTCAGTTTCACGAGTCATAACTCTCATGGTATTGAAATGTTACCATCAGTACCACGTTTATACACGTTCGTAGCCGTAACTCCTTCTCCATGTGCATACAAGAAAACACTATCCTGCTTCTGTATCGAGGAAGTTACCTTGATAATAGCTTCAAGGAAAAAAAACCAAACATTTTCATTTATCCTGGTTCACTACTTTATTTATGTTTTTTGAAACATTGACTTTGCAGTCAAGATAAAATGTTTGTTTACCAGCAACAGCAAGAAGCAGTACAATTCTGGATTACCAGTTGCAGTGGTGCTTTTAAAACTGAAACAGAAGAATTAGATGTAGCAAACACACAGACACTGATTACTCAGACGTTCAGAACGGCAGACAGTGCCCTCTAATTAAAGTATTCTAACCCTAATATCACAGGGCAACACTCACAGAAGCACCATATAGCCCTCATGGCAAGAAAGATTCAAGTGTGTTCTGAAATACTTTAGGCACAGAATTAACATTCCTTGAGACAGTGTATCTGTCAAATCTATTAGCATATCAAACTTTCTCTGTGGACTGTGGATTTAACAGGCTGACTGCTATACTTCCTTTGGCCACACAGTGTACTCACTGACATTTGAAAGGTTTTATAAAACCTTACAGTGACTTACTTAAAGCTTTTTCCCAGAGGGAAAAAAAACCAGCCAAAAACAAAAAAACCCTTTAGTCAAACATTATACAACTGTCAGTCTTTCAAGTAAAAATTTAAAAAAACCTCCGATGACCTATAAACAATGAACAAGAAAGCCTGAGCATCTAAAAATGTGCTTTTGGATCAACTGGCTAAAATATGCATCTTTATACATGAAATAATATATTAAAGAATATAGATATATTTGGTATATAACATATAAACCCAAAAATTAACTATATTAAATAAATACATATTATACACATATATAAAAATATATAAAATCAAATCCCTGTTAAAATTTTTTCATCTCAAAACTATCCCCTGCATGACAGAAAGGCGTGCTGTCTGTGTTTCGAAGGGATTGTGCGCTGTGAGCCTGGCGGCCTCTCTCTGATTTCCGTCGGACCGCGGTGCTTGTCCTTGTGCTTGGCAAGCCCCTTGACGGAGCGCCCCAGAGTGCTGCGCTCGGGCTTGACCGCACCGCGGCTCGCAGCAGTCACGCTGACCGCACCACGGCTCGCAGCCGCCGCCGGGCGGGCGAGACTCTCGGGCTGTTTCCGCCCTTTCCCCCGCGGGTTGGAGGGCAGAGGTAGACCGTAGGGGCGGAGCGGCCCCTCCCGCCCCACAGCCCGCCCCACAGCCCGGCCGCACTCACTTGATGACCGTGCCCTTGGCGCCCCCTGCCGTGGTGAGCATCACGCGCGTGGTGAGGCTCCCGCGCAGGTCCTCCTGGTCCAGCCCCAGCAGGGCGGCGCAGCGCTCCAGCGCAGGCTGGCTCCGCGCCCGCGGCGTGCAGCCCCCTGCGGAGAGAGACCCGTCAGGCACCCCGCACCGCACCTCCACAAACACAAAAATAACCCCCCGAGCAAAAAACTGCACGTGAAATTCTGTGTTTCTAGAACACTATCCCAAAATGCAGAAGTCCTAACACCTACAAACTGACTGTAGCAACTTAAAACTTTTGGAATTTAGATGCTCCTGTAATCCTCCAGGCTTCCTTGCTATGCAGTAGAAGTGCCTGGCACAGCAGACTCCTGGCACCTGAATTTTTCAGATAAAGAGGTATGCACACTTCCCAGGTAAACAGCCAAGGGACTGCTCCCTGCTGCTCGCTGCACCTCAGCCTCAGCGCCAGGGTTCAGCCAGCACAGATCTCCAATTGGAGCACCAAACACTATAGGAAAATCTAACATTTATTTACAAGTATTTCCTGTTGTTTGCAGTAAAAATCTGTTCACAGGAAAATTTATTTCTACATGTTAGGTGAGGAGACCAAAAAAGGTAAAAAGCTAGCCAAACACTGCTTGAATTCTTTAACTCTGCAATGACACTAAGAGAGGGGGTGGGGGGTGGGGGGCTGGGGAAAGGGGATTAAAAAAAAAAAAGGAGAAAGTAGTCCTTGAAAGTTTAAGGATTTTGTGACTTAATTTTGGATGTTCTGAAATATCTTTTGTTTGGTGTTTCCCAGAAAGCAGCAACAGAACTTTAGAGGGCCTCTGGTAAGAGGTATACTGCCTAGAGCAGTTCAAATGCACACCCTGTGTGAACCCATACAAGGTGGGAGCAGAATAAAGCCCGTATTTGCAATGTACATTTCAGATGCTCAATAATTTGTTCCAGAAAAAAAAAATGGTCTGAATTTCAACATTCAGAGATTCTAAGTTTTCTCATGACCTTCCCTTTTCTAAACCCTGACTTTTCTCACCATTGGTTGGTTGTTCCCGCTCCTCTTGTTTGTTTGCCTCCTGAAACTTCCTCTCCACTCAAATTTGCACCTTTTTCACTGTTTCACCTTGTCAACCCCAAAGCCCTAACTCACAAAAGGTCCAAACAGGGAAGCTCCTTGGAAAGCTTACTGTTGAGCCCCAGGAAGCCATCACCCTTTTCCACACGTGCATCTTTCTAGATTCATTCACAGTAATCATGTTAATTTCAGTCACCTTCGTAAAGATGGCAACATCATGAACTGACACTGGGGAGGTTCTGATTTAACCTATGAAGAGGAGAGATGAGGGAAAAAAAAAAGAAAAAGCCCACCTCCTCTGTGCCAACCCTAAGCTACCCAGTCTGAATTCAGCACTGGCCCTACTTTGACCCTGACAGATGGGATTAGAGACCTCCCATGATCTCTGATGAAGATAAGGTTTTGTACAGTTCCGTGGGGATTCTGTGCTTGGGGTCAGCAGCTTATGCACCTGTAAGACTAGTACTCAAGTCATCATTTAAAATACCTTTTTTAAAGGTTTTTGGTATGCCCTTCCAAACACCTTTACCAACAGCTACGCTTACTTGAAGCAGGGCCAAGAGGAACCAGTTTCACTGTATCTTGGAACTCAGGGTAAAGACCTAGGTACTTACATTTTCTACTATAGTTACATGTGTAGTACATCCAGACCAGGAGTTTCTTCAGTCCTTCAGGAATATATCAACAGCAGTTCTCAACTTAAAGAGGCTGATTTCAGTAGTAAGAATGACAATTCCCAAAATATTAATTCTTGTTCCTCAACTTTCCTGCCTATTCTGCTACTAAGGCCCAGCGACACGTGTACGAACTCATCCTGTGTGCAACATCTTAAAATTAGAAAGTTTATATTAACCTAAGTTTTTGCTGTAACTATTTTTTCCTCACCTCTCAAAATACTAACATGTTGGTATTTTTGGAAGCGAAAGGACATAATGCCTTTCCCTACAGACTGAGTTGCTAATTATAAGATATTTTCATGGCATTAGTGAGAAGTTGAACTTTAAAATTATCATTAAAATACAAGTATGATTTTGAGACATAAAATGTCTCCTTTATATCAGACTCTTCACTGAACAATTTCAGTGAAAGCCTGTTTGCTTTCAGTGCATGTGAAAAAGTACAACTTTAAAACAAACAGGTAAACTTGACTTCAAAATGGGGTGAATTAAGACTGAATTACCCTTGAACACAAAGCATCTTTCTAAAGCCATAATTCAAATGGAAAGGAAACATCTCTAATAAAGAGACATTTTCAGTATTTTTACAGAAAACAATTTATGCTTCATCTAACCTGATGTACTTCCAGCTTCCTCAAAATCAATATTTCCAAGGTGAAGGACACCAGCCACTACTCTAAAAAGATCAAGTTTTTCTTCATCATCCAGTCCAATCTTTTTCATTGCTGTGCACATTCTGTTGAAATCTCCATGATCATCTAACAGTGGATCCTTCAAGGAACCTTCTTTAAGATACTATAAAACAACATAAACGAAAAATTAAGAAAGTGATTTAAAGTGAAGGTACACAAATATTTCCAGTCAAGAATAAGCCATAACAAAAAGCATAAAAAAGCATGCCAAACTAGGTAGAAAGAGATTTGAGCTCTTCATACAATACAGACTTTGCAAGAACCCTAATTTATTTTAACTTGTTGATACTTTGAAGCAGGATCTTCAAACTTAAATTTCAAAGCAAACTTCAAACTATTTTCAGAAAGCACAAGCTGGAGAATGTGGCAGCTAAGGACAGGGGAATATGGGATAGCAAGCAGGAAAAAGGAAGACTTCAGCTAAAGGAGCTGTCAAAGCATTTATACAAAGGAGTCCTTCTAGTCCCAAGCAGATGAAAGAAGCTCGAGGTCCTTGTAATAGGTCAACAGAATAACAGGCCACAGGAAAGGAGTACAGGACAAATCAGAACAAGAGTTATCTCTACTCTGAAGAGACTTATTTAGAGAAATATATTTGTTAACATTTGCTACTAATTAAGAAATAGAAAAGTTGTTTGCAGTGGTCTATGGGTTAGAAGAATACCAGATAGTTCTGAAATACTGATTTAACATTTTGCTGTTTTTTTGTAATTTACATACATAGAAAGCTATTTTAGCTATAAACTAGTTTAAATAGTAGGTAGTAACACATCTGCATGCAATCAAGAGACTACCTGAACATGCACAGACTCAGTTACGTTTTCACAATTATTTTTAAATGTTTTTTACTAAAAAAATAATTAATAGAAGCTTTGTTAATGTCAAATAAGCTAATATGACTTTTATCAAAACAAAACACCCCATGCATCTGAAAAATTCACTTCACACAACATGTAGGCACATCAATAACATTAAACTACATGTTAATTATGTAAAATGATCACCTCATCTTCCTGATAAGGAAAACACAAAAATAATTGAAGTATTAATTGACTATTCCAGCTAATTGATTCAAATAAACAATATTTTTTATAAAATGACTGAGCAAATACTAACCTTCCAATTTAAAAACCTGAACAAGGCAATATATTTCCTGTTTAAATGGCTATCATTGAACTTTGATCCTTTATTGAGACTTCAAGTAGATATGGCTTTAACATACAAGTATTACTGTATCATATGTTCCCACTACTTCCTGTTTTACACATATTTTCAGAATTATTCTCTCAGTATGTTTTCGTTTAGACAAACACTTACTTCAAACTTATGTTATTTCAAATTAAGTCCTTTAGAGGACAAGTTTTATGACGGCGCACCTGCCTGTAAATCACATCAGTAACAGAAGATTGGACAGGTTCACCTTCCAGTAGCAAGAATAAGTGAATGTTGATACTCTATGCCAACATGAACGACCAGCTTCTCTAAAAATCTTCATTTAAGGCAATTTGGGCAAACTGAGGCAAAATCCCCCAAGCATCTCATACCCTGTATGCTTGACAAGAATAAAATATTTACAAGCTTTGTGCCTCACAGTAATGTCAAATCACTCTCCACCATCCCTGATTATAAAAAAATAGCCTACATTTAAGCAAAAGAAATCAGGATTATATACTCAGCGTTACAACATACAACCACTAGAAAACGAGGAGTAGACTTTGCAATGTTGACTTGAACAAAGGAAGTATCTATACTCTCTCTCATAGCTTCAAGCCCAGGTTATCAAAGGTAAAAGAGATGGCATGATCACTTTGTGAAAAGAAGCTCTTGAGTAAAGTTATTTTTGTATTATTGCCAGATGTATATGCAACTTGTCTTGCTATGGAACAACAAACATGGATTTGATTAATATTTGAAATATCTTCCAGCTATACACATAAGACTTTTATACTTTAGGTACGAGTTGACGAAAATTTTGTTAGAGAACAGAACAGAAGTTTAACTAAGTTTTTAAAGAACTTCCAAATCATACATACTATTAATTCAGAACAAATTCTTTAGTATCCTCATGTAAACAAGATCAAAGCCTTAAATGCTACAAATTCTGGTAATTCCAGTTCCAAAAAAAAATGTAAACAAGAGATGGAGCAAGAGGATATAAACGTTTTGAAGTTTCACACTTTCCTGCAGGAAATGCCATGCTCTGACATAACTAGCAGTTAATAAGCAAGGGGACAACAAAAACCATTAAAGTGTACCGAGGAAGAGAATATACTCATGCTAGAAAGTGACCTTGCACTACTGATTTATAAAACAGATTGGAGCATCACTTCAAAAATCCAGATAGTAAAAATGGCTCTGGAAAAAAACATTGCTTCTGACCTATTCCTAGCAGTAGTAAGATTTTAAAAAAGAAAATTACAAAAAGTCTTGGATAGATTTTTGTTTTCCACAGAAGACAAGCTGCATCATACAGTGTTACATTATTATAAGACTGAAAAGGAAACCATTTTATATACACTGTTCCATTTGGGATTTTACAATGCACATTAAAATGTATCTCTAGGTCTGAACTCCAAAACAGAGTTCTGAATATAGCATCTTTGACAGTACCCATTTAGACCTATAAAGATGTGTAAAATGAACGTTCCATTCCACACTGTAAAACTGTAATAATTTTCCACTCTATCTGCATTAGTTAATAATATAAACTAACTGAAGATACAGACATACCTCAGGACTCTTGCGATTTTGTGAAATCTGTTTGTCTGTTTCTTTGTTAGCAAAGAATCTGGTACAGCCTCGATTTAAATACTGTAACAATAAAAAAGTGGAAATGCATACTTAAAGACAGAAGTAAGGAAAACATATGCTTCTATTTAAGACTTGCCCCATATAGCTTCATTTGATACAATATGATACAAACAACATGATAAGTATTCAGAATACTTCCTTAAAAATATATTTATTTACATCTACAAAATTAAAGAACTGCAACAGTAACAAGCTTTCATTGGAAGCATCTCGATTTTGACAAGTAAAATCCTTTTTGACACAGCGGGTATTCATTTTCTTAAGTCACACAGTACTTTTTTAATGTTTGATTCTATTAAACCTATTAATGGAGTCCGGCATTAGAGAAAAGACAAAACTAGGAACCAAAAAAATTAATGCTCTGGCCTATGTATAATACCAAAGTACTAATGTTTTTCCTTACCAGTGAAATATTTATATATGTAGTAATACAGTCTATTAAAAAGCCCAAAGAATATTAAAAGCTTATAATATGCAATAAGCAGAAGCCTTATTCAAAGCCTAGCTTCTGATATATATCCTCATGTTGTATAGTAAATTCAGATTTACTATTCAGTAAATCAGACTGAATTTAGGTTCAGATAATGACTGCCCCTTTCAGCAAATCTTTCTGATTTGTTCAGCTGAATGTAAGAACTCTGTCCAAAATCTTGGACAGAGCCCTTTGTCTAAAGGAAGTGAACTGTTTCTTTGCTCTTTGATTGAACACAGAAGATGTTTTCAACTAGCTGGACACAGACAATTCTACACTTTGATTAAAATTTATATGCAAAATTCTAAAACCCCAAAATATTCTTCAAAGCATTTATAACAGCAGAATAAAACCTGGTGACAAATTTAATATTAAAACAAAGTGACAACTATTCAAAGTTAGCTTTGTGTTTAACAAAGTACTGACAAGTTTTCTTTATCAGACAATGAAAATGCAAAGCACAGCATATTTTAAATAGGATATATCCCTGGATGACAGTATTAGTAATAGGACTCTAGAAACTGGGGATGGGAAGTAAAAAATGTCATGCTTTTCAAGAAGAGTGTGTGGAAACTCATCTGACTGGCTGAGAATGTGAACCAGCATGCTATTCAATAATAATGTAGAAGACTTTTACTCACAAGATAATGGTTTTCATTTGAAAGCTAAAACCTCAAGTAAATCTACATACTAAATCAGAGAGAAATTATCTTTTTTAAAGCACACAAATACACTGCTTCAGGTTATCATACAGAATACCTAAATACCACTGTACTTGGGTTTTGGTTTGTTTGGGGCTTTTTAATGAAATAACACATCATATTATAACTTCAGCAACTCCAGCACAAGGCAATCGGGCCTCTCTTCCTGAAATTTAGACCTGAAAAAAGTTCAGCTTCAACTGAACTATATTCCAGGTACAGATTTACTGTGCAGCTTTGCTTTCACAGCCATGTGGTGCAGTCCAAGGCACCCACACCTACAAGGTTCAGCACAGGGTTATCCCCTGACTTCACATTTCTGAAAATTTTTGCAGGGGAACCTAAAACACAAGCACCCAGTATACTTAAGAGAAACCAGGCTTGAGTTGTAGAAAACAAGGTGGCCCTAATTTGGACTTTCTAGGCTAAAAGCCACAAGACAAGTGGTACAATAGAGCTGTGCAAAATTGTGACTTTAGGGATAAGGTTTTCTCCATAACCAGTTTTAGAGTATGATTTTTTAATTAATGTTTTTCTTGTCAAAAATATAGCCTTAATATGAAAACACTGATCAATCACCAAACCCTGCCTAGTATAATATCACCATCTATTATGAAAAGCTTAAAAGATGACATTTCTACAAATTCTGAACCAGAGACATGCAGTCAACAAAACGTTGTAAAAAAAAGGTGACACAAGCATGTTTATTCAAAACCATTTTATGATGAAACCTGAAGCAGCAAATAAGAATGAAGAACACAAAAAATCATCTTGACAAAAGAAATACAAATTTAGGAAGGAAATTAACCTTTTAGGGTTTTTCCCTAAAAGTCTCCTATAAAGTGATACTTGATGAAAATTCAGTGCAACATAACTAATAAACTCTAAGTATATTTATATATTCATTTACATACATAGAAAGAGTATCCTAAGGTGTTTTTCTTAATTAAAGATAATCTACTTCAAGGGGAAGAAAGAAGAGTTAATTTTTTTGTACTTTAATATGCAGAATGGGCCCTTCACATGCAACGAACTCAGGATTCAAATACTGGCTTATAAACAAGTAAGGTAAAGCAATAAATACGCTTAATGGAAATTAAGTGCCTGCTGCAATCTTAGTACAAGTAAAAAAAAATGCCTCAGTGTGATAAAGCTGGCGTGACTGTAAAATGTCTAAATGAAATATGCAAGTACGTGTCTTCTGTAAAAGAAGTCAGGCTGCTCAGTACTGTACTGCAGCAGCCTGATTTTAAGAAGGTTATAATTCTGACCTTGACATCTACAACCTTGGGTGCTCTCATGAGCAAAAGTTTTGATTTAAAAATATTCCCAAGAGTGTATAGGGAGCATATTCAGATCCAGAAATAGAAATCTATTAACTCCAAGAAATAAGTTTAAATTAAAAATTGGCTGTACAATAAGAACATAGATTTGAAAATTTGTTCAAGATTTCAGTTTTAAAACATACAAAAGTATACTGCACAGAAAAACTGCACAGTAAAGAAGAAAATTTTGAAAACTAGCTCCATTTTATACAAAAATAAGTGGTGTTGGGTGTTTTTAAGTACTGTATTCTTTAGGTGTTTCAAAAGAAAAACTTTCCTTTTGAAGAATGGAAGCAGACCAAGTTTTCATCATACAACTGAGTGCAAATAGATAAAACCCAAGAAAATACATACTAAATATTTAAAGAAATAATGTAAGGTCTATGAAGGCCCCTAGGAATGACTTGAGAAAGTAAGGAAGCCTGTCCTAAAATACTGCCATGTCTTTTACAGAGCAAGATCACCTCGATACCACAGTACAAATGTACAGGGTTGCAGCAGCAGCCTCTTTGGTCACCACTGTACTCTCACCTTCCCCACAGTGAGAGCACTAATTTAGGTCTTGCCTATGCAATTCCCACTTCGCACAAAAGTAGGAGCAGCTTTTTCTATTTAAAGCTTCTAGACCTCTGCTGGATTGTGATGAAACTGAGTACAAAATATCTTAGGGAAAGTAACAGATAAGCACAGTCCAAGTTTTATTTAGAAATTCAAGTAGGAAGATACACCAACAGAGAAAACAAACAATTCAATAATATAATTCTCAGTTAGCATTGCTCGTCATCTTGTTTAAGATCAAAGAAGTCTAAAAAGATGACAGTCACCTAGCTTATGTCCTTGTATTTCCACATTGCTGTGTTACAAAACCCTACCAAACTCAAGGGATTTGGTCTGTGTATTTTTGAAATACACAAAATTCTGCTTCCCTGCCGTTCTAAGCCAAGCATAAGGCAAGAAGCAGTGAGAGATGGAGACAACAGCTCACTTTCATTCAGTTATACTTCGGAGTATTACATTAAGCACTGATTTTATTTGCATTCTATTAGCTTCACCATTGTTTGAGTGATTGGACCATTAACAGGCTGTAGAAAGACTTCAATTTGAAAGGGGGCAGGTCAGTCTTATCCTGTAACCTGGAGCGACCAAAAAGGACAGAGTATGGTGAGAGAAGTAAGAGGCATAAAACTGCAGTAGTACAAATGACAGTCTAGAATGTAGAGTAGGATAGGGACTAGGTGGAACAGTGTAGAAAAGACAAGTGTTGTGAAAGCATACAGACTGTAACAGAGAAACACAACCATCTTTTCTCTGTGGTCTGATCCTTGGTGGAAAGCATGATGGAAAAAACATTAAAGAGCGAGAAGTGTGGCACAACACCTTCCTCTTCCTAAATGCATGGTTGAGATAGGAAGAAATAAATGCAGTTTTCAGGACTGGGCCCACAGAACAGTTAGATCACAAACAAGAAATTCACACTTTATACCTCTAGAAGAGGCTGTAACAACATGACTAGCAGCTCCGTATGCAACAGTACGCATTCTGGGAAAGCAGATTCCTCAATTTTAAGACACAGAGAAAAAGCACAGGAATTCTTCCAGTAAGGAAAAATGTCAGGCAGCTTTATTTCAAGATCAAATAGATGCAACAAAAAAAAATAATTCTGATTTTTGTATAGAAATGAATCTGTCAAAGATAATAAATAGGCATTTTAGTATGATCTATATGAAAAACACATGCATGACAACATGAGAAGCTTTACAAACACCAATTCTGATACTCACTCTAAAGTTGTCAGGAGAGCTTAGATACAGTTTTTCCCTAATGTCTTCTGGAGCACCAGCGCAAAGCCTGTAAAAGATATGATAATTCCTCTCTTCTTTGCCTTGCACACAGATCCTAGATTTCTCCAGAAGGTAGTGTGATACAAATCCACCAACGACCGAGTTCTAGGAGGAAGAAATATTTTTATGATTATCTGAATATTTTTTGGATTATTTGAGATTCATGTTTTCAACTTAAGTTTGTATGATCACAGCTTGCTCAATGGACACTGCTCCAAAGATTAAAATACATCTACACCTAATAAGTACTAAGATTAGAAAGGAAGCCATTGCCTTTACCATAACTTCTCTACCCAGCTCATGTGCTCATATACTCTTAAAATAAGGATCTGCTTCACCCCAAAAAGCAGAAATCCTTAACAGAATTCCAGCAGATTCTGCAAAGAGCATTCCTGCAGCCATCCTTACACTTTTTGGATGGCAGTGCTATTACAACCTTCTCTAGTTGCTTTACAATGAGACTTTTGTAAAAGAGAAGGAAGGGTTAAAATTAGAGAATACATATTTGGACAACATCTTAGGCAAACTAATTATGAGAGAATGTCATTTCTCAAAACATGCACTTCTTTTCTGAGATGGAAGCCAGATTTTGAAAGCCATTTTTTTAGCTGACTTATGGTAAAATTCCCTATGCCTAGCGAAATCTTAACAGCAAGGTAATTCCTGAACTTAATGGCCATTACAGCAACTAAGAAGGACTTACTGACTGATAAATTTGACTATTGTTATGTAGTCATTCACTTACTCAGGTCTGTACTGATACTGCTTTGAGAAATCAGACCTACTAAGGTGACCATAAAGTGAAGTATGATGTCTTGTAAAAAAGGAGCTCAAGTAAACATGCTGATCTTGCAGTGGAAAGCTGAAACAATCTTGTAAGCAATTTCTGAAGATACTGAGTGCTATTTGCTTCAGCTGAAGCAATTAATCTGTAAGTGTTGACAGATAAATTGACAATTATGAATGCATCATTTCAAGTAGAAATTTGGATCCTTTCCACAAGCTTACTAATGTGAACCAGACCAACAGATAAAGTCCCTCTACCCAGAAAAGAATCTAGTTATTTGCTATCTAAATTATTAACCAAAAATCTGAAGTTTAGTTACAAAACCAAATGATGAAAACGTAGGAAAAGACTGCAGGCTCAAGACCAGACAATAAGCTTGAATTCTGCAGGAAAAGAACAAATTCTTGCAGTTCCTCTGTCCTCAGTCAGAAAGATGAGGAAGCATGTATGGAATCTCTACAGAGATCATCAACAAAAGTCTTGGATATACTGGACAGCCACAGAGTCATCCTTAGCTGCGCAATGTGTCTATACATACACGACTCAAACAAAACTATACCCAAACAAAGAAAATATTTCTGAAGTTACACAGTGAGTTGTATTTCTGTCAAAAAACAATTCCTTGGCTTCTGCCACATACGTATGAGGTCCCAAAATTTCATACAAATACATTTTAAAAAAATCAATAATTCTTTTAAAGTGAAAATACTTTCTATCTAATGTGCAATTCATACTTATTTGTGTACTAAAGGAATGCATGAATACCTACTAACAGCAAGTGAGCAATTCTTTATATATGCCTTTTGCAATGAAGGGCCCCATTTTCAATCTTTTGTGGGTGGAAGTAATATTCCTACTGACTTGAACCACTGCTTTCCAGTAATGACACAGTACAGTGTGGCTCTGGTTTTCCTTTCAAGGTGACAATACAAATCAAATCTGTAAAGTAGGATGCTATCTATTTGATGCAAGACTAATAAGTCTATTCAGGCTTCTGTCAATCTACTGTTTCCATTTTATGACAAAAAATCATCACTGGTTATCTGTAACAAAATTCCAGTACCTTTTCATTGAAGTGAATTTCAACAAATTTCCCAAAACGACTGCTGTTGTTGTTGCGAACAGTCTTTGCATTTCCAAAGGCCTCTAATAGGGGATTTGCTGTTTAAAAAAATTAATTTCTGTAGTGTTAAAATTCGATCAATAAACTACCAAAAATGAAGAGAGAACAAACACGTACTAATTATTCAGTAAACTTATTAAGTTTGAAAATTAAACAAGAAATAGTACCTATTACAAATAATCAATTTTGCAGATTGTACTGGATACATTGTGGTAGATTATAAAATTAATCTGCAAAGTTTTCGAATCGATACTGTAAGAAATTCAGAGACAAATGCTAAAAATTATTCAGTGTTGTTCTTCTACAGCAACTAGGTAAATAACTGATATATAAACTATATGGGATAACACACAATTTGACACTTGCTGGTTAGTTATTGCTCATAAAATCTAAACTACCCGCTTATCCCACAGACAAAAATGCCACTTAAATGTCATGCGTGCAATGCATCTAGACTGATTAGGGAATTAAGAAAAATATTAGAAGAGTGCATTGATTTCAAAAACTACTTAAAACTGCCCTTTCAAATTGGGTCAATTAAGTGATTGAGTGATTTTATTTTTCCTGGCTGCTGTTTTCAAGCACATTAAAGCCCATACAGAAGGAATAGCAGCAAGCAATCTAACACACATAAATATATATATACACAAACATCATGCACAGTTTAAATTGTTTGAAAAAACTTGTTAGTTATGAAACACAAGGCCTCTGAAAGACTGCATTTTACTAGCTTTGAAGATCAAAGAAAACCAGTTGACTGAATCAAATAAGCCCTTAAAAATATCTACAAGATATTTCAAGGCTTCTAGCTAAAAACACACATTGGAAACTAAGTGAGGAAAAACTCAAGATTTAAAACTCTACTACTCACAACCATCTACATATCTATTCCTCCAAATATTCAAGAATGAAGGAATAACAGCAATGCTTGGATAAAGTAGGGATGATAATGCGTAATGTAGTAGGACACACAAATTAACTTTTTTGTTTTGGCTAGATTTTCTTTTCTTTTAAAGCTTATGAAATTGTAAATCTGACTTCTTTGATAACTATTCAGGCATTTTACGTAATATTAAGTTTTAAAGAAAAGACTATGAATAAAAACAATTTGGAATAGGTCTTTCAGCAAGGTTAAAGTTTCTCTAGTAATACATATGACATAAGCGTGGTCATTAAAACTCTGCCTAAAAAACTTCAGAATTCATGCACCAGATGCTGCTTCAGACTAAAAACCCAAACTCTTCGAGGAATACCTACAAGTGCCAAATAATTTGCGTCAGGTATTATCCAGCTCTTGGCCACTTTCTCAGTTCCTTCAACACACAGTGAATTTCACTAAGGAACTGCTTTAAGCAAACCTACAGCAACAAGAGATTAAAGCCTGTAGTACTTCTCTTGAATAAGTAGTTTGAATTTGAAAACAGAAAAATTTAAAGCAAAAGAAAAGTAAACAAATTTTTAAATAAAGTCAGGAAATTTCAAAATAGATTTACTATATGCTACAGAAGAGTAAAATTATCATATGAGGCATTACTAGACTGGCTGTTTGCTTTTGAGATGTTTGTATTTTCTCAAAAAGTTATTTTCTGTTCAGTTAGGAAGTGCATGCAACATTAAAGAGGCTCATCTGGATCATCAACACAGTCTCTTTTGACCTGGTTTGGGAGTCTATTATAAAGATAGATACACTCAAAGCACTAATCTGAATTATGTGGTTTTTGACAAACAAGATGTAACAGAAAAATGACCCAGAGCCATAACTTAAAAGAACTTCCCTGCTTTATCTGACTTTGAAAACTTTATGGTAATGAGGAGGAACTGAACTTTCCTCATAGTAACTGACAGTCTTGAAAACATAATCTTGTCCTTGCAGATTTTATGCAGTTTAAAATCCAGTCTTGGGTACATTATGTGTAAAGTTCAATTCAAACACACACTCATCTTCTAGATCAAGGACTGTATATTATAATAAACAGAGTGAAACACAAATAAAAGAACACTTTTTCAGAATCTAGGATGAAGGTCAACTATCCATAAATTATGCCCTAGGAAGTCCGATAGTATTTCTATCCTAACTTCTATTCAGTTGCTGCTGTTGACTTACACTTCTGAAAAAAATACAAATATTGGAACCTTTAGTTAAATGAAAGAAAATTCAGTACCTTCAACAATTCTATCATCAATATCCTGGCCACTACCATAGGACTCTGTTAAATACCTGTAAAGCAAGATAAAAATATTGATAGCATTCATCACATGTCAGAATATGTCAATTAAACAAGGCTAAGCATGGCTGTGCACCATACTTACTAGCCATTTACTATAGGGAAAGCATACTGCTTGTAAGTTCCAAATACCTATACATTTTAAAATAAATGCAGCTTAACTTTTCTTTTTTGTTAAAACAAAAATATTCTTGCATACTTCAGGTATTTTTCAATACTCCAAAACTCAGTAGAAATTTATTTTAGACATGTATACAGAGAT
This sequence comes from Acropternis orthonyx, assembly GCA_035583155.1. Taxonomy (NCBI): domain Eukaryota; kingdom Metazoa; phylum Chordata; class Aves; order Passeriformes; family Rhinocryptidae; genus Acropternis; species Acropternis orthonyx. The sequence goes on from JAWWEU010000111.1 coordinate 84,610,960, forward strand.
TACAGTTTTATACAAATATAATCAAACTATTACTATACTACCTGTATTTATTAATAAATTTTAGTAAACAGATAAGGTTTCATGCCTATTTCCCAAATTTAAAACTGTTTCTATGCATAGTTTCTGTGTTCATAACTACCAGTGTTAATAAAAGCCCCATATGGAGACAGTGAGGATAGGAAATTGCAGGTGCATAACTAAGGCAAGATTCAATTTAGCCACTGAAGAAATAACTTTAAAATAAATACACAATGTACTTGCTCTAAAGGTCCAGCTTTTGTTTTCACCCCTGTGCACAGGGCATGCTTTCTGGAAATTCACAAGCAAATCTGGGACAAGTTAAAACCAGTTATTGAAAATGGGGCCTTCCAAAAAAACTTTGGAAACACTGACAGAGCTGTACAATTTATTAGCACTTTCTGATCACACAAGAGTAAAATCTTCAAGCTTTTAAAATTCAAAAGTTTTGTACAGGGACTCTATGGGGGCAGGCGGTGCGGAGAAGCAACAGCAATGGTATTTTTGCCTGTTGTGTAATCAGAACTTCCTTTGCTGAGAAGCGGAAGAACAACCCCCTTTGACAGCATTCCTCAGGAGATATTCTCCCAGTGCCTGCTGTCTTTTTTTCACTCTTAGCAGGATGTCCCCCATAAAAATTGTTACCAGCACCTTGCAGTAATTCTTAGAGGTATCTATGGAAGGTTGCGCAGGGGTGGAGGAGAGCAGTATGAAGGACAGACAGACAGTTGTGACAATTCTTCCCGGGATGTGGGAGACAGTAACTCTACTGTACATAAATACTAGAAAATACATGTCAGGGAAAAGGGAATTAAAGATTTAGAGAGGAAAACAAGGACACGGTGGGGGGAGGGAGCATCTTCACATTGCCCACGCTGTGTTTCCCTGTATAATCAGGCCACCTATGATACAGGTGTATTTAATGAGCTCTCCAGTTACAGTGTTCCAGAGGGATAAAAAGCAGTTTAAGTACAATGCAAGTAAGTGGAAGCAAGGCTGATATATATCAGCAATATGGCTTCCTAGTTTAATATGCTTGATTCAGTATTGTTCATACACGAACATCAATAAATAAATAAATCCCATTATTCAGTCTTATTCAGTAAACTAGGATAAAGTATATTAAAGTTAAAAACCCTGGATAGTCAAGAAAATGGGAAAAAAACCCAACAACTTAAAAAGGGAAAACACAGAAATGCACATTTATGGCAAAACCAACTGTGTCTTGCAACATACAGTTAAAATGTCCAGTTATGTTATCTACCACAACACCAGATGTGCAATACTAAAATGACTGCATCATAAACCATAATAACTACATGATGTCACTACAAATGAGTTAAGGTTTCTGTGAGGATGTAGCTGTTTCCCCATATTATCATGTCAGCATTTAAGTTTAAAAGTCAATTAATTTCTTGTAATAAAGTGCATGTAGAAGCTAATGCATATCATACTGAATTGTGTCTTAAACCTACTGAGTACTTTACAGTTTGCTCTGTCTGTAGGTCAACAAAATGCATCAACAAAAGAGATTCATAAGATAATTTCGGTCCAAATGCACAAACCTCAGAACAAATTTAGTGTTTTCTGTCTTGCCAGCTCCTGATTCTCCAGAGACTATGATAGACTGACTCATCTTGAGCACTTTCATGTCACGGAATGCTTTATCAGCTTAAAAAGAAGAATATGTTAAACATGACAAATCCTAATATTCAGCAAATTGCAAGGATAAAGTTAAGCTACAATGCAAAAATTGAAATGTAACATTTTTAGGAATAAAAAGTCAATCTTTACAATTAAACGCATTGCAATTTATTAAAGTCTGTTTCTGTTTAATTTATACTATAGTTTTTCATCTTCCAACACTGGCATGTAAGAAAGAACTCAAAGGCTTGAAAACAAAGACCTACTCAACTATATCAAGGACAAAACAAAACAAAACCAACCATCTAGAACTAAATCTCTGTAATTAAATGCATTTACAAAATAGTAACCAATGTTGCTTTAGTATGTTTTTCAGAGGGAAACTTTCAGTTGTACTTTGCAACCAGTAACATCTGAGATAAGCAAACTTGGAAAAAACATAGATGTTTCTTGCTACACAAGAGGTACTAAAACCCCAGCTCTTTATATGTTTGATTACAAAACAAAATGCAAAACAATGAGAAGGCTTTTAACAAGTCAAATCTTGAATACAGTTTCCAATTAGTTTTTTTATTTAAAAAAGTGACTGAGATTGAATTTATCCCATAAATAACATTTCAATGTACTTTTTGTGTGTAACACAAGCATGTAAGAAGAAACAGTGTATGTGCTCTGGCAACATAATAACAGGCAAAGGAAATCACTACACTGAAAATGCCAATCATTAGTATGCCTTGTTTCACTTGTAATACCTGAATTCCTTTATTTCTTCATTATTTTTTTAATGGTTGCAAGTTACATTTAAACTGCTAAGACCTAAACCACTGGAGGTTGCAAAATAATCGTAACAGGGTTGTCATGTTTGCTAATTTCAAAGTGCTTCAAACTGCATATCAAAAATGAGAAGATTGGAAATTTTAGCAATTAGTGGTTTTATTTTATAATAGTTCAAAATAAATTACTGGTACACGTGGAAATTTATAAGTAACTGTGATGTATTCAATGTTGGCTTTTTAAAAGACAAATACAGGCTCTATACATACCAACAGCAAAGACATGCGGTGGCAACGTTCCAAGGGATTTACCCTGGTACTTTTTAATAGTATCTGAAGAATAAAACTTAGGAATATCAAAGTATGGATTCACTGCAATAAGAATGTTGGCTACATAGGTCTGTGAAGAAAACAATTAACATGAAACTATTAGTCAGTATTCAAGCAAGTGGTTAACAGGAATTTTCTATTACTATTGAAGACTACTTATAACAATTGCATTTACGATTCTCTTTAGCTAATGCAGACACAAGACAGGACATGCTTTTAGAGTTCCTTTTGTTATCTTCTCAGGACTTCTATGAAATTCTCTTGAGAAAATTTCCTAACCACTGAGTTGTGGAGTATGTCCTGAGTCAGAACTTTCTTCCAATCTCCTTTTCAATTATTTCCTATTGTCTGCATTATTGGATCAAGGACAGGACGCCAAAACCTCCTCCTCAAAAGCGAATACTCTAAGCTCATGGAGAGTATAACGCACTGTTCTCCAGCAAGGAGGATAACTTTTCAATATCTAATGGAAGCAACTCAGCAGGAAGGAGTGACAGGATCGAACTGGGAACGCACTCAAGCTAGGCAATAAAAGCATTCAGCTGAGAGAAAATTAGCTGTAGCTGCTTCAACAGAGAGAAATACAGAATGCAAATGTTCTCTCACAGAGAAAGAATTTGAGAAGAATCTCAAACAAAGGCTGCTTTTTACTTTTCTATAGGATAAGGAAGAATGAAGATAAGGGGTTTTTTTAACATTTGTGAAAAAACTTTCATAGCTTGATTATAGTGGCCAAATTATATACAGAGAAGAAGAGAGGTCAGAATCAAAATAAAAAGCAGATTTGTAGGAAAATATCTAAAGAAAATGAGATAAACCTTCAGCCTGAATAACTTACTTGCTTTGTGGTTACTGAGAATATCACTGGACAACTGAAATTTGGATACTAATGTGGTATGTTGACAGAAGGCTGGATCACACACCATATGTGACATTTCTTAAATGTTTCTATTTTCAGAACATTTTCATTACAGGAAAACTCTTCTTCAAGAGCTGAAAGTACTAATATTAATTTTCCTTTTAATAACAAGATAAATGCTGTTAACCAGGATTAGACAAAAGGCTGGAAAATGTTTACAAGGGAGTTAAAATATAAACTGGAAAAACAAAAAAGTCAGCCTTTTGGTTTTTTTCTTTTTTCCCCTTCCAGAAAATACATCCACTCTGGACAACATATTAGTAGTACTTGTTTACAATAAAGAAATACTACCCAACCTCATAACCAGTTCAGATTCAGAATTTTACTTCCTTGGAAATTTATTGTTTGGTTAGGGTTTTTAAAGGATTACTTTTCCAGGACAGCATTCAAATGGCCATTTTTATTTATTTTAAAACTAGTGCTTGATCTTGGGCCATAAAATATTTACAGCTATGTAAATTAACTCCAACAGAAGAAAACACCTATACTTTCTTTCTGTAGTTATATAAAAGGGTTTAATTAAATTAATTTTACAACAGTGTGCTACAGGAAAAGTTGATTATTGCAACAGAGACACTTAAAAAATATCTAGAACTATTTTGTATTATCCCTAGCCAGGTTTCTATTAGGGAAAAAAATAAGAAAGAAAGAAAATTCTTATCTTCTGTTTCACAGCTGTCAATGTCCAGGCAGATGGCAAGGACAAAATGTAATTTAGTCAGAATTCATTAAGTACAATTAGGCAATTTGATAGCAATATAAAAGATTAAGATGGACATCTGAGCTAGGAGGTGTCAAAGACAGCACCTGTTTGCTTCGTTCAAAAATAATGAAGAAAGAAAACCATCTTTGTTAACAATGAAGTAAGTTACCTGCAGGAACAGAGCTTTGTGCTATGGTTGAATATGAACAGTTATGTAGAGAAAAATCTATTGCTCTGCCTGGTAAAAATTAGCTAGCATTGATGTGATTAATGTGATCTTGATCTCAAACACAGTATAATGTCAGAAAAAATAGGCAAAAAAAAAAAAGGCCTACAACCTCAAGCTTTCCATGTTAGCAATTCTTTTACAGGGGGAAATAAGCACTTGACGTACTTGTTCAGTTTTTGAAATTACATCTATATTAGACTGGTTGTCATGACACACAATACTTACATAAATTCTGTCCTTACTGTACCGAACTTTGATATTGTGAAGGAGAGTGGCCTCATTTAAATACATCAGAGAACCTGCGAGTAAAAGGCAATCACATAACATTAAGAGCTCAGGACTACCCTCATGTAAGCAGATGAAAAACTTAAGATGAAAAACTAAATTTTAGGATGAAGGAGAATTTTACTTCCCCTCTCTTTAGTTACAGTTTAATCCTGTAATTTCCTTACATGTCTTGAGGCAAAACTGCTGACTCAATATACACTTTAAAAACCACAGACCTGCTCTTTACCATACAGAAAGGTGTGGAACAAAGAGACTGCAGGAGCCTCAGCACAGGCTCTGCTCCGCATAAGCTCCTTTCACCAGCCTGTCAGTCAACACTGTGCATCTCACTCCATGCCAGCCCCTAAGCACAGAAATTGGTGCCTACCAAAACCCCTAGCAATGACTGTTTCCTTTCTTCCAGCTCCCCTGGAACTCCAATCTCAGCCACAGCGTCCCCAAGTTAATGCCACCCAGCTGACATTAAGAATAAAAGCTGGTTTTGGTGATTTTTGAACTGATGAATATGAACATCCAAACAAGAAACACTCTGCAGGCATGAGCAGCCATCATTGCAACACCAGGCACCAACCCAAGCTTCCCTCCTTCAGTTCTGAATTTTGTTAGGTCTAGGTCTCCTCAGAGAAACTGTTAGGGGAAAAAAAATGCTAACACACCAAAACCCAGCTTTATTTTTCTCCTTTGTTCTTGAAAGGAAATACATGCAATTCTTTTTACCTTGCTGCTTAAAATTCAAATGCACAACACTATTTTGTCTAGTTACAACTGACTGCCATGCTAGTAAACTTTACAGTATTAGTACCACCTAAAAAGTTGTATACATCTGACTACTGTGGATGGAGTAAGCATTGCGTCTGTAATGTCTTTTCTTTTTAAGGAAAGACTGAAGGTGGCACTTAGTGCCATGGTCTAGTTGAGATGGTGGTGTTTGGTCATAGGTTGAACTCCATTTCAGAGGTCTTTTCCAACCTAATTAGTTCTGTGATAGTAACTGCTACCCTGCACCTCACTCAAGGGTTACATACACACCTCTGATCTATAATGACCAACAAATTGTTTCAAGTTGAACTAATGCCCTTTCTCAAGGACTCTAGCAGGAAAAAAAATATTCCCACTTAATCAGACAAATGTGCAGGAAGAGCTGCCAGTTCCTTTAAATTAAAGTCAACCTGGCCAGCCACCTTGCCCCACAAGGATGCCTGAAGCTCAGTAAGCATCTCAACATCACCTTCAACACTCTCTCTACTGAACCAAAACGTACTGGCAAAGAATAATGGGAGCTTCTCAAAGGCATCTGCATTTTCATTTTCCATCTTTTACCCTTCCTCCCACAACAGACTGAGGAGTGGCTGTGGCTCTGTCTGCTATTGCCTACACCAGACCAACCTGAAGCAAAGTCAGGTTCACCAGGCATTCACAGCCTCCCTTTGGCTTGCGCAGCTCCACTGAGTAACAGCCCTTCCTTCCATTACATGACCAAACACAGCTTTGTTTCAAATGCCTGGAATCCCTCATGATTCTCAAAGGACCTTGCAGCTTCTAGATTGTTCAGAAGAAACTATGTCCCTCCACAAAATCCCTTGCACTCATATTCCTGTGTTGGCAGAGGCACACAAGGCATGCTTCAGCTTTACATGAAGCAAACTTTCCCTTTGGATTGCAATAGCCTTGAAATTGTGCCTGTGCACAATTCCTTCATGCAGCAGCAGGGTGGTCCCCATTACCACAGCTTTTTCCTTCGCCACCCCAGCAGACACAATCCCCCACATCTCCACAGTCGCTGGTGGATGCAGCAACCAAGCGCAGACACCCATAGCTGCACAGCAGGACTTGTCCTGCCCTCCCCAGGCACACTCAGTTCACATGGCTGAGAAAATGGCTCTGGAACCACGAACTGCAGATCTGCCTTCACCTCTTTAATGAAATCATCCCAAGAGAAAGAGACATTAAAAGGAAATGGACCAGAAACAGAAACTCCTGCTTGCTCTAATGAAAATTAAAGTCTCCTTCTCTCCCCATGCATTGCCTGGGAGGGGAGAGGGTGTTAAAAAATTAGCAAACTTCAAAATTAAGCCATTTGGATTCTCAGTCCTGAGATGCAAAACTCTTACATATTAATTGTCTATCAACTACCTTGACTGTATCTTCATAAGAACCTCTCAGGGTTTGCAGTATATTTAAAAGGAAACCATCATCAGTTAATCATCAACTTTTTATTAGCATGCTTATCTGAGCAGCAAAGAAACCCAGATTTCACTGCGTTCACATTACTCTCTTTGCAAGTCCTTGTTAAAGCAGTTACACCTGCAGACTTCAGGGAGCAACAGGAGTTTGCTCCCCAAGAGAATGTCACCATCTCCACTCAAGACATGCAAAGTAAAGTTTATGTCAGCAGCTTTGAAATGCTTCTTCTCTATAATAAATCCCTTAAAAGAGGCATTCATATCCAGAGGCAAAGGAAGTCACCATGAGAGAGAGAGAGAGAGAATTCTGAATATTCACATGGCTCATGCCTAAATATAACCAGTGAATATACATGCATTTAGTTGTTGATATATTCATTTATTCAAAGTTCACATAAGTGAAGTGAAGTTCTAAAATCTAGGAAATATCAGTGTCAAATTTACTCACAATAGCTCTTCAGGCACACACACAAGGAAGCAGGGTTTGTATGGAAAATTATTTTATCAAGTAATTACAAGGCTCTGCATATACAGAGTCTTATCCGATACCCTGTCTCCATTTTTTTAGAGTTGTGTCATCCCAGAAATTTAAAAGAAATTAATCTTTTTCTTTGCTATTAAAAAAAATTCCAAATACGGTACTATATGAGTGGGGTTTGGGGGGACCCAAAGAGGAGTGTGAATCACAAAAACCAATCAACCAAACAACCAAAAAAAACCCCCCAAAACAACAAAAAAAATCTGAAGTAAATGTGTTGTCTCTGTACTGTTTGCAATATTTACTAAAAGATCACATTTGAGGAACAGCTTGATTTCCAGAAAGGTCTCTTGCAGCTAGTGTATTTGGCACATGGAAGACTAAGGGTGCAAAAAGCAATACATCAGCAAATTAGTTCCTAGAAGGGAGTTAATCAGCAAAGTATAGCTTGGAATGACAAGCATATTATTAACTAGTCTTTCAGGATTTTTCAGAACAGTATTATATGCACTCAATATAGTTTTTTTCTTAAAATCAATGATACTCAACACAAATGCTCTCTGACAGAAGGAAAATGAACTTGGGATTCATACATCCTGCAGGTAAAACCTCAGCTAGCGAGCAGCAGGGGAAAATACATTAGAAAAGTCAAATAATGTTTGATTCAGACAGGATTACTGGGAGAAGTATTTTTAAGTTTTATCTTTTACTTGTTAAGACAAAGAAGACATTTTCTCTGACTAACTTAATTGAATAGTATTCTGCTGGAATCTCAAATTACTTCCATAATCTCATTCCAAATGTCGATTCCCTGACTACAACATTGACGTGCCAGGGCATCTCAGTAAAGTCACTGTGACAGATGCACAGATTAAATGCATTTCCCTAACAATCATCATATGCAGAGAATACAGACACCAGCTTTGAAAAATTTCAACCCACATTGTTTGAAAAAATATAAGCAACTGAAATCAAGGCTACCAGCTTGGTTCTGTCTGTAAGGACACTGCACCACCTCAGTCAGATCATAAGACTCAGATCTCATCTTTTTGTTCCTTATGGAGCAGCTCTAACAGCTGCATTTCCTGCCACAGGATGTAAATACTAAACCCTATTCCAAGACAGGAATTGGGGTTACATCACCTAAACAACTTTCAGACTCCTAGCCTCTATTTTAAATGAAAAACAATAGAAGATACTTTTGCTCACTATTTACGAAGTCAGCAGTATTTTCACCAAGTTGTAAATACTATAGGGAATCTTTAAAAGACTTGCCTTCATCAGATATTCAAGACATGAGAGGCTCTGTGATTTGCAGACCAGCAGAGCACACTGTTTCTTTAAAGTTCTCTAGAAGCTGATGATAGTGCTTACTCAGCTTTCCTGGTATTCTCTCTCCTCTCCCCAGATTTGACTACTGCTTCTATCCACCTAACTATAAAATGTTTAACAAGAGCCCTGCACATCAACAGTGAAGTTTATTGCACAAGTTCACCTCAAAACTCCTGCTCCACCAGCACTCACATATTATCCAATTCAACTATTTCCTTTCCCAGTGGTCCTGATAGGTCCAGATTCCTGTCTCCAGTTTTGAGAAGGTTATCTTGAAATTTATTTTCTGTTACCTGTGCTTCCACAGGAATGCTATCTGAGAAATGTCTTACATGGAGGAAAACGCCGTACAGTACAGATGCTGATAAAGCAACTAAGCATCTTGCCACACTATTTTAAAATTGCAGTTACACCCATAATCTGAATGCCCTATTTCTGAAGTCAAGTAACTGCTGCATATGGGAATAATGTGACTATCTGTTCCTCTAAAGTGCTCAACTGAAAACTAAAAACTGCAATAAATTATATTTAAAATAGGCTTACTTCAAGAAGCTCAAAGGACTAGTAAAGGTTATACATAAATTCAAACAAAGACTACAAGGAAGGAACAGGAAGTTTGTAAGGAAACAATATACTCTTCATTGCAGATATTTTTTTCAAATACATAATTCATTTTTAAATTCATAACTTACAATTATCTTCTACATCCTTTTTGCTATCCTCCTCCGCAGGAAACACTTGATTGATAGCAGCCTGAAAAGTCTGTTAGAAAAGAAACATTAACATGGTCAGAATTCCATAAAATAGAAATGTAGTTCAAACATGTCTCATGCAATGATACAAGTCAGTGCACTGTGTTTGTGCATGATTTAAAATAAAGTTACCATCTTAATACTTCAGAATTGGAAATTTTACTGAGTTACTAGATGCAGACAAAAGCTGCTGCATTTATATTAGTGCACTACATTATAAAAATGAGGTCACTGCAATAAATATTTTATTGCAATAATATTTGATCCTTCTATCAAAAACTGCATGTAATATTGTGCAATAAAAAAAATGAGACTAAAAAAGGACTGCAAAGGGAACAGCATTGTAAAAAACACACACCTTCCTCAGTTTTGCAAAGAAAGAACAAAACCAAATTATTAGTTCTATCAAAGGACTGTGATGTCATTATCATATTCTGGTTTAAAACATTTCTACTCAAAATATAAATGTTCAATACATAACATCCTCTGTACCACCCAATACAGTAACTTTGGTTGTTGTTTGTTGGAGTTTTTTCTTTAATAAATCAATACTAGAGTAAAACAAGACCTTCCTTCAACCCCTGTATTCCAGTTACACAAAACAGCCATTTATCAAGTGTTCACATCCAACTGGAAAAATTCATAACAAAAGCAACTTTGTTTCTTCTTTCCTCTCCTGAAATCATAATTTATATTGTTGTAAAAAGGAAGGAAAAACATCCCAGCACACATGCATTACAGCATCTGCACAAAAATACCTATTGTACAAGGCAGATTTTTAATTATACTTTTTTGTTTACCATAGTAATAGCTCGTTTGCGATAGCTATGAATGAACAAAACCCCTCGTGTGCCAATTAAACATGACAGCCGCCATGTTGCTGCAGGCACAGCCTGCTCTTCCCCGTGGAAATGGAGACAAGAAGTCTAGTCTGACACTTGAAAAGGCAACCAGTGGGATCGAAGGAATGAATTTAATAAACAAACATGTTTGCTTGTTTAACACTGTACTCGGCAAGGTAGTCCCATGAGAAACATCTCACAGGGAAGTTTAGAAGAAACTTCTTTTTTTTTATATTTGCTTCAGCACAAGAGACACAATATGAGAGCTTCTGGGGCTTACACTATCATGAACAGCCACAAATTCCAATTCCCATTGAAGTGGGAAGGGTTGGAAATGTCTCAGAGCAGAACTAATTGCTGACAGTCAGAAAACATTAAATCTACTTCACTACAAAGTTATCATAAAGTATGCAATTTGCAGTCATAATAAAATATATTTTGTTATCTCCTTATCAGGATCTAATGCAGAAGAATATGCACAATAAGCTTTTCTAAGGGGAACGTAGCTGCTCGATGACATTAGAACATCTGAACATTCATCAGACCAACTTCCTTCAAAATATCCTTTATCAGAGTCTGGCGGAGCCATGGAGGCCCCGAAAGTCTTTATCTATCTCAGAAAGTTTCCAGCTGCTACTCAGAGTTTTAGCAAAGCAGAGATTCCCACACACCTTCTCCTCTCTTTCTCAGTATTGCAGTAACAACCTATCATCATTATCATTTTCTCTACAAGTTTGTCATCAGTAAAGGTATATCATATTGGGTAAAGATATATCTGAACACAACACTTCCACTGTGTGTGAAACATGGCTTCATGAAAATGTAACTTCACTTCTTGTTCTTCTCTGCTGATGTGCAGCCCAGTATAAAATAGTGTACCATGAACAATAACTTTTTTTCCACAGGAGCGAATGAACACGGAACCCAGCTATTCTGTAAGACTCTTCATAAATCTCTGATACTTTAACATCTCTGGAACGAAAGTCAGTCATGTGAGAACTATGCCAGAAGAGGAAGAGCTTTTTCAATGTCCTTACCGCTCAGTCTTCTGACTCAAGATAAATATAAATGAGAGGGGGGAAAAAAAAAAAAGAGAATTCACGCTGCATTACCTCCTCCATTTTTTCACTCAGTGTAAATTATGAATTAATTTTTAGAGTATTTCAGAAGTGATAACGTAAAATGAAGACTTATCTGAAAGCTGATGTTTTCTGTTGGACTTTTTTATATTAGAACATAAGTCTAGTTTCAACGATGTCAACAAAAAAATTCACTTCTGTATGACACAGCTGGAATACTGCTTCTTATGTACATAAGTATGATACCTTATGCTCCAAGTATTAAAATCTAGTATTTTAAATAGGAAAATGAGCAGGGTATCCCAGATCTATCAATTTAAAAAATATTCAAAGAAATTCTTTACTATGTTGTTTCACTTTTAATTTTTTTAAACAACTATCCTAAGGAAAAAATGCTCCAGGTACTTGATGGAAGATTTTTGCATGAAGTATAGTTTAGGACAAGCTTGTTCTAGGAAAATGGAGGGGGTATTAACCTTCCAAGACCCTAAAGTGGTCTCAGGAAGCAAAATAGGGTTTGAGGAGTTTTGTAAAGGTTTCCCCCCCCCCGCCCCCCACCTCTTTGTAATGAAGTATCTCTTGAAATCCAATGGCAGCCTTAACTATTCTCCCAGAAACTAGATGAGAGAAAAAAGATATCTTTCCATTCAAGTAGGATCTTCTTTCTACCATGTAATCCAATACATGTAACCATGCCTGCCTTCCAGATACAGTCAGGAGACATCCCTACTCTGAGCTGTATTTCACAAACCAACTTAAAGCAGCACAAATGGTGTGTAGGACAGAAGAGAATATGTCTCATTTGTGCGAGCAAGTTGCACTCACTGCTAAAACAAAAAAAAAACAAAAACAACCTTAGCTCAAAGCACTGAACTTTGGACATTCCAAATCTTACTTTCAAAGTACATTTATTCCTTTATACTTAGCCTGAAAAAATACCTTTCTGGTTATTCACAGCATACCAGAGCAAGCATCCCCTAAAGCCCTCCATGACCCTTCAGAGCTTGCACAGAACCATAAGGTGTGTCTCCACTGACAGCAGGAGTGGTGTCAGCAAGTGCCTGCAGCACCTCATGCCTTCCCAACAACTGCCAGAAACTCAATACTGCTTATGCTCTAGGAAATGCCATCCCTCCCACTCCTCAGTGTCCCATGGCGCCCAGGATGGCATCTCAGGGGGCAAGCCCTTCCCATGCATCTCTTCCTAATCACTTTACTTAGATTTGCTACCTCCAGGAAAAGAGTAAATTCCCCATTTGGCATTTCACTGTCATCTGCCTTCTTCCTGTTACAGCATCAAGGAGATACATGCAACAGAATTTGATGTTACAAATCCCAGTACGTTCAGAAAAGAACACTCCAAGTAGAATGGTAAATGCAGTATCAGCCTTGTAAGCCAATGCTCTAGTTTTTGGGAAGAGGCTCCCATTGTGTAACATGCACCCTCTGTTCTGGTAACATGCTCCTGCAGCTTGCATTACTGTTCCTCATTCAGGGCAGGCTGGGTGACCCAGATCCCCACCTCTCTTTAGACATACAGCCTCCACACAGACCTGTAAACACTTGGGTATGCGCTGTGGTACCCAAAACTGCTACTGCTGATTTGTAAGTGAATTGATGTGTTGGCCAACTACCTTCACAGAACCTGGACTGGTAGCTTGGTTTCATAATACAAAGCAATCCACCACCACATTGGCCTCAACTCCTCTGTCCCTCTGCCACTGCTTGCTGCTATACTGAAAACTTTCCACTTCTTCATTTTTAAGGTGGATCTGTTCTCTGACCTTGTTTGCAGTGTCACTCAGAGCTTGGCGCACAGAGCTGAGAGGGTGCCACTCTGCAACACCAGAGCTGCCTATGGGTGGGGAAGGGAGGATTTTAAGACATCATGAAACTGCTGCCTTGCAGCATTTATTGCAGTTATTAACAACATTAAGTATCACAAAAAGCAATAATCAAACATATGCATGCACATTTCCTTTTCAGCCTGTGACCTCTGGTAAGCTACCAGCACCTACAGAGAATACATATGACATGGTAATGACCCAGATTAAAAAATAATAATAAGTTACACTACCCGGATACGTTTACAAGATCAGGTTACTCCTCTCCTCCCTGTAATTATTATGAGCAACTCTGGAGCTGCTGGATCACTCCTTACTGAAGAGCACTTCTGAACTATTATTTTAAGAAAATAGAGTTGATGATAATGGGTATTAATGCTGACTACTTTAAATGAATGGCCCAAGTGCATAAGTGTCTTTCTTCAAAAGACAAAAAGCAATGCGAAATATTTCACTATAAAAAGAAGCCAATAAAAGACTGAGAAGGTGATCGGAAAACTTTTTACTCCACCTCTGTTAACATACAGAAATTTAATAATTAAAAATATAGGACCATAATCTCAATGGCATTTAGACGTGTTTGTTCCCTTAGATGAATGAACATTAGGTCATTAATTGATATGCTTAATTCAAAACAGCCAACAGCAGAATAACAAACTACCTAAACAAAAGAGATTATTTTGTTGTGAACCACAAACAAAATATGTGTATTTTATGATATATTAAGATGTGTTGTTGGTTTTTTGTTTGACTGGTTTCTCTGTTTGTGATTTTTTTAGTTATATGCAGTCCCTGAAAGGAGGATATATTAGAAACAGTGACTCAAAAAGAGGCAGTAAGGATAATTCTGTTTCAATATACAGGCTTTGCTCTTCATCGCATCAGGATCATTTGGGGATATAATAGATATATATAAACAGAAATAGCAGTGAGGGTGAAAATTAAGTCAGTTAAATATAACTTAGCCACAGATTGGAATATTTAATACTCTTGCCTGAGTAGTTTTGCTTTGCCCTAAACTGAAGAATGGATGCTCCTACTACTACTAAACATAGAGACTTTATCTTTCACACTCAAAAATCCAATGTTACACTTGCTTTGTATTTCTAAGGAAAGCACAATCAACTTCCTCTCCAAGGTGCACGAAAAAGAAAGCTTATAAACATTGGCTCAAAAGGAAGGACTGCTGCATAACCTTGTGACCTGTGGCAAGGCATTCTCTATTATTGTTGACATGAAAAAGAAGTTACAAAACACATTTTTGTCTTTTTTACATACTTGAAGATGCAGAAAGAGCAAAACTATTAGAAAGGGCACATAAAACCACACTCACAAAGAATGAAATCACAGCTTTTAAAACAGTGCCTGATCTTATTCCAGCTAGTAAAACCTAGGATGCTGACAATTTGAATTCAGATAATTGATAGCTACAAGGTGCTTCCTGTAAAAACTGACATTTAATTATGACATACTGAATCTGAAAGATGTCATGATAAATGAAGCAGTTGGAACACACTAATTAGGATGAATTAGCTCTTAATCTTAAATGTTACGTTTATTTTGACTTTAACTTGATATAGCACTTCCATAGGACCTTTGTTTAACTTCATGCTACTTCTCAAAGTACTTGGAGTAAGAGGATTCATCTTTCCATCAGTCTAATGGCAAAGTGTCTAATCTTCACCAGAGCCTAGCACATCCCTCTAGGACCATTTCTATGCATGTAAGGGAAAAGATAGAAGCTAAACTCAACAGTAGGCTCTTAATCAGTTTCTAATTTAGAAAAGAAAAGCATACAGTACTGGATCAAATGGCTGTGGAGATTCAAACCTCTCTATCATGAGCACATACTCAACACACATGCAGATAACTGACAGAAAGTACACACTTCTCATCAGCTTGAGGGTTTGTTTGCAACACAAGCTAAAGGTAAGCAAAGATCCTTAACCAAACTTTGAACAGAAAACTGATTTCCCTCTCCTTCAGGCCGCATGTAATTGTATGTATTGGCAAAGATTTGGCCTACAGGTTTATTGTACATTTTTTCTCTATTCCTTTGTTTGTGAGACACTTACCTTGCCTTTCTGATTCAAAGGTTCAATAGTTAAGTTGTCAGTGCCAATGTCCACAATCATTCCCATCTGAAACCCATCAGTTGGGTGTGGAGCCCAAACGGGCTTCCCGTCTTCCATCATGGGATTTATCCAGTATTTCCTGTAAGACAAAAAAATAAATTAATTTAAACAACACAAAAAACTTTGTATACAAATGCAGTAAGCCACCAGGATTCACTATACAGCCTTTATTATGTTTATTCCTGTTATTCAATGTGAAGGGAATCAGTGCCTGGCAGACCAGAGTCAGTCTTTTTCCAACCTGCAACACTTGGCCTAAAGAGGACACCCTTGCACTTGACCATGGAGAAGATGAAAGAACAGATCAATTTCTCAGGGTGTCCACACACTGGTCCTGCAGCTCCTTCTCCAGCTTCCCTAACATGCGAACCAAGAAGGGAGTCTATCTCATGATCAAACTAGAAGTGCATGACAGACTCAAAGATAAGACCCTACTAGGAGTGTGCATATATACATATATGGATACACATGTAAAGACACACACATATATTTATGTATCTGTATGTGCATGCAGAGGGCCATATGATTAATGGATACTTGTCTGTACAAATAACTGAGTTTCTGAAACAGTCACGTGTTGAGCCATGTGGGCAGAAATCCAGTGTCTTGACATTTGAGACAAATGAATATGTTCACTCTTTTTGTGTGGCTGAGCATATAGCTTTTAAATAACCCACAAATATATTTGGTCTTGATTTATTATACTATAAGCCTTTGAGAGACTGACTTCCTGATACTGTAACATTACAGTTCTGACTCTTAAGGAACATCAACCTTACTTTCTATGTAAATATGATGTGAAAATTGTTTCAGAAGAATTTTGATGTACAAGTGAAACAGATGCAAAGGCCAAGACATTAAAACCTTATGGTGCTCAAGTTATGCAGCTAAATAAGCTCCCAGTTAAAAAGGGCTATTTGATTGCACGCAATACTCATTGAGCTGACCAGGAAAGTTGCCAAGATTGGCGCACGCTGAATGGCTAACAGTGCCATTTCAAATCTGCTGAATTGGTCCCCTTTTTTATTGGGTTGGTTTTGGGTTTGTTTTGTTTTGTTTTTTAAACCTACTTTATAGTCCTTACTCTAATAAGGATAGATGAGTCCACTCAACTTTGAAAGGCTCCCTTATCCTAGGTGTTTCTTTCTCTCCTCCAAAACTCATTCAGATATTAAACCGACATGTTTTACTGATTCCAAAATCTGCAAAAAGAATCTCACACCACCAAGCTGTAACTTGCATCCCTCAGCACAAACTAAATAAGCCTACCAAGCAGCAAAGAAAACAGTGGCAGAAAACTCCAGGAGTCTGCAAACTAGAGAAAGTGTCTCACACTTTTCCAACATCTGAAAAAAAAAGGAGATCAAAAATTTCTCACCATCAACAAAGGCTGCAGACCTCTTTGCCATATACAGCGGCAAGGAAAAAGAGTGACTGGCCCACCAGAAAGCTGTAGAACCATGAGCAGAAAAGGACATTCTTCTCCCACAGAGGATCTCTCAAGACACGCTGCACTTGACATGCTTTTTACTGCCTCTAAGGACAGGTTAGAAAGGTTTGAAGGGAAGAAAAAGGTTTGCTGTGATCTCTTTGAGAACGTTGCTGATCTTAGCATCTTACTTAACAGCAAACTGTCTTATTCTTGGCAACTTTAATGTGAAATAATAGAAGATAAGAAGTAATTCTAAAGCAAAGACTCAGTGTTCTGAAGAGACTTTGAAAAAAAAGTAACTACAGGGTACTTAATTTAGTGGTGATGTCTAGTTTTGTGTTCAAATTTACTCAGTTACTCAGATCTCTTCCCCTGAATCTTGTTCAGGATGCAAAAATGTTCATGAAGATTTTAACAAATATTTCTCATGCATCTACTCATGCAATTCATGCTATTTAAAACAATAGAATTGTTAGAGGAAAACTTGTGGTTTACTTTTCTCCCACAAACAGAGCATATTAACTTTTTTTAACTATTCATAGAAAGTTTACATTCTAAAATCGCCAGTATCATCTTCAATTCCATTTACTTCAAGTCTTTTGCCACACCCCTGAACTCTACGAAAAAGCATCTTCATCATGTGCTGCCATCACCATACACTAAATCCTGTAAACAACATCTGCATTCACTCACAATTGGCTGTTGACCATTTTTTATTTACTTTAGGATACTGAAAAAGAAGTATTTTTTTTCCAGACAGATCTGAGCTCTGAGTCCAACTGTCACTGTAGGCATAGCTGTTAAACAGCTGAGTTTATTCCTGGATATAACCAAGCCTTCATTTCTTCACAAACCTATCATTTGCTTTTAAAATGCTAGTTCAAATTAGTACCTAAGTGATATGTCACACAACCACTGAAAACAAGGCTGTCTTTTACATCCTAAGTAGCATGGCCAGGGTTCCAGATGTAACAGTGTCACACAAGAAACAAATTACTGCCAAAATTTCAGCAAAAGTTGGAATACAACCTCCCCAAGTCACATCCTGATGCTTCTGCTTGCTGACCAACAGGACCTCCTGCATTCTTACATATTCTTAAGGTTACTTCATACTTTATTAATAAATTATGATAGAGGAGTGTCACAAGCTGAAAAAATTCTCATGAAGAATAGGGCAGTGATTGAATTCAGCCACCACCAGGAAATGCATGTTTAAAAGAAGAGTACCTGAGGCTTTCCAAGCTTCTAAGCAGCCATTGGGTGAAAGCATCTAAATGCAAGTGTAGTAGTTATTCATGGGACAATTACTTCTAATAAATACAGTCCGTCTGTCTGAGAAGTGACACAAAACCAGTTGCAACATTTTTGTTTTGGCACCACTCCATCTCTATCAGCTGGGACTCTGACAGCACAATGAAATTGGATACCAAAACCTATCAGGTCATACCTGCTCTATTTACCCCTCCATCTGATGCATATGCCATTGCCTTGAGAGAGATGCATGAAGCCTATTCCTCAACAAGCTCTTGAATAGCCAATTTCAAGCCTAGCATTTTAAGGTCAGCAGAAATAAAAGATCAAAGTTCAACTACTATATTAGTCGTTCAGAAAAGGAAACAGCACTTGTTAACAATATGAAACTGTATTTTACTGAGTAAAACACACATATCACAAGAGTACAAACTGGGAAAAGTATAGATTTGGATGGAGAACCGTCAAATAATATTTTTCCCATAAAACCACAGACCCAGCTGGGTTATGAACCATTCATTAATAACTATCAGTGGGAACAAACTTTTTTCCCAATGTGCATGCATCTGAATTCAGTCTACATGCAGTCAGCTTCACCACACTGCTGAAAGAGCAGATCGTTTCTGTAAACACTGAAAGCAAAGAGACTTGTTGGGCTAAAAGCAATAAGGCAAATTTGAAAGCAACACCACCAAACACAGGGAGTCACCTGAATGATGCTTCCAAACAAAGGAGGCCAAAAGAAGCTATCTTCCACATTTGTATTTATATATATATCCACTCAATATACACTAAAGTCTCCACAATTAAGACTTCTTCCAACATGAAGAAGAGTATTCACAAAGGCTATGTTTATAACTGGAGAGTCAACTGCTCTTGTCTCTTTCTACAGTCTACAGAAAAACACCAGGAACCTGGCACTGGAGTTTTCTTCTCTGTTGAGCAGGAAAGAGATAGTAATAAAATAAGCCTTTCCCTGAAGCTGGTAAACTTCATAGCTATTCCTTCAAATGTCATATTTTATTTTTTCGTAATTGGCATCCACTAATGGACTTTGCCTTAATTAGCAGTCAGAGTACTTAACACATTCAGCACTGGCTAAACACTAGTAGCCAACACTTTAAACAACTTCCAAGATCAAACTATACTGTGCTGCCCAGATTTCAAGAAAAACACCCACCAACATTTCTTTAACTTTTTTCTACATTATCATTCCCCCTTTTGGAGAGTATTTAATGATATTTTTTTCTCAAAAAAATTATCTACATAACACATTGAGAATATGAAAAAAAACCAAAGAATTCCTTGGTGGAAAGCTGACACACTCTCACCCCACTTTTGTTCAGTTAAATAATATTGATTTTAAAAGGACGTAATACAACTGCATTCGGATGTTGTAGATTATTCAGAAGTAAATTAAGCACTACCATCTCATGAAAGGATTCTAGGAAGGCAAAATATAGTAATGCAATTTTAAACTTGTTACCAGAGCCCAGAGGTAGGCATTTGCATGATCTGCTCCTGTTTACTATCCTATGAACAGTTTGCTATACCAAAGCACTGTACTAACTGTTGAATTAACTAATGAAAACAAATTAAAAATTAGACTTCATTAAACAACTGACAGTATCTCATTAGGATGGCTAAGTCCAAGGAAAATAAACTAGGCAGAATAGGTATAGTAGCAAATATCACAGTAAAACACAGAGGTTATTTTATATTAAAATCACCTTGTATTTGTCTGTTTAAGAGCTGCTCAAAATTCTCCAGATTACAGCAGGCACATGAGAATACTTTGGGAAAGGTCCTGTGAACATACAGGAGAGACCAGAGAAAAACATCCATACATAGTGGTGTCCTACTGTCAGACAAATTACTTTTTCAGTCCTAGTTCACTGCTTCACTGAAAGTTTACGAAATCAAAGCTCAGGCAGCATTCAGCACCTTATTGCAGGCGACACAGTATTTCAAAGGAGCTGCACATATAATACAGATTTACTTCATATGACCTAAATGCAATAGAGCTTTAACTGCATTGTTTAACTAGATATTACATCCATTCCATTTTTATTTTTTTTTACTTTTCCAATTCAGTACAAAACTCTGTTCTAACATATTCTAGTTTATCCATGTCACACTGCAGCTTTTTCATACCTAAAGTAACATCAGCAAGATAACTGTCAAGTGGAGACTTCTGCCAAACTGGACAAGAAATGGGCTGGAATATAGCTCAGCACGAAAGTATCTTCAAAAATAATTTCCTTTGAAAATCTTAGTGCCAGCTTGTTAATTGTCAATACATTCTGTAGATGTATGCAAGTAAACAAAAAGTAATCATTCCGGCATCTGAGAACTACTAGATAAAAACTCCTTTTAAAACTACCTGCTCTAGCTGCTGGAGTCAATTTTAGTTCAACAACTGATGGAACTATTCTCATGGCATGCTCATTTTCTTATATATTTGCATGTATCAGCGTGTTTTCAATACTGAGCAGCCAGAAACTGATTTCTGTAGTATTTCCAGATGAACCACTCTTTGTAGTCACTTTGTAGTTAGCATTCACATAGGAAATACCTCCTCTGCTGTTGTGTTTACTACTCACTATGTTTTTGAACAGACAAGACAATTCCTCATGCTTTAGGCAAAGGAGAAATCTCATTTTATTTTCTCCACAGTAAACATGGCAATTCCCAATTACAAAAACCTGTTCCAGACCTTGGCAAAGGACAACTGCAATGCTCTATATCACTTCTGAAAATATCTGTGCTCCTGGAAGAATTTTAAGGAGCAGAAGAAGGGGCGTGGTAGGGACAGGATTAGCCAAAGACCTGTACAGCTTCCTCTAAACCATGTCACCTTCCTGTGTCTTAGTTGCTGCTCAAGCCTAACTACCCCAGATAAGCTCCTGGCTTTTCTCCCTGCTCCTGCCTCGTCCTCTGCAGGGAGATGGTCTGAGTAAGACCAAGTACCTTGAAAAAAACACACAACTACTTTATCTGCAAATATTTGCATAGATGTTGCATCAAAATAAGATCTTTAAAAGAACAAATTCAATTAATGGTAAGAAACTTCCTCCACAGCAACTGAATGTTTCATATATATCACCATCCTGAAAATTGGACAAAAACAGTGTTGAAATACATTTGTTTCATGCTTTTTCAAATGCATCAATTAGAAATTTTGTATGTGTATGCACCTTTTATATAACAAAAATGTAACCCATTAAAAAATGATGAGATCATTAAAAAAGCACCTATCATAAGAAGCTTATCTAAAATAATTTCTGCTTCAACTGAACAGATTTCTGAAAGGACAAGTGTCTTTCAGTTGTTGCTTACTAAGTGCAAGAGCCTCAGTATTGCCTAAGAAGCAAAAGTGAATGCCATACAGCCAAGGAAATCTGCCATTGGAGATTACAGTGAAGCTTTGAGAAATCCAAAGGCAGGAGAGTTTAGGCAATTTTAATAAACACACAAACTCTGCAGGTATGGCAGGGGAAGTAAGTCCACAAAAGGGGCTGTACGCAGTGAAGGATCACTTGTGGCACATCAGCAGAGGAGAAGCAGCAAACATTCTCATGAACT
This sequence comes from Acropternis orthonyx, assembly GCA_035583155.1. Lineage (NCBI taxonomy): Eukaryota > Metazoa > Chordata > Aves > Passeriformes > Rhinocryptidae > Acropternis > Acropternis orthonyx. The sequence continues at coordinate 84,632,777 of JAWWEU010000111.1, forward strand.
GTCGTGTGTAAGAACACAAGGAGTGGAGGAGATGGAAGGTCAAATGAGACTTAGCCAGGGAAGACAGCAACATACACATGATGTTAACTAGCAGATTGATATTGGTTCATATTAAATTCCAAGGTAATCATGACCATGTTTGTACTTGACGTGATGTGATGAAGAAGGACCAAGGCATACAGGAAGGGGAAGAAAGAAAAGCTAATTTCTATAAACCTAAAAGAATAAATTGAAGGGCGCAAGCAGCTTCCATCTGTCACCAATGCCAGTTGATTTAGTTCTTCACAAACTGTAATATGGAAGCATTTAAAGAATGGCTTAAAAGAACAAGCCATTATCTGATATGAAGCTTTGTTTGGGGACCCTATAAAAATGTTAACAGTAGTTACAGCTTCAAGAATATAAAATCTACTAAAAAGCAACTTCTCACTTTTACAAATCCTCACAAAAAACTGGTTGCAAAACCCTCAGCTGACAGTTTTCCCACCTGTCCACAGTGGGGGCTACAGGAACAACTGTGTGGGTGAAGCTTTCTGTGGACTGTGCCCAACTGTGTTTACTAAATTTTTTTTTAATGCACCCCTCACCAGACCCCATGAGCACCAGAGATCTTTGTGGCACCTCACCTAACTGTTCCTCATGTGCACTGTGCCCACCTGTGCTCCCCATGGCAAGTACAGACTGGATTCATGAAGATGTGGCTTATGCAATAATATCCTACTGCAGCAACAGCTCAGAATGAGAGCAAAACAAGCAAACAAAAAATCCCTCTCGATTTCATAAAATCTAGGCTGAAATCTAGGTCTTCTTTGCAGCAGGGTAGTTCTAGCTAATTTTTTAAAAAATTCTAGCTCGTTTTAAAATTCTGTTGAACTTCAGTAGCAAGTATTTGTCCAATTCAACTGTTATATGAGATCGAGATGGATTCTGTACAGCTTGCAAGTTTGTAAAACTAACCACAGAGGTTGTGTTCTTGTGACTATGACATTGAGAAGTTAAAACTCGATTCATATTAGGATCAGCAAGGTCTGACAATTTCCTGCTTTTCTGCCAGCTTTTTAAGTTACTGTTCTCTCAAGAATATTGTTCCTATTTTAGTTCCTATTAACAAAATAGTGAGGTCTTTGTCCCAGTTCCTATTCATTAAAATAACTTCAGTGCAACTTCCTGACAAACCAAGAATTAAGTATGCCAAGAGAATCTGCACAAGTGTTTTCAACCAACAGCAATACCTACTCCAGTATATATATACTCTTTCTGCAACAAGCACAAAGTGGAAAAGTAGCAAAACCCAAACCACAATGTCAAATTTGAGCAGTGAAGATAAAATTAAAGAAAGAACTCCTCAGTCATGGTCTGGATACCACTTCAGAAGTATTACAAAACAAAAATACAGACCAGAAAAACCAGAGAAAAACCAGTAAGGCTACGAGAGAGATTTTGAAAGAGGTTGTTCAACTTAACTCTTTCACATTGTGTAAGTCAATCCTAGTGAAACCAGCAGGCAGCGAGAGGGGAAGGAAAGATGTATCAAGGCAGAATGCACCAAACAGATAAAGACATTAACGCAAAATCAAAGTTCAAGCAGAGGAAATTAAATCTGGAGTTAACTACCCCTATAGCAGTAGTCATACTATGTGCTCACTGGCAGCAGTGCTCAAGCATGCTAACTTAAATCATGCGCCATGAACAGCCTCAACAAGGTCAGGCAACTTCAAATCCCTTCAGCTAGGCATTTTAACAGGGTATTTATTTATACCCTTATGTGCCACCTTTTTCAAGTGTAAATATCAGAAAGAACAAATACTTCTTCAAGGTTGAGGATGACTCTCTCCAAGCTAATGAAGTTTAAATTCTCATCTGGTTATGTCATTTTCCAGCCTTCCCCACCCATTCATCTTCTACATATCACACTCTCCTACTGTCAAATTAGGGAGCCCCATTTCCCAAACCAATGTGTGCTGCTGCCAAGCTATTACTCATCTTCAGGTGATCTAATGCAAGAACTGATGTGTTTATTCTCTTTTAAGACTCTGCACCCATTGGTCTCTCTTTGAGGTTTGCATACAAGATAAAACAAAAGCTACCAATTGGCCTCAGTCTACCAAACACCAGGGAGCTCCCCTCCAGCACAAAAAAATAGAAAATCAGATCACGCAAACAAAAAAACACAGTAAGATAAGAAAATCCTTCCTTTGATTCCCAAATGGTTAAAGGAAATGCTATCACTTATCATAAATATTGGTTTGATATGGAAATACCTGGTCACTGGCTTCCATAACCTGAATTGCAGAAGCTGCCCATTAGGATAAGCTATCAGGACCCCAGAGTTTTAATACTCTGTACACCGTCATCAATGTTGGCTAAAAGCACATGTTAGTGTAATCAGCAGGGACCTGTACCACTTAAAGAGAACATGTATGGCATTCTACACCAGTTTTTGTCAAGCTGATTTGGAAAGAAGATGAGGTAGACTGAATCACAGTAATTTATTTTAATTCATATGAACACAGATAAACCAAGAAAAGTTCATACCACCAATACGAGAAAATCTGAGGAATATTCCTAATCACTAATTTAAGGTGGGGAAAAAACCCAAACCACAAAAAACACCCCACACAAACCAACTCCCACTTTTGAGTGTTTTTGAATTGTTGGTAATTCACCAGCAATTCAAGAACTCTTCACAACTTAACTAACTTTCAGAAAAATAGCTGAGGTAGAAAGTCCACACTACCTAGTGACAATAGCATATATTTTGTTAGAAGAGTCATGCTAAACCCTAGAAATTGCAACCCTACAATTCCAACAGAGAAAGTCAAGACAGAATAGAAACCTTGAGCCTATCAGTAACTGTTTTCTGTGTCTGCCCTCACAAATGCTTTAGAAATAGCTCGGAGACTGCCATGGGTGACCAACACACACTCTTGCCACCTCCCTGAACCCATTTGTCTTGTGAAGTTTTGAACTTCAGCTATATAACTCTCTTGTTACAGTAACACAGAACACAGCTAAGTAAATACAGAGATAAGCAGGCAAGCAACCTGCACTGAGTTTTATCAGTTTGATAAATACATATATGCACAAATAACAGAACAATGCCACATTTGCATGATAAATTGTTTTTAAAGTCCAGCAATAAAAGAAACATTGCCAAACAACACTTCCTAGTACATATCAGAGTGAAAATGGAACTGATACTTTAGAAAAATAAGAATACATAGTCAGCCAGGATCCAAGTCAAGTCAAATAAACTAAACACTGCAGATGGCAGCATCAAAGGCTGCTGGAGGGTCTGCAGGAAACCTCAGATGCCTGATCTCAGACCATTGCAGAGGCTGGGCTTGAAAAAGTACAACTGTACTTTCTGCCTTACTACCAGCATAACAAATAGCAAATAAATCACATGTTTCCAAATAGTACCAACTCTGATTAGGCTACTTTATCAAAGGAGAAAATACTACAAAGTAATGACAAACAGCATCTGCAGATTAACGGTATAATCCAGGAACTGTTTATTGCCATCCCTCTCTGTACAGAAGCCATAATTCCTTCAGAGACAGAATTAGTTCCTAAAAACGCTTACAATACCAGTTTCAATCTCCTTTTCCATCTCTCCATATCAGCTTGTACTTCTTACAAAAAGTACGTGTGTAATTTATAGGCAATGGGCTGAAACACAGACAATCCACTACAGATCAGTGAACTCGGGAGAAACTCTCCCTTCAGAAACACACAACTAAAAAAGCAATATTTTTGTTGAATTCTACTAAAAAAAAAAATCTATTGCCTAGTTCACAGATGTCATTGATAAAGTAATTCTGAGGGAGGCAACTGAAAGCTCTGAAAAATTTCTCTTAACATAAAAGAGCAGGAGAGTACTTTCAGACAGCCTTAACAGCAAAGGACAAAAAAGTTACTCAAAGAAGTGACAGAGAACAGGTTTTGTCAGCAAATCCATCAGTTTTCTTGGGAAGATAAGTATAATGGGCCCATTACTATGACACAAGAAAACAGTAATTACAGCAAAAGATAAAGATCGTTTACACTATCTCAATCTCAAAAAAAGAGCTGGAATGTATGCGTTAGGAATAAAATCAATCTAAACCCCACAAAAATTATCGAAGGACTGGAACACACCTCCTATGAAAAAAGGCTGAGAGATTTGGGGTTGTTCAGCATAAAGAAGAGAAGGCTCCAGGGAGATCTTATTGTGGCCTTTCCATGTGTCAGGGAGGCCTGTAAGAAAGGTGGAGAGAGACTTTCTACCAATATCTGTAGTAACAGGAAAAGGGACAACAGGTTTAAACTGAAAAAGTGTAGATTTAGATTGGACAAAAGAAAGAAATTCTTTATGATGAGGTTTGTCTGAAGAAGCTGAGGATGTCCTATTCCTGGAAACATTTAAAATCAGGTTGGATGGAGCTTTGAATAACCTAGTGAGGGCAGGGGATTAGACTAGCTCTCTTTAAACATCCCTTCCAACTCCAACCATTCTGTGACTCTAAAGTAGCCTTTAATTCTTGTACTGCTCCAGGATAGTTTGTATTTTCACAGAAGGCCAAGTGCTGTAAAAGCTTGGCATCTAAACAGCAACAAATCAGACAAAATCTGCTATTAGCACTGACAGGATCTTGGCAGCAGGGAAAACTGCAAACCATAACAACTTCCACATTAGCCACATCCCGACCACAGCTCAAATCTCTCATTTTTTTGGTAAGACACTAGCTCTCTGCAAGGTTTGAGAAAGTTCTGGGCTTCCCTAAACCTTGGTATGGGGTCATGCAGTATATAGACTCTGGACCACAGCTAACCTTTGCTCAGATTTTGCTACAGCCGAAGACAAATGTACTCCTGCCAAACTGGCTGTTTTTCTTCCTACTGACTTAGTGTCTCAGGGAGCCGCAGAAAGTGACCAATGCCACTCCCATACCTCCATGCTTTTACGGACCACAGGTTAGAAGAAATCCAGCTCTAGAACATCACACACAATTCTTGTTCAGAAAATAGTTAGAAGACTGAGATCAAAGTCCAACTGTATTTTATCAACTGATTTTAAAACTTCAAATACATTATCTGAACACTACTTCCTGTACCAATCATGTATAAAATGTTATTTATTAATTTAACAGGACTGCTACAAGAAAGTTCATCCCTGCTCATGATTCTGTTATAGTTAACAATGACTAAAAATTACCAATTATCATTGCCACCAAAATGGTTATAAATTTTCTGTCCAAGTGTTACAAGACCTACACAAGAGACCAGGCTTGGCCAAGTCCATCTTCGAGCAGAAATTGGGACAACTTTAAGGTTTTCAGTAGCAAGTGTCATGGTGCAGGTGATACAGCAAGCACACCCCCTCTTCCACATGCCAGAGAGCCATCCCTGAGGCTGTGAACTGTAGTGAAGCACAGCAACCACACACACACGGGGTCTCAGTATGTCTGATACGAAGGCAAACTGAAAATAACTCATGCAGAATCATGGCTCCCAGGACCAACCCTTAAGCATAATTACAAATTCTGTACAGAAGCTCATGCAGAGGACAAACCACTGCAGTCACATGCCTATTTATTTTGGCAAAGAGGCAAGATGTGAAGTCAAAGAAAGCTTTTAGTCAGGTGGTAAATTCATCCACAAAATGTGTCTCAGGTGTTTTTAAATTCAAAACTTCCTGAGCAATTACAGATGGAAAATAATTTCTGATAGAATGAGCACTGCCCTGCTGCCACTGCTATTTCCAAACTGGGGTCAGCAGTTCAAAGATGAGAGTATTTATTTGTGGCACTTGAGCCTTCATTTCAAACCATGCAAAGTATTTAATACAAAAAGCACACCTTCAGAGGTTAGGAAACTCTTCTAACAAACAACACCAGGTCACCAAGTCCTGCCACATGCAGTCATCATTTTGATCAGCTGGAACTGTTTCAATCTAGATGTCCAAGACATGTTATCCATCTGATGATAATCTGATGGTTAGACATTTTTAAGGGTACAGTGGATCTAAGATCAGATGACAGAAAGAAGCAGGCACTCTGCTAAATGAAAAGATACTGCAATCATCACAGCCACTTTTTCCTTTCTCTCCTTAATTACAAGAATATTTAACTTCAATTTCATTTTCCTCTCTTTAACAAATATCCAAGAACTTAACATTGTGGTGAGGCGAGGATTATATTACATTAATTTTCACCTAAGGAACAAAAGGAAAAATGGAAACACTGATATTATTTTCAACTCTAAGTACCACACTTCTTTTGTTTTGTTTGTTTTTATCCCTTCCTAAAATATTTTTAATTAAACTGAACACATTGTAAGGCAAAACAAACTAAAGTATTATGCTTCCAAAATCAAAGATATCTTCTAGATGTCATGTATGTGTATTTAGATATTTCTGGTTTGGTTGGGTTTTTTACTAATTGTGAAGATTTTAATATCTGTTATCTCAATAAATGAGAATTTCAGAAATGGAGAGCATTTATTTAGAGGTTTTTATCAAGTCAGTATTTTTTCTGACAGAAATCTGAAAGATAAGTTTTAAACTCAAGGGATACACCTACGTTAGCAAATAACACAGTACAATAGGAGTAACTGAGTAATAGCAGCACTGAGGGAACCATGTCCATACTACACATATTTTATGAGGGTTTTACTAATTTTAGTCTGTACCAAGGATCTCTAGTCTGGTCCCCCTTGCCTGAATATGAATGCACAGCTGCAGTACATCAGGTATTTTTCTAAGGAGCATCTTCCATGCTGGTTTCATCCCAAAGGGAACCAATTTACTGCGTGGGCCTGCAGTGCCATAAATGCAGATAATCAGGAGGTTCACCAGACAACCAAGTTCCTGAGATGAACTAAAACACCACTGGAGAAGATAAACCTCTATTCGCTCTTTATGCAGCTGCTGATAGTTACTGGCATGGGAAAAGACAAAAATTGTAGGCTCTTGCTCTAACAGTCACAAGCCAGGTTAGGGTATATTTTCTGCATTTTTATCTGTACTTCATCTTCAGCTTTATCACAGTTTTAATCTAGGCTTTATTCTTTAACACTGAGCATGAGCGATCATATAAAGTATAGCTACCAATCATACACCGTTACTTAAATGAGCAAAACCGGCCTTAAAACAATGCAAAAATAGTTGTTTTAAATAACTTAGGCTAAGTTTTTCTTTCTTCCCCAAGGACAGACTACTGCTACTACAACAAAAAATTTTGCCTTAGAAGTCCAAAGTTCAGTGCTTTAAATGTATGCTCTTTCAAAAAACAGAGTTCAAACACCAGCTAAACACAAGTTTTGCCCTTCAGAGCTTATATAATTGCAATGTTCTTGCTCACTAAAGCCAAGTATGATTAAAATTATCTTTAATTCCATCTCAATTGTCCCAAGATGCTTTAACAAACCCCAGCCAGTGAGCTCCCACCAGGCAGCTCTCCCCAGCCTGCCCATGGGCACTGTACTCCAAGTGCCTGATAAGTAGCCTTCATCCGGGCTGTGGAAGGACACATGGAGATACTGTTGTCTAATCAAACAACAGGTCTCAAAGGAAAATATCACTTTTATGCTCAGCTGGTACTTACCACCAGCTCCCCATCAGATGATGCTGTGAACTGGAAATCTGGAAGCAGCAGCAGCAACAGGAATGCGAGTCAGTCTTGTTCCTGCATGTTTCAACATAGCCCTGCTCAGCAGTCCCGAACAAAGGCTTGCGCTTATTCAACCTACAAATAACTTTAATCATCGTGTTTTGTCTAAAACTGGGGTATGGATTCCTCTCTCCAGAGATTAATCTTCCTGCTGCTTGTCAGACAGGAGAGATTTGAACTAGGGCTTTAAGTAAAAAGCACAGCTAGTGTTTGCATTCGTGCAGACCTAACCATGTATTGAAAATTTTGTTCCTGTTCCAAAATCCTGTTATAAAAAGTAAACTTTAATTTTATTTATGAGCAATACATTAAACACAACTCCAAATTGTTTTAAAAACACAGAGGAAGATACTATGAAAAATATCCTCCAGGGGAGCGTACAAGGGTCACGTATAGAAATATAAGTTCCCAAATACAAGATTCATGCAATATCACTCTTCCCCACAGATACCTCCAGGAAAAAAAAAAAAAACAACCAAGTAAGGTCCTCCCCTTTCTCTCTCCCAGAACAAGAGGTACCCAGTACAAATGTCACATTTCCCATTGCTTGGTACCCTTCTCCCCAGCTCAGGCAGTACCAGTCTCAGCAGAAGTAAGTATCTCTGCCAAATTCCATGATTTAATCCATACTTCTCATAAATTCTTATCTGAAACGGTGGGGTGGTGCTGAAACACATTGCCTAGAGAAGATGTGGATGCCCCATCCCTGGAAGTGTTCAAGACCAGGCTGGATGGGGCTTTGAGGAACCTGGTCCAGTGGCAGGTGACCCTGCCTATGGTGGGGGGTTGGGACTAGATGATCTTTAAGGTCCCTTCCAACCTAAACCATTCCATGAGTCTATGATTCTGTGTTAAAAATAAGCAAAGCAATTCTTGATGAACTCAGAATTACAAGTGGACTCAAGGAACATACAATCCTTTCTTAAGACATAAAACTTTCCCTTTACTGAAAGCAAAATATTTGATACAGAAATACAAAGAATATCCAAAATATTAAGTGTATTTTCTTAATGATTCATGTTTAAAACTCAGAGCTTTCTAAACCTATGTTTTTTCCACAGCTTTGAACATTTTGTTCATTATTTCTGAAACATCAGCAGGTTTTCTTATCTTCCCCAGCTGATGTTACCTGCAACATTTTGCAAAAAAACCTCAAAATACATACAAGCACGGCCTGAATTACTTGGACACAATCTGAGTTCAGATTTCAAGGCCAATCTAGAAAATCGTGGCTTTGATCTTCAGAGAATACACATTGTTAAACATTTCAAAAACATTTCAAAAGGATGTGCATATAGTATTTACCAAACAACTGTATTTTTGTTATTGTGTTTGTGCAACACAAAGACAAAAAGGCAAAATGTAACAGAACCTCCATCCGCAGAGTTTCTGGAACTTATTAGCAGAATTTCTTTGAGCTCTCTCATGTCCAGCATTGTTGACATCACGTTTCCCAACTGTAAAAGTAGGACAGTTTATGTGGATCACAGAGATTTGGCCCATATTACCTTCACGGTTTAAGTAACACTCCTCTAGAGCAGTTAAAAATAACTGCTGTTTTTGCAGCCCACAAAAGGGGATTAAGAAAAAGTAGCATTCCAAAGGACTCCACAGAATCCTGGTGTTCAGAAGAAACTTCAGGAGGTCAGATATCAAAAAGACTAAATGATTTTTTAATGAGAAAATTGTCATCAAAAGTTCAAACCATGTATCAGCTACTCCTCTACATATCTAAAGGGCAGTCAATATGCTCAATATCAAAACCATCAAGAAAGGCAATCAAATGGATTTGCCTAAATGAGCGAGAAGGACCAGAAAGCACAAAACAGCCATTTTCACTTAGTACTTTTATCTAATTAACATTAGATAACATCAGGAAATTTCTGATTTTCTCAACACTATTTCCAAGAACCAGGCCCAACTCAGTTTAATGCAACCTGCTATTCATCATTAGGATTCACCCAGGTGACAGAAGAAGAAAACCAAAATGCAATTAGATCAATTCAGATCAGTTGCTATAAAATCCATGGGGTTTGTTATTTGGCACATTTAAACCTATTATCCAGTTAATCAATTAGAGAAGAGGATAATGTGAAATAGTTCTTAAGAATGCTTCAAAGATACTTAAATCTTCTTTTTTCTTTTAATTCCAGCACCACCTGTGATTGAAAGCAGCATGCTTAAAACCTTCCTCCAATTGTAGACCAACTTAACTCATTAATTTCAAAATTCTTCCCACTGAAAAATATATTATTACTAATTTCTAACCTTGAAGACACATCCCCTTGTTCTGCCAAGGCCATGGCAAAACATTTTCTTCTTGCACATCTTTGCAAACTTTTCTCTAAATGCTCAGTAGCAGCCACACAGAAATTCCATGAAGTTTTAAACAAACTCTCTGCCAAATAAAACCCAGTAAGGATCATGTAATCACAGGCTAAATATATATAATATTTACATGGAAAACAGAACTACAGAATTATTCAGTCTAGCAGGAAAGGCTGTAATACATAGTCAGTGGAAACAGAAGCCACAGAGACTGGAAACTGGAACTATTTTAAACAGATTTTTGAAAATGTTTTGAAGAATTACTTTTAACCACTAACAGAGATCTTAAATTACAGCTAGATTTTTTTTCCTTCTTAGTTCAGCATTTCTCTATCTGATTTGCAAGATGCCACACCCAGCCTGAAAGGCAGCTACTTTTTTATTTTCAATATACATACAGACACAGCCAAAGGTAAGTGCTAGTGCCTTCTGCCAGAAACACTTGAGAGTCAATTCCTGGCTGGTCTCAGCATTTGCAGATATTTCATGTACTCAGAAATATCAATTATGTCAATCAAAAGGCCTAGGAGACAGTTCAAAAAGTCACATGCAAAGTCCTGATGCAGAAAACATTTAATTAACACATTTGTGATTACAAGCAAGACCCTCACTGCTAACTGCCAAACAGCAAATCACAAAACAGTCCCTGGGGTTTTTTTTCATGGAAAATTAACACACTGCAAATTTCTAAAAGACGAGAAATCAATTTTAACTGAAACAGACTGACCAAAGATTCAGAAGGAGCTGCTATTGAAGAAAGACTGGAGTCATGTGAAACTTATCATCAATGGAGCCGCAAGAAGACAACCCAATGACTCCCTCTCTCAGGGCTTTACAAAGCATGCTCTTCAGCTTCCTGGACTTGTGGTCTACAATGCTGCAACCCAGGTTCACTCAAGCACTCTATTTAGAACTCCAGCCTGGAAGTCGTCAGCACTTCTTATATTCCAGAAAATACATGCTTTATTTCAGACATATGGAGCACATATATCTTCTTTGATCCAAAATTTGAGACCCAAAGGAGCTTAAGTTACAGTGATCAGGAATTCAACACAGGTCAGCTATGACCAGTTCAAATTTCTCCTTGTGAATAGAAACATTTCAAATCTGCTTTCATGATGAATACTTCTTCACACTGTTGAATGACCTGTGCATCATCTTGGAGAAGTAAGGGGAAGTTAATAGTAAACTCCTTACAGATTCCCTGCATTTCCTTTGTGGAGTGAAAAAAATCTTCCACAGGGATGAGTTTTTGGTTTTGAATTATTCATGGGAACCAGAAAGCTAAAAGCTACTAAGTACAATTGTCTCACATCATTGTATGATTAAAGATCTTCTAAGGTAATCTTAGAAAAAATTCAAAACACAGTGTAAAAGAAACAATTGTGTAGAACGTGACTATGATGAAGAACCTGGAGGACTAATACAAGTCAGGCACGTCCTCTGGAACTCAGAAAACTCCAGTTCCTTTGGTGCTGAGACAGCAACAAACACATGGGGTTCAGTCACCTTCCTGGATGAAGTCTTGAGACAAGAACTCAAGAACAATTGAGTTCAAAGAGTGAGATGCATTACAGAACAGCTCAACTGATACAACTCACAACCCACTGAACTAAAAAAAAAAAGCCAAAGTGAAATAAAAAAACACAACGAACCAACAGACCCATTTTACAGGGTGCATCAACACATGAATTAGTACCCTTGTCACACATTGTTATGGGAGACTCCACCTCTCTTCACAAAGACTCCTGTTCCACACTCCACAATAGCATACCTGTCTTCAATTACAGGGAAGTACATGTTTCCTTTTATTGACTGAAGGACACAAGGTCTAAAAAATTATCTTATTATTTCTATTAATAAATAGAGGTTGTTTAAAAGAAGCACTCAACTATAGTTCAGAAGACTGAACTGTAAACCTGAAGTACATTTTTGCTACAATATCACCCAAAAAACAAAAGCAGATGATATTTCTTTCTTACTACACACAAAACTAATAATATCAACCTGTCACTGCATTTTGGTATCAATGCTCTGTTAAAAGGAAATTCGCAACTTCCAGAATTTCTGTTTTATTTGGGTGACTAGTGAAAAGAAATGCTAGCTCTAATGTTTTACTCTGACCAACTTTAAAAAAAAGATAACTGCTTCTTGAATAACTCCAATAACTTGGAAACAATAAACGAAACAAGATTAATCAAATGCCTTCTCAAATGCCTGCACATCCAGCAATAGCAGTTTCCTATGCTGCCTTCACAAATAAGGATAAGCCATGCCAACTAACTTCCCAGTGTTATGACCTTTGAAGGATATAAATCTAAATTTGCTAAAATAAAAATACCACTGCATCTGGTCTTTTGAGAAATAATAATTTATTTTTTTTAGAAACGACAACTTAGCAAAAGTTGTTGACATTCAAATTAAAGTGCACAAGAGAGAAGCAATTATATTTCAAAGGTTGTCAAAAAAGTACTTGCTTTTTCAGCTTCCACTCTATAAAACTCATTCAAGTTTTACTGGATGCTGTAATTCAACTAATTTCATCATGCATCCAGCAGCCTGTGTTGTATGATGATCCTCCTTTGATACGGAAGCTTTGGATATCATTCTGGAAATGTGTACAGAGCATGGCCCATAATAACAGCATAGGGCACCCTAATACACCAGGTGTGGCTTCAGAGATGAAGGCTGAGCCACCCAGGAAGTGCTCTAATAACTACCATCAGCCATTCTGTAAGCCTTTACTGCTAAGGGTCTCGAACTAGATTTATACTGAGAAACACCAGGGAGGTATAGGAGAGAGGACTGATTTTCTGCCTGACCTGTTCTTCTGTTGTAGCAGTGCAAGAAAATACAGGCCTTGATTTTTGTCTTCTTTTTCGATACTCAGCTTCTCCCCCTTCTCTAGACATCCACTTTACCTCTTGTTCCAGCCTTAAAATGCCTTTTTTCCAAAAATAAAAAGTTTCTCTCTAGAGAGAAACTCACATTTATTGTTCAAGTTGCCAGCTATCACCAAGTGAAAAACCACAGAAATGGCAGATCACTGACGATACAATATAGAAAACATGACAGCAGAAAGGGCCAATCCTAAAAATCAGCTCCGATGCCCTTTCAGGTAAGAAAAACTCCTTGCAATGCTATGACTGTTTTTCTGTTTGGAGAGCACCAGGAGGCCAGGAGCTTCCTATTGTGCCAGTGGAGCTGTGCTAGTCCTGAATTGTGCTGAGCCTCTGAGTCCAGTTAGTCAGCAAGGCTATGCCTGGAAGCTGAACCACATCTGCTCCACCTCCTCCATCCAGCACACCCACAGCTCAGCAACCACTGCTCCAGATCATGCTTTCCCCACCACAGGAGGCTTCTTCTGCTTACACCACCCTGGTCAACACCAGTATCAATAATTTTGGACCTCTGGTAGTTACTCCCCTTCTCAAGCCCTTCCCACTCTAAACTGCCTCCCACTTAACCATTAAGCTGCATCTAAAATTAGCCTGTAAAGCAGATCTTCATCTCAGAGCAACAGTATTCCCTCCACTTTCTTTTTTTTTGAAAAACAGGAAAACAGATTGCTACTTTGGTCTAGGAATGCAGTGAAGCCACACACATTCTAGGCGGTGAAAGGCAAAGGGTGTTCTTTGCAGGGGTGCTCTTGGCACAGCGATGAGGTGCTTCTGATGACCCAGACCAAGCTCAGTGCGTTTTCACTCTGTGCAAGGACCACTGTGAATAGCCAAAGGAGTCCCCAGCAGAGCAGCAACCCACACTAGCCTGCAAGGACACAAAGTACTCCGTCCTGCTGATTCCCATGGGGAGCAAGCACATTCTACTGCAGAGCTTCTTAGGCTGTGTGGAGCACACATGAGCAAGGCTTGTCCTGAGAGGAATGTTCCCCACAGTAAATGTGTTCTCCACATCACTCTCCCAACCTCAGCCTGATGAGCAGGGTTAACTGCAGGTTGACAGTTCCCAAGTAATTACAGCCATCCCAATCCAGTGCTTACTGGTATGACACTAGTCATCCTCATGAAGAGAACGCAAAATACAGAGAAGAAAAAAATATGGATTTCGATTAAAACTCTCTCTCCCATCTTTAAATTCCATTTCTAATAGATGTTTTGCCCTGCATCTCTCCACTACCCTTCTCACTAGACACCAAGCCTGGCTGATAAGTAAAACGAAAGACAACATCTCTTTCATCCTCAGAAAACCACACCGATGCAGCCAGTTTTACTTGCTCTATTGTACAAACTCCATTTGCAATCTGTCTTGGTATATGCAGTCCACACAGAGCATATGAAGCTGCATGCTCGTCTACAGGACTGACGCCATGCAAATCCTTCCCACTTCCACCAAGCTGTGAAACACAAAAGGCAGGATATCCTGGAAGTAGCAACATAAATGAAAAAAAGAAAAGGAAAAAGAAAAGGGCAAGTGTCCTGGGAATAACTTCCACAGGGTTTCTTTAGGGACAGCAGCTGATCCTGAAAAAACAGTCTGATTCAGAGGGAGACACATAAAGCTGTCCACAAATATCTGCACCTGAAGCACCAAGGAACCAGATCACACTAGAGTGATCCAGGTAGATGAATGACGGGCAAGACAAAATGCAACCCAGGAAGCCAATCCAGGTGACATGCTAACAACATACACCGGAGCATTCATTATGTTTTACACCCCAGTGAACTCCAAATTAACACTATCACATGCATCTGGGTCAAAATTTGACTGCCATTACATGCAACAGTGCAAAGAAGTAATATCAGGTATCACAGAACCAAGGTCTGCATCCAACATATTACTTCCTATAGCCTGAAGCACCCAAGCTCCACACGAAGCCACTGCTGTCCCATCTGGGTGGGGGTCCTTGGAAGAGAGTCCTGGTACCTGAAAAAGGGGAAATCCTCCCTCAGCTATGGGAAGATCTTTTAAAAACCCTTCACTTTCCCACATTTTCTTCTTGTTAGTACTAAAAGAGATGTAAAGACCTTGACAGAGGTACAATAATAGAGAAGGCACAATTGTTTTTCTTTATTCCCTACCTACTGGTACAAGCTTTTAGCTTATGTTAGAAGCACAGCAGAGTCCAAACACTTGCAGGAGATGCTTGAGGGAAGCAGTAGTTTGCCAGAAAAAAGGAAAAAAACACCCTTCCTTTTTCAGCAGTAGTAACTTGAAGTCTGCTAAGACATGAGGTTCAAAAATATGCACACCAAGCAGTAAACATTGTTTAAATGCTTGCTAGCATTACTAGATTAATTTCTTACAATGTAAAATTGGTTTTCCTGAAAATGTGGCTACTATTTCATATTCAGCTTGCTTCTCCTCTCTCTTCAAATGTGTGACAGTTACACAGATTTTCCCTACACAAAGGCCTGAAACGAAGTAAAATTAAATACTTTGAAAAGAAATCTTGCCTTTATCACACAGATGTGCCTACTTTGTTGTTAGATTGGAGACTTCTGGTTAGAATTTTGTGGGTTTGCCTGCCTATAAGATGTTCATCTCAAAATTAAGCCATGAATTTAGAAAGAAACAGCTGATCAAACTAAAAAAGACAAAGCCACAGGAGCCCCATGCACAGCTGTATCTTGCCCACTCAAATTTGTCCCTACAGTATGTACAGTGGCGGCAGTAACAAATCCTTTTGAGAAGGCTCCTGGATCCTCTCAAAACTTCTTGGTCATTTTCAAGAAGAGGACCAATGAACATAAGAGAGGCTGCTAGAGAGAACATGCTGAGTCCTAGAAAAACACAAACCAATTAGCTTTCATTAATTACAACTAAAACCACACCTTAGCACACCTTCAGATTGCACTCCAAAACCTTTACCTGTCTTGGGGTGAAATACTTAGCCCATATTGCGAGGCCTCGTGGTCTTCTTACGCTCCCAGCAGACACACCCAGGGTCAGTGCCTGGGCATGTACGGGGATCAGGCAGCATCTTACAGTTGATGAGGAAAACATGGATTTAAAGTGCAGCCCAGGCACGGTAGAAAAGGTAACCCCTGATGCTAACCTGTTTTGCATACAAGCAGTCAAAACAACTTCTACTATGACCTTCAAATGTTTGCTCTTGAACCTGCTGGGGTCCTGTTGGTCCTCTCAGCTCCCCAGACTTTCCCACCTTGGCATCTCCCTTCAGTCTTCATGTGTTTCTCAAGAAGGAGTTCAACTCAAACTACTCTTCCTCTTCCCTTCTACCTCCTCTCTAGGGCAAAAGCAGCAGTAACACCAGAATGAAGTGCCTTTTGTCTGCCCTCTTCCCTCCCAAAGGGATTCATAAAGAAACCAGGATTAACAAAGAAAACAACTCATCTCAAACAGCTGTTTAGTTTCTTTTAAATCATATAAATTTCCACTTCCATGCTAGGCATTCAAGAAGTCAGTACTTATTCACATAAAATCCCAACCTTTTACTGAAAAAAAAAAATCAGAAAATAATAGAACTGCATTTTTTTAAGGGATAAAAAAACCTCTCCTTCTACAGAGATCAATAACTGTAACAGAATAGTTTGGAACAGAAGCTGCAAAGGGCAATGCAAAAAAAAAAAACAAAAAACCAGTCTATGAACCAACTTCACATATTATAATCCCTGCTACAACATGAACAGACACAGAACTCTGTAGCAACAGAAATAAAGAAGCTAAACTCCAACAAAAGTAAAATAAAGTACTTTCAGTTCCAAGTTAAAAGAAATCTGATGTTATATTTGACAAAAATATATACATGTATGCAAAACTAGAAAAAGCTGCAAGCACTTAAATTGAAAGAGAATAATCAGTAAGAGTATATGGTCAACATATTATTTATATTTATCTTTGCTCCTTTGGTTTTGAATATATATAATTATAAATTAGCATGTAACCCAAAAATACCTATAGTATCAGATGTCTTTTCATCAAAAGACTGCACGTTCATTGACAATAGGAAAGATTGTCACAGACCCAGAAAAGCAGCTACTTAGACCACTGAACTGTAAAAACACAGTTCTGTGGGTGTTGACCTTTTGAGCAAGACATGACTTGTACAGCTAAGAAACTTCATGTCTAAAATTCCTCTCTCTGGGTTAGTAAAATAATTTTTTTCCTTTGAAAGGATGTAGAACTTCAAAGCAGAACATAAAACAAGACCTAAAATTTGTTTCAGATTACCATCAGAATATGATACAAAAGGTATTTGAAAAAACAGCCTTCCCCTAAACAAAGCTTGGAATTTGTTCTTGCATAACTGATATAAAAAAAATACTACAGTGTTAGACTACTTTTTCAAAAGCCCATAATGCATCTCTAAACACCCAAAGAAAAAATATTTTAATACAGGACATTCATGCAGTGAACCAAACGCTATCTCAAGGTCCATATAATCTGAGATTGAGTGTCTGATCATGAGTAATTTCAGATGCTTGAGAAGATGCAAGAGTTGTGTAATGGGATGACAACTGAAGACAGAAATCATCCCACCATCTCCGAAACTGCAAGTGTACAGAAGAAACAAAAGTGCTTTGTTCCCAACAGCTCCAATTCAAGACAATTACAACAGCCCATTTCTCTTCTGTTTCCCAAGAACTTTGAAATTTGAAGTAATGCTCTTAAATCGCGGCCAAAAGAAGATCAGTTACCAAAACCTATAAAAGCTATTAAAGGCTCTCTTTTGGAAAAAAAAATTAAAGAGGAGGACAAACAGGCCCTGCTCATCAAAAGGCAAGCCAACAAGTATGTGAGGAGAAAAAGCATTGTTCCTGTAGCACCCATAAAAGTAACACTCATGCCATACAGCAGAGATACATTCCCTCCCAGAGTGCCATTCACATACCTAAGCACCTGCCATAAAGCCTGGCTGGCTGCATGAACACTGCCAAGGCTTCAAAGCAACCGCAAACACTGAAAAAACCACTCAATAGGAGCCTGTGAAATAGACAAAGATTTACCTCATTAGTTTTCCTATCTTTGTAAAGAATTCCAGGTAACAAAAAAAAAAAACCAAAACCACCCAACAACAACAAAAAAAACAACCCCACACAAAATAAATTCATTCTCATCCCCAAACCTACCACATGTACTGAAACCAACTGTTTTTATCTTTAGACAGTAACAAAAGTCCACATTATCTTAGGGCCTTCTGAAGTCCATGACCTTTTACAATCCTTTCCCATGCTACTGCTGTGACTGCTCTGGTGTGTAATTCTGCCTGGGTGTGCCTGCCCACAGCAGAGGGGTCAGAAACCGATGATCTTTAAGGTCTTTTCTATCCAGGCCACTCTGAGATTCTGTGATTCTATTAAAATCTCCACATACACTCTTTATGTCTGCATTTGTCTCTGTAAAGGGCTGCTGGAGTCATTTGTCTAACTTCTGGTGGAGGCAATGAAGGTCACACAGGTCTGAGAGACTGCAAAATATGTTGTGGATTCCCGAAAGAGGGTGAGCTGAATGGGCTGTGGCTGAGGGCAATACGCCCCTCATCTGCCTCCCCTCATTTCTGCTCTTCACCACATGCTACTGCTACCCTGTTACAGAGGATCTGAAACACGTGACATCCACCTGAAGTATGGATATGGAGAAAAAAAGGGATTTGCTGCTTTCTGCAGAGCCAGCAGTTTACACTGGGATGCAAAGGAGTCCCAAAATCATTAGCACTGCTAGGGAGGGGGCAGAAGACGCAGCCATGGAAGAAGACTTCCTCCTTGTGGAGGGGTCAGCAGGTAATTCCCTCAGCCCAACTACTCACAAAATTGCAAGCCGGCAGAATCATTAAGACTGAAGTCATAAAAATCATTTGGCAGAGTCTTCATTCCTGAATGCTGTGATCCCTGTCCTGGAAACTTTGCAGTACGTAAGCAGGGCCAACAGCACAGGAGGTTATCACAGGCCATTAAACCTTGAACCAGATCAGCAGCTACAGAGCATGCCACCCCCAAACTCTCCAGTGCCTCCCCTCAAACAAGCAGAGTGCCACGACAGGCAGGATTTGTGTGTCTGCACGCAGCACTCACCCAGACAAGACAAAAGGAGACACAGCAAAATTGCCTGTCTTTGGCACAGAGGACTGTGTGAAAGTTTTACTGCTCATCACCTCTATCACTGTAGAGCAGCTGTGATGGGCTGCACTTGAATAAGTCAGGAAAAAGCGCAGCACAGATGTGAACTCAGAGGGGGGTGTCCTCAGCCCACGGCAGGCATGGCCTCCTTCATGGGTCACACCTGAGAACTGCAGAAGGACATGCTGTCCTCCCACGGACAGCTTCTTCCAAAACACTGGTATTACAGTCTCACCTTTTAGTCAGGCTGTTTTGGATCCAGAGCAACTGAGAACGCACCTGAGATGATGATCAAATCCTTGCTAAGTGTCATGGCAATGGAGACAGTACAGCAGAAAAGAGGGACATAGCTCTGGACCATACACATCACAAACTGAACTTGCTCAAAATGCAAAAAGTAAGAATACTTACATGGCTTCAGATTGAGGATTCATAGAAACATTTAGATATAATTCAGAAAGTTGCTGCTATTTTTGTAAATACAGCTAATATTTCAGGGATTTTTGTGAACCACTGGTTTTGCTAAATTCTCTGTTTCTCTTTTTTTTTCCCCCTCAAATTTCAAATTAGTCTGCTAAGTCTTGTTAACTACAAGGAAAACAAATTTGCTCATGAAACAATTATCTGCTATGTAAATACTCTTAATTTACTTGTCTGTTTAACTGTCTTTACAAAACAAAATCACCACGCTCTTTCAAGGCATGTTGCTTCAAAAAAAAAGAGAATTTTCCTTTATGATAAATAAGACCTTTTGTTGAGGATTTACAAATCCAGCGTTCATTCAGACTTTCAGCTCAATACTCTGAGAATTTCTTTTGACTCTTCTGACAGCAGATCAAACCCCAAAAGATGAATGTACGGATGTGGCCACCCCAGTTCTGGTAGTGCTCATGACACCTCCGCTCGGCAGAGCCAGGGCTGGATCCCAGTCTGGAGACTGGCCCCATTCTGCCTTTAACACTCTTAGATCAGGCAAGTGCAGCAGCAATGACACTGCGAGTTGCACATATGAAAATTCAAGTTTAATTCCAGATGCTCATCCATCTCTCATTCCCTGGAGCAAGCAGAAACTACCCTTCATCCATCCACTTGCAGTGCAAGCAGAATCATTCTGCAGACGAGAAAAGACACTTGATGGAAGTGCTTCAGGAATCACACAAACCCTGGGTATGACCAGCAGCGCAGCCATGGCAGCCAGACACCAACCCACACTTAATCAAGCGTTCATGCCCGGCTACTGACATACCTGCAATTCAGCTCACAGAGCTTCCGCATGCCTACAGGACCTGCAGCCAGAAGCATGTCTGCAGGTTAAATGTCATCTTGCTGCAACTCCCTTTTCAATGGGAAAAAGTCAGCATGCTGCAGGGGCTCCCAAACCACCTGTGCAAGGCCAGGCTAAGCTGTCCACAGCTTTGCCTTTCAGCTGCAGCACCACAGCACAGCAGCAGGACCAAACTGAAATAGACACCCCCTGCCCCATCGCATTTCTGCACACTACCCAACAAAAATAAAAACAGCAAGAACTTATTTATTTATCAACACCAGTATTTTTGAATTGGTATTCTAAGCTGGTCACTTACTGAAAAACAGTTTTAGTATGCTCTCTCCCATAAAATACATACTATTAACTCTGTGGGGTCATTACTTACATAAATCACTCTACTAGAGATTAAAGAGCTCACAGATTTATCTGTCTTTTACTTGCCATCAGAGCCTTAGAGAAATGCCAAAGGCTGCTGATACTTCACGTTCTGCTTTGCAAAACTTGTTTTGTTGGGGTTTTTTTGAGCAGGGGAAAGATTCATCCACAGACATCAGTTCAAAAATTACATTTTTCCCATGTGTTATTTATATTATTACAGTATCAACCAATACTTCAGAAACGCAAGTTCCAGTCACCAGTATTTCCTACAAACATAATACAGTCATTCCAAGAAACAGCAAAGCAAAAACTTAAATAGATGGCATGCTACATTAAAATGTTGCCATTTTAATCTTCTCATGAATACTTTAAAAAATGGATACAAAATGAGAAACATGCTACTTAGCAAGTCTGATTTCTCTTTTTTTTTTAATAGGGTGACAGTTCTTTCAGTTCAGGAAAGATATTGAGGTGCTGGAGCAGGTCCAGAGAAGAGCAACAAGGCTGGTAAAAGGACTAGAGCACAAGTCTTATGGGGAGAGGCTGAGGGAGCTGGGATTGTTTAGTCTGGAGAAGAGGAGGCTTAGAGGTGACCTCATCACTCCCTATAACTACCTGAAGGGAAGTTATAGCCAGGTGGG